>JAVKLA010000028.1:22105414-22149038 GCA_034782735.1 Sagittarius serpentarius | reverse complement strand
CACTCTGCCTGTGTGTAAAGGAGGGTACAGTTGCCTATCATTCAGGCCAGTTTTGACAGATTTCTCAGAATCCTTTTTCATCTGCTAGCAGCCAAGGAATGCAGCACATACAGGCCCCAATAAAACCTCTCTGAAACTAATACTTGTACGCTGAATAATGTCGAGGTACATTATGCTAGCTCAGGGGAGCAGAATGAAGTATTTCAACTGGCTGTTTTTTTTCCTCCTGCAACTTGGCAAGTCCAAAGTTTACAAAGCAGATACAGAAAGGAGAAGGAAGAGAAATGACATGAAAACTGGCCATCAGTAACAGATTCTAGGGGTAAATAAAAAAGTGCATATGGCAGCTGTAGAACAGAGAAACTGAGGACAGGCCAGGGAGCTATAACAGGCAGGACAGAAAGAGGATATTTATTGTCATCTTTCCTTCAAAGGGAGAACAGAGAACACAGTCCTCTAGCCTTCCTTTATTATTGGGAATATGGAAGAACAGAGGATCTCCTCTGTAATCTTCCCTTCAGTACTGCTGCGTGCAGAAGGTAGAGTACAGACAGGTGTATAAAGAGATAAAAGAGTAGCCTTCTCCTTGCGTGCAGGGAGGATGACAAGACACATAGGACTTGCCCAGAAGTATAACATTTAAGCAAGTGACCATATTACTGATTTTATTATCCTTACAGGGTTTTTTTTTGTTAGTAATTGATGGCCACGCATCTAGAAGGGTGCAGCACCAAGACCAGAAAGGGAATACAAGTTTGTAAATGCACATCTGGTGCAAGAGACTGTTGGAGATGACTCAAGTAAACAGAACTCCTCCTTTTCAAAGCTACTATTAGGAGACTTCTGGGGAATTATCAGTAGGAAGGTTAAACAGATTCTCAACAATTGCTTTCATGACATTTAATCCTAGAATAACCCAATTTCTATGAAGTTTGCAAGAAGTCTATTCATAATTCATATGGGGGGGGGGGAATAAATAAAAATAAACCTGTGTTATCCCAACCTCTGGATCTCCTACTATGTCTCTTTACATGTGTCTTCTAGTCTTGTTTCACTCTGGCTTAAAAAAAAAAAAAAACCAAACCAAAAAAAACAAACAAAAAAAACCAAAAAACACCCACTGAACTTACTGTTAGCATAATAAAAAAATGGGACTGAAACGTATCTGGTGTCAAATGAGTGTGAGCACTAATAATGAAAATAGTAACAGCTAGGTTCCAAGAAGCAGCATGATGGGCACCAAGAGTAAGAAGAATTTATATAGCTGTATACAAATCTAAACTCTTTAAAAAATCCTTTTTATTGATTCATTACCATACAAAATTTATTCAAATTACATCCATTTGAAGTGGTAAGATCACAGCTAGAGAACAGATCATCCTTTAATAAATCTATTTACAAAACTCACCATAAAAGCTTTTTTTGTTGGTTTTGGTTTTTTTTTTTTTTACAGTATTTTACAGAGGTTTTTTTTAAACTAGCATACAATGCAAAGCTAAATTAGATTAGTATTTTTCCCACGCACATTGGGACAAGTGTTTAATTTGTACAAAAAAAGATGGTCTGCGTTAGTCTTCATTTTCTCTTCCCCCGCAAAAGTGCCCCTTTGTCTCACAAATCTTCATGCTCACACAACTTTTACTTTCCTCTTCCACAAGACGAAAACTTTAAATACTACAATTTTATTTACAGATCCACATCTAAAAAAACTCTTAAAAAATTACAAACCAGCTAGAAAATATTCTGGCAGTGTTTACAAATTAATTCTATTGTACAAAACTGCTAGATAACTAAAGTGTGAGTTGAGAACATATATCAACTTAAATACAACTGCTGAATGATCTATGCACACATTTGTACATATAAACACACACTTAACACTGTTTAACAGTTCTTTATGTGTTGCCCTTTATACATTTGTTATATTCCAAAACTCACACAGTCATACAGTTCTCTTATCAGTACTGTGACTTCTTGCCTTTTCATGTGTGAGCTTTCATAGCAGCAACTCAATGGTACCAGAAAACCTGCATACATAATATTCTACTACAGTACAAATAGTACTAATTTTCTGAGTATGTCAGATAAGCACAACAGTAATGCAAACAAAAGGATTATAAGGGCATCATCTAATCAACATTACATTAATTTAGCCCAGAACATGGCAACATATTTTACACTCAAAAAAAAAAAATTATTTAAGACTTCTTAGAATTCCTCTCACATTCAAAAAAATAAATATTGGTACTATACTATACTACCAAAGATCTTCAAAAAATAAATGCAATTCAGTTGATGTGGTACTTACAGTTATGTACTTTGGAAAAAAATTAGTTCCATTTTGCTGGCGAAGAGAATTATAAAAAGCTGTAAGCAGAGGAAGCTAACCCACTGAGATAAATATGATATATTGAACAAACAAAGCTTGGCATAAGTGTTTTCCATAGAGGGAAAAACCCACAGTGCATCTCTAGTAGGCACTTAACACAAAGCCCCACTTAGTACCACAAAAATTTATGTACCAGTTCTAATGCACACTGGGGGCAGTAAAATTGAACTGTGCATCTTCGTTCTAGTTTAAAAAAACAACCAACAAAAACTACTTTCACACACACACAAAAGCATTTTTAAAAATCTGTGATTACTACGAGAAGTGGCAGAACTTTATACTTTTCAATATTTGCAATATACACTACATTTACAGTGTATTTTTTTATTAAAAGCTTTTAAGGACATAAGTATTTGACCTCATAATGAGACATATACACAGCTCAAAATGAGCATTATGACAGCAATTTAAACATTCCCACAAGTAGCTGAAGAATCCCATTTCACGCTTTTGCATTACTTCATATTTATGTTCACTGCAGGTACAATCCATGTTGTGACACTCAAAAGACATGCATTCTCTGCAGAAGGCACGACCTGAAATACTACTATAAAATTGTTATTTAGGACTAAACAAGTTCATTGAGCCCTTCTCCGTAAGCCCACTTGTCACAGTAAGCAGAGACTGGGGGAGTGTGAAGAGAAAACATTTATGGTCACCTGCTTGCACTTGCTGACTCACAAGGCGCTGGAGCTCAGGGTCAGGGAGAAGGCCTTGCTGTAAAACCCTTCACTTCCCGTTTATAGTATTTTAGGGAGTATTTAATTAAAATATCAGCACTGTTTGAGAGCCTAGTTTATTTAATAATTCTGTTTTATAGTAAGTAGGGGACAACTCAATGACGGCAGGTTTTTGATTCCATTAAAAAAAAAAATGATTTGGATATGGACAGCCTTTAAGAGAATCAGCTGTATATAAATTCATCCACCAAGGAAGGAAGCTTCTCTAAATCATAAGCATCAAAGAGGTCACTGATGCCTTCTTCATCCCCAAGGCTCAGCAAATAATCCTCCTGAAGCAGAGGAGGCAGCAAATTTACAAATGGTCCTTCAAAGTTTGAGGGAATTTGGTCCTCAGTCTGCTGTAGAAGGTTGGTTGGAGAAGCCAACGGAGAGATTGTTGCCATATTTACTGAGCAGTCACCTTGTCCTGAGTTAGCAGGAGCCACTTCTGTAAGAGGGAGAAGAGGAAAAAAAAAAAAAGGTGACACATTTAATCTCATTAGAAATATACAGACACAGATCAAACAAAGTACCCACTGCATAAAGGGCCTTTCATAAAGAATCATTTCAACAAAAAATTGCCTCCACATAATTTTTAGCTTGTTTTTGGTATGTTACAAAGGGCTTCTCAAAAATGCTCATGTTGCTATCACCACTGACTTTTTTACTAAAAAATTGTTTTACAAGGTTTAAACAACTACTGGGGTGGGGGAGGAAAACACAGAAAAAAACCCCAGGAGTAGCGAGAGATGCCCATTTTTTGGTGGAATTCATAGTCAAAGTGAAAACTTTCTGGGCCACAGATGTCATCGGTGACACTGTAGCTGCATATACGTATACACAGAGATTTCTGCCTCTTGTCTTGAGGTGAATCTTTGCTGCTACTGTCCTATTTGAAAACGCAAAAGGAACAAAATTGTTTCTTCAATATTGCATAAACTTTGGTTACATATGATATGCAAATAGGAAACTTATTTTAAAGAACTGATGCAGAGGAAAACATATTTCCTGCTATATAAACCAGAAAGGCAGAGTGGGAAACAGATACCTCGGCTTTTCACTTCTTCGAAAAATAGAGCCAGAAAATAAGAGCTGGATATCTGAAGTTCAAAATGAAATCTTGAACAAGAACGTGGAGAAAGGCCATTGGTACTAAAAAGCAATAATTTTACCTTTGGAAATGGTTTTGGAAATATTTCCGTTGTGGTCCTGACTGTAGGTTTTCATTGGACTGAGGGCATCGTTTTCCTCTGGGCACAGATAAACTTCAATAGGTCCTTGAGTACTAGACAAATGTATCAATGCGCTCTGCTAACAAAACCAGCATCGGTAAGGTGTTACACCAATGAACACAACAGAATATTGATGATAGAGAGTAAATTCTTACTGGGGTGTAAGTGTCTGAATACATTTTTTACTAAGCAAAAGTAAATCCCCCATGCATTCTTTTGAAGATATGAAAGGCTTGGCTGATGTATCTTGTAGACTGGAAGAGAACATGAAAGCTTTTCCCACTGTGTAGTGCACAAATCTCAGAAGCCCACCATTTTATGTGTTTTATCACAGCCAGAAGGGTACAAAGGATTGAACTCCTAACATTTTCTTACAACCACCTGGAGCGTTCTGATGGAACAGAACTATGGGATGCAAGTCACAGGTTTTATTATTATTCATAACTATTATCGGATGTATTTGTGTAAATGTTTCTGCTTTAAACGGATGCCAAAACATCCTTCCCACTCCCCCAAAAACCTCCAGCACTTATTCACACTGAACTGAAATATCTATATGTAAGTTCACCTGTTTATCAGGGAAGTTTTTCCAAATAACAAAAAAAAAAAAGGAAAAAGAGATGCCATTTTCTTCACCCAAACTTGTTTATGTAAGTCCTTCTGCCCCCTCAAAGCAGCAGTTTTGATGGTGGTTGTGAATAACAGGAACTCCTAATTCGTCACAAGAAGTTAAATTTCCTTAACTTTCACCCACTGATGCAATAAAACAAGATAACATATATAGACGTAGAAAATCTGCAAGGTTTCTCTTTGTGTTATGATGGAAAATCATAAATGGCTCTGGTTACCAATAAACCTGCTCCAGCTGCATTGCATTAAGAGTTTTAAAAAGCATGAATACAGGCATTAGATACCTCTTTGCAGATTTGCTTCAAATACATTTTATTGTGCCCTTTGACAAAAAGTTCTTCATATTATTTGTGTTCTGACCGTTACGTAACATAATAGGCAGCATTTACAAATGCAGAGAACAACAACTGAACAGGGATTCTCCAGGGCAGAGAAAACAGTTAAGAGTACTTAGGGCAACGCTATAGATGATTAGAAAAAAGGAGATGGAAGTTGGAGAAGAGACTGTTGAGTGACTGAAGTGTGCAAAAAAAGACACTGAAATGTAACTGCAAATGAGAGAAAGAAATAGGACTTTACTGCCTGAAGCTGAAAATTAAGTGGATAAGTTGGGTATAGGGGATAAGGGAGGTCTAGGCGCTAATTTTAATTATTGTGTGCATCTCTCTCTACCTGCCTGATTTCAATGAATTAAAAAAATCAAAGCATAACGCCTAGGGGAAAGAAACAGGAAAGCAAGCAAGGATAACCATATATATTTACGGATACTGATAAAAGATATCCCTTCCTCATTGCAGCAAAGTGATTTATTCTTCCAAAACCTGCACCTAGGTTCAAAGGGAAAATTAAGGACAAAGGCATGGGGAAAAAAAAAGGGGGAGGGGGACACAGGGAAAGGTTGGAAACCATAATGGGCCTAAAGCAAGTGAAAAATAACCTTAGGAAAAGAAGTGACAGGGAATCCGGAGTCTGTTCTTGCCCACCCAGCAGCAGGCAGCCCTGGGCTCACTGGAACCCGCCGCACAGTAGGGATGAAGGAGTAACGCGGAGGTACGAACACAACACAGAGGAGTTTGGGGGTTAGCCCTATCTCTAATTGCTCCTTGAGGGAAGAAATTAGGTACACTTTCTGAATCTCTAAAGCAGTGGCTCATGCAAATTACGTTTGCTCAATGTGTTCAGGTCTGTCATAACAACTGGGAATTGTAGAGCAGCACACTTTTACCACCGAGATAAAATCCCAGGAGCAGCTGAACCATGTGGTTCATAAACCATGAGAGGAATGAAGAAAAGTAAATCTACTCCCTGAGGATATCTTCAAAGAAAGGCCACCTGAAGCATTTTTCTCCGCAGCTGTGACATAAACGAAGCAGCTAAGTAACCCTAGACATCTACCTGAGAGAAACAAAATGAGGACAGAAGAATGAGAGCAAGACATCTCATATGCAAAAGCCAGCACTCAAAAAGACTGTGGCTTGAGTAGCAAGGGGCAACAGAAGAGGGACACTGATGAACACAAGACAGCTTCAGAAACAGAAGTACTTATAATAAAACAGGAAAGGAAATCCCCATCCCCTACAGACTTCACGATAGCAAACCAAAAGTGCACTAGCAGAATGTACAAAGTTTTACATAGATGTGTAAAATCAGTCAGTGAAGCAAAGATGATGATGGAAGAAGTAGGGGCAAGAATGGATTCTAGGAAATGCTGGTTTCTACAGTAACTGTAATACTTCAGAATAGAAAATCCAACATGAAAACATATGCCTCAATAAATTAGGATATCAGTAATATGAGTCATCAAGATGCTTAAGGCATTGAGTTATCCATGAACTTTGCAACTAAATTACATAAAGCTAAGAAAAAGCTAATCTCTTAAAAGAAAGATTTTACATGGCTACAAACAGGAAATTTTGACCATCAAGGAAGAGCTCTTCTTTACATAAAGTATAGCAAAAGAGACTATCTGTAAATAGCGTGGATTACTTTGAAGGAAAGCTGGAACTGAGAGAAAAGGAACAAATAATGATTGCCCTGTGTAAATTGATTTTTAAAGTTTCCCCTTCCTTTTTTTAAAAAAAAATAACTCTACAGTTTGTAAGACAGATGAATATAGGACTGTACGCCAATATAACCCAACTTTGGCATCAGTTACCATAGTAAGACTCATAACACACTTGCTCCATCTATAGAAAAATGATATATATAACCTGGCAGAAAATGCCAGGTTCTCCTTACCTCCACTGGGTCAGGCACTTCAAGTCTTGTTTCTGGAGGAGCTTTCACAACTATAACAGTTTGGTCTTTAAGGCCACTAATTTTTCGAATATCTTGATATGTCACATAAGCTAATGTAATCAGTGTTAAGGAATTTCCCATCCTGGGTTACAATATATTCAGACTATCAGAAGAGGCAGAAGTCTTTGAATTATTTTTCTGTTTTCTCATGGCTACACGTAGCTCTTAGCCCAAAGACTTCTGTTCTCTACACTGGTTGTGATTGTAGCGAAACTGTGTGAGAACTTCCCTTTGATCTAACAGCCGGGGCCACTACCAAGTGACCAAAGGGATTCTCCATGCTGAGTTCTTCTCTCTCTTCTCCTTTACACACGTAAAGCTACACAGGCTAAAGCCCAACAACCTGAAATTACTCACAGGCTACATGAAGCAAAATTATTTATGCACTTGCTATCAAAACGCAGAGAACTGGAAATCACAGAAAAAATGTAAAGGAATTTACAGATGCATGTTACAGATGCGCATACACAATATATTTCTGAAGTCATCAACAAAATCGTAATTTCAGTTTTCATTTGACGGCTTTTTGTAAACATTTATACAACATATATATAAATATATAAATGTTTATAGATTTACATAAACATTTGTATATTTATATATGAATTTATATTCTATAAACTATTTCAGAAACCTGTTTAAACTACTCTCAACAAGTTGACAGTGCAGAAGGTCAATTTCTGTATAAGCACGGAATGAATATGAATATTTGGCTGTTCAACTTGAATTTGTCCAAATCAACATGAGTGTTTTAGTGGGTTACCGCACGGTGGTGCCTCACGTACTGACCCGCGTAACCGAGGTGTCACAGTGCTTTTGGTCACGAAAAAAACTGTGAAACGGCCACGATCACATGCAAGCGCGTCCAGCTCTTTAGTTTTGTCATGTGTGAGGTATCTAGCATAATGTTTACACCATAGAAATACAAAGCCTAATTTATTATTATACTTTGGGGGGGGCAGTAAATGTGAACAATTCTGGTAAATGTGTACTGTTACCGTGCAGCACAGCAAGATAGAGTGCCTAAGCTCAAAACACCAATACATCTCACATCTAACTTGGACCTAGCAGGTCAAGAGGCAAAACGACAGGTTAGCTTTCACCCTAGTGTCTTTTATCAAGGCTTTTACCACTTGTTTAGTAAGGTTTAGTAAGGTTTGCAAAGGCAGAGTAGAAATTACAGCAACAGTGGCTGTCACTATATGAACAAAGGAAAGGATTGCATGGTTTTCAAATACAACAACAACAATCTTCATTGCTGTAGCTAAAGGCTCCCCACACTAATGCTGGGCATGTCCCAAAACATTCAAGGTAGCAATCGGTTACTTTCTGTTTCTACTTATAAGGGAGACAAGGAAGCACACTACCTAATCGTGAGGGAAAAGAAAAAAAACCTTCCAAAGCAGAAACCTCGTCTTCAGCGATTAAGCAAAGGAAGAGGCTTCTCAGCTCCGTGAGTATTCAGCAGGCCATCTCACATCAGACTTCAGAGAGGCGAGCAAAAGACAGTGCTGGGACGCACTCAGATTCATGCCCAGGTTTCACGCTTCTGCATTCCTTCCTCAATAATCACTGGTATTATCAGTAAACTTAGGGTCACAGAAGGATCTGGGGAGTACGCTGTCCTAAATGCAAAAGCATGAGGCCAACACACTGCTAACGCTGACCCCTCCTCGCCCATCCCCATGGGAGCCAGCAACGGCAGGGCAGGGATCGCTACCGCAGGAATCGGCACGATAAAAACAGAGAATCATAATGCTCAGTTTTGTCTTGCTTGCACCTCTTCATGGATCAAGCTCTTAGCTGGAGGCAGTGCTGACCCTACTCCCTATGCCACTTGGTTATCTTTGCTTACATCTCAAGATGTGTATGAAAACTAGTCAAAAGACAATATTTACATAGTCCACATACTTTTCACTGACACTCCTGTAGTTATTTCCTATCCTTCAGAACAGAGAAGCAGCCCACCTTATCGGATGCTCTTTAAGAACTACTCATAATATAATGAGTAATAGGTAGTAAAAGTTTTCACATAAGCATCTAATAATAAAGTGCTTTCTTCTATTGTTAATAGGTGGGAAATCTAGTGAAAATGAGAATTGGTTAATTACAAGGGATATTAACAGCCAAAATACCAGAAGTGATATGAACCTTAAGCAACTGAGCATTGCTTTTACATTAAATAATTCAGCCTAAAATAGACATTTTGAGAGCTCATAAAATCTTTATCTATGATATTCTATTATAGATTCTCTAAGCAAAGGAATCTGAAAATTTGTTGCAAGTTTCAGACTAAACTGACTCCCAGCTTTATTTTCTTCTGTGTGCCTGTAATTTATATACACATTAAAGTAAAAAAAAAAAAAAAAAAAAAAAAAAAAAAAAACCACACCACACCAGTACACCCCCTCCCCCCAACTCTGATACCTTAGCAAAGACTTTGTCTGCACGCCTTTATAATTTCTGCACACATAAAACCAGCGTTTGCTCTAGGCTCGAAATAGTCAAAAAAGCACAGGGTTGTTGGATGTTGTCACTCATTAATCAGCTACATTCTTGGTTCTACTTTACGTGAACACGAATGTTAACGGGCTCCTTCATATACCACCTTTTCTTTTTTCTTTTGACATTCCAGAAGCATTACAGGTGCAAGCGGCTTAAGTAACTTTCATATAGAACTACATTAAAACCCGTTAGCTGACTTCTTGAAATTTCTAATGCTTTATATCACATTACATAGAGGAATTCTCCTAGTATTACAGGGCACAGCAAGGAGACTGACCACCTTTGAGGTTTTGGGAAAAAGGATATCTCTGATTCTCCGTGTCCTCCGTTAGCAGCTTGAGGTCCAGGGTGCAGCTTTGGATTAGCTCATCCAGTTTCTTCTCTTCCTGAGTCAGTTCAGTCACCTCCTTCGTGAGGCCTTGACGCTGTGCCAGCATGCCACCGTCCTCTGACAGACTGCAGCCCCTACAGATACGAAGAAGGAAGACACCCTTTCAGCATTTGTAAAGCTTGACCCTACGCTATGCGAAAGGGAAGAGGCAGGGTTTTACACTGCAGATCAAGTTCTTAGCCCATTCTCCCTAAACCTGCCCGTATCGAGTCAACATAAACTATGCTTTCCAGAAAAATGCATCTTTTTATCACGACAACACATTTTGGAACTGCCACTGAGATGGAAAAGTTGAATATTTCTAGGCACTTCCAAAAGCTTGCTTCTAGCTCCCCTCTCCTCTAACCGCACCCTGAAAAAGACTGAGGAAAGCAGTAGGTAGAAACGTGTACCTAAAAACTTACTCGACTTGCAGAAGCAAATGAGTTAATCCAGTATTCAGACAAAATGCGGGTTTCTAATTTCCCTGACAAACACTATTTACACACTGAAAACTTGTCTTAACAGAAAAAGAAAGCTTTATCCTGATGGAAGGCATTTTGCATGATTGCTTGGAGCAAAGTGTTAGAATGGAAGGTGGGAGAAGAAAAACACTGCTGCTCTGTGACAGTGAAATCAGCCAGCAGGAATGGAAAAGGATAATGAATACTCACATCCACTGAATGTTGTTTTTGGATTTTTTCTTAATGAGATGGATGCCTTCCAGTACATTGGTGATATCGTAAATCCTCCTTTTTTGCACCTTGAGGACCTCTGCCGCTCTGTTCAAATCTAAGACCCCATCAGGAGATTGGCTCAGCAACTGAATGAACTTCTTTGTAAGAAGGCCAAGTGATGTATCATACCGAGTCTTTTCTGAAGGAGATTTTGGAGCTTGGAAAGAAAAGAAAAAAAAAAAAACCACAAACCACCAGATAAATCAGTTTTCCTCATTTTCCTTCCAAAAGCAGCATCCAGAAATGAAGGGATACACATTACAGGTATTTCTTTCATTTTTACTAAAGAAATCTCTCCAACCTGCATTAAGACACAACTTACCACTGGGTATTTATTTGTATTTCAAGATGTACTTTTCCAAAAGTCACAGGTACACGAGCAAATATATACATTTTTTAAAATGCAAATATTTCCACTAGTCTGACAGACACATATAGCAATATTCTACTTAGACTTCCACTATGTGAATTCTTAACAGTATTTTTAGTATCTATTTGTCCTGGCAGCAATACCAAAAATTCCCCTATGACTCTCCATCAGGCTGATAGCCAGCTTTCATCAGGGTTTGATTTTCCCCTCTTGTAAGATAAGTGTTTCACATGCAATTAAGCAGGACTTAGGTGTACTTCAGTGGGTGAACACAATGACGGATTCCATCAGCACCAGACTCCACAGCTTACAGAAAACTCAAGCGAATTGGAGGAGACTGACGCAAGATACAATTTGTAATCACCATTTCTCCATAACCAAACAATGCTCAAACTGGGCAAGAGTATCCACTTCTTTTAAATTAAAAGTCAGCAAACGGCTTGGATCTTACTAGACAACTCGCTGTTTTCATGCACAAATGCAGCATCTATACACTTAATGGGTGCGCTTTTAAGAGTTTAAATACTGACATCAGAATTATTTCTAATTCTAAATGTTTGAGGCCTTTGTGTCAAGGGAAACGAGCCAGCCATTAGTAGAAGTCTGCTGGACTGGTACCCCGCAAACTTTTCATTTGCTTCAAGTATTATGCAGGATGGATCTTGGCTGATCTGCTGGTCATTTTCATGTTTTCAAGGTTCAGGTCCCACATTTAATTGCAGAAGTCAATCAAAACTGAAATCCCACCTGAAAGCGAACCTTTAGACTACCCTGAAATATTCTGAAGAATATGATGGCTTTTCAGTGAAAACCAAGTCATTGCCCATTTGCAAAGGGAACCAGCTGGCTGTATCTCATTCTTTGGGGGATTCAGGGCTTGTCTGCACCGGGAAATGGAGGAATAGTCCTATCACTTAGGTGACCTTGTGATTTAGAGCAGGGTGGTTTCTGTTTGTTTGTTTTTCCTTTGGGGTTTGGAAAAGAGTAAGAGGATCAGAGTGATAAGGACAAGAGGCTTTGACCCCCACCTAAAACGGCATGTGCTCCTGGTCATCTGTACAACCTTACCAACATTGCAGCAGCATCCTATGCTCTGAATGGTACTGAACATCTGTGAGAACACACTTCCGTTTAAAATGGACTTCATTTAGCTTAATGAAGTTCAGTTTAATTAAAACAACTGTAGTTGTTCAACTTGTCCGCTTCAAGGTTGTTTCTTTAGCTAATTTCACTTTTCCTATCTGCCTCAACAGAAACAAGCATTTAGACTGGTGAGGAGGGACAAGTAAGTACCCCCTCATGTCTCCTGCCCTCCCATCACCACCACTGCTGCCCCAGTCCTCCCCTTTCCCCGTTCGCCTCCCTGGGCAAACCTCATTCTTCTGCTGAAATCTCCCAAACAAGGCTACACCCCCCAGCTCCTGTTGCAAGAAACCTACTGCCCGAGGCAGTACAGATGCGCAAAAACTAATACTTGCAGCAACTAAGCAGTGGCAGTAATAATCTAGTCATACCGCAGGGAGAGGAGGCAGCTCAGAGCCCACATGGAGCGTTCAGCGTGCAACGCGGCTGAGGCACAGCTACCGCTCTTTGCGGGTCCCTGCCCGGGGGAAGAAGCCCTGCCCATCACCTCCTGTAACTTTAGCGGGGAGAGGAGGGGGCTGGCCTGATTAGCCTTGCCTAATAAGTGTGCGTTTGACCCCATCACGGTACCTTCGTTCCTCAGCATCTACCTCTCCTAAGCATCCCCAACTTCAAATCCTTGGCTGAAGAGGAGGTCCTGGACGGAGCGGCCGCAGGCTGCCCGGCAGGCAGAGGGACAGACCGAGCGGCCAGGAGGCTCTGCAGCCTCTCAGCAGCTCTGCACCAACCGATGCGCGCTGCAAGCTTGTCCGCTGCCTGGCTGTGGGGCTGAGCACGTTGCATGAACATCCAGGTGAGGATAGTAATAAACATATTCTTTTTGCTGGGTAACGCAGCCTGTTGTACCAGCTCGCTCTGATCTCAAGCTAGTAAAATAAAAAACGCTGTGCCATGCAGCGTGTTCTAAGTTCCCTTACTTTTTGGACTATCTGGGCTTCTTGTCGCAGCTCTTCCTTTCCCCTTTGGAGTCTTCAGTCCTTCAGGAAGATACTGGTGGCCACTTTCTCCTAGCTCCAGCCTTCGTTTCGCCTGTTAAAAAAAAAAAAAGATTTTTTTTTTTTTTTTAATTGATGGATCATTGAAGTGTATTTCACTTTACCAAACACAATATTGGGGCTACAGGAAAGGCAGACAGCAGTGAACTTTTCACAGCAAGGTATCAGTGCAGGTTCATACCCCTTATTCACAAGGGAACCTGAATATTTCCTGGAATCCGAAGGTGGACTTAAACATGTGACTCTCAAGGGGTGGGTTGATGGGGTTTTTATTTGAAAATTCAGCGATTTTTTTAATTTGAAAAGCTGAGTGACAGTTCTATGATCCACTTCAGACTAGCCCGGACCTTCTAAAGTACATATGAAAGATTTCTACCCTCACTTGAGTTGAGAACATTTCAGTTAAGAACAACAAAGAGAATCTCTCAAGCACACGCGCGTATGAACCTACAAAGCTATGTTTCTTTTGAAAAACTCCTTATATCCACCTAAGTTTGTGCACAGGTAGTATTAGTGCAAGTTACGTTTTTTCTTCACCATTTGAAAGCATGGCTTTGAGAGGACCAGTAACTTCAACTACTGTAAACTTTCCATCAATGAAATACAAGACATGACATCAGAGCAGCATTGGACAACCGTTCTCCTCTGCTTGTCAACAATTTTTGTCCTCATTGAAAGCACAATCGCTACATTTATTTCACATTAACTAGCACATTTGCATTAAGGCTGCCTACATAAAAGCAAGGTGAAGCAAAACTAGCATTAGAAAGACAATGCCTGAAAGTCAGGTAAATGTCGCATTCAGCTCAAAGGAAAGCTGTGTAGAACTTGAATAATAAAAATAATAATTGAAACTGTTAAACTATGCAACACACAGACAAACTGCAATGAAAACCACCAGCAATATGAATTTTGTTCCTGGACAGAAACACAATCTACTGTCTTTGGGAACAATCTTCCCTGCCATGCTACTCAGGTTACTGAAATTAAATCTGGGGATACTTGTTATCCTAACAATAGAAAGAACATTACCTGAGAAGACACATGAAAAAGAAGAAAAAAGTTTTACGTCTGATGAATTTTAGCCAGATAACTGTTTCTGAAGAATGTTGTTTATTCAGCTCGGTAGAATAATTCAGAGTACTTTAGTTGCTTGCTCTTTAGACTTGCCCCAAAGGGTTGGATCATATTCTGCTCCTCAGTGAACCGAGATAAAATACTACATTCTGCTATGGAGTTGTAGCCAAGATATTTCTGTATTGTGGATTTAGCTTATGTGTTAACTTTGGGTCTGTGACCAACAGAAGGCTCTAATTAAATTAATTTGTATGCATTTATTTATGGATAGCTAACTAACATCTTTGTACTGGATTCCGTTTGCAAACCTCAGACTTATTAAAAGGCAAGTTAAAGCGCATGAAACTCGTATCAGCCCACGGTGTAACAGCACATGCAAAGTGCTCAAGCCACTCTTCTCTACACTTTGTGCGAAGGGGCAAGGTGTTAATTCATCGGTGACAGAGCAAATCTGAACTAACTGCATCCTTCTAACCAACACAGGCACCGGGCTCCCCGCAGCCCATCGGTGGCAGCTTCTAATGGCGTGAAACACCTCTGCTCCTCTCCCTGAGACATCAGCTCTGTAATCCAAGGACACAGATTTTAAAAAGGTCAACTGTTAACAAAGGCATCCAGCTAATATGTTTAGCCAACATAATTGGATTAAATTAAGATTACAGCTATTCCACAGGGAGAAATACGTTTCACACTTTTTTTAAGCAAGTGTTTTTCCACCCTGAGAACTGTAAGAGGAAAGGAAGGAGGGGTGAAAAGGGAACAATTCAGGGCATGGGAAGACTAGGCCAAAGGGATACAATTAAAGATAAAAGAGAATCTCAAAACCAGGTGTGAGAAGGAGGGGAAATGCTAAAGACTTAAAATCCAGAGATTTGCAGTGGCTCCCTCCCTCACAAGAAAAACTTGGGTTTGGACTGCACATCAAAACCTTTTGTCTCAACTTGTTCACAAGACACAAACAACGGCATTTTGCCCCTGCTTTTGTGGTTAAACACTTACAGCTTTCTCCCGTGAACTTCGAGTAATCAGGTTCGGTAGGGAGAGAACATAAACAGCATCCTTTGGCTGTGCGCAGCAGCACAAGGCCGTCCGCGTGGGCTGGGGGGTGTTACGAACAACACCCTCCCGTTGGTCTCACCAGCGTGCCCTACCTAGGGGCCGCGCAGGACTATTGACTGGCTTCTGGAAAAATACCAAATGACACAGAGAGCGCGCGACAAGGCAGTTATTTTGGAGGGCACAAAGCATGCAGAAAACCTGAGAGAGAGACAGGGCAAAATATTTTAGAAGAGTTTGAAAGAGCTTGGTGAAGTTACCGAGAGGCAATTTTAGCAAACCCTGGGGAATGTTTAATTTCTGGCCAGATGGTACACATCACTCAGCAAGTGCTCTCTTCCCCTTCCTGGTTTACAAACTTCATAACTGATAAGACGCAGGACTGAAGCGATATATTCCCTCAATTTCTTCTTCCCTGACTTACAAGCCAAAGACTTTCTAGTGCCTTTTTCTTTGCACAAGAGATCCTGGGTGGCCCACAGTTTCTCTCTCCCATCTCCAAAATTATTCATAGTGCTTCCTGGTATCAGACTTCCCTTCAGAAATCTCAAGATCTGTGTTCAGCGATGGCCAGAATTGGTGACCCTTTTAAAAAAAAAAAAAAAACCTCTTGATTTGCATAACTTATTTCTGTTACAGCACTATATTCATTATTTGCACTATTTGTCCAAATGTATATTATTCATCTTTCTTTGCACTGTTTGATCAATCATAGCATGCAAAGTCTTCTGACACAGTACGTGGGACCTGCAAAGAAGCAGCAAGCCAAAGGACACCAGCACAAAGCATCCCAGTGACAGGGAAAGGTGAGAAGCACAGGGACTAAGAACTTCTCAGCGACGTGAAACCTGAGTGCAATAAATAGAAGTCAGATTCCTCAGGGGGATTGTGAAAGGATCTCAAAACACATGGGGCAATGAGACAGGTAAAGCCACAAATTGATACATCCAGCCAGAGACACAGAAGTAACAGGGAAGCATCCTGTTGAGCTGAACCAGACACCTACCTAACCCCTTGGTGGAGACACAAAAAACATGGCATCAACCGTTTTGACTCAATTTTCTCTTCCAATACTATGAGCAATTCCTGATACAGATGCAACTACAGTTCCACTGTTCAGTGCAGACCACTGAAAACAGGTGGCACCTCGACTCCTTTGTAGTTACGCCCTTTTAGCTTCAATTTCTTTTTTAAAAAGAAGAAACCCAGATAGCTACCACAATTAACGTCAGAGGCAAAGCCACAAGAATGTCTTCATAAGAACACTTGTCTCTATAGGAAAATAGTTTTAAAACTCCTAGGATAAGCTAAGTATTTTCAAGTAGGCAGGACCTGATGCAATTTACTTCACAATACTCAGTCTCAGGGATTAACTTTAAGAAGAGGCTGGAGGCAGGTATGCTTACAGAAGACTAGAAAAAGAGCAAATGTGTTTTTCATGTATTGAAAAAAGGGGGTGGAAAAGCTGCAAATGGGAAATTATAGCCCATTCCCCTTAATGGGCTGTTTTGACTTCACAGCTACCTGGGTCTAACAGGTCGCTGCTGCCACCAGCTCTTCTCCTGCGTCCTCCCTCCCTCCCTCCATCCCTGCGCTCTCCCTGCTCCCCTGGCGCGGGCAGGGCCCCCAGGGAGCTGGCTCAAGGGGCCACAACCCAGGAGAAACCTAGTCCTCCTCCAAAACAGGAGTTTTCTGCCGGGTTACCCCGTGGGGGTGACTTCTCTGCACGGAGGGCTGCTGAGCGGGAGCAGCAGGACACCCCCCGCACCCCTCGGGGCATCAGCTTGGCATTGGAGTGGCTTCGCTTTGGTGTCACACAGCGATCAACTTCAGTTCTTGGGGAAAGAAACTGACACCAATTAAAAAGAAAAAACAAAAGTCAGAGCGTTACCTCATAAGAGCATAACAGATAGCGAAGTGCTAAGCGTTAGGTAACAGCCAGCACAGGGTTTTGTCAAGATAGCAGAGGGAAGTGCCGGGCGGGGGGGGGACAGCCAGCATCACTTTTTGAAGACTGCACCATGTCAGACCAAAGCCTCATTTTCTGCGAGGCTTATATTTCTAAGTTTGAGAGAAGAGGCAGTAAAACGTCCTCTAATTCTTTCCAATGATAAAACCATGGAGCATAACTTTGCCAAACTATGCGCATTGAAATTTTTCCTGCTAGATGTCTCTCTCAGCTTTACTACTGGACACAAGACAGCGGCACTCTTTGCAAGAAACAGACCTAAGAAAAATCACGTTACCTGTGCTGCCCTCTGAACACCCTTTGCCTGAAACGTTCCTGCACCCATTAGGCTTTAGCAGGCACATAAAATTTGACAGAAGGATGATCTGAGTTGGACATATTCTATTCCCTCAAATTCCCAAATTTAAAAACACTTGGAAAAGCACAGTCAGTACGTTTTCATTACAAACATTAAGAGCCAAATTCCATTTCAAACTGCAAGCGCCTCAGGTCCTGGGCCTGCCCAGGCTATGCACATGCCACCTCCTGGGGGGTCCCATCCAGGACAAGACACATCTAAGTCCCCTGCCCCCCAGCAGGCATTCAGGGTGTATCAGAGCTGCAGCAGTCCCATTTAAATACAAAGGAACAAAAGTTGAACTCAGAATGGGAGCGAAAGTAACCTGGGACAAAGCCTGCTGAGATGGGGACAGAAGATAAAGTAACTTATTCCAAAAAAAACAGGATGAGGAGCTGGAAAGAAACTCCAGTTTAGGGTTGACTGGGCAGGAAAAATAGGAAGATTGGAAATGACCAAGCATAGCAAGGAATAAATTGTGTGTATTAAGTGATAGCTGATGGTGAACTAAGCAGAACGCCAGAGAAATGTGCCTTAGCGCTCAGCTGTGTCTCCATCGGTGTCTCAGAGCAAGGACTAAGCTGGGCAAGTTAAGCAAGGGCAGATGACTAAGCCTGGCATAATCTCTAGAAGACATTAAAATTGCTAGGGGCAGATAAAATGGCAGCTTTTCTGTATGTCACCACAACGCTGATATTACTGGGGAGGGGATGCAAGCCTATCCAGAGAGCACAGATAAATTTTGACCGCAGCGAGGAAGCCGTAGCACAGACGCTTTACCAATCTCCACGCACTTTCCACAGGCTTTCTTCCATGTTTCCAAGATCAAGCAGCCACTTAAAAATACAATTTAAAAGCCGAGGTTCTGAGGCATGAACTCTAGAAAGCTGGTCCAGAGGTCAGGAGCTGCAGAGAAGAAAGCAAACTTCGTACATGAAAGGGTAAATTAAGCTGGAGCTTGATGAGGAAGGAATACAAGAGAAGAAGCAAAGAAAAAAAAAGACACCTTGGGGTGAATGCACAGAACTATTCATACGCTAAGGAAATTTCCCCACTGACTGAGGCGGTACAGGCTGTGCATTTTGAACGTGCTCAGCTGAGCAAACTCTGGTATGTGGAGAGGCCCGAGTGCCTGCCAGAGGGCTGCACCCCGCTGAGGGCACGGCAAACACGATGGCGCACACCAGAAGAGACCGAAAAACGGGGAGAGGTGCAGAGGGGAAAGCAGAGGAGCTCTCAGCAAGGAAGGGGCTGAGCTCTGCAGGTCATCTCACCAGCAAAGAAACACCTGAGGTCAGCAAAAAGATGCAAGAGGACTATAAGAGCTCCTGCCTTCGGACTTCTAGTGACGACTCGTTTCATGCCTACTTCTGTTGAGCAATGAGGAGATAAATTTGCAGGTTCAAACTCCTGTAAGGGAGAGGATTTCAGATTTCCATGAAGAAATACTTACCCCAGTGGTCTACACCAATAATTTGTGCCACACCACCCTTGGTTTCAGTAGTTAATTCTGACAGTATAAAGCCATTAAAAGGGGGTTTAAGAAAAGAAAAGGAAGATAAAGAAATATCTGGGAATTAAACTGCTTGCATGTAAAAGACAATAAACTAAGTATGTCCTTAAAAGGGGAATTTTAAAAGTCCTCTCAACTCTTCCCAAATATTCCTTCGCTGTCAAAAGTATGCATTCCCATACTACGCTACACAGAGGAACAAGACCAGGAATGGCATTTTAAGGAAAACATGACCTCAAAATTAAGTTTTACACATAGCCCATTCATTAGACTCAGGTAAAAGCATATAAAAAACCACACAAAAATAGTGGCTTGAAAATTGAATACATTGTAAAACCAACACAAGGAAGAACAGAAGTTTGAAATATCACTACTTATTAGTCAGGATCATTAGTTGAGTGACAAGCAGCTGGTATTTAAAGTAACATTTAAAGAAGCATTTTAAAGCAAGTGAAAGCACAGCTTACAGGAATTGTCCTGATCAACCTACTCCAACAGAAAAGCCCCAAATTTTCTTCTCAGAAACTGGCAACTGTATTAAAAAGAGGACAAAAAAAATCCTTTCCACTATACCAATTTGCGTTTCCTAAAATCTTATCTTATTTTTCACCTTATCAGGTATCAGCTTATTAGAGTTTTGACTGGGTGAAATTCTTCTCTAGTTCCTATATTGACATTATTCAGTCAGCTACAGTCGAATTGTTTGTTTTTAAAGTAGACGAATATTAAAAGAAAATCCCCTTTGTATGTCTTAATTGGGTTTATAATTCGATAAGAGGCACCTCACAATTACCAAATTAAACTACGCTCTGATCATCTGCAGCCCCTCCTCATTCACCATTTGACCTTGAGAGCTGAGGGCCGACAGTGTTACTCTGGTGCAGTTTCTTTCAAGGCCTAATTAAACCATCCTATTTCCGTCGATTTTCCATTTTCACGATTCCCTCAGAAGTATCAGGAGAGTCAAGGAAGCCATGAACTGTAAGCACTTAAATATCAAACTAAGACTTATATTTAGCTCAGAAAAAGTTAAAAGTGTGGGTAGCCAAGTTTCAGTGGCAGATTCTCATTTGAAAGAAGGACCCGAGCCAGAGGAACCTAGCGATGGCTTTCCCTTCCCAGGTTGAATATGCAGAAAGAAGCAACGCAAGCGTCACGAGTGCCTCCCAGTCATTACTGCAGAACATCACACAATGCCATTTTTAACACCCACTGAAAGGAATACATTAGCTTTCAGGTATGCTCAACGGCGGGAGCATTGGATAGCTCGCTCCCGTGTTCGCAGCGCTGTGCATCGATGCCCTGCGCCTCACCCCAATGCGGCCGTTCATTCTTCTCTCGTCTCGCTCCTGTCTGAACAGAAGAACACTTTCAGCTGCTTTTACATGTAACACAATGACCTGAACCAAACCAAGGAAGTAGCGAAACATAGCAATGAATAGTGGTGGTTTCTTCCCAGACCTATGGCAGGTCATTTTCACTGAAGGAGGATTTTAATTTCAAGGTACTAATGCCTGTTGATTTTCATCCTGATACCTCCTGTGGAGCTGACCGGCCAGAAGGTCAGAGTACCTCACACTCACCACCACTAATCTAACTCAGACATCGAGGTACGCGGACAACCCGTTTGACGTTACTCCATTTTCTGCTCATCAGTCTACTACGATGCCATGGGATCAGCCTACACCCGGTCAGGCTCGCTCGCAGTGTAGTAGCCACCGCTAAAACGTGCAGCTTATCTTGTTCTCCTACACTGGTGCAGTACTTTATTTTCTTTGCACTAGAAGGGGAAGGACATTACCACTGTTGTGCAAGAAATAAACCAAAGCATAAGCCACATTTCAGGCCTCAAACCAACAGAATTACACCTATGCTGCATAGGAAATGAATCATCTGAGATCTTTCTATTGCAATTTTTTCCACCAAATACGAAACAATTACTTCTTACTGGAAGCAATGGCTTTGCACTGTGCTAAGCTTGAAGGCTCCAGTTACCGCTTCATGTTGAAATACGAAAAGTTGTTTTCAGGAAACTGCACCCAGTTTTCATCTCAACTGCTTAACTGCTCAAGGTGAGGAGCACCCGTGCCTCTGAGCCGTCCTGAAAACGGCTCCACGCAACAGCTGCCCCCTCATCCCAGCGGCTGCTGGAGGCCGAGCTGTACCTGCCTGCTTAAGGTAGAAGCTCTGGAGACAAAACTTCCAGAAAAGGTACCGACAAATTGCCAAGACTCGTAGGCAGCAGCACAGGCAGACCAACCAGCATTGGGGGATGGGAATCCTGAATCCCGGGTTTTTGGGGTAGCTGGGTACAGCAGGACAGTTTCCCTCCCATTCCCTGGGAAGCGTGGCCAGGGCCACGGAGGCAAGGCTAGCCCTGCCACCGGCGGGCTTTAACGCCAGCCTGGTCCTACAAACCGCTGTCAAAGCGACCGGCCATTCGCCTACCCCCATTCCCAAAGGTGCCACTTCAGCAAGGCTGCTGCCTCTGGAGCACAGCCCGGGGGTTTTCAGTTGCAGTTCACGTCAGTAATTTCTCACCACAGACATCCTTTGAAGAAAACAAGACTGTCATAAACCAGGCCTGACGCTGAACTTTCAAACTGATGGCAAGCAGGCACGGGGCGGGGGGAGGGGGGGGGGGGCAGGGAGGACATGACAACAGACCAGCCACATAAAGAGACTTCTTGGTGTAATTTCTTTGTATTGCATCTGTAGGTAACAATTACACTGACACAGGTCCACTTTTAATGTTACACATTGAGATCAAAGTAAGCCAAATAAGAAAGCGATAGTTTAAATTCACACGGTGTGTGACAGGGCACCACTTCTTCACGTGGCTGCAGAGCTGCTTGCAGCGTTTCAGCCCTTCAGATGTCCAGCCTCCTGACTAGTGAGGCTAAAACTGAACTGGACCAAGGGAACTACACCTCCTGTATCCTTTTAAGGCTGGTCCCGAAGAAAAACCATTGCAAAGCAGTCAGTCTCAAAATATATCCTAGAGATTATTTTGTCTTTTGTATTTAAGGACTATTTTTTAAAGTACTCTTTTAAAAAAGAGTCATTAACTTCAAAATAAGATAGTGATTGGATTAGTTCCTCTGAGTGGCTTCCACTCTATGTGTGGAAATTAGCACAGCTACTTAAAAAAGAAAAACTTTCAAACACTGTCAGTTGTCTGCCAAATCATCTACTAAACAAACAAGCCCTGGGAAGGGGGAGGAAGGACATTAAGGGAGCTGGAGCATAGGATAGGATGAAATTCCTTGGAGGAAATTCCAGTAAATGCCGCAAAGTATCAGATAAACAGGTTAAAAACTAAAGTAATAGTATACTGGGCATATATAGCAACATAGGAATCGGGAGGAGAGTTACTCCTTACTTACAGAACATGTAGAATATAGTCATAAAACTCTCTAGGAAGATGTAATTAATAAGATTTGATGCATATGAAGTGAGCAGGGGGGGAAAGGAGGAGCACTAGCAAAGCCACGCCAGTGCTATCTCAGTGTAGGTGCACTGTAATGATGCAAGATTGGGCTTGCATCACAAAGTTTGCTCACTAGATTGCCAGCCTAAGCCATAGCATCTTGAGCTTTGTTTTCCTTGGATACAGGACACTTAGAAGAAAGTACAGCATCTGTGGCATGACATCAGTGAAGTTTCTGGACTGCAAGCTTTCCTGTCTGCACAGGTCTGCCCACCCTGGCACCCCAAACCTTCCTGCACTCCACGCAAAATACCCACACCAAGTTGTACCAGTGCAGTGCTAACAGACTGCATCGCTTTACTTACTGACAGGTGATTCATGGGGAACCAACTTGTACGTTCTTCCAAAAATTAATGACAAAGAGGTGCCATATGCAAACACTTCAGAAACTATAGCGAAGAGCTACAAACTAGAAGGCAGTAAGTTTTAAATACTCAGGCGTACATGAGCGTTAGTGTTGGGTATTCATACCCCCAAAGGAGGGAAATCCTTTCTTAAAAAAAGTCGACACCAATCTCGTCTCTTATATTTTTAATTCACTGCCTGAGGAACGATGGTTCTTACATCTAACTACTTGTTCAATTAATGTAATTAGTTAAGAGAAGTCAGACCTGAGTAGGAAAACCTTTTATTTTTAAGTTCTTCCTCAACCTAGTTCCATACAAGTATAAAAACATACAGGTAGATTCCCCAAAAACAAGACATGTACTTTGAATCCATTTAGGGTGATAAAAATACTATACAGATTCCAAAGGACATTGTGAAAGTTGACAAAAAACTTTCAGGAAACAACCAGGCCCAAATGAAAAGCACTCATTTGCACTTAGAGCCAGACGATGAGAGTTTAACATACAGAACTATTCTGTATTACAGTATGTAAACTGTGGGGGTTTTAGTTCACTTTATGGAAGTCCCAACATTGTCCAAACAGATTAACCCTGAGAAGTTATTTCTGCACCTACAATATCTATAATGCTGACCTTGCATCCAGAGATCAATTTGCTATTTGCAAAAAGTTTATTAGGTACAGTTTTGAAGATGAAATTACTACTATCACATACAAAAAAAAAATAAAAATCCCTAAGTAACCTTGAAGAAGTTAGCACAATAACTTCCTCCACATACCAAACCTCAGAGTAACAAAAACAAATAACAAGTGCCCAAGAAACAGGAAACATGGTTTACATATCCAAAAGCAACTACTCCTAGAAGCAGTCAGAAAGGAGACTCCAAATCAGGAGAAAGTCACAGAAATAGCGAAAAGCATTTAAGAAGAGAGCGCTGGAGAGAATCACTGATAGCAGGGACCTAGAGACCCCTTCGACCTCGATCAGGAGCCAGTACTGCCATCAGCAGGTTTCTTCACAGCACATTTTTCAGCTACAAACTGCACTTGATTTTCACCCAGCCTGAGTTGCTAGACTCCAAGGACTGACAACTTCCTCCCTCCCCACGGCAAGGTAGGCAGCTGTTGCTTATACCCTTATTTCACCGGTCACTTTGGCAGCAGACAGCTTACGTGGCTGAAACAGCACAAAGATAGCCAAGTTCTTAATGTTTTAAATTCTGTGTAATGTCACAAAGAACAACTAATCCACCGAGCTTTCACCACGATGCACATCCTATCTTGGCAGTATTTTATCACTCCATCAACCACACCAAGGAGCAGAACAACCTGAGAGTGCTGGCAAAATGAAGATAAATTATTTGATTCAAATGGCAAGTTTTACTCATTCCCTGTGACAGCGAGGGAATAAAAACAAGACAAGAAGACAAAAAACAGTTCATAAGAAAAGTGAGTAAGTGTTGGTAGACTAAGTAATCTTCTTTTTCACATCTGGGTAAACTCTGTCATGCCATGGACGGAGCAATCTAAAAAGCTGATGTGATTGTCTAATTTACAAGACAACATCCAAAACAGATGTGTCATCACAGGGAATAAACTTCTAGGGGAAACAAAGTTAAAATTGCTGTTCTTTCTCAGATTATGAAGCGTATTTCAAAAAATTATCCCTTTTGGCTCCGGTGAAGCAGAACATCTCAGGTCAGAGAGTCAAGCAAGGACTTGATTCTGTATCAAAACTGACCCACACCAGACAAACTGTCCATTCTACTTTGCCTTCCTACTACGTATTCGCTAAACTAAATACCTTAAGATGACTTCTCCAAAAAAATGAATACTACCTTTAAGTCTCAAATTTTAAAATGAAATTAATTCACATTTTCTAACCCGCCCTTTGATCAAAGAACAGAATCCAGCTTTCTAATATGACCTCCTACATATCACAGACCACTAGATTTCCCCTAGTTGCTATGCCATTAGTAACATTAAGTTATCTTGTAGCCAAGAGCAGGAAGAGATTGCCATGCAATTTTATAATCTCTGTTAGGAGAAAGTTAAACAAGCAATGGAAGGACCATAAACACAGTTGCCCCCACCAGAAAGCAGGCAGATGGACTTGCTGACCTCAAGGCCGTTCAGAGATGAAATTACAGAGCATACCTCTGCAGAGAAACTAGAGAGCAAAACATTCATTCTGTCAAAACTTGAAGGTATCAACTCATGATTATTTTCCCCTCACTTAAAAAAAAAAGTCTAATTTCCACCTTGAGTTTGCATTGTTTCAGCTTTCAGTATTCAGTTTTCAATGTGCTCAGGTTCAACAATATAAGAAGTCCTTTAACACCAGAACCATCTCACAGAGTGGCTGAGGTAGGAAAGAACCTCTGGAGATCATCTAGTCCACCCTCCGCTGCTTAAAGTGGGGGCAACTAAAGAAGGATGCTCAGGGCAGCGTCCAGTTGGGTTTTTAGTATCTCGAGTGAAGGAGACTCTGCAACCTAAGAGGCCTGTTCCAGCATTTGATCATCCTCGCTGTAAAATCTTATGTTTAAATGGAATATCTCGGATTTCATTTTGTGCCCGTTGCCTTTTGTCCTGTCACTGGCCATCACTGAGAAGAGCCTGGCTCCGTCTTCTTTATTCCCTCCCATCAGGTGTTTATACACCTTCTCTCCTCCAGGCTCAACAGTCCCAGCTCCCTCACCCTCCCCTTGTGCATCAGATGCTCTGAGGCCTTACCCATCTTCATGGCTCTTCGCTGGACCTGCTCCAGTTTGTCCGTGTCTCTCTTGTACTGGCGAGCCCAGAACTGGACCCGGCATGTCAGGTGTGTATCACCAGGGCTGAACAGAGGGGAAGGATCACCTCCCTCAAACTGCTGGTAATGCAATGCCTAATGCAGCCCAGGAGGTCAACGGTGGTCTTTGCCCTGAGGGCGCATTGCTGGTCCACCCGGACGCCCCAGGGCTTTTTTCTGCAGAGCTGCTTTCCAGCAGGTTTGCCTCAGCCCGTCCGGGTGCCTGGAGTTACTCCTCCCCAGAGGCAGGACTTTGCGCTTCCCTTTGCTGAGCTTCATGAGGTTCCCATCAGCCCATCTCTCCAGCCTGTCAAGGTCCCTCTGGATGGCAGCGCAACCATCCACTAAATCAACCACCCCTCCCAATTCTGTATCTTGCCTATCAGTCAAGTCAACCCTTAATATTAATTTCATAAGCCAAATATTGCTTAAGTTGCACTGTAGAGCATTTCCTTCAGACCTCAAATAATTTTTGCTGCCCTATTTAACATCATCTTCTATTTTCAACTTTTTCCCTTCACAAGTACTAGCACTGAATTGCGCATGTTATTTTAAGCATCAGCTGCACCGAAACTGCTCACTAAGGCAGATGCATCCCCTCCCCGTTCCTTTTTTTTTTTTTTTTTTTTTTTTTTTTTAAAATACATGCCAGGATGCAAGCCTCAGTGCCATCGCTCCTCAGCGGTGCGCTAGAATCTGGCGTGCCGTTGCTTGTCCACTACAGACTTCTGAGAAGTGCTGCTTTCCAGGATACAGGCCCTCTTTCATAAGGCATCGCCTGCACTCCCTGTTCTCGGGCATACAACTTTGCCTTTGGCTGTCTTAAAGACACAGTGTGTTCGAATGTGCCTCCAGAGCAAGTTGTGAGAGCTCTATTACCATTTACTATTCTGCTAGCAATTACTATCAGTAACAGGTTTTTTGTTTACTTCTGGGACAATGATGAAAGCACTCCGTAGGATTAGGATTAGTGCACATACTTACTGGAATCAATCAAAATGACCTTTTTCCTGTTACTTAGCCAATTTTTAATCCAATGCCATACTGACAGTTACTTTTTTAAAATCAAAATGGTCTGCAAAATTAAACGTCTTTTCCATCAGCCTCATTCACATGTTAGACAGTGACATCTTTGTTATCTGTTAGCTTTTCATTGGTGGGGGGGAAAAGGCAGGAAAAGAAGGGTGAAGGTGGGAAAAGCTGGCTGTTGGATACTGCTGGTAAACATTTTGGGAAACACCACAAGCACTTTTTGCAGCGCTGTATACAGCAGAACTCCGTCGTTACAATTGCACGCTACTTAAACCCTACAAGAAAGGGTTATTTCAAGACTGTTGGACACCAAGTTTCAGGAAGTTTTATGGATGTCAGAATGAGACTGGAAGAGCAGAACATTAGCAGAGGTGTAAAAGAGACAACACCTAGGATGAAAGCAGAAACTCAGGTGACTATTCAGAGCTTTAATTTCTATTCATTGCAGCCTAAAGTTCAGAGAAAGCCCATTTGGCTTCTTACACTGCTACCTTCTCCCTCTTTCCGTTTCTGCTACCGGCCTTACTGTATAACCGTGCAGCTATTAGAACTATCCCATAGGCAACGGACAGCTAAATGGGGTTTTCCAGAAGCCTGGAGAAGTCTTCCAGTGGAATTTAGCACTAACATATCACCCATTAAAGGCTGCACTACAAATTCCTTTCTTTAAATGGATTTCTTCTCTCCAAAATTATCTACTGTCAATTCAGGTTCATAGGTTCGTCCACAAACGTACCATAATCTGTTCAGAAGATAAATGACCATACAATTTAATTGTGCCTTCTTCACAAAAAACGTAACTCCCTCTCTTACCATCAGTACACCTCGATCCTTTTCATTTTCAAATGCAGTCCCACTTATGAGTCATCTTTCCCTCCTCTCACACACACTTCTCAGTCTCTCCTCTTTTCATCCTTTTCCTCTTGTTTAGTAAAAGCTGTAGGTAGGGCAAACTAAAATAGCAAGTTTCACAACTGGACATGAGACATCCTTAAATTTAGATCAAATGAGCCCTTCCAAAGTACACGGGATCTTTCCATCCAGACAGATTTATAAAAGCTACATATAATTATGGAAAGGAATAGGATCAAAAAAAGCCTGTGTATGATGGTCTTTCTCAACAGTATAGGGATAGGAAGGACAGCCTTATTCTCTTAGCAGCAGGAGGAAGGGTAAGAGAACTGAGGGCAGCCATGGGAAGCCCCCACCAGCCCGTAGGCTTCCTAGATTGCTAAAAAGCCTAGCGTGTGGTAGATTCTCAAAAAAAAAAAAAAAAAAAAAAAAAAAAAAAACACCAAACAAACCCTCATTTTCTACACTAATTGTTTTCCCAACCCTAACTGCAAACTGTATCAAACTGTAAAACCAAGATTACCCAAGAAAACTCAACTACACTTCACCATCTGAGACTGCAAGTTCTTATCCAAGGTAAAGCAAAAGCACTTTAAAGGCAGTCTTGGAAGAAACCTGCTTTGCCAGTCATCGGTTTGTCTTGGAAGTGTAGAACTCAAAAAACCCAAAAACCTGTCATCTTGCCTTGACATCCGTAACTTCTACCCTTTCAACAGGCGCCTGTTGATGATAGCAGCAAAAGTCTTCTTACTCCTGACTTCCCTCCCACGCTTTGCGCTGGCAAGAAGCCCTCACATACTCTGCGCTAACTTGGAACAAGTTCTGCAGCGTGGCCCTACGTTTTCCACAGCAGACTGGTAATGTCATGTCCGCTTCAGGTAAATACACTTTATTGAATTAAATACAAGAAAGTAAATATGGCAGAGTTACAGAGTTCCTTGTATAAAACACTGAATTCCAAAATAAACAGGAACGCTACACAGCTTTCACATTTTGCTGTCCTGCAAATGTTCCAATGCACAACGGTGCTAAAGAAAGTATCGGGGAAAAAGATAGAGATTTTGGCAGCTGGCGTGGGGAGAGCTGAGGCTTCTGGCAGAGGGCAGCGTGCAGAGAGATTGCGAGATAAACACATTTGAAGTTTTTTGCTGAAGTAATCAATAATGAAATAGTTACATTCGAAATTAGGCAACAGATTGAAGCGATAACTCTCATTTTGCAGCCCTATTAGTTACAGGCCGTCTCCAGAGTTAGTTAGCACCACACTAGCTGGGTTTGTATGTGGATGTTTCCTTACAGCCACAATGCCATACCTCCTTTTAAGCTAAAGCCGAAATTCAGCGGTGTATTTTGGTCACAAGGGCTGAACTCCGCAGCGGCGTGGAATAAGCAGGGCCCTGGGCGCTCTCGCCGCCCCACAGGCTGGCTTCACCTCTCCACTTGAGGGGCAGAAAGGAGGCTGTGCTACGAGTGCAGTCATGAAACTCAACCTTCCCTGATGAACTTTGCATCTGACCAGCGTTCATTACCGCTCACCTGACCAGAAGCTCTAGGAGCCTTCCCACGTTCATAACCCACACAAGATAAGCCCCTCGGCTGTGGCTGTGGCTATTGGCAGTAAAAGCCATCCCAGTTGCTATCTCCAAGGGTTCTGTGACCTCTCGTGCAAGACCACAATGCCTTTACTTTCATCTGCTAAAGATCAGTCATGTTAAAGCCCTGCTCAGAGGGACTGTCAAAGCAGCGCAGCCAGTCTTTCCTCAGGAGGTATTTCCTGACAGCGATGACTTCAGAGAAGGCCTCCAGTATTACAAGCTCACTACATACGTAACTTCTAGGCACAAATTACCTTTATATCCTCACCTACTTCAATGCCAGCCATCAGACTGTAATTAAATTACAGGTAGCCTGGGAGCCTCGGTCAGGGACTAGAAGCCGAGTGTACGAGGCACGGTGCAAACAGTGCTGAGAAAACGCAGATTCTCAGTTTAAGCAACTCTGGATTTCCTCTGCAAATTGAGAACGTTTTCAGCCACGTTTGCTCCTTCGTGTGCTCACAAAACCCTTAAACCATCCCCAAGCCTTTAAAAGCTGAAAACCAGAGATGGGGAGAATGTGCGAGATCCCTTCAGCCCTTGGGCACTGCCAGCAAGGCACCGGCAGCTGCACGCTCTTGGTAACCTAAGCAGTAAGTAACAGCACAAAAGCTGCCTATTTCTTTACAGAGCCATCTGTTAGGTTTTTGTTACGCGCAACTCCACCGCTTCTAGGAGATGCTAAGGTCACACACGCAGCGAGGCTCTCGGCCTGCTGCCGCACCGAGCGAGGCGTCCCACGCGTCGGGAGAGCGCACGGCCGCGGGACGCGCGCCGGCATTTGCAGCCGAGGGCGCACCTCGGTGCCCCGCTGCCAAGGGTGCAGCCCCCCCCCCGCCGCCCCCAGCCACGCTGCCAGCCCCGGCCGGGGAGCTCGCTGGGATGAAAACTAATCGCCCGCCCAGTGTTAGCTTTCAGCTGGAGCGGGTCCCTAGCCGGGCCGAGCGCGGGGCGGTACGAGGGCAGGTGCCAACGCAGGGAGGCAGTGGGACTGCGTGAGCAGGGAGGGAGGGCAGCATGACCCCGTTCATGGTGGCACTGACTTGGATCACCATAAGCTGACTGCGAAACCACATCCCCAAAGCGTCTCTCAGGATGGCTCCGGGAAATCCCCTCTGTCACGGGGAGCGCTCCTAGCAGCACAGACCCGATCCCCAATTCGTCTTTTCCTTCCTACCCCAGCAGGCAATGAAGGTTACCCTGACTATGAGAGGATTACATTTCGTTTCTGAGAACACGCAGATAGGAAGCAGGAGGATATTTTAGTTTCCAAGTCAAACAGCCATTCCCGTGCTGCTGAACTGAATGCATCTAACACGTTGGTCTGCGGCACGATGGCGAGGAGCAACGGGAAGAGCTTTGTCCCTCACTCACCTACTGCAGATACTTGTCACGACCAGACTGCTTTGTGTTTCAGTCCCCGCATGAAGCTAGTGACCACCTGAAAGGTCCTGACATGGTATTTAATCCTCTTCTATACGTTATTGTCTTCAGAAATACCAAATAGTTTACTAAGCAGCACAACCATTTAATAACAGCGTACGACTATTATTGAATTTAATATGCTGAAAGCAAGTCTTGTTATATCTACCCCAAAAGAGTATCTTCAAAGTGTAACAAGGAAGAAATGGGAACCATCAGTCAGTAATATTCTCACTCTTTTCTCACAGCCAGAGCTGCATCCATCAGACGCACTGCAGAAAACAAGGAGAACAAAGCTAATCAAATACTACCACCTTTCTTCCTCTCCGTTTTTGCCTCTCCTAAAATTGACCACATTTGTGGTTAAACGCAGGGAGTCAAACTTCCTATAAGCGGTGTTGTTACGGTTCCAGATTTCCACTGTGGTTCAGCAGTATCACAGCTCTGGAAAGGCATACTGGCACATGCTCAAACCGCTGCCTTCATTCATTAAGGTGAAAAAATTCCATACTGTGACTGTAAAAGGTTCTTACCTGAATCACCTTGCTGGCCTGCTTTCTTAAAGATCTTAATACTGAACTTAAAAAAAAAAAAATCACTGTTGAAATTGGTAGTCTGAATAAAAACACTTAGTGAAGGGACTGATGAGATATCACTGTGCCAGGGGAGATGCAAGGGGCTAGTTAAACCGGAGAAGCAGAAGCCCAGCTCCTCAGGATCCCCAGGACACACCTCGTCCCGCTGCTCCTGAGAAGGACTCCTGCTCAGCCCTCACAAGCCCCAAGGCTGTATATGTATATAACCTGTCTTTTTGCCTGAGCAATCCAAAACCTTCGTCAGTTCTTTTGCAATTTGAAGCTCGCATCACCGAGATCGATAGTCCAATCTCAGCCATAGCCAAGAGGCTAGATGCAGCTGGCTGATCCCGTGGCAGGACTAGCAGCTTGTCCCCTCAGAAAGCAAGTCTGAAGACGACAGTCTCCACAAACTCACAGGTACTCCAAGCACCTGCTGGTAAGCGTAGCTCCTCACAACAAGAGGCGCTCTCAAGTTTGTCTTTAAAAAAGGATCAGCTCATTGCAGAATGAGCAAAGTGAAGCATGCTGGTTGTTAGACACTTTTGCTGAAGAGAAAGATCGGATCAGGGTACCACAACCATGTGATGGTAGTCAAAGTAGACCTAAGACATCCAAAGTTTCAACTCCACCTCTGAAAGTGATAGGAAGTTAAGTGAAAGCTGAAGTTTCTCCACTCTATGCAGTTACACTCAAGAACAAGAAAGCAACTAGTCATGGCCCTGATCAATATTACTATCTAAAAAATTCCAGTCTTACATGCGTGGGGTGCAGATGCATGAAGAGGTGGACCTCTAGTGACATATACATAAATATCCCCCCATGCAAGTGTGCCGCTGGGTCAGTCCTGACCTGCATACCCACCTCAGTTCAGACAAATACACTTACTAAGTTACACTCCACATTTTTTCGTCAGAGAAGAGCGGACTGTGTACCTTCCCACACTCTTAATTCAAAATACTCTTAATTCAAGGTTCCAGCTGGGAGTATCACTGCACGTGCTGCATGCTGGGGCTCACGCCCATGCAATCACAGAGGGGGGCACTCAGACACGAGGCAGAGCAAGAAAGAGGACAAAAAGCATCATCTCTCATCAGGGAGAGGTGAAATACCTGCAGAAGGTGTTCAGCATTACTTTGCAGCAGAAGGAACGATACATTTTTGTACGATTTGTACAACGTTATCCAAAGGGTCTGGGGCTAAATCTAGACACAGTATCTGGCACCAGCTTTTCAGGAGGAAAGGAGACCCTCCAGGAGCGCTACAGCTGCTGGCAGGCAGGCTGCCCCTCATCTTCTAGGCATGCCACGCTGGCCCCACCAGTGAAAGAGCCAGGGCTGCCCTGGCGGGCAAGTACATTTGCTGGGATCTTTATGCCGACCCTCTTGTGTCATTGCACTGTTACGCAAAGTTCAAGAAGTTTAAAACTGTTCCGGATCTGTTGGCTTTTTCCATTTCAACAAGGCATGACCACTGAACAAGTCAATAGGCAAGCTCAAGTATCTGATATTTTTAGCTAGGTATACCATAGCATCTCACAGGTGCCTAGAGTTTTCTCCCTGCAAGGTCTTATGGAGATTCCTCCCTTCTCAACTGCCAGCTGAGCGGAGTTTGGGGGCTGCTCGGAGGCAACCGAGCTCCTCAAATGGCTGGGAAAGCCTCGTTCCTCCACTTGAAATGAAGTCCTAGCAACAGATGTAATGTCCGTCTGGTACAACTGGTGCTGCTTCCCCCCATTGGAGGAAGCAGAGAAGTGTGTTCAAAAGGACACTGAGGCCATCAAAAAAGCGAAAGGGTAGTCAAGCAAAGAAAAACTAGACAGATCTGGCGGGGAAGATAAAAAGGCTGAAATTCTGATCCTTTCTTACTGAACACAGAATGATTCAATAACTCCTGATTCACTTTGAGGCAGAAATACCTCATTTTGGCCTTAAAGAGAGAGTCCCTCTTAGTCTCTGCATTGCAGATGAGAACAATCACATTTTTGCTTGCTCTGACTTATTGCTAAATTGATTATTCTCCCGGACTGGAAAAGAGGGAAAAAGGAGGGAGATGGTAATTGCCCTTATAAAATTCTTTAAGGTGAAAGAAGTGAATGCATCTTACCTTTCCCAGCAACCTTCTTTCCTAATTCTGAAGCAAATAAATCACACTAAGGATAGTGTCCCGAACACATGGCTTTATCTGAGTAAGGAATTTGCCTGCCTCCAAGCTTGCTTTTCTTTTCCCTCTTTTTTTCTTTAAATAATATGTCAGTCTCTGGAATCCCCTTCACATTCCCCTTCACAGCAAAGCGGGTTTCTGCCCTGCCCCCCCCACCCCCCCAAAAAAAAACCTACAGAAAAAGCTTTATAAGTATTAACTTATTTCTGTCCACAGACGGCTGTACCTAAGCTTAATATCTAGCCAACAGCAGGCAACCTGTTCACTAATGTTGCATTCACTTCCACATACTCAGCAAAAGCACGATGTTGCCAAGATGAGAAAAGGGAAGGACTTCAGCACCCCAAGGCCAGCAGCAACATGAAAAAAGAGCATCTTTAGAGAACAGGTCACAAGAAAACTATGTTGGAGGTCTCCAAGTCATCTTGCACCTTTCTTGTAAACACCTACAAAGCACATGGCTCTAAGTACAGCAACTCACGGGATGTGTTTTTATTTTGCCGTTTCCTTCTCCGTGCACAAGACACCCTGTGTTGCATGGTCTGCACTTCGAACGCTCCCCAGTCTTTCCGTAGAGCAGCTGAACCTTTCTGTAGAGCAGCTGAAGCACAGGACCACCGAGAGGGATGCTGCAAACCCCTAGAACTGGAAGAGCCTTCCTGCAGGGGCCTTGCAGGCTCTCGGTTGCAAAAGCGGTTCTTGCAAGGGCCCTGGGAAGGGGGAAAAGTACCCCCTGAAGTTCCTCACTCCCCCGCCTGCAATCCAAGCAGGCAGCTGGTGGCAGCACACAAGATGATCACAGAGAAGTTTGCCAACAGGAATGAAAGGGTAGGGAGAACACCAAAAGGCAACGGTCTGCATTTTTCTTTTGTAACAAATAAAAACAAGCAACAAAAATGTGACTAGCAACTGAAATCAGAAATGAAACTGAAGTGATTTTATAGAAAGAAGCATGAACCAAAGTCATACCAAAAGCCACCTGAATTTCTCTTTATCACACGCAATTTCCCATGTTCATTTATGTCATCTTTGCAGTGTCAGTTTTCGAGAGAACAATTCTCGGCTCAGCACGACAGAACAGTAATACCGATGGGCATGCAGAACATTAGCATGTTATAAATAAACTGCTAATTTGAGGTGGGAAAAATCATCAAGGCAGCTCTTATGATTAAGAAAGAAAATGAGCAACTTGCTTGTGCTTTCAGGACACTGTCTTTTACAAAAAGAGCTTTTTCTAACCCCCAGTTCCTGAGGGAAAAAAAAGAATAAACCCAGTGAAATACCCACTGCTGAGACAAAGCCGCCGGTGAAAATGCTATTATAATTTTTAAAGCCCTCCCTGCCCCCACCTCAAGTAGTAAATTGTCTATTCTACCAACTCAAGAGGTTTGTGCTTAAAAACAGTACTACAGCAGAGTTGTGAAGTTTCGGCTCCCTCTCACTCAGCTCGCAGTTTTACATAACTCCCAAGAGATGTTTTTAGGTTACAGATACTGCGCGGCCAAAAAAAAAAAAAAAAAAAAAAATAAAGAAAAGGACGAGGTGCAGAACTATTATACAGCAATTTGGATCTGGGTTACTTGGAGCCACTCGATAAAAGTCTTACCATGAAAAGTAAAACTTTATTCCGCGGAGCCGACAGCCAGGATTACTCGTGCTTGCGATAGCCTTGGTCACCACCCTCCGTCTGCCACGCGCAGGGTTCCCTTCCCACCCTGTCCCCGGTCTGCAAGGACAGATAACGCCCTGCCGCGGCACGGCTGCCACCTCGGGTATTATTTCTGTATCGCTCCAGTATTGTCGCCTTTTACCAGCGTGCCACTTACTAAGCATTATTATAAAAATTCCTGCAAATATCTATGTTCGCCACGAGCGGGGATAATGGCCTCATTGCAAAAGCCCTGATAAAAGCTCCAACAAGACAGCTTTCAGATATCGCCACACAAAAGCCTTCTGTGAGAGCTGTAACCAACATCAATTCCCGCTATGTGAAGACATTAGACAAAGTGTGAACTAGCTTACTGTACGGGGACAAAAAACTGTCAATGTGTGGGACCAACGCTGCCTAAAAACACAACACCAGCGTATATACATGGTAATTGCCATTTAATTCCAGAGTTAGCAGCACAAGAAAACAAGTCCTGAAAGCACTATTAGGTTACTAGCATCACTCAAGACATTATAATTCCATATAAACCCATTTCTAGCATCTCTGGTTGGAAAAATGACTTTAAAACCAGCAGATGTTAAAAAAGCCCAAGCAGAGGGTAAAGGAAAGCCCAGTTTCCACTACAGCAGTAGCCAGAGAACGTAGCAAACCCTTCAGACCTGCTCCTTAAAGCACATATTTTCCAGTACATGGTAGACAACCTGATACACAAACACCATTCCACCTACAGTACAAGACGAAACCCTTTCCGCACATCATTTTATATTTTTACGTATTTATCTCCTTACACTGTGGTAGCACCCAAAAAGCCACAAGCCTACTGTCAACATCAGTGGACTCTACCAATACAATGCCAGGCCAAGAGGTTACTTTTTTACTTCCAGACCCGAAATTTGCCAGATGACACCTCTTGCATCGGAGTCTCGGTAGAAGGGATGCAAGCAAGTCTACATGCCAGTTTGTTTCTGGACAAAACGCAAGGCAAATTTGAAAGCTATGTTTTATAGAGACCATAGTACACTCGCTCTATGGAGAAGTGCTTCACTCTAAAATTACAACTGTACTTTAAGATACGTAAAAAACATGAAATCCTACAGTGCAGATTCAGTGGCTTGCAGGGGAAAAAAAAAAAAAAAAAAAAAACGTATCTGTTACTGCAGATAGTAAAATTTTAGTCAAATTTTGTAGCCAACGTGTAGAACCAAAATGAAGAGAAAGTCATATTTAGAGAGAACGAGCAGAGTGGATCGATAAGCCTGACATGATATATAAGAATTAGACTCTTGCACCACATGGTGACAGCCACCAGTGAGACCTAAACCAAAGACTTCTAATGTCACATTAATTAACAAGGAAGGAAGTTTGCCAATGAGTTTCTTCCCCACCCCGCTTTCTAGCGGTAAGTTATGCAATATGCTACAACCTTTGAACCAACAGCTGTACAACAACCAAAAAAAACCAAAACAGAATACCGTTGTAAAAAGAAAGTCTTTCAAGAAGTTCATTAATGAAAATTACTTATAGAATCTATGCACACATTAACCAGCATACACAAACTACAACTTGGAGCAGGAATGCTGGAGCTGAAGCAGCCAAGGCTAAGCAGACACCTCTTGTTATCTAGTTTCCCAGTACAATTTTTCTTTTTTACCAAAAATAGTTGCTTTGATATTTTCTACAAGCTTTCACGCATCTTTGCAAAACAACTAGTGGATTGCAACGTCTATGTGACGAGACTATAAAATCCTGTTGTAAAGATATAGAAATGAAAGCCAAAATAATAGCAGCCTCTGCTTTTGACAGTGGCTTGTTCCCACAAAGCTCACGATACCAAGGACCCAACGTCTGCAGCACTGCAACTGAACATCACAGGAAGCACCCAGTCTCTTCCTAAAAAGCAACTCTTAGATCCCTGAAGGCCTTGAAAGTGCTGTCAGCCTTAAGCAGTCGTCACTTCTGGGCCCAGATGCAGCCATATACAAGTCGGATGAACTCTTGAAAGTAGATGCAGGTGATCAAATTAGGCCTCCTACTTAAATGAAGTGATGAAACGGGATATGGGTTTTACTTCTAGAGGTCGGTTATTGACATCCCCGTGGAATAAACAAAAGCCATACTTGCCCCCCTAACTCAGCACAGTCACAGAAAAGATGCCTGGCTGATTCTGAAAAGGTCATCTTCAGTGCCCCACCTTTCCTTCCCAGCTTGGTCCTAGGCAAAAGACCTTCCGTACGAAAGCCTGAAAGCTGCAGGGCATGCCCGTGCAGTGCTGACAAGAGTTAGTGTGTTAGTTTTCACGCTCTAACAGGACAACCACCATTCCCATTCCTAAGTGGGACAGGAGAGACACAACACATGCCGTTAACATTAGTTAATAGGCAAGTTCAGTTTGCAAGCAATTACCAACACAATTGAGATGTATTCACATATGTATAAAAAAGGCTAAAATGCATGCAGTAGAACACTCCTACCACGTGGCAGAGGCCATTTTTGGTATGTTCCAGCTTCATCAACGCCCAGCCAAACTCTTGTCTCCTCCCTTTACAGGGCTTGCAGACAGAAATATTTACCACAGCTCACGTTGAGCCCACAAGGCATTAGGAACTCCACGCATGCCACGAGATCCAGCAAATAGCAGCACCATCCAAGCAGACAGCATAGTACCTCAAGAGACACCCATGCCAGGCACAGCACTTCCAAGTGTGGTTTTGGACCAACTTACTTGAGGAAAACAGAAGTGAAATAGTTCCCTTTTAAAGATGTGATAAATTGGGCAATTTTGCCAAGTCTGTCTTCAAACAGAAATGAAATTGAAACCGAGTCCAAATACTTCATCAGCAGCACCTCAAGCACTGCAGCAGCCCTGTCCCAGAGGCACGGGCAGCCTCCCCCCCCACACACACCGCACACCGCTACCACCGGGCAGGCGAAGGGGGTTTCTTCTCCCCATAGCAGCAAACACAATTCTGCTCTTGAAAAAAAATGCAGGAAGTGATTAACTCTGCCAGCCAAAACAAAAGCCTGAAGCCCAACTTAGTCATTTGTAAGGATGAGAATTGCCACCATATATACACACTCAGCGCTGCCAGCTGTAAACGAGATTATTTGCAGAAAGTGTTAAACCTGGAGATATAGTTACACTAAGAAGAGCTTTCCATCTGCCGAAGCCTCGCTCTGGGCAGGGCTGGATCTATGTGACCACCATCGGTGCAAGAAGCCCACGTGAACTGAAGTCACGGTCTCCAACCCATCCTTAGCGGGCAGCTCCTCCACACGCCAGGACTAAAGCCCGAGCCACCCTCCCACCCCTCCGCACCAGCAGCAGGGCTGACCCTGCCACCAGAGCCATGACCATCAGCCCAGCGCACACCTTCAGAAGTGAAGCCTGAAGGTTTGAAAGGTGTCAAACCCAAAGCTACCAAGAAAAGCTCCCATCTTTGTTTCTCACCCGATCCCCCTCTCGGCACTCTGGACAGAAGGGGTGGGCTGGATTCCCCTCCCACAGACCCACCAGCCTCCATAGGACGGGAGCACCTAAGAGGAACGGTGCTACTTCGTTTTCCTTTTCCCAACCTACGCTTTGTAATGAGCCGTTCCCGCCAGTCGGGCACACTCATCCCCTGCGCTCCACACCTCCCGTTTACCCCCCCAGGGCCAGGTTAAGACCTCGTGAAACAAGCTGGCTCTGAAAGGGTTGCCAGCTCCTGCTAGGCCTGCAAAGTGGGCCTACCGTGTCTTCAAAATGTCTTTCAAAGCTGTCAGTCCCCAAAAGCTTCACAAGAAAAAAACTCACAACTAACAGACACGTTTGTTTTCAACACCCGTGTGGTTCTTTCATAAAAGGACACCATTTTAATGTTAATGGCTTTCATTTCAGGAGAAATTAAATGGTCTAGCACTCTTCAGCCTGGAGAAGGCAACTGAGGACAGAAGATAATGTATCATCAACTGTGTAGAGAAGCATATATAAGAAAATCATTTTCCCCTACCACAATATCTAGGATCACCCAATAACGCTATAGACAGTAAGTTCAAAATGAGAAAAAAAAAAAAGGCAGAAACAAAGAAATTTTTTTTTCCATGCAAGATAACTAAATCATAGATATAACTTGTTGCTACACAAGGTCAGAACCACAACTAGATTCAAACAGGGATTAGACAAAAAACCCAGGCCATTGGTAACTACAAAACTCATTGTAACCCCTGACCGAGGAAGTGCTCTCTCGAAGCGAGTAGAAGGGCTGTCCTGTGCAAGCTCTCTTCTCGTGTTCCTTCCTCAAACGCTTGCCGCAGTCATAGTCAGAGAAGTAGTGGGAGAACCTTTCATCCTGCAAAATACAGCTGTTCCTAAGTTTAAAGAATTTTTTTGTTTAAATGCTTGCACATACTCACAAATGAGCACACTGTAAAAATTAACAGAGCAGCACCAACATAGCTGGGATAAAATGAGGGGAAAGAAAATGCCTTTAATTGCTCAGTCAGTTGAAGCAGCCGCTACAGAAGAATAAACTGGCCGTAAAGTGACCCATACCCAGCCTTTGGCAAGCAGGCAGGTGGCACAAGGAAGATACCTTCATGGCGAGAACAGGCAAGACCACCTCCTGGAAACTGAGGCTCGGTGAGCCGATTTAACACCTCAACACCACTGCATGGGAAAGCTCCTGTCTCCTTCCTTCATCTCGCTCATCCCATCTCGTGCCACGCACGCCGAATACCTACCGCGAGCCAGACCTAACACTCATCAGGCCCAGCTCTTTTACCTTGCTAAAGCAGCAGAAAACCATCTCTACCCCCCGCAGCTGGATGCTCCCCAAACACAGAGGTGGGGGAAGAGTGCTGCCTGGCCAGGGGCAGGGCAACGGAGATACTACAGAGGAGATGGTGAGGGAGAAGCAAGACTACTCCTTCCAGCAGCAGTAAAGCCTCAGAGAGGCTCAGCTGCTCATGGAAACCTGCCAGAAGCCCTTATCGTCGTGGGGCTACCATACTTCAGTAGACGGAGCCACGCCAGCGTGGCCGGACTCTGCGCGAGGATAGCGAAGCCGCCGTCAGCAAGCACAGCAACCTACAGACTATTCCTGTACCCTTTTATTAGGATGCCTGCTTTCCACTAGATGCTTGTTGGCACAGTTCGGGCAATCAGGATTTACACCTCTTTGAACTCTCCTCAGACAGCTGTGCCAAAGGACCATGCAGTACCTCCTTGGGCTCAGAAGCAGTCTCTTGCTGGAGGAGATGGATTTAAACCAAAGAAACTCCCTTAAACGCTATTCAAAGAGCCAAGGCCCCAGACTCATGCTAGCTTTCATTCCTAGTAACACAGGCTGTCAGGCAGAGAAATACAAAAACGGGTCTGAATATGAAGACACCTGTGTCTCCACAGACAAACCTTTTTACTCCTGCAAAATAAAGAAAAGCTCCCAGTTAACTACCCACTTCCTTTACGCGACTTACAGGTTTTTCTCCCGTACTTTAAATCCTTGGTTCAGTATTTATGTCCCGTTTGGCCTGCTCCTTCACCTAACACCTAGGAGAAAGATTGTGAGTTACCCCATTTTTCTCTCTTTCCAGCTGTGACTTGCTGAGAAGGAGGGAGGAAGAGGTGCTTTCTAAACCACCAGAAAATGAGAGAGGTGCTAAGTATTCAAGTTTGGAAATGTAAATCCTCCCGGCCCCTTCTGAAGTATGCCGAACCAGCCTCTCCACAGCTCATGTCATCTAAAGGCCACAGGAGTTCTCTAAAGATATTCTTGTTAAGAGGATTTAGCCCCTTTTAAAAAGGACTTAACATGTGGGTGGTGTCTCCATTTAAGCATTTTCTCATGGCTAAGAAAATGGCCCTCTTCTTAAAGGCTTATCTTTATAACCCAAAGACAGTAAGAAATTCTCCACTATTTGAACTAGAAACATTTTGAGCAGCTTGCTTTTACAGCAGCCCCATTTTTAAGTACTGGGATTTGCAAACGGTAGTGACTTTCTCACACCAAGCAAGAAGGCAACACCAGCGAGAACACTTTTGGGGTACCTCAGCAAACATTAATTTCTCCCACGTTTTCGTGAGGAGCCGAGTTCATTCGCAAGCTCACTGCCACCAAAACGGCACGGTGACACTACCCCTGTGCCCTCTCCCTGGCCACCGCCTTCCCTTGATGGTCCATGGCCCTTACCAGACCTCCCACTAGCTGGTTCAACCTGCCTGCCCAGCAGAAAACATTTATTCATTTATTTTGGTCAGGGTTAATTCTCCATCCCAGGAAGCCTGAGATTCCAGAAGGGAAGAAGGGAAGCGGCCCCAGCCCCTGGGAGGGCGCAGGGGAGGACGCAGGACCACCTGCCCCTCGCAGCAGCGCTGACCCCGTCTCCAGAGGCTCTAGCTTTCCCCCCCAGGAGAGCAAGGTGACGGTTGCTTTGCAAGGGTTAATTCTTCATGACCGTTTGTGTTTAAGCCATGGCAGGGGTTCAGATCTGCCCGGTAACACTTTCTATTAACTCCGCAGGAATCATGAAATAGGTCCTCAAGTTGAAAGGGCGGGCGGCCTGGGTCACAGCCCCCCAGAGCCTGGGCTCACCAGGGTACGAAAGCCCAGTTAGCAACCCGCGGCCGCGGGAGCCGCCACCACAGGCGGCCACGCGGCAAGGAACAGGTTTTGGACAGTACCGAGGCACCTGCTCGGGAGACGGAGGAGTGTGCAAACTCTCACCAGTCAGGGGCTGGAGCAGCCTGTTGTTATGGTTTAGGCCACTTTTCAAGGTTTTTCCAGCACACAGATAAAGTAACACAAGCATAAAGCAACGAACGAATTCCCAGTGGGGGAAGCAGCTCACTTCAGCAAAACAAACTTTTTCATTTGCTGGAATAGTCAAACGCCTCCCTGAACAGCCTAAGCTATACTGCTGTACTGACTCTTTGCCAGTCATACCGTAGTTCATATCTGGAAGCGATAGGTGGGTTGCCAGTGCAGTTACATCTGCAAAGCTAGAGTATTTTCATAACCTTAACCAGAGCAGGTGCGCTGGTCAAATTTTAGACTTAACCCTACAGTCTTTTGCATAGCAGGGCCTTGTTTTCAGCTGGGGGGTCTCAGACTCCATGCACTACTTGCAGCTCAGCTAATCATGCACTGAATTTATCTTGGTGCTACTCGCCTGAGCTCACTGCCTCAACTATCCAGCATTTTCTTGCTCCCCTCACCAGTCTCCGATACCAGTTTCGGAAAAATGCTCAGTGAGGAGCCAGCCAGGAAAACACCCTCACCTCCCAGTCCCAGAAAATCCTCTGCGAGTCTTGGGGAAAAACTACGTGGGAGCCAGAGAACTGCAAAAGGGCTGGATCGTCTCCCCACCAAGCAGTCTGCGGAGTGGAAAGACAAGGCAGAGCAGTAAGGCTCTTCAGCCTCGCTTCCCGAAAGCCGGGCCTGCGGCAAACCAGCGCGGCTCGAAGAGGGGCACTCACGTGAGCACGGCTGTCAGGGCAGAGCGGGACGCGCAGCCCCTTTCCTGGCGCGTGCCATGGATGGCTTATCGCCCCGGGAGGGTGCCAGGCCGAGCCTATAGATACCACCAGCCTGACCGCTCTCTTCCTTCCCCCATCCCACATCTCTTCCCAAAGTAAACATGGGGGCTGAGGGTATACAACAAACTCACTCACAACTTACGTGGGGACTTTTTTTTTTGCAGGCAGAGCCCAACATTGTCTTCCTGTTCCCAAACCTTTAAGGGGGAAAGAAGCCTTCCTAGGTTTTTACGGCCAGGAGTACCTCCCATTAGAGAGGTGAACAGTATTCAAAAAAACCCAAAAAATTATGCACTGAACTCGTATTTGAAGGTCTTGAAGCACCCATTAAGGGGAAATTTTAGCAGTCCCCTATGACACCAACATCTCTCCCACGAAGCCAAAAAAGCCTGTACAATTATTCTTCCAGAATCACCCCGTCACTTTATATTTGCTCACCGCCACCTTCTAGGAATCAAACCTTTGCATAGGGCAGCCAATATTTACAAAGTGGCTTGAAGCAGCCTGCTTGACACCGAGCACCCTTAGGATATGCTGAAGACCAGGAGCACCAAAAAAAAAAAAATCAAATTATCTTGCACACCGAATTTAAAAATATAAATTTAAATAAATAAACACAAAGCTTTGGATGGGATTTGACGAGCCTTAAAACTTCCGCCGCCCCCTCAGCGCCCAACACCTGCAGACAAAACCCAGGCGAAAAGGCAGCTCCTGCCATCCCCACGGGCCTCCCGGCCGCACCAAGACGCAAACGCTGCTCCCAAGCTCTTGCAAAAGTTATTTCAGAATTATAGCAGCGTCCCATACCTGGACCATCACCGACTGGATGT
>JAVKLA010000028.1:22076497-22103248 GCA_034782735.1 Sagittarius serpentarius | reverse complement strand
GGGGTTGGCCGGGGGCGGTGAAGGAGCGGGGGCGGAGATGGGTCGACGCGCCGGTTTGGATCCCCGGGCGGGCGCTGACCCGGCCGGCCTGCGGAAACCCCGCCGCCCCGGGGGGGCTGGGAGGGGCGTTCGGCGCGGGGCTGGCGCCCCCGTCCCGCTGGAGCGGGTTCCCGCCCGGCACCTCGCTTGGCCCTGGGGTCACCTGAGTTCTCGCCCCGGTTTGCTCGGGAATGCAGCAGCCTGTGCAGGCGGAGTTTTTAGGGAGCCGCTTACAGGCGTCCCGCCGCGGGATTCCCCGCTCCGGGAGCTGGGGAAGCGCTTTCCGTGTCCCTCACGCATCTGCACCCACAGATCTTCAAACCAGCCCGCCTGAGGCGTTTAATTTCTTTTTTTTTCCCCACGAAAAGCGAACACTCACCAAAATATTCCCTTCCCTTATGATCCGTACTACCTCCAGGAAGCAAAACAGTAGAACTATGTCCACTGGCTGTTTCCACTTTCTGGTAGTGTCTCCATTTATTAAATGCCCCCTTAACTTATTAAATGCCCCCCGCCAGCCCTGCCTAGCACCCGCTAGCCGTGCCCGCTTTTCCCACATTTCGCTTCCCCCCACGCACCCCACCGCCCACCAGCGCTCCCAGCAGACAGGTCCAGGCTGGCGCTGCTGAATGGGGCAGGTTAAGATCCTTTCCCTGGGTAACGTTCCCCATTTCCATCATTAGCAACGCAGAAGTTGCTCCATCGAGCCTGCAACCCTGCCTATAGTTCCCCCCGGTCTGACCCCCAGCTCAAACAGAGCCGATGCCTACCGTGCGATGCTGTTGCACATAAAATGAGGGCATCTTGCATTCTGGGCATGTTTTCTATCAAAGGAGGAAATTCTGCTCCATTTGGCACCGGAGAGGCCTTGATTAAGCTACTGCATACAATTTTGAGCACCGCACGTTAGGGAAGATACAGCCTGGGGAGAATCCACAGGAAAACACGAACAATAACACATGGTTAGAAAAATTTGTCCTGCTCCAAAGGTTGGCTGTTGTTTTGTTGGGGTGAAAAGTAGGGGAAGAGGACAGGGCAGTGGTGATCTGATAGACAAAAGGTCACAAAGAGATTGCTCTTCCTCAGTAGGGAATACTACAGACTTTTAAAGCAATATTAGATTTCGTCTAGACAATTGGGGATCAATAGATGTTGAAGTGAGGAAACCCTGCAGCAGCCTACCTGTGGGTCGTGGAGATTTTTTAATAGACGAGGAAGACTTCTTTCAGGGGTGATGCAAGTTTGGGCTGGGCATCCAGGACCTTTCCAAGTCTAAAAGCCTTTCCAAGTCTTCATGATAGTCCTTCCAGACCAGGCAGGAGCAGGGCTTGGCTGAAAAATTTCATGTTCTTCTGCAGAACCTTAGCATTGTTTAAATTTTTATCTAAATCTGCCATTCTGCTACTGCAGACTGCTCTTGAGGAGTCAACCAGCAATGTCCGACTCTGTGCCCGTGCAGAGCGTGAAGCAGCTCAGCATGCCTTGCCGTCTTCAGCGAACTACCCATCATGCGAGGGCATCCTACACAGGGACTCGCTGCCTCGTAGCAGGAGAAGGTTACTGGGGCACATCTGAGGGCCAAAGCAGGGCAGAAGCTGAGGAGTGAGGGTAGCAGGGGAAGGGGGAGGGAAAAGTCCAGATATAGAGAAATGTGGGGGCAGGCGGGCAGTAGCTTGCTTGTAGTTCAAAATAAAGATTATTTTTTTTTCCATGTATGGAAATGGTAACACTACGTTGCTTTTGCGTATCCTAGAGGAAAGGGAATGGAAATAAGAGGAAAGAATAGTAACCATGGGCAGCTGTGAAAGGAGTAATGAGGACTCTTCAGGAAAGAGAGGAGAGAAAAAAAGGCATCTAGGAAACACTGTGGGTAGAGACAACAGTATAAGAAAAAAAAAAGAAAAAAAGGGAACAAAAGGAAATAATCAAGGATGCTGCAAGATGAAGAGAAGAAACATGGGCCATGGTGTTACACCATAAGGAAAGAAAAGCAATAAAGGAACAAGGTACAAACTTAGCAAAGTGACAACAGCAAAAACAGAGAGTCCTTAGAGCAAACCTTTAAAGAGAAAGAACAGAGAAAGACTAAAGTATAAAAAGAGCCATGTAGGTGTGGCAGAAATAGCCGGGATCCCAGGAGCAGAAACAAAACACAGGCAAACAGAGGGAGTAAAAGAGGCAGTGCACAGGCTATGGCACGGTACCCTTCAGAATTCATTTTCATACATTGGTTCTTTCATTATCTAAGTTTCTAGTAGCTCATCACTCGGTAAAGGGCAAAAGGCAAGCAGCTGAAATAAAGTAAAGCTAAACTGTAAACAGTTAAATCCTATATTGTTTCTTTGTGTGTTGTTTTTCATTGTGACGGAAGAGGGTCTGGCTTAATGCATAAGAAAGGGTGAAAGTTTTCAAGAAACAAGCAAAACCCTGTTACACTCAGAAGGACACTTCAAATGAACTTCAATAAGTCCAGAGACACAACATCTATTTTTACGTAAGAAAAAGAATAGAAGATAATAGAAAAACAGAAGAATAGAAAACAAATCCTTGCCCCGGCAGGAGAAGAAACTCTACCAGGTAGCATTTCCGTGTAAGTCAGTCCCAGAAATGCGCAGCAGCCAAATGGGACGGCCAGGAGACGTGGCCGGTATCATCCGAATGGGAAGGTCGCATGTTTCTGTCTTCTGGAAGTGGAGCTGTGCTGCGATTACGGTGAGGCTGGTGGAGAAACTTCACAGACAAGCATGGGGGGTCATCTGAAAAGCAACTTTGCTGTCCATAAAGTGACTTGCGCAGAAAACACTGCAGGAGAAGAGGTGCATTTTCTTCTCTTTAAACACAGTTCTGTGGCAGACATTTCACTTTGCAGCAGGACCTATTAAACAAGTAATTCACTTCCTAGAGCTAATGGAAGGAACCTAAAGAAAGCGGGAATCAAAACATACATAAAAGTGTGCAGAGAGCTACATAAAGGAAGATAATTGCAGGCCCAAGAACCTCTGTTGGTCTATAAAAAACAAATTGCCGCCTACTGGAATGTCATCTTCCAGGTATCTATTGCAGAAAAAATACCCTGCAGAACTCAAAGGCTTAGGAGATACTATAATTAAGACTGATGTGCAGCTGTGATTTATTTTTCCTTGTGAGTATGGTACTACAGTACCATACTACTGTCCTTATGAGTATGGTCTATCTGTATGATGATATGCAATTTTACCCACACGGTGTCATTTAAGGAAAAGGCTGTGTTAGTCCTGAAAATGGATGGACCTGTGTAATGAGGATTGCTTTCTTCAGGATTCTGACTGTTGTTGCAGGTAGTGGAAGCAACAGTGGAGATTAAGCTTTGCCTCGACCTTAAAATCGTTAAAAGCTGCCCTGGAGACCTGGATTCTAATGTGACTTCTCCCGTGAAGAAGGTTCTGGACAATGTGAAAACAAAGACTGCAAAAAAGTCCCTCATTTGAAAAAACTGTCTCTAAGAAAGGTTTGAATAGTAATAGACAGTAAAGAAATGTATAGCTCTGCATGTGGAATAATTATGAGGACCGAAAATACTGAACAGCTACTTACTACATGAGACCTGCCCATCCTTCATACTGAATGAAGGACTGTGCAGGAATAATGTTTGCGTGAGGATAGACTGCACCGTTATGCATACATGCAAGGGGCAGAACTGAGATTGTACAAAAACCCGCTTTCCTAATTATTAACCTTTAAGAACTCAATTTCTTAAATTTTGGAGCTTGACTTCACAAGCATCCAAGGAAGATTTGAGAAGGGAGGGATGGGATTATGTGCTCACGATCACACGTCTGGAACACAACTTGCATGACAGCAAATGGACATCTGGAGGGAGTACTGAGAGTGGTGGGGTACGTGCTTCCTGCTGTCACTGAAAGTGTGACATCCCATCATCCAGGTCATTAAAGATGATGTTAAACACTGCAGGCCCCAGTATTGACCCTTACGAGACACCACTAATGACTGGCCTCCAGCTGGACTTTGTGCTGTTGATGAGAACCCTCCGGGCCTCACAGCTCAGCCAGTTTTCAATCCACTTCACTGTCCACTTAAGACGTAGCCCACACTTCATCCATTTGTCTGCGAGGATGTTACAGGAGACGCTGTCAAAAAGCCTTACTGAAGTCAAGGTGAACATCATCCACTGCTCTCCCCTCTTCCACTGAAGCAGTCAGTCTCACCGTAGAAGGCTATCACGTTGGTCAAGCCGATCTTTGTCTTCACAAACCCAAGCTGACTACTCCCAGTCACCTTCCTGTCTTTCATGTGCTTGGAAATGGTTTCCAGGATAATTTGTTCCATCACCTTCTTAGGGACTGAGGTGAGGCCGGCAGATCTGTAGTTCCCCAACCCTCCTTCATGCCCTTCTTGACGACGGGATTGACATTTGCTTTCTTCTAGTTGTCAGGATCCTCTCCCAGTCGCCATGACTTTTCACAGATTAACAAGAGTGGCCTCACAGTGACGCTGGCCAACACTCGTGGGTACGTCCTGCCAGGTCCCGTGAACGTGTGGACATCCAGTTTGTTTAAATGTTCCCCAACTTGATCCTCCTCTACCAAGGGTAAATCTTCCTTTCTGTAGACCTTCCCACTGGTCTCCCAGGAGCCTGAGATTCCTGAAGGCAAATCTTACCAGTAAAGACTGAGACAAGGAAGGCATTCAGTACCGTAGCCTTGTAAAACCGAGTCTCTTTCCCCATTCAGCAGCAGGCCCACATTTTCCCTCATCTTCCTTTTGCTGTTGATGTACCTAGAGAAGCTCTTCTTCTTGCCTTTCACATCCCTTTCCAGATTCAACTTCAGGTGGGCTTTGGCTTTCCTAATGCCATCCATGCATGCTTGGACAGCATCTCCATATTACTGCCAGGTCACTTGTCCCTGCTTCCACTTCTTACATGCTTCCTTCTTACGTTTGAGTTTTGCCAGGGGCTCCTTGTTCATCCGTGCCAGCCTCTTGCTGCCTTTGCTTGATTTCCAGCTCACTGGGATGGACCAGTCTTTAGCGTGGAGGGGGTCATCCCTGAAGAGCAACTGATCTTCTGGTCTCCTCTCCTCTCCAGGACAATCAGTCCTCCCATGGGATTCTTCCAGGCAGATGCGTGAAAAAAACCAAAGTCTGCTCTTTTCCAGTCTGGGTTGTGGTCCTACTTTTTGCCTTGCTCCCTCCACACATGACTGCCATCCTAGGATGACACCTTCTGAAGCAGCTACTAAGCATTAGTGAATCTCTGCTAAACAATTGCAAGCCGTGATGTTTAGTATGTTTCACTTTTCAGAAAAATTATGTTAGAGCCATCCTTGACCAAATTTCAAGGCTTTGCTTCAAAGAAAACCCTGCCAGATTTTTTTAAAGACAGCTTATGTTCCTTTGCCTTGTTTCTCAAGTAGTTTAATAGTTCTGGGCAAAAAATGTCAGACTGAGGCCATCATCTTTGCGAAATTTCAGACCAAATGATTTAGCTTTTAGAAGGCAACAGATGATTGAACAACTGGATCTCAGAATGAGAAATGCTGGATAACCTTAAGCATAGGCACGCCTACCCTCCCAGAGCATAATATACAGGCATCCCTTCTGGAGAGCAATTCGAGAATAAACGTGATGGAGCTGCAATAAAGTAATAGCAGATTCTGCTTTTGTGCAGGGGGCTAGACATTTGGGACATTACTGGAAATAATCTGATTCCACAGGCTTTGAACACAGTTTATGTCATTAGACCCTTTTTCCTTTTAGTTGGAACTCAAGAGTTCAAAAGAAACATCCAACTAAAAAAAATGGACGCTTGTGGAGTAAATGCCTAAAACCTGGGCAAATTCATTAACCATGTTTTCACGTCTAAAATTTACAGGGATTATAATGATATTTGCTAGGAGAGAGACCAAATTTTAAAAAACAGAGACATGAAACTAAACAAACTAAACTGACTTCCTTATTCTGTAATTTCTACTAAGAAGGTGATCTAAGAATTTAGGAGTGAAATGACTCCTATGAGCAGCATGTCGTCTAGTTACTGGGTGTATTTACTTAACAGTTTCTGAAAACATTTACAGGACTATCATCCCTTAAATTTTACAAGGCATCAACCTTGAAAAGTCACTTTCCCATAAAAAAATAATTAGACATGGGCACAACCTTTTTTACCAATGAGCCCTCCCTCCTATTTCGGTGCAGTGTAGAAAAGATTGCTTGGTTCATATGAGGGTTATGATTATTGGTTGACGATTTTTTTATCTTTCTAACTTTTGGTAAGGTCATCACAGTCTGTTCACATCCCATAAGAATCTCAATTATTTGCATGTACTCATGTACTTATGTTAAAAAACCCTCCTGTATATATCTATAAACTTGTTAATATCTTCCATTTCTGTTCTTCACTACCTACATACATTGGTAAACATACAATTTTGATTTGCAGCAAATGAGACTTACGAAAATACAACAAAAATCATGCATGCATTGTAACTTCTGTATGTCAGCATAGTTCTGCTTTGGGGAGGATTTCAGTGAGGAACGTCGAGTCTGACTGTCTGCTTGAGGAGATGGAAGGGCGATACGCCCCTATCACGGAAAGACAGAAACACATACTTGACCTTACGCAGGCTAGTTATCACAAGGTGGCTTTAAGTGTCTGTGTATTGCAGGATTAGGGGATCGGCTACTCGCTAGACTGTCAGTCCTTCTGTTGCAACTTTCTGCCTTTCCTTCAGTGGGATTACAGCACACCTCACAGTTCTCACCCTCTGAGAACATGGCCCAGGGCAAGGGGTTTCACTAGGAGGGAGAAAAGACATGAGGTCTGTTCCTCTATGGCCAGTTTTGATCCCTTTCATCAATTTAGTCCAACTTTACTTGAAGAGTTAAAGTCCATAGTAGCCTCCTGCACCGTGTCCTCACACAGCAGTCAAGTGAAACCTTGCTCATCTTCATCAAGTGCTATTTAAAATACAAAGCAATGTAAAAAATAGCTGCTCTCGAGCCATCTAACCCTTTTAAGTCTGCTACTCAGACCTTCAGTCTTTTAAGTTGTTTCAGCCTTTGTATAACTGAACCGATTGCCCTCCAAGAGACCAAACAATCCCCTTGTAATGCTCAACAACTGTTTGTGAAGAGGCTTTGCACCCAGAGGGGATTGCTTTGCCCCAGCTCCTGGGCTCCGGAGCGCGCAGAAGTCTGTGGGACACCTATCCATGCAGGCCCGGAACCCCACCGGCTCTTAAGTTCAGGAGAAGAATTGGCTTCAAAAGGCTATTAAGATCAGGTATATAGTATTGATAACAGATGTTTTGTTCATTTTTGCATATTTTTATCTTCAAGGTTTTCTCTTTAAAGAGCAAGTTATTTAGGGACTTTTTGGGTGAGACAGTTCCAGGGCATTCTGATAGGAATCTGTTTCAATTTCGTCTTCTGAAGCTTTCTCCAGTTTTCTTCACTGGAGCAAGGGCTGCAGTCCAGGTCTCTGGATCGATCACGTGAAATCGTTTGCTGAGGAGTTGCTCTGACAGTGGTCTGGCTGGCGGCGGAACAGCCCCATTGGAGGCTGCCCACAGCCTGCACACTCTCCTCGGCCAGAGGGATATAGGTTCAAACCCATTTTCCAAAGCAGGCAGAAGACAAATTTGGACCCAGGCCTCTAATATCCCTTGTTGTCGGCAAATCATAGAATCATAGAACGGCTTGGGCTGGAAGGGACCATCCAAGGTCATCTTGTCCAACCCCCCTGCGGTGAGCAGGGACACCTTTGACTCAATCAGGTTGCTCAGAGCCCCGTCCAGCCTGGCCTTGAATGTTCCCAGGGATGGGGCTTCTCCCACCTCTCTGGGCAACCTGGGCCAGGGTTTCACTACCCTCGTTGTAAAAAATTTCTTCCTTATATCCAGTCTAAATCTGCCCTCTTTTAGTTTAATGCCGTTTCCCCTAGTCCTGTCGCTACAGGCCCTGCTAAAAAGTGTTTCCCCATCTTTCTTATAGGCCCCCTTTAAGTATCGGAAGGCCGCTATAAGGTATTCCCAGAGCCTTCTCTTCTCCAGGCTGAACAACCCCAACCCTTTCAGCCTGTCCTCACAGGAGAGGTGTGTTCCAGCCCTCTGATCATCTTCGTAGCCCTCCTTTGGACCCGCTCCAGCAGGTCCATGTCTTCCCTGTGCTGAGGGCTCCAGAGCTGGGCACAGGACTCCAGGTGGGGTCTCACCAGAGCAGAGCAGAGGGGCAGAATCACTTCCCAAACAAAGAGAGAAAATTTCAACCTCTGCTCAGTAAGTAACTTGCTGTGAAGAGCTGGAGTAAGGACCCCTCTGAAGCTCCCTGCTCATTTGGGGTTGGGTTTCTTTTTGAGGGTGGGAGGCCAGCTCTTAATCTTGGGTGCCTGTTTCTCTCCATGCACTGGATAGGAGGAGCTTTTTGGTTTGGTCCAGCCCCGTAGGTTTCCCTAGGCGGCAGAGGAACGGCTGCTGAGCTCACAGCTACGTGGCAGGAGCCTGGGCTGGGGACGAGGTTGGGTGGGCGGCAGAGAGCGAGGAGGAGCGTTGATGGCTGAGTGGCTGGGGACTGTCTCCTCCCGTGGGTCAGGGCCTACAAGACAGGCACCACCGTGCTCAGCTTGTATCCCCTCCATCAATCCAGCTCGAGATTTCCTCCTGTTAGAGGAGACAGGAGCAGGACAACTTCAGTAGGGCAGTGTCTCTTCTGTAACTAGAAGATTTTAATCTCTGTGTACACAAGGTCTCCTTTATTCTTCTTTAACTAGTGGGCTTGTTGTGGGAGAGTTATACTAGTGGAATGTCTTAATTCAGTCCAGGTTTGTTAGGTTTCTTTTCCACATTCATCCAGATCAGATAAATCGCTGTATTTACTTTTTTGAATGCTTGCCTAAAGAGTCTGTGCACTGAGGCTGTTTCTCATAATGTGCTGACTTTTGGAACCGACTATTTACAGGCTTTGGCAAAATGGTTAGATTTATTATTTATTAACCAGAAAACCAATAGCCCTTTCTTTTGGAAAGGCACAGAGTTGCACATAGTATACTGTGCTACCAAAACTACAAGTTATGGTCTGGATTTTTTCATAATTCCTACTATCTATGGTTTGATAGGTATAGTCATTACCATTTCTGGAGGTGGAAATCCCTTTCTTCCTTCTCTTTCACTTTCAAACTTCCCTAACATTTCATGAAATCTTGTCGCATCAAGAGTTTTTTTAAAGTGTGCTTTGAGATCATAGTGAGATTTTTCTGTGCCTTGTGAAGAGGCATTTCTTTACCGTGTTTTTTTTAATTTTCTTAAGTAAATCCACATTTCACCTCACAGTGGTTTTTTATAAGCAGAGTTATAGTCATCCTTTTCTTCCTCTTTAGAATGCCTGGTTATAACATCAATTAGCATTTTTCTTTGTTGTGATTTGTTCTGTCAATATAGTTTTTGCAGGAATATGGCCTTGCTTGTCCAAAATCTTATACTTCATCATCACAGGAGTGCAACTGCGAGACATGCATTTTGGTGGCATCAGAAGTATTTACAACAAATAATAATACTTTCAGATAATGCTTGAATATTATTTCAGCATATAAAGGCTTCAGAAACCCATCCTATTTAGACTACGGTGGAAACCAAGTTAGCAAGAACCCAAGGTTTCCACAAGTGGTCAGAACTATCTCTGTGGGACTATCTTCTGCCGTCCCTGTCAGAAGCTACGTGCTAGCAGAGCATGATGCCAATGAAGACTTTTGGGGGATTCCTGTTTTCTGACTTCTGCCCTTCTGTTTTGTCCAAAGCTGTTCAGATTAGGTACCTTTTGGAGACACATGAACATGAGGTACGGGAAGAGCAACCCAACATTGCGCCAACATCATCCGTAGCTGATTTGGGCTTGAGCACTGACCCTAAGAGCCTCTGCTCTTAGGCTGTAGTTGCATGCGCAACTTGAGCAGGCAGAAGCTGTCCCTGCCACCAGAAGAAGCAGTCCTGCCTTTCACTTATCACTTGTTCCTGCCCCTGTGCTACCCCTCCCTTTGCTTGTGGCTGGGGAACTGATCTGAGTTAGAGCCAACTATTATTTGGGCTGGGTTAGTCTTAGCTTGTATCGGTTCCTGATCTGTTTCACTGCAAGGCCACGCAGAATTTTTTTGTACCGACACAAGCGAGGAGACAACGTGGAGGCAGGGATGGTCCGGGTGCCTGGAAAAAAGGGAGCTGAGACGCCGCCGGCTCAAAGAGTTCAGGGAACTCCAGCCTTTTTCTTGATTGTGCTTTGCAGGAGTTCAGTTAACGAGGTCAGCTGAATTTTTGCTGTTCTGCCATGTTTCAACTGTTCCTCGTCCATCTCCGCACAACGGCTGATCCACACAACTTCCCATTCCTCGGGGCTTTTCTTACCACTCCCGCTTTCCAAGGTGGGATGCCGGGAGCGCCGGGCTCAGTGAAGACGAGGCTGCCACAGCTGCCTCCATCCCACGCAGGACAGTGGAGTCTGGTGGTCAAAGAGAAAATTGCAGCCAACGAGACCTCACCCTCCCAGCGCCGAGATCTTCAGCGAGCGGCTCCGGCCTTCCAGCTTCTGCTCCGTCTGGGCACCAGCCCCGCGCAGGCTCCCTCCTGGCTGAACCACAGCTGGCCAACCTGCTTAACGCTGCCCATTCCTGAGAGCAGCCTCTGTACTGTGTGGACTCTAGAAGGGCTCTTAACAGGGCTGACGCTTCCTCTTGCTGCCGCGGCTCTGGGCCGTGTTTGGTTTGTCGGAGCGCAGCTGCAGATCCAGGCTCCCTCAGACCTGGCAGTAAAAGCTGATACAATGGAGACCAGCTGGCATTGTCCCACTCTCCGGGACTCTTCTGCGTAGAATGAGCGTAGGGGTGATACCATCTGCCCCCAAACTCGAGGCAAGGACCAGCTGCAGATGCAGCTGGGACAAACAGCTACAGGAGCGGCTGTTGATCAGCCTCTTAATCTCAGTTTTAAGGCACACTTACCCTTGGCAACGTCCCATTTGCCTGCTTTTCTTATTATTTACTTAGGCTGGCCTTTCTCAGAACCTTCTCCCGCTAAACCATGCCATTTCCTGCCACTACTTCGTTGCAGTTGACTTTGCTTTGATCTCACCAGCCTTTGTCTTTTTAAAATAAAAATAATCTCTCTACAACCGAGTGTCATTGCACTCCGTGGGTACCATTACAAGGACAAGGATTATAAATATTAGAATAGTTGGCTGTTGAGGTTGTGAGTGACAGTGGTGAGATGGGAGGGACTACGAGTCATATCACAAAGATGAGCAAATCTTTCTCCCTTCCTCTGGAGAACTTCCGTAAGCAAAAGTGGGAGTGCTACAATGTGGCTGTCAGAGTCTTAGAAAATGATGAAGCTTGTGGAAAGGATGGTTGTGAGATACGACACTAACGTAAATTGCTCTTTACTTCTAGTAGGGAATAGCGTCTGTTGTGATGCAGTCCTTCCCCACAAGGAAAACCGCTTCGCGGGTTTTCTGGTCCCTATGTGTCCCCAGGTTTGAGCACAATCAGGTCATGCTTACAGATTTTAGGATTCGATTCTCAGAACGATCAGTCTTGCTATGCGTCTTTTACAAAAACAAAGAGATTCAAGGCCATGAAACTCCTCATTAGCCAGACATCAATATTCTGAGGCTAAAGAGAGTAGCTATTGAAAACAGCATGTACTTGCAAAGCATATTATTATTTATCAAGGTGAACAGAAGGGAAATGCTTCTCTGATTCTGGCTCTTTTTTTTCTTAAATTTTGTGTAAAATATCTTTGTTGTAATCAGAACAAAGATAATTCATGTCTCAGATTTAAATACTAAACATAGCAGAATAGGAAATAGAGGCTTGTTCTGTTTTTCATAAAAAAATTAGCATTTCAATTTGAGAAAATGTATGATACAAGTTGAGATAGCTGTGCTGGGGTGTAAACACGTTCTTGTTTCGGTCCTTAATTCACTTTTATGTCTGACTCGGGGAGATCTTGTCTTTCTGGGAAAGAGGTGCAGCAAATCAGTTGGGAAACAGCAGATTTCTTCAGAGCTCGCATTCATCTGATTTTGCAGTATGCCATTTCTAAGCTTGTGAGACAGATGGGAAACCTTAGGAGCTTGGAAACTTTGGAGACTGTTGCATTGAGTTTAGCGGTATCTTCATGAACTAGTCAACAACATCAATGGAAACACCGTGGGTAAATATGCAGTCTCTCAGAGATGCAAGAAATCCCATTTTTGAGGTAAAGGGCAGCAAAGACAACAGGATAATTGCATACTCCTGATTTACCCAGTGGGGCAGCAGTACTGAAATACAAAAAAAGCCTGAGGAGCGTGATAAGATGTGCTGTCCAAAGATTGCTTTCTTGATCTAAGGACTGCCAGAAGCCTCTGTAAGGATGCCACGCTGCAGGACAAAGAGCCAAGCATCGGGTGCATGTACTTGACAGGCTCACATGCTGCTGATGGAGGATACTGGCATCAACTTAGCAGAGAGTTGTAGAAGCAGAGAAGGCTGCCAGGACACGTGGAGGTTATGCAGGTCAGTCTCCTGCTTGAAGCTGAACTATTGCCTGACTAGATCAGGTCCGATGTGACCTTGAAATGGAAGTGTCATGACAGACAGCAAGAAAGTCCCCTGATTATCAGCTCCCCGATAACAAATTGTAGATTTTGTTTTTCTTCCAGGTGCACTGGTCAAAACCTTACTCACACACTCTTCCTCAGTTCACTGACAACTCTCTGTTCTCTTCCAATTTATAAAGCCCTACTCCCCTACCAAAAAAAACCCCCATGCAAAATAACAGCAAGCAAACAAAAAGATACATATCCAAATCTTCTCAACTGTTGCTCAGAATCCCTTGCCACCCACCACCAGTTTACATTAATTTTAAAGTATTGTGTTCTTAGGAAAGCAAGGATTGTTACTGACAAAGTACTTACAAACCTAATAATTAAGTGCAGTCAAGTTCTTTTAATAGCTAGGTTTCCTTGGTGGTGCCTGTTTAGGGCGATTGTGATTTAAGGTTAAAAAAAATCAGCTGTGCTAGTACAAGTATGAGGTCAGTGAGTAACTCGGCGAATACAGATTTCACAGGAATGCCAGCAGAGTATGTTAATAAAGTCAATGCTGAGCAACACCGCTTGCTTCTGCCTGCCATTGAGGCTCTTTGTCTAAAGCAATGCTGTCTGTTTAAAGAGCATCTTCTTGCGCTCATTGAAATTATAACAACTGTTTGTTATAACAGCCACTGTTACTGCGCCTGCTCACTCCCAGGTGTCTGAAGACAATCAGTGTTAAAATGAAGTTACCCTTCCTATAGAATTAACTGGTTACATCAAACCGATGCACAAGCATTAACAGTTTAAAATGGGGTGTAAATGAAAGGAATAGCAGAACTAATCCTGCGGTTAACAGGCAGGGAATGGGGTGCAGGCTAAGGAACAAAAATGATCCTCTGTTTCTGAGTTTCGATATTTCCTCATCTTTTGTTTCAACAAGACCCATTTACGTTCAGACGATGCATATCTCGAGCTCTTTTGGCACCAGGTGTGCAACGTTAACCACCTGAGCAGGGTACATTTAAAAAGCAAGGGTTGGAAGGTGTTGGGAAGGGAGATGGTTTCTTCTCCTTGTTGGCTGGAGGTGGGCCCAAAGAAGGTAGGACAAGGTGGGTGGGTGCATTAAGTGTTTTGTCCTCATAAGTTTTTCCATTGAGTGATTCTTTCCCTGGATTTCTGTCTAACTTGTAATTTTGCTGAGGAAGAGCTTAATTTTTGTGTGCCACTGAATCATGTGGTGTTGTACCTTAATTCCTTTAGGCCTGAATTTAAAAGTGGCCTGATTTGTGCCTTTTTCTGTAACAAAGGGTGAAATAAAGAAACAAACCTAGAAGCAAATGTCTCAAGTGAGGTTATCTGTCCAGAGACTTATGTGTTACTGAGAAATCAAAGTGCATTAGGGAACACTTCTGGACATGGATTTTTTAAATTTATTTTTTTTTTTAACTTTTAAATTACTAGAACAGTTGCTGGCATGGTTTTGGTCCAGACTAACTACCGTTCTCCCGAACAAGTTCTGGGCATAGTTCAGGAGTCACTGTGGACTCAGGACCATTCCTGGTAAACCACTTGAATGTGGCCACCCTGTTTTGGAGGATATTATGGACTCCTACTAAACCGCAGTTCCTGGAAAGAAATTAAAACTTGATTTTAATATCAAAAGAGCTAGAACATTCCCCACTTTTTCTGAGAGTTTATTCCTCTTAATCATTTGAGCTTACTGCCTGTTTTGAAGTACATGGCTCCAATTTCCAGTCACTGATTGTTACTTTTTTTTTCCTGTTAGCCTACAGGCATTCAGTACATCCTTCTTCAGAAGATACTTATACACTGTAATCAAACCTGATTTTTACGGCAGATTGTGCTTTTTCAGGCCTCTGTTCGTAAGGCATGTTCTACAGCTCTGTAACAAATACTGCTGCTCTCTTCTGTACCAGCACCCACTTTCAACATCCTTTTAAATAAGGATAGCGAATGCAGCTGTGCAGACTTCCACTGTAGTAGTCTTAGTCCTCAACTCCCTCCTTCCTACCGTTTCTCTCTGCATTATTTTCCAAGCCGTGCCAATTCTCAGCATTGCCCTTGGAGACTTTGTTCAGCTCCTGTCTCCTGCAATTCCTCCAGGCTCCCGGCTGTCCAGCCTGCAGCCTCCCATGCTGTAGGCAGAGCCTGTCTTTCTTGTGCAACTGGATGTTTGGCCACAATTTGTTTGAAAAGGGCCAGGTCATCCCAGAATGACTCGGATCGCTCTGTACAAGTGCCCTGTCCGCTCGAGTAACTCTAATCAGCAAATCTGTGTTGTCCACAAATGTTATGGGAAGTGATATTTACAGCCTTGAAACAATTTTCCTATCTTCATTCCGTAATAACCACAAATATAATACAGATGTCAGACTAACAAGGCCCTGCAGAAGTATCTTTCTGTCAACAGCAATTCATTGACTTTGTTTCCTATTTATTTTATTTATTCAATTTTTAATCTGCATTGGGTTGCTATCTCTTCATCCATTTTCCATTTATTAAACATTTCTTTGAACACTGTCCATACTGTTCTTAATATGTTCTTTTTTCTTAAAAATAAAATTATTCAGCATGTATTTAAGGAGCTGCTACAAGTCAGATGCTTAGTGATGACATTCAGGCTTCAGCATCATATTCTTTGGGACAGATTTCTGTGAGTGTGGAGTGGTTTCTCAAGACTAGAAAAGCCTTAATAAGGGAATGTCCTGAGCCAGTTTCACTGTGAACTACAAGGGGACAATGTCAAAATGGAGCTATATGGCAATGAAAATAGTATTTGAAAATGTAGACAGTATTGTGGAGAAGCTTTTGCCTGGCCAATTCTGCATTCTCACCAAAGTCTTTTGTAAAGTATCCATCTAATTCTAAAAAGCAATATATTAGAGAGGAAAAAAAAAAAAACCCAAAACAATTTAACCTAAGTAGCAGTCGATGAATGTGACTGGTTGTGAATCTGGAGTAAAGCAGAGGTTAAAACTTTCATCCTTATCTGTTCTGATGTATCAAACACAGAGCAGAGCCCTCCATGAAGTTCAAGGTTCTCGTTTCCTTAGGCCAAAGACATACACATAGTTTATAGAGTCAAAATAAACAATTAGCACAGTTTTTAAAAAAGGGGCTAATCCATTTCTATTTGTTATTAGCCCAGGTGGTCGATTATTTACTTCTCAGCATGCCTGCTAACCATCTAGAAGTTTCTACTGTTACACTGCTGACCATGTATAACATGCAACGTTCACTTCTAACTATTTACAAAAGGCTTTCCTCTTTACACTTTTGCTATTAAACAGGCTCTTGAAATATTTGCTTGGAGTATTAAGTAATAAGTATTTTCAAGTCTGTAGTTTCTTGCTTTTCCTGTTCGCAGTCTCGAATTCAGAAATGAACTTCAAGTGCTAAAAGCCATTCAGTTTTACTTTTCAGCCGCAAATGACTTGGAGTATCTCCTAAGCTATAGAACTTTGCAGTGTATAAAATGCAAGCCAAAGGCAATCTTCAAGTATAGCCACAGACTTCGGAAATAATTGCTGGTGTTGCCTTATAACTATGAAGCAGTAGCGAGGTTTTCCTCTCAGGCTGAGGAACCCCAAAGATAGTGCCAGAAACTTGAAAGCTATCCACTGACGCACGGGACGGCCTCGGGCACATCCTGCAGAGGTAAAGGATGGTTTGTTTATCTACAAGGAATATTCCTGCCAGTAAAACTGTTGTAATTTGCAGCTGGCAATGAGTATGTTGTACAACAGAGAGTTAGTACCTACTTAAAGGACCCTGCTTTCGGGAACAGTGTGATTTTTGGATCCACAACTTGTTCAGAACCCTTAGTGAACTGGAATAACTCGTGTCACTACAAATCTTTTAATCATTTAGCGGTTTTCAGGTTCTTGTTTTCTTTCCATTATGTCCCTTGGGAATATTAGGATTATCTGTGTGGTTTTTTGCACTCTTTGGCATATCCAGCAATGAAGATGGATGCTCTATCTGCAGGGATCTTAAAGCAACAAGTTTGGAGTTTGTGATAGAATTTTTTTCTTTCATGACACCAGCATGTGCGAGAAACCAAAGGAACAGTTTGAGCAAGCAGTCAGCTCTTAATTACCTGCACACCCACCCGGAGCTGAATTAAGCAGAGGCAAATTAGAATGGGAGTTGCAACATTAGGTCATGTTTTACCATCCTGTACAGCACAGGCTAGTTTCAGCCTTCAAAAAGTCTAATGTAAAACTCTGGGATGCTGTTACCAACCTGCCCTTCCACTCCCATGCCCAGAAAAACCTTGCAGGAGGAAAAATCTCTGTGCAAAGCTATGGTCTGCCAATGCAGAGAGGACAAATAGCCTTGCTTTTCCCTCCCTCCCCCAGTGTCAAATCTACAACGTAGGGCCATGTGGAAAAGTTGGCAAATCGAATGGAAAGGGGAAGAAGAGACTGCTGGGCAGGGACACTCAGAGTTAATATACTTTCAGCAGTATTAATTCTCTGCTGCACCCTATTGTTTTCTTCTGCATGTCACAGGAGTCAGAGTGCCTTGTGGGGAGAGTCAGGCCATGACAGCACGGTCACTGAATAAGCTCCTCTGCAGCGGCTGAGGAGACGGCTTTGCCTGCATGCACAGGGGTTTGGGGCTGGAGTCCTGAGTATTGGTCTTTTTCAGATACTGTCCCATGACCTCTTCATTTCACTGGTCCATAGCCTGGGTGCGGAAAAGATGCTTCTGCATCTTTCCAGCAGAGCTGGAACCACTCCTTGTCTTTTCAAGACAAACAACACTCGGATGCATCCCTCTGTTTACATGGTAGATGTAAACTGCAATCCTCTACAGTTTGAATTTAAACCAAACACATTACACTGCTTGGTTTCAAGACATCAGGGAGCTCTCCCTAAAAATCTCGGGCCAGGCCCCTAAAATCAGTAGCGGCATTTGAAAAAACCCATATAGCTAGAATATATGTTGCCCATAGTGGCATTCAGCAGTGAACTAGAGCAGCAATCTATAAGATGTACCTGCAGGCTAGCTAGAGAAGATAAATTCAGGTTAGATCAGAAGCCTAAATGCTTCCTTAAAGGGATAACTCAGGCAAGCAGCAGACTTCAATGGAAACTACGGGAATTCAATAACTACGTAATGGCTATCACCCTTATCATCAACCTTGGCTACGCATAGGGTGGAAAAGGAGATCTTTCATTAACTGCGTAGGAGGCTGTCACTACAGCAGATTTGTACCATACCCCGTCAAATAGAATGCAATTTGTCAGTTCCCATGTAGCAAATTATGATGATATCCATTTAAAAATGTTTGCAAGCGGTCAGCTGGCAAATGCATTATACACTGGCGCAGCTGTTACCACAGTAATTGGGTCATCCACTTCAGAAGAAGTTGTTTTGCCCGTGTAGTGACAGAAGCAATGACCTCATATGAAGAAAGCCTGTATCGGACCAGGGACTCTAACAGTGGGATAGAGGAAAGCAAATATTCCTATGGAACCAACTGGGAACAGCAGACCCCCATGAGGCACATGTTCAGCTGAGGCTCCGCAGCAGGTCTAATTGCACCTCAGAAATGATGCTGAAGGAAGACAAGGGAAAAGGTTCTGAAAGTTATCATTACGGAGGGGACTGCAACCTACCTAAAGAGAGGGTTGCCAGGACTAGCTGTCGTCCTGTCCAGTGCTACAGATCGCCAGCTTCAGCACCCTTCTGTTAACACCAGATACTGCCCAGGTGGAAAAAACGATACTGGGAAGGGTACTGGTGTATTTTAAATTTTTAGGTTGGCAATTTAAATTTGGAATTTCCTTCTTAATAAGAGTTAATAACAGAGCTGGTTTCTGATTGAAAAATAATCAGGGTTTTGGTTACAAAAACTACAAAGTTATAACTCCCATTTTCACCTGCTCAGGTCTTCCTTTACATTAAGTGTTCATTTTTCTCTTCTCTCTCTGTCTCCCAGGGCAATTATGCACTAGAATAACCTTGCTAGGATTATAACTCTTCTCTATCCCTAGCAATTTTAAAAGCTAGAGTACCTGCCTTTCTTAAAGTTAGGCTCTAGTCTGAACAAGAAATAATTGTTACAAAAAGCTTATTTTACCTCATCAGAGTGGATTTTTTTTTTTTCCCCAGTCTTTAACCCCTGAACCTTTTAATTTTCTCTTCTGAGACAAGCTCCATTACTATGTGTACAGAATGAGTTTCTGAGAGTTCAGGTGTCCATGATGCCTTGGCCACCTCTGCAGTACAAAGTCAGGTAAGAGCTTTTTGTAGTGAAACTCAACAGTTTCTCACCGACACAGGTATATGAAAATATGTAAAACAAACTGAGAAGCTAAGCAAAACTTCCTCTCAAGTGTAAGGGAAGCATCTTATAGCTTAGTTAGCAATTAAGCAGCAAAAATACATATATATTTCTTCAAATGAAGTCCAAAACTGATCAAGTGGAAAGAAAGCGAAATTAGGAAGACAAAAGGAAAGTTGAATCCTTCTAAAATGAAGCTTTGTACATCGTACTCTCCCACTAGTTCAGACTTTGTGACCACCAGGGTCACTTCTGGCCTTAAAGCCGGTGAATCTCCATCGCCAGCAATGTGTGAGTGGATCTTTCAGCTACATCAACCACTTCCATTCCTTCTTTCACACTGGACTTTAAAATTCCCCAAAGTATTTAACAGAGTCATCGCTGGAACAAGAGAACAGTTGCTGAAACTCCTTAATGTTTGACTTAATCTAGCAGACTGCATTGCTGCCAATCAATCCATTTCTTAAATGAGCCTGTAAAATATGCAGTGAAAAACGTCCAGCAAAGACAAGCTCGTTATACTTCTGCCAGCTTGGGCAAAGGGCTTGTTGCTAGTGGTAAGGGAGCTGGCTGTTGAAAGAGGAGCTAAATGGTAGGACTGAAGCAGGCAGGGTAGTATTCAAACTTCCTTTCAATACATGCGATCGTGTTATCCATATAACATCGAGCCCCTCAGTGCAAATAATCTTTGTGTACTCTTCTGTTGCGCCGTTCCGACGGCACTTGGAGGCCCAGTTTTCTGTCCATCTGCGCCATCTTAGCCTTGCGGGAAACACGCGGTGTTATGAGATTGGTCTACTTGGACCACTAACAAAAAACCGACTTATTTGGATGCCCAGCTTTATAGTAGGGTGGACAATTACTTTTTATTTTCCTGCACTGCTAAGAAACCTGGAATTTGTTCGCATACAGTCACTTAGTACTGTAGGCACGGTACTCTCTCCGAGCAGCTGCTAAAGCAGACAATGCTCAACTTCATTTAATTGTTTTCCTTAACCAGGTCTCCTTTTTCCTACAGAAGTAGCCTTGCACTTACGGGACACCCAGAAGGTGTGCCAACATCCACAGCAAGTTTATAAAATATCTGCTGACAGATGAGATTGACGGGAGACTTTGAAGGTGAAGGTCTCAGTTTCTCTTCTTTGTAGTATCCACAACTTTTCTTTGATGATCGTGGCTTGAGTCACCGACACGAACTGATCCACCCAGGAGGGTCTGTTAAGTGTTTGCCTTTAAAACAAACACCACCAATGTTTTACACACCAGGCAGCAGGGGTCCTGCCTTTGCCAGTGATGGAAATAATACACTTAAGGGTCGTATTGTCAGTTGAGTCCTGTTCTTTCTGGTGGAGCTCACCGGGCGTTGACTTCAGTCCTTTCCCCCATGTATATAAATATTATACTCATAATAATAATCACAGCAGTAATACATTTATTATGTTTATTATCACTGCGCCAAGCAGCTGTATTGATGGAGGAAGACCCTGTTTTGCTGGGTGTTACACAAGCCCGGAATAAAGCAGGCGGCCCCGGCTGAAGGGGCTAATGTTCTAAGTAGGAGGCAGGATTCAAAGCTGGATATAGACCAGCTGGCGTAGGAGGCCAAGGAAACAATAAGACAGCACTAATCAGTGATTGTCTGTGATCTCAGCATAACAACCCTCTGTTGATGAGTTTTCAGTAGAAAAGTGTTTCTCCTCTCTTGAAACAAAAAGTTTTAAGAAGTAATTAAAAAGAGGATAGTATATTAATCTTGCGTGTTTATTGGGGTCAGGTCCTAATGGTAAAAGAGCAAGTTCAGAAGAAAACCCAGGAGTGCTTGTTTGAAAATCTAACGTAAGGGCTAACATGTGTCTTGGGGTGGATGGGTAGGCAACGGGAACCTCGAAAAGGAAGAATGGCGCAAGACGGAGCAAAACAGAATATGCAAAAATATGAGTGATGCGTTCGAAGAGGTGAATTTGGGAAATACAGTTTGCAGTAGCATTCTGATCAGACAAGGGTAAATTTACCAATGCTGCAGGAAAATAAACGTTTCCGCAATCAAAACAAGAGACAATGGGAGCCTGGACAAGATTTTAGCTGAGCACATGTTGACTAGATCTCTACAGGTATTCACTCAAATAGGGTAATCAAGTAACAATTTAAAGTAGAAAAAGGCAACTTCAGTGAAACAAATAGATTAGAAAATCTTTACAGTCCAGAGGTTCTGGCAGTTACATAACTAATATATTGGCCATCTCAAATAACACTCATCAGCTTCAAACCATACTTATCGCTAGTTTCTTTTTTACTTTGGACATTATTTGAAAAAATCATGACTACCTGCATCTAGAGTAGTAGTACACACAACTGGACCTCTTTAACAGTCGGTAGGACAAAGTGTTCAGTCAGCACTAGTGTTACTCGAGATCGTATTTGGGCTACACGTGTGGCAGAGCAGTGCATTTAGCTAACAGTGTTATTTGATAGCATGAGTGGACAAAAAAACCTTTGTAGATCTTGGCTCTCTAAATCCATGCACCAGTACTAAATGATTCCTGCAGTATAATTTAATCTTTTCCGTGAGACTTTTAACTGCAAGTGAAGGCGCTTGTTTGCTTACACAAGTTTAGTTTTTCTTTATATAAAATTGTAGCATTATGCCTACAGCTTTAAAAACACTAGAATAGCTTTCTACTAAGTGTAAGTCTTGACTGGTTTCAACATCTTTTTTTCCCCCACCTATTATATTTACTGCAAAAAGGATTTCTGGGAAACAGTTATGATAGAAGGAATGGGAACTATTTCTCTTAATTTTCTGGCAAAGTTAAAATGAGTTGTCTCCGTGCTGTACAGTTTTCCCTCTAGATGGTAGCAGAGAACAAACTCTAAGGTACTTGCACAGTGAAGACTGGGATGATACCAAAGAAAAACAACCTTGCCCGTGAAGTACAATGCAAAGAAGCTGAAAAGTCACGCTATGTTAAACTGTCTTGGTGTTCTGTTTTCGTTTGACATAGGTAAGAAGAGCTATGCTGGATACACTGATGGTTCCTAGTAAATTTAAACCTGGAACTTTGAGGGAATGTTACTATCAAAAAGTTTCATGTGCTATGATTTGCCTTTACACGACTACTTGGTAAATCCTTTCTTAAGAACACAAACATCACTATTTAAATAGTTTTTTAAACAGAAAATATTATTTCAATACTCCTGGACATCTTCTGTTTTCTTTATAAAATCCTTCTCTTGATTTCCTTGAATGTAGTTCAACTGAAATCTCCACGTGTCCAATAGTTACTGCCTGCATCCTGAACTATTTCCATGAACCTTTACCTTTTTCATATTGGTTATGAGTAATTCTTACTAAACTACTTTTTTTTTTTTTTCATTTTGTAAATCGCAACATGCCCTTCCAGGTTTTTAGTTTCAAGCTGTATTACACAGTGTCTTCTACATCTCAAAATGTTCCTGAATGAAGAGTAGTAGAGCTCACAAAAAGATCCGATATAAACTATCTTCTTTTCAATTCACTAGTAAACGGAAAAAAAGAATCCTTCTATATTTACTTGTGTCTGCCTTATGACCACTGGTTTCATTAAAGTCAAGAGAACCCTCTCACCAGCAGGAAAAGAAACTAGGCTGCAAAATTATCTCAGGTCTAGACACGGAAGGCCTCATGTTGGTTAAATCACAAGCCAAAAGGTATATGTTAACTTCTGTTCATTGTCTTCTATTGTCTTTAGTTTTGCATCGATAGATCCTGATTCTAATTCACTACTATTTGAAAATACCAAAAATCATTAGCCTGTGATCTCTGAAGCCTCCTTCAGCAGGTAACTTTCTCTTTCGATAATGGTGAAGACCGTCAGTGCCACAACTTTACAGCCAGGTGGAAGTACAGATGTTACTTAGGCAAAAAATACCCAACCGCTTTCTCTCTCAGATGCTCAGCTTTGTTTCTTGCAAAACTGTGTATCTTCTAGACCCGCAGTTGATCCACAGGCCACCATGGTCCCTGTGCCTGACATTCCAATGTCAAAAGGAGCCAGGATTTGAAAACAAACCCATTCTTCTTCATTCTGAAGCAAAAGGAGCACAGGAATAATTCCTAGGTCATCTCTGGTGAGTTTCGTTCACACACGTGAGATACTTCTTGGGCGCTTTCACATCATTGTTCCCTTAACTGCGGAATCAAATTCTTGGTTTCTCCCTTCTCCAACCTTTTCTGGATTCTTCCAAAATTAGTGTTGGCAAGGCCGGAGTTTAAAACACCTGTGCAAAGATAAAAGGGACTTTTTAGTGGCAAACTAACATTTCTATTGATGAGATCGTTCTAGATGTCTTGCAATGCTGCCACACTGTGCTTGGGCGCTGTACCGGCAACCTTCATTCCTGCGTTTCCTGACTATTAAATGACTGCCTTTGTGACTTCTCCGCATTGTCCAGTGAATTGTCTTCTGTGGTTTAAATCATGAAACACAACCTTCCACTGAAGAGTAACACTCACCATATGGAACTGTATCAATCGATCGGGCAGGGTCAGAGAATCACAGGGCGCAAACTGGTAGAAACTGTACAGCAAACGATGAAATGAATGTACACCCAGGTAACCATGATATAATGGGGAAACTATGGACATTGTACAGAATATGTAGATCACAAATCCATTAGCATTCTCCGAACTTTAAGGGTGATGGTGTCAAGGAAGTATATTTGTATTTCCAGACTATTTGGGGTAAGGTTTCGCACCCACAGAAATTAAATAATCACAGAATAGTAGGGAATAGTCCCTCCTGGATTAATAGCTGTTTAAAAGGAAATAAAGGATGAGGATAAATGTCAGGTTGGAAAGTAAGATGAAGGAATCTGTCCTGTTGAACACATTAAGTTTTTGGAAAAGGAGATGGGAAGACAAAGTTAGCAAGGGTATGTAATTATTCAGGATAATCAAAGCAACAGATTTCACAGTGTGGTACTGTGGGGCAATTTAAAAACTGTTAACGTTTATTATTGATAAATGTAAACAGGAAAAAGCAACTCTTGATTATACATACACGTTAGGCTGTAAATTACCTATTACCTTTCAGAAAACAGACTGTGAATTCACTGGGGATGATGTTAGGAATTCTTGTTAAAGGAATAGAGAACAGAACGTTGTGTTACCACATAAATCTATAGTCTCTCCTTTCCAAAAATAGAAACAGAAAAGGGTGAAAAGGAAGAACAAAGGTACCAGTAACTTCCATATAACGAAAGATTAACTAGACTCCTCAGTGAGGGCAAGAGACAACTCAGGGTATATGAAGTTATGAATAGCATGGGGGAAGTGATTAAGCAATGATTACTCACTTATTTCTCACAGCACAAGAACAAGGCAGCACCCAATGAAATTACAAGGCAGCTGCTTCAAAACAAACCAAAGGAAGTACTTTTTCATACAGCACATAATTAAATAGCGGAACTCAGGGGATACTGTGGAGGTCAAAAATATAAGTGAATTCAAAAAATATTAGACATGTAACATAGGCCCATCATTAAATATGATATTCCAGATGAAATTTCCATCTTGGGAAGTCCTGATGGCTAGAACCTGGGAGAGTACAAAGTAAAAGGATTGCTCTGTATTTGCCACGTTTCTTGTATACATCCACAGTTGTCACTGTCAGACAAGAGACCTAAATAACCTTGTGGTCTGGCAGGTTATGGCTACTTTTACATCTTGTAGGTGGTCCTGCCAGTGGAGAAGGGGGTAACAGACAGTGACATAAAAAACTTCCATGTGCAAATCAGTTTACAAATCAAATATGGCAGTGGCGCAACGGTACTCAAGATGGGTCCATTCCAGCACGCTTGGGCGTAGGAGAGCTTTCTAGTCCAAGTCCGATGTGTCATGAATGTACCTTTGACAAGCCAGTTTGGGTTCCAGGAGTGTGCTTTCAGCTGGATTCAGCCCTGTCAAATGTCCCTTGGCTCCATGTAGTGCCAGTTCAAGTGTCTTTTATAGCAGGGCTTCCCTTTCCAGGGGCACAGGCTTTGCATAACACACTGCACTGCTGGCTCCGTACATCTGTACTACCCTGTACCCAAGCTAGCAAAGCTCCCCCAGAAGGAGGTGCAGCAAAGACTGCATTGAGGAGATACCAGACCAAGCTCTCCTGCTGTGACAGCTCAGGTTTGGAGGCAGAATCTACCTTCTCCTCCTTTTGGGACTGTACCAGCCTTCCGTGACTATAAGCTGTAGAGCTGACAGTGTTTTGCGTATGTGTTTTAAAGCTACCAGCTAAACAAGAGAAGGAGCACTGAAATTCAGGAATAGTAGTTTTCAACAGTAATAATTTTTCTATTAATAACTCCAGTTTTCTTTCCTCCCCTCTTGCTGCTCTCAGCTTCTCCTGTCTCTCCCCTCAGTGCTTTCATCTCAATACTATCTTGCCTTTCTTCTCAAACTTCTGTCCCGCCCCCTTCTTGCTGATAACACTTCCCTCACCAATTCTGTCCCCCTAACCACAGCTCCCTTTGCTCCTCTTCCTTTACATCTGTAGCCAGCTTCGCTCTAGTTCCCTTCCCGGGGCTCCTTGTGCTAACCCACTTCAGAATCACCAGCCATCTTCCTCCTTCTTGTGCTCTTGCTCCTGACTTTCTCCATCTGTCCTTTTCTCCTTCCAGCTGTTTTCCGGAGCAGCTGTTTCCACCACCGCAGAAAGCCCAGATGGCCAAGTACTGACTAGAGAGAGACAGGAGTGCTCTTCTCAGTTCCTGTGCCTGGAGCCATGTGATATCCCACTCTGCTCCTGTAGTGGCAGAAATAGATGGAGTCGAGTCACACGGAGGAAATGTGAAGGGCTGAAGAACGCTTATGGTCTTCAGAGATGTTATATACTGACCCCCTGAGTCTCCACGTCCGTTGTGTGTGGCTTTTTCCCCAGAACTCTGGCAGTTGGTCACTCTCGAGTAGTTTCACAAAGACAATGAAAGGCATTTCCTCAATTCCAAGAAAACTACCACATCTAAACTTGAAGTCACCATCCCAGAGGTACAAGATTTCCACAGTGAAACAGCTTTGAGAACATCTGTAGCATGTCTAATAAATCACTTTTATTCTGTTCCCAAAAGCAGCTCAATGGTTTCAGCCGAAGCTCAGCAAGCAGCCCGCTCATGGTGGACACAGCCCATGGAAAGTTCCAACCAGATAGTTTCAGACTGGTAAATTTTAAACAACTGGAAAGAAGGACTTCCAATGGAAAATGTTAGGAACTCTTATGCATGGCTACCCAGACCCTCCAAACTGCTTACTTTCCCTGCTTAAAGTATGTGTGTGCATGTATGTATGTATATTTACATGCATATTCAAACTGGCACCACTAAAACAACACTACTAAGAGAACATTGTTGCTGTAAAAATGAGCAATTTTTGCCCGGGTTTTCCAGCACAGCGCTCACTCGCACAGTGTAAGCAGGACACTCTGAACAGGGCACGCTACTGTTTTAAGCCAGTACTAAGGTTTCAGCTACCACAGTTGGCAATTCTTTGAAGCAGAGAAAATGATGGGCCTCTTAAAAGGCCTGAAACTGAGCCCGCAAAGAACCTTTGGGGTACGCCAGGTTCTAAGCACGTCAGCAGCACGAGCTGAACAGAAAGCTTTGCGACGTTGCCCGAGCCCTCCTTGCAACACAATACTACATTGTCCGGAGCAAGCGTAAGAACACACCTTCTGCAGATAGATGATGTTGGCAGAAGTACCTTTTTAATGGCCATATTTCATTTACAGGATAAACGTACCACTTAAAACTCCTACTCCCTTTTCATTGGGGGGGGGGGGGGGGGGGGGGGGGGGGGGGGGGGGGGGGGG
>JAVKLA010000028.1:22055275-22068620 GCA_034782735.1 Sagittarius serpentarius | reverse complement strand
CGCCCCCCCCCCGCAGCAGCTATTTACAGTATGTTGCAGCCTTAATGGAGTTGGGTGGGAAATAATTTTTCTACTCTGTTTTGGGCTTCCCTGATGATAAGCAAATTTCAGGCTCAAAAAAAAAAAAAGTTGTCTCAGTAATGTGAGGAAAAAAACCCTTGTAAACATATTTTTGAGTCAAATAAATTGAAACATTTACAAATTCCCAAAGAGTTTGTTCTCAATCATTCCTCTAAGTTTTACTAAAATACCTGAATGAGAAATAATTTTTAAACCAAAGTTCAAAATATTAACTAGACAGCTTTACCAGCTTGGATTTTTTTTTTTTTTTTTTGAACAGGAAATGGTAGTCGTTACTCTGAAAACTATTAAGAAAGTTAGTCAGTCAGTCTATAGCATGACTGTTGCCATGCTATCTGGTATTCTTGGTTTCCCTCTTTCTGGATGCTTTTTCCAGGTGGGATTTGAGGACTGAACATTTACCTGGTGTTCCTGGGTGACTACGTGGCTGGATAACGGGAATTTTGCCTGTCCCCTCATGTGATGCTCTGCAGTGTAGTGGGTGGGATGCTGTCTGAAAGCATGTGAGCTACCTACCTAGATGACTTCTGCAAAGGGCAGATAGACCTGAGTGTGCGTATCTGCCTGTTAAGTCCCAGACAAAAAAGTGGCAATCCTAGGGAACAGCAACTTTAAAAATTATTGATCAGTGTCAGATTATATTCTGCAGTCTTCAAGTTCAGTAAGTGCGTCAGGCTGGGGACGTCAGGGAGGGAAAAAAGGAGGCAAGAAAATACTCCTTTAGATCAGTCTTTTGGCTTGTGTGCAGAATACTAAAAAACTAAATAACAATTTCAGGCCAAGAAAGAAACTTCAGCTGCTGGCTGTCGTGCCCAGGGTGAGCGTTTGCTTCTGCTGCGGGCCCCGGTCTTGTGACGAAAGCTCTAATTGGACGTGAGCAATTTCTTCGTTTGTCGTTTCTTGTTCAAGTGCAGTTTGGCGCTGGTGTGCAGGTAGGGCAGGAACGGGGAAGGCAAAATGACAAGGCAAACAATGAGACATTCGAGGACCCCCCTGCTCCCAACAATTCTCGAATAACTTCCATGGTTGTTTTCATGCTCACGTGTCGGTTTTATTTTAAACTTTTTTTTTTTTTTAAAGGACTGCTGAGTAGAAAAGACTTAATTATTAACTCTTACACCTAGCTTAAATGACATTATAAACTGGTGAAAGTAGTTTTTTTCCTGTTATCAGTGCAAGGGAGTGTTAAAGAGTAGTACAGTGTTGACTTTGTTTATCTCACATGCACACACACAGGGGGCAGGTTCAAATCACTGACTCCTACAGTTCGCAATGAGTATTTATACCAGCAAATTCTAGCTGATAGATCAATGATTTATCCATTTGAGACAGAGTTTTAGAATTACTTTGTTCACTCACAAGCGGAATCTTAGTTGTCTTACATTTACACCTCTTATGCGGCAGGGTTTCTCAGGGTGTTTTGCCGACTATGCTGTATGGAAGGTGAAAAACAAGTGTAGACAAATGGTTTGGAGACAGTGACTGGGAAGTTAAAGGACTTACTTTTTGAATTAAATCCAGTTTTTGATGGCAGCGTTACACATCCACAGTGAGTTGTAGGCGCTGTTAGCACCCACAGCTGTTTATGCCTTTGTGTGCATGTTTGCGTTCATGCTAATTCTCTTGAGGCAAAAAATTGCGGTCTGTAGTTGCCACAGCAATGATAACACTGCACACAGTGTATGGGTGGATTTTGCCGATTTTATACAAGTATGTTGAAAGCGTAGGCATATTGCTGTGGTACATTGTGAAATATGATAGACTCTTGAGAGAGGAAACATTTGGGGTTTTTTGTATTCAGAGAATGTAACTTTAATTTTCTGTTACCTTTGTTGCTACTTCTCTGCTGGGGGCTAGTTCCCAATTGCAAATGTAACGTTGCAGAGAGGAAAATGAGGTCAGCAGTTTGGAAAAAGAAGGTTTTAGAGATGTTCTGCTGATGCTAACCAGTAAATAAAATAAGGATTAGAACAAAGCATGGTCCAGGGCAGAGGGAAACGGGTGACTTAATTACGTTTCAGTCCCATCGTAGTTGCTCTTGTCAGTCGAAAGATGACTGTAGCTGTTCTTTGCCATGAAACCAGAATGAAAATACGAACAAGGTAAAAGAGAAAAAATTACAGGGTAGACTTCTTAAACATGCGAAAGCAAAGTGAAGGAACAGGGTGGTTTGCTTTAGAGATGTGACTATTAAAAGGGATCACGGTGAAAGTATACGGGAGCAGCATAAATGAAATGGAACTAGTTCTTCCCTCCTGTCTCCCGGCGTTTTTCCACATGAGGAGAAAAATGTGACAGTGTTGGAAGGCTGCAGGTTCAACAGTGATTAAAATGAAGGTCTTTTTCATGTAGCCCAGAACTGGACTGTGAAACCCATTTCAAACAGGAGGCTGCTGAGGCCAAAAACTTATCCAGAGCCAGTGTGGACTTGGACGTTTATATGAAAAACATGAGTACCTGTAGTAAGATACTTCGTAGCTTAAAAGGGAAAGCTTTTGGAAGTACGTATTCTTTTGCTGGCTCCTTTCAGGGCCCGTCCCTTCTGTGGGCACTGGTTTCTGGCAGCGCTGCCCTTGGTGTTGCTGATGCTTTTGGGATCCCGAGTCGCTGCCGGCAGTCCCCGGCACGGCTGCTCCCATTACGGGTGAGTGGGTCTGCTAGAGTCGTCATCCCCTCCCAGGGCTTGACTCCACGCTGGGTTTATTACTTGAGTTTCTTCACACAGTGATACAGCAGGAAGCAGCAGATCTCTGTAGGGACGATCAGCCAACGCCCAAGAGAGGTCACTCCTCCAACATCCCACTTCCAAGGAGCCCAAGCTACAGCTGTCCTTCTACTAGTTTATATAGAAACTAACTAGCCCCTCATAGGCTTTGTGAGATATTTCCCTCTTGATTATCCTCTTACGTGTCTGTTCTGATTTTTAACTGTTGGGGTTTTTTTTTTCCATATGCTGAACGTTTCCTCTCTGCTCAGTTCATGCTGCGTCTCTAATGCTGTATTTGGGGTTTTCGTGATCTGCATATTCTCCTTGAAGAGACTACAACAGCAGGTGTCTGGTGTAGTCTGCCGTCATCCTTTGATAGGGTTCTGACATCCTGATGTCTGTTATCTGTTTATCAATCATACATTTTATATGCTCCATTACCTCAGTTGCCTATCTCAGTCAGGCTTTCTGGTTTTTTTTGGCCTGGAGAGAGTTGAGTCAGGGTTTAAATAGTTATCAGGAGAAAATCAATTCCGTATGTGCCTCCTCTTTTTCCTTTTTCTCTGATACTTCAGGTTTTGAGCGTAGCCACTAATAAGGGCAACCTACCAGACCACTTTAGAAGACCCTAAATGGCAGGTGTGCTTCTGTTTCCTCTGTCTAGGATTGGGTCTTTGCAATTGCTTGGACTATGCCTGCCTCATTTATTTGCTGGCAGGTGGAACTACTGGCTTGTGCCCTGGAGAGGCTTTGAGCAGTCAGTGGGGACCCAGGTCCCTGGTCATCCCCTTCCGAGTCTCCTTTCCCTCGTCGTATATAGAGTACACGCTGCTCATTGCTCGGGTGCTTTCCAGCATCAGGGAAGCTGAAATGTTACCACATTCTGCGCTTTAGTGCTGCAGTAACAGTGGGAAAAACTCCATGTGCATTTTGAGATATCTTAAGTTTGCTAAAAACCAAACCTGAAATGCTATCTCAGAGTGCTCCTGAGATAGCCAGATGTTAGTGGTATAAAACCTTGCAATGGAAAGAGATGGAAACAAATTTTGCAAGCCAGCTGTGCAGATCATGCAATGTCCTAGTTCTTTTAAAGCATGTATTTTTAGGCTTCATGTGTAAAAGGCTTGTTTGAAAGGGAAGTTATAATTATTTATGCAACTTAAAGGATTGTTGAATTTCTTTCCCTGGCTATGTTCAAGTTCGTAGGGTATTTTGAGAAGAGCTTACTTGGAGTTTCTGGAATTTTGTTGCTGTACTTTGTTTCTTGGACAGCAAGCTGCCTGTCACTGTGTAGTAGGAGTATCACTGTAATAATTCCAAAATGTAAGAGCATTTAATTCTTTTTTCCCAAACCGTTAAAGGGGAAAAAGTGAGACTTATTCCTGTTGCCTAATGATTGCTGTCCTTTGTAAAGGAAAGCAAGTTAAGTTTTTGCTAATGCTAACTCATAAGCGTGGCAAGAATATGCCTGGGGAAAAATATAATACTATGGTTAAGTAATACAAACGTGGGTGGGGTTTTTTCCCTCCTGATATGGCAGTTATCTTTGGAAAATATCGGCGTTATAACCCAAAGTTCTGCTGTACTGTATGCAAATAGAAGTATGGCACTCTAGTGGGGGTTATACAAAGAAGGAAGCGTGCTTTTAATGAGGCAAAGAAATGTAAATATTTTTTTCCTTAAATACAGTGTAGTGCAAGTGAAATATTTATAGCAAAATCCAAGTATCTTTTTTTTTTATTGTTTACTTTACATTTCTTTATGCTTATTCACCAACTGACACTTGCTCATGCTGTGTGTTTTCCTGTTTTTGTTTTGATTTGGTTGCTAAGTTAGAAAACTGGGAAATCTTTTTTTTCTTCTTTTTGGAGGGGGTAACCCGCGGAATCCATTCAGAGCATGACTTTTTGGAAAGGTACTAATGATGTCCAGATAGTTTAGTGACAGTTGAGATGTTTGACTTGCGCCGAGTCCTGAGTGCTTGTCATCTCCAAGTTACTTGTTTTCAATAGTGTCTGAAGTTGAGCGCCTAAAATTAGACATGCTCCAAAGCTCAGCTGCCAGAGATATTTGCTGTAGATGTAAGGTGCCTGTAACACAGGCATAACTAAACAGCTGGGGCTATGTTCTTGTTTTCTTGCATGGTTCAAGATCCAAAATAAATGAGCATGCAGTGAGCGTCCTGCAAATTCTGAGCAGAAATAAGGAAGGAAAAACAAGCCACAACAGGATATTGTCACCGTACACGTTTTATTGGTGGCTTCTCTTCCTGCCACAGTTCTGAGGGGATTAAAAATAAGTCTGCAGCCCACATGAATGAAGGTTAGATAAACATATATTAAACAGCATAGAGCAGTAATTTTACTTTTAGACTGTAGAACAATGGGGAAGAGTAGCATTTTATGACTGTGAAATCTCATGATTGTGAAAGTGAGTATCTGAAGTTGGCAGTTACGGAGGCTTGCTACTTCTACACAGTCACTGTTAGAGCAAAGGAATGAAACAAAGATAATTGTGCTTGAATTTAAAAAAAAAAAAAAAAAAACCAAAAACCAAAAACCAAGCAAAACCCCCATACAGAGCTTTTAGGAAATAGGCTAAAAAATGAAAGAAAAAAGCTATCTAGAAAACTTGCTTGCTAGCAAGCAAGGATATATTTTCTGTTTCGCTTATAGCAAACTCTGTGGCTCTGCAGTGTTGGAAAGGGTATGATGGCACCCTGAGATCTGTGCCCCTCGTTTTGCTAGGTTGAAGCAATGGGCAGAAGAACATAGATCTTCACCTCTCCATGTTGATGTACCCTGAAGTGATGTTTTTAAACTCAACTGAAAGTATTTTCTTTGTTGTTCACAAGGGGTTTTCTTCCTTTCTTCTGCAAGTGCTGTTACTGAGTGTTTCGGAGATGCAAAACTGCTTAGAAGAGGAAGAGGACGGGAAGAACTGAGGTTTGCAGCACCTGCTTGTGGAAGCAGGAAACCGGGTGTGGTTGGCTACAACCATCACGTAGGAGCGTTGTTACCCTAAAACTCTTCCACACATATCTGCCTCCTGATTGGCACTTCATTTATTTATTTATTTATTTATTTATTTACTTACTTACTTACTTACTTACTTACTTACTTACCAGCTCTATTTCAAGCACTTGAAGTGGGCTTAGTTTGTTACAGAATACCAGCTCCTGGAATATGATAACATTTTATGGTGTCTTTAAGTGGTAAACCAAAAAGTGGAGCACCAGGAACTGTGGGTCATTTTAAAAAATTTCATTTCTTACAACTAAAAGGAAGTCCAGTTTCACAGTCCAGAGATTTCATTTTGCTTCTGTTGAAGTTAATGCGTGTAGTATGGCTACTGTTTGTTTTTGTAAGTCTGCAGTATACATTTCTAGATCTAAGCTACTAATCTAAATTACTTTTACAGTAGAAGTACCTCTTTTAGACTTGTGGTTTAGGATTAGATGAATTGCAACCTAGAATTGCCTTTTTTACCCATTGACAATAAAAGAAATTTAGGTGGATTAGCTCAGGTGTCGACATTGGTGTTAGGACAGATAAATTCTACCCCTTCATGCCCTTGTTTTAAGTTACTATGAGGATGATTGAGCATTTAAATACAGGATGTTCCAGATTTTCAATGTGTAAGGGCCTAATAAATTATTATATAATACCATTGCGATGTCTGAAAGGCTTAGTCTTTGATCAAGCCACTTAACTGCAAGGATAGTGTGCCTATATTTAACACAGTGCTGACTATTTCTGCAGAGGGGGGAAAAAAAGCCCAGCTTTCTTCTGGTTTAGAATAACTTGTGAAGTTGGCACTTTTTTCGCTTAGTGATGTTTGTTTCTTTCTGTTGTGTGCACTTACTGGGATATCACTGGGATAATGTGGAAAAAACCTGCTCTGTGTGTATTGGTGTGTATTTTTAAACACTACTGACACATTTGTCCATAGAAAAGGAACTGAAAATAGAATTGCACAGACATTGCAACAGCAATAATGGGGCAAGTTATTTTAGATGTGCCAGTTCCCATTCTAGTGAAAGATTGCACTTTAAGCCTACTGTTTTATTTTTAAATTGGTGAATAGGTGCGGGCACGAGGCTTTCATCTGGCCTGAAAGTTAAGCGCGTTTCTGAATTGGGACTTTAGAAACGTTGCTACAAGGATCCTGCCATTCCTACTTTCGTGCAACTCCCATTGGTATTTGAGGAATATAATTTACACTGAAGCAACGGAAAGATGTGCCAGCAGGGTGGCTGGGTACACACACATAGGTCTGTGTTGTCTTCCTTCTTTGCATTTTGAATAAATCAGCTATGTACTTATGTTGGTTACACAGACAAAGTAAAAAGGTGCTTCACTTGCTGTGCTGCGTTCTAAATTTTTAAAAATGAAACCTTTAAATCTGGAGGGGGGGAAAGCAAACCTGTGGTGTTGATGCTACTCTTAGCACTGCCACTTTGAAGTTATCTACTGAAGAATACAAAAGTAGAAACCGTACTGAAATCTCTGGAGCAGTTAATGCTTGAGGCTGGTGAACTTGAGCTGGATCATGCCTGATGAAACCTGTCTCGGTCCTGCTTCTTTTTTGTTGCTGACCCACTGTCTGTGGTGGATGAGGTGTCGGTGCTGGAGAGCAGGGGCTTGGCAGTGCTCTCGAGAGGTTGCGTGAAAATAATTGTTTGGAGTTTGGCAGCACTCATCAGGTCTGAAAAGACCAGTTGGGAACAATATCTGTTATCCAAGCATTCATTGCTGAGAAAAAGACGGGCAACTGGTGTATTTAACTAATGATTATGAAAAGGACCCGAGCTCCGGTTAGCTGCCCGAGCCCTAGAGGTGGCAAGGGAAGCGGGGAGTGGTGCTGCGGTGTCCCTGCCATGGGAGGTTCCCCAGCTCTAGAGGCTTTCAGAGGAGGCTTTGCAGGCACTCAAGTCGCTGCTTTGTTGTACTCTACTCTCCTGGAGTTGTCGTTTTCCTTGTTTCTGTTCATTTTCACTTCAACATCTGTCTCCTAACTTTACACAGGCTTAAACTGGGTCTTCTGAGTGGACCCTGTGAGACGAGCTGGAGTGATGGAGTAATGTGATAAGGTCAGTCTGTTCCTTCTGCATCAGTATGAATCTACACTTAAGCAAGGAGGGCAGGCGGTACAAGATGCCATCTTTCCTATGAGAAGTACAAGATCCCAGTGACTTCCTACTTCCCGTGGAAGCCTTTGGAAAAAAAAGCAAGGCTGGTAGTCTGGGTTTTTTTGCTGCAAAATTCCCATTTGGATAATGACACTTCACTCCTCTTTTTCTTTTTCTCACTAAAATATCCTCTATACTGTGACCTGCTGGCTGTAGTTCTGCTTTTAGACATGTCTGCCATGTTATACCATGCAATACTATACCTGCACAGAGGTATGTCAAATTATTCTTTTTGAAGTACTCTTTTTGGATTAAAGGTACTGTAATTAGTGTGCTACCTCATTGCTGAGCAGCCTGAAGAAATGAGGCAGCTCTTCTAACAACCTGAAGGCACTCTGATTTAAAAAAAACACCTGAATGACTAAAGGCTCCAGCTTGTTTGATTTTTACTGCTGCTTCTGTTACAGATAGGAATTAGTGCTGGCTATCTCAGGTACAAGGGAATTTCATCATGCTATGTTTTGGCATAACTCACTAAGAGAACAGTAATTACTGAGTTGCAGGTAGTGGCAGAACATCGGTGCACATAGATGATCACTACTTAAACATCTGTTCAACATACAGAGTCATTACAGTTCAATGTAAGAGCTGTTGACAGCAAGCTGAAGCTGTGTTTGGATCAGGTCCACACGTTAAATTTATCAGCCATCAAAGGTAAACGTGTGGGTGTGTGACTTAGCATTATGATGTAGATTTGGCTTCTCAAGCTTACTTTTGCCTTAAATGTGTTTCTTTTAAAATTACTGATGACTCAGGGTTTAATGTGTTCTATAGCTATATTTGTGTGTCCTGTTAGTGATTATTCTGCTAGTGGCTTCATAGAGGTAATCCAGAAAGAACATCTGTTTCAGGTTTATAGTCTAAATCATGGAAGGATATTTGATCCTGTAAGTAGGGAAACAGCAGAATTTACCCAGGAAAACAGCACAATAGGCCAAAATCCTGTCAGTTTGGCATATTCTACTTTACCAACTCCATACTCCACATGCGACAGCAACATAAAAAGCCAGGGCTGTGAGAACTTAGTGCTCCTTCTGAAGAGGACAATAATCTTAAATTGGTCATGCGTATACGCTTCTCTGTCCCTCTCCCTCTCTCCCTCTCTCCCCCATGACAGAAATTCTAGTTTCAAACCTTTGCTTCTGCCCCCTCAAAATGTTCCCCAGGACTCCTACAACACAAAGTCAGAGAAATGAGCTGTTTCAGTATAATACTGGAGATGTGACTTTTTTCAGTAGTCATATCAGTATTTCCCCGATGTACATGAATTTGTCTCTTCTCTGATCCATGCTGTTTGCAATTCACAGTGCCTGGCTGTAGATGGGAAATACAGCATCTTGCAAGTGACAGTTCTGATTTCTTCACAAATGCCTGTGTGCTGGCTCTCGGTGCACCGAGTTCTGTGCAAAGCAATACCGCTGTGGGCAAGAAGGGGAGCTGCGCAGATGATGGTAGGCAAATCCTTTTCCTTCGTGGAAGCCTAAGTCAAAATTCTCACAGTGGGAAACTTGACATGGTTTCTGTGATATCGCCCTGCTTTTGGGGGTCATTTGTCCCCTCCCTGCATAGAGCTAAGTGATCTCTGCAGAGAATATTTGTCCTTATGGCTCATAAAAATAGTCTGCAAGATCAAAATATTTTGAAAAATTTCAGTAAGTATCAGATATCTTTTGAGATGATCTGATTAAGGAATATTCCGTCTCTCATTCTTAACACACCCATTTTAAATATCACAATTTGGATGTTACGAAATGCTATCATAACAGCAGGTCTATTTTTCAACATCAAAGTAGAAATGTCTCCAGCAAAGTGAACCTAAACATGTTGTTTGCCAGGTGTCTTTGGTTATGTGTGCAAAATAGTCTTTTAAACAGAGAAAAGTTACTGCACTTCTGTAGGTCTTGCTTTAGCCATTGCAACAAAGACACCATCCTGGAAGATGGGGCTGATCTCTGGCAAAGTGGAATACTTTATTATGGCATCCCCTTTCCAAAATACTACCCAAGCACTGTTGGACTCCACGGACAGTGGTTTGACTTGAGAAGGAGTTGCTGTTGCTGTCAGTAGTTTCTGTTAACGTGGTTCCTTATGCTTTTCCAAATACTGACAACAGATGTTCGGTGATCTGTGCGAAGTTAGGGAATAGAGGAGGAATTCTAATTTGCCAGATAAAAAGCTTGTAGCAGCCTCCTAAGCTAATGCTCAGTAGCTCATTAGTGGATAGCAGCAAATACAGTATATCTTGGCCATGGGCGGGCTACAACTTCCGTCTTTATACTGAGCCACCATGGGAAGCCTCTGTTCATACACTTTCTTTTGTTCAGCATATGAAATGCAGATTTAAAGCCTTATGCTCTCATTTGGCTGGTAAGTGCAAGGCCTGGAATAAAAGCAGAGGTATCTTCTGTGATATCTATAATCTGAGGACAGTCTGCATCATCTGCTGCACATTGAAGTGGACACGGACCTGGATGCTAGCTGGGAATGTTCTGGCAGCCTGCCTGTGCCGTAACACACTCGTACCTCTGTCGGTGAACGTGTATGAATCTGCAACATGCCTGTTTTTTTGTCCAAAGCTTCTGTTCAGTGGGGGACACATCAGCACTTTGTCATCCAACAAGTGACAAATTAGCAGTGTGATTTCTCATAGTGATTTTCATAGTGAAAGAATTATAGCATTAATAGGAATTTTGCTTACAGAGTACTGTCTGGTTTGGGTAATGGACTTAATTGCTATTTGGAGTTTGGAGAGAACTGTGTGGTCAATTTGTTATATCCTCCTAGATTTTTGGAAAGTGAGATCAGTTTTTCTGCTAATATAAGGGAGGAAAATAGTAGTAAAGGAAAAGCAAAGTATTTCTGTGGTCAAAACAGAATGCAGGATTTTTCTTCCCGATGCTTACCTATAAGGAAATGTTAAAAGCAGTAAAATAACAGACTACATGCTTAGTCTTACTTCTTATCTTTTCCTAGACTATGATCTAGTAACCCTCACATGTCTATTACCACTTCTTTCAATAGGGAGATTTGCAGATGCAAGGCTTGTGGGATGAGGGGAATTGAAACTTCCTGAAGTGGGTGATCAGTAGCCTCCCCTGAACTATGCTAAGCAGTGACCAAGACTATTTGTGATGATTTGGGGCAAGGGTATAAAGCCAGGCTTTGCCTCCTCTTGTATTTTCTGTTTCCCATCTCAAGAACTTCTAGCTAGCAAAAGCACTTTCCATTTTGTGTGTGTAAGATTTTTGTGGGGTTTTTCAGTCCTTTCCCAGTGCACCAAACAATACATTTACTTGTCTCCTTTTGGAAATGCACTATGGCTCCATGACTTTCCTGTTAGAGGAATTTGACAGATTGCTATGTTTGTTTGTTTTAACTTCTGCCATGGAGCCAGTTTGTTGCCAAAACAAAAGGTGGTAATTGTTCCCCTTCAGTGTTATTGGCAGGTATTTAATGCCAGATATTTGGAACTTTTATTTTGTGACTTGCCAGCTGGCTGTTGCCCTTAAAAGTGCCCACCTGCAGATGGTTAATGGGACCCAACAAAAGAGCAAAACCTTGTATGGTTTTCCTCTGAGAATGGCTAGGAAGTTGAAGAGAGGACTTTCCCATGTAATATGCCCTGCCTGTTGATGGAGATGACCGAAAAGGTGACTCCAGATGCCTAGCAGTTAGCGTTTCCCCTTCCTGCAGTACCAGTCCAACATTTGCCAAGTTGGTTTCACCCTGTTAAAAACGGGAGAGGGTGCAAAGGCAAAGGCTTGAGGCAGACAGAACTCACCTTTTATGTACTTTGAGGGCTTTGCTTTTGCATAATAGTATAGGGGGATCTTGAAACCTTAAAGCTCAGATTTTCCATCTAAACATCGCTTTGAGTTACTGTTATCACAGAATTTGAATGGAGGAACTATAGTTTATTGTTTTTTCTTGTTGTTCATACCTGGTGTTTACATGTTCTGGATCCATCTGGCCTTTTAAAGTTGAGACTATTAGATACTAAAGAATTCCTTAACCAGACTACAATAACTATCAGCCCAGTTGGGCTGGAGCTGTTCCAGATTTTCTCTCTCTCCAAAAGTGCAGATATCTTGTTTCTGCATTGCAAGGCTGTCTTCAGCTGGCTGTGACTCAGATACAAGCCTTCCAGATGTCGGTGCAAGGATACTGTGGTGAGACTGCCTCTCTGTCTTCCAATGTTTAATCACAGAAAATGAGAGGAAGATAGTATCTTGTTTTGGCAACATATCATGTCCTCTGAGTCCTAATTTTGTTACATCTTACTTGCTAGAGCGTGGAAGAAATTGACTGTAAAAAGCACAGGTGTTTCTTTTCTGCTAGCAAAGTTGAAACCAGGTGTGAAAAAAATTTGATGGCAACACTGAATAGATGTGACTAGCTAAAAACATGGGTTAAATGACTTATAATGGTGGGTCAGAAAGAGAAGGGTTAATTCTCGTATTTCTTTTCTATTTCCATGTTATTTTTGCATGGACACCATTAATCAATATTCAGAAGCCCTCAATTTACTGTTTACAAAGTGTTTTTAGCAACAGTGGAAATAGCCAAAAAGGAATAATGTGAACCTTTTCCTCTTTGGGAAGGGAAAGGGAGGAAAGCGTGACTGTTACTTCACGTGTGATGCAGTGCAGTGTTTCTTAAAATCTTATGGATCCGCTTACTTAGGTACCTTAAATATGTAGAGTGAAGAATAAAATTAATGTTAGATGGAATGCAGTAAAGTGACTGTCAGATGAACTGGCGGTCTTTGTGTGTGTGCATGTCAATGCCGCATGTGTTCAAAATGTTACACATAAATGACTAAATAGAGACGGTGGTCATATGAAAAGCTGTCATATCCCTCTGTTACTTTGTGGAGAACAGACCAGATCTGATCTGGTACCAAAGTTAGTGCTCAGTTTTAAATACAGAGTTCAGCCTGCCAGGCAGAAAAAATTTTCTCAGCACTTGGAAACGAGTTTTACTGGTGTCTTGATATTTATCTTACATTCCCCAAATTCAAGAAACAACCAACCTCCCTCCGTCTCTTTGTGGCAGGTTATAGTTAAGAAAGGATTTGGCCCGGTTTATCCACGCTTTCAGTTTTGGCTCAAGTAGAGTCAGAAAGGATGGATTTGCAGAAGTATTCTGCAATTGCTTAGCACCTCTAAAAGTCAGCCTGCAGTGCAGTGACCGCTGCAGAGCTCAGTTTGATCTTCAGGCTGAACCTCACAGAAATCAGAGGTCGTCTTGGTGCATGCAGGTTCTAAGTGCAGGCTTATAGGTGGACAGATGTCGTGGTTTAACCCCAGCCAGCAACACAGCACCACGCAGCCACTCACTCGCTCCCCCCCCACCCAGTGGGATGG
>JAVKLA010000028.1:22023781-22047643 GCA_034782735.1 Sagittarius serpentarius | reverse complement strand
GGAAGGTGTCCCTGCCCATGGCAGGGGGGTTGGAGCTAGGTGGTCTTTAAGGTCCCTTCCAAGCCAAACCATTCTGTCATTCTGTGATCTATCACTGTTACATGTCTGAGCTGGGTGACTTGCCTTTGGAAGGATGCTTGCCATTCTCCATTGATGAGAGGGAGCCCAAGGAGCTTGCTGAGGCTGGACTGGATGCCTGGCCCAGGTAAAATAAGATAAATTCTGCTCTGAATCTCCTGAAGAAGCTGTCGTGTCCCCTCAGCCTGCCTTTCATCCAGCCGTTTGCTGTGGGCCACATGACCTGCAGGTTGCCTTGTAATCAATCACTGTCACTCACACTGCAGTTTATTAGTCCCCAGGAGGAAAAACTCATTTCTTTTAAAGCTGCAGTCTTGTTCCTTTGTAGATCTTTGCATCTTTTCCACGTGGCTATCTTCTCCTAATGTGGGGGACACCAGTAGACCTGGTCCTGGCCTGTCCATGTGATGCAAGCTTTCCATTCTGGTGTCCCAGCTGTCTGGTGCACTGTCTGGTTTGCTTCATTTGTCAGTCTCATTTCCAAATATCCATCTGCTTCTTAACTCCCCAGTATCCTCTCTCTTGCTCAGGTAAATACAAGGAGAAGTTAGTGGTAGGAAAGGGTGCATCTGCCCTGCCTAGATACTGCAACGCCTCCAGCCCTCAGACCGTTCAACTCTTAAGATAGAAAGAGTCATGCTACTGTCCTGCCTAACATAATTTTGCGATCATCTAGAAAAACAGAGTGAATTTGTCAAGCTCCATTTAAGGAATGCTTCTTCTGGAAAGGGGCATCTTTCAGCATGAAAAGGTTAGGCTACGTGTCATTATTTGCCTTTATACAAAATCAGAAGAGAGGAAATATCTTGAACCTGGAATATTTTTGTTTCTGGTAGATCTGAGGAAGAGTTGTGCATGTAAATATAGAACATTTACAGATAAGCAAGGCAACGGATAACTTCAGTGACGCAAATACAATATCATCTGGGTTCAAATACTTGAGTTAGGCAGAAATTTCACAATAATGTGTGAGGGCGGGAACTCTGAAATTGAAATGCCCAACTTGAAGTGATCCTATTTCTTCTTTTCTTTTTTCCCACCCCCAGTGTGAGGAGACACCTCCGTAACATTTCCGCTGGGTACAGAAAACCATCAGTCCTCTTTGAAAATTTCTGCCAGATCTTGTAACATAGCTTCAGACTTGTTAACCACCTAATTTGCAAAAATCAAACTCCACGCCTAAACAAGCCCAAACCCAATTTGAGTGATTCTAGTTCTTGTTGGTACTTGTGTTGGTAACTGTGTTCTGTATGTTATGTTTTTAGGTACTCCTTTGTCGTAGCTATGGGATACCTCACGTTGTGCCACATAAGCCGAATATACATATTTCATTATGGTATTCTCACTACAGATTTTTCCGGGTGAGTGAGTCTGCAAGGTGGATCCTGTGTCAATTAGTATTAGTTAAATTTAGTACATTTTAAGAATAACTTTTACGTTATCTGGGGGGCGCCTGCAATTTTGTTTCCCTTTAAGCTTTTTCTAAGACTTTTGTTATTGTTGTTGTTGTTGCTGTTAGGAAGGAATAAACACTGTGTGATTTTTGCATTGACTCATTGTTTCTGCTGTTTTCTTGCTAGGCACTATCTAGTTAGGAAGGTAGAGCTTGGTTAGCTAGACTTCCACCTAGAGCAGCCTGGGAGGGTAAGTCTGCACAGTTGCTCCCTGGTGCTGGAGGAGCCCTGGGGAGCAGCACGGCTGGTGCTCTGGTCCCTGCTGAGAGGTGGGGTGGGGTGGGCTGCTCTCCTTCTGCCTTACTAGGCACAGCCGTCGGCTCCGGGTCGTCCCTGCCCCCGTTCTGATTGACCTTGACGCCCCAACTGGGAAGTTGTTTCCCACCCCAGGCACTCCAGCGGGTGGGAGGGGGGAGGACTTGGGCAGGGGGTGGGTGGCTGGGGGAGCTGGGAGGTGGGTGGGTGGGTGGGTAACCGGGGCAGAGAGACACGAGGTCAGCTTTCGCTGTCAGCGCTGGTTTTACGGGTTCTCTCACGGGGGCAGGTTGTGGCTGCTGTTTCAATAGCACAACTTTTTATATGCCATGCCCTTCTGGGCAACGGTGTTTTTTATATACGCTGTAGTCTCTGATAGGATGCTTTGCAAAAATACAGACAGCTGACCCTATATATTTTATTTATGAGAGGAAGGCATGTTTTTGCATGATTTAAAAACAGTGTGCTAATCTGTATTCCACTTGTTTAATTGAATGTCTGAATACAGAGTAATTAGTAACGTACTATGAAAAATGTCTGTAAACTGGCACAGTAAGTTGTAGATGCCTCTTCCAAGCCTCTGTCTTCTTACAGGCACAGAGTAGGTAACCCAAGGTTTTTGCTGTCTGTGTGCATGTGTCTCTGTGTGAGGTGGCGAGTTTAAGCATTTAATTAAATTTCAGGGGGTGGGGGGAAAGTTCCTCTGAGACTTTTGAGGGTTTTTTTGTTAGAGGAGGGGGTAGAAATGGGAACTGGTACATTCAGAGAAATTTAGTTCTATCATTTTTTCTGTGGTTCTTTTAACACACAAAAAAAAGCATGTCCTGAAAGAGCACGACATACCAAGAAGCCGATAAATGGGATTGGAATGCTGTAACTCTGTGTGTCTGAGACGGAGAAATGCGAGAGAGCATGCTTTTCTGAACAGTGCATTCAGAAATGCGCTGTGAGGTGTATTAGCTGTCTCTTGCTGAAGACATTTAATAAAGATCCAGCTGAGACTGGGAGTGGAGGAAGAGGAATGGTAGTTATTTATATTCTAGACTAGGTAGCAGTTTCTGCTCTTTTGATGAAAAAGGAGCTACTCTTGTCTAATGATGAGCTTGAGGATAATAATGGTACTGAAATAATAGTACTTGAACTTACTCTGTTATTTGAGTTTGTCCTGATGCTTCAAGATATAAACCAATTCCTAAACTTCAGTCAAACATAAAACTTCCAAGTAGTAAATAGCTGGAAAATGTAGTATGGGTGTGAACTACATCTTCATGGTATATTTTAAAAACTAAGAATAAAAAAAAAATTGTAATGGTATTAATAAAAACTTGCAATCCAAAGTGCCGAAACCTCGGTCAGCCTCATAAATCTGTCTTAACCTGTTTTCCTCAGCTGTAAATAGTATGTGCCCACTGAGGCTTTAAACGCATACCTAAAGAGATGTGATGACCCAGGGAGACAAAATACACTCCCTACCACGGTTTTACCATGTATGAGCAGCAACTGAACCTCCTCTTGCTTGTTCTCCCATGTTTGATAGTTCCACATCTGTCGCGTTGCAGTTCTAGTGCTGTCAGCTTTCCGATGTCCGTTCCTTAAAGTGACCAGCCAGATGTTAAATGGGTGTTTCCCAGTGTTGGTGCTGAAAGCTGGCGTACCTCATTTGCTCTCTTGACCCGCTTTGTGCACTTAGCAGCTTGCGTGCATAACTTGTTTGATGTGTGCTTGCAAATATATTTTTTTTTTGCTTCTTCAGTAATAGTTGGTTGTGCTATTTGTTTGGAGTCCCCCCATTTTGAGAACACAGCTTGTAAAATGCAGGTAGAGATGGAGAGAATGAGGTAACTTTTGAGTCATGTCTTAAGTAAACTGGAAAACGGAAGATCAAACTGTGACTCATCACGTCAAGGTTAAGCAGTAAGGAAACTTGTGCCCTACTGGTGACTAGTTAATTCTTCAAACTAGTGCAAAGGGTAGGTTTGGTCACTGACTCCCACAATCAGCACTCCACTTAAGCTGCTTGCAGCAATTTCTTGATTTAAGAGTTTTTCATGTATTGCATAGTACTTAGGTGAAAACTTTTTTTTTTTTTTAATGAAAACCAGTTCCAGTGTGCTAGACTGCACTTACTTTTTGAAAATGTATATATATTTTATCAAAGTTCTTTTGTTTATATTATTTCACAAAAATGCAGTGATATAGTTTAGGGATTTTCTCTTGACTACTTTCTCAAAGAAAACTATACATTTTTGAACACTAAGTGTAAAATAACTGAATGCTGTGCTTTCCTGCTTAATTCAAATCAGTCTTTGAGAGAAAAGTGCATATTTTACTTTGCTTGGTTTGCCATGGCATTTATACATTGTACCTAGGAAAACTAAATCCTAACTCTTTCTCTTTTTTTCTCTCATTTCTTCTTCTTTATGCTAAGAGGATTATGCTGGTAAGTTGCCTGGTTTCTATACAACTTCATAAAAATGGTAATACTAACATACAGTTCGGTTTTTTTATTTTGGTTTTTTCTTTGTATCACAGGCTCAGACTGAGTATAGTAATATTATGGCTTTAGGGAGAAATTAGTTTAAAATAAATCAAGGGATCCTGATTAGGATTTTTTGGAAACTAGTAATAGATATGGTTTCAATCTAGCAAGCTACATGAACAAATGCCATATGCATATGATCATCTGGACAGAGTTCAGAGGAGCTCCTCATCTGTATGAAGTTGTGTCTGCTTTAATCCTTCACTTGATTAAGACCATAGAGATTTTTGGTTTCCTCTTTGAATTCTTGCAGTGTCTGAACAAAATTTCCTAATATTGCAGCTCATTCAGTGAATGTCAGGGAATGATCGTGCATACGTGAGTTTCTTGGTGCCATTCCTTGCAGAAAAGAAATTCAGTTTGTAAAAATCACTACGTGCGCTGGCATTGCTTTCAGTCTTCTCTTGGTCTTAGAGAGACCAGAGCTGAATTATCAGGGAGACTGGAGCACTTTTCCTCCCTGCGGATGTCAAATCTCTGCCTCTTACATGAGTGTTTTGGTGGACATCCTTCTCCAGAAGGAACAGACATCTTTGTGTTCGCTCTATCCCAAATGCAGAATAGCAGCAGCATTCTCAGCAAACCACTTAGAAAGGGATGGTCATTGAAAGAGCCCTCTCGAAAAAGCCATGTAAGCGGAGACTTTAGTAACAAGTGTCACTTCAGGCAGTGAATTTTTGTTGGATGTTTAATGCTTTGTTGCTGGTTTTTCCCCTCTCAGTGGCTTAGTATTAACCACAAAAGAAAGGAACAAAGGTACCACAGCCGGTTTTTACAAAGGAAATACATTTGCTGATGGAAACAAGCACAGATATATTCTGTTACCATGTTAAAACACAATGCAGAGATGCTAACTGGTCCTGCGAGGTCAGTTGGTTATTTTTATTTTCTTGTCTTTTAAATATATGAAGTGCAATACGTTGTCGCAGTGTGTGTGTTCCAGCAGCCCTGGGTAACTTTGGTCCGCAGCAGGTCCCCAGAGGCCGCAGAGCAGCGGAGGTGCAGGGCGAGGAAGGGGAGGTCAGTCGGCTCTCCGTGCCCGCTCGCTGCTTGGCTGCTCCGCTGGGCGTTTGTCCGCCTGAAACTGCACTGAGATCACTTACCATTGCTTATGCAGAAAGAAGCCCTGCAAGAGCCGCAGTGTGGAAATTAGCCAAAATTCAAGCAGGCGGTCACTGCTAGAGAGCTCCAGGCATCTAGTATATCCTCGGACGCTTCTCCAGAAGTAAATACCCTTATAAGTGGAATGCTTCTATCATGAAGGCAAAAGAAACGCTTTTTGGGAGCTTTCACCAGAAAACCACATGAAGCAAATTGGAAGCTGCTTTGGAGGCGTGAGCGCGTTTAGTAAAGTATTTTTCCTCTGTGTGCTTCAGCACTTCCTCATTTTGCCGTCGAAAGCAGAAGTAAGAGCCCGCTGCCCGTGAAGCCATTGCGGCATCCCCGGCTTGGCGATCCCCTCGGCAGCACGGTTAATGTCGTAGCAGGGTGTGACTGCGTGAACTTCTCGTCATGGCTTCAGGGCTAAAGAGATAAACCTGAAACAAATGTTTGCTATTTTGGAGTCTTGTCTGCAATGAGCCTTTTGACTCCACCTCCTCTCCTAGTGAAACCAGGTCAGTGGAAACTATTTCTGGCGAGCGTGTGCCAGACTCCTCCGTGGGATTACCTAAGGTCAGGCAGACTCTGCTTTGTAAATGTCTTTTCTCTCGTAAGCATCGAAGCTTGCTCAGTGCAGAAGCCAGCCTGTGACATGGGGAGGATCCCCACAGCAGGCTGCAACCGATGCAGACAGCCTTAATTCCACTGGCCTGTGTTTCTGGGCAAATTTATTACCTTGGGGCAAGCCACGTTTAAAAATGACATTAACTGGTATGTTTTCATTTGGAAGTTTTAATTAGGGGGCTAAATCCATCTATTGAGCATTCCCTGTAAACTGTTGCATCTTTGTCTTGTGTTATTTTTCAAGGCATCTAATGTAAGGTAAAGACAGGTTTGGGGTTTTTGGTTTTTTTTGTTTTTTTTCTGTTGTTTTTTTTTTATTTGTTGAAATTTCCTATTTTATACTGACTCCATGCGACAATTTCTTGATGACTTTTTTTTTTTAATTAAAAGTTGGCCACTATTGTTTGTGTGTAGGAGGTACAATGCAGCTACAACCTGAGATTAAACTCTTAGCCAATACATAAAACACAGATGGGGGGAAAAAAGTCACATCGCAGTTAAATCAAATTCTGTGTTTCTGTGCTAGTTTGTAACTGTAGTGCTTAGTAGGACAGGTGAAGAGGAGAGGACGTGGAACCACCTCTCTGCACGCGCCTGCAAAGTGACTGGAAGGTGCTCAGATATGATGGCGTTCAGGTCACTTAGGCTTCTTAAATGTGTTTTTTTCAAATGCTTCCTTCCTAGGGGTAGGTCTTCATGCTTCATCTGTAAATGCAAGTATAGTAGATTTTCTTTTTAAATTCAACCTAGTAATTTGCCCCACTCCAATAACCTTTGCACATCTCAAAATTTGGGAGAAAGAAAGGTTATTCAAAGTTTTATATTTTTGTTAACTCCTCTTCTTGCTTGTAGCACTACTGACTTTTTCCGGTAGGGTCTAAGGTTTAAAATATTATCATCTTGGCAACAGTTGGCTATACGTCATATGATGCTGTATTTTATGTATTAATTTACTCAATGTTTTATTGCTGTTTAAAATTAGAGCTTGCCTGAAAGGCTGAATAGAAATGACAATTTGATACTCTGGTATTGCCAAGTTTTAATAATCAAAACTCACAGGTGCATTTAGAAAATGATACTATTCCCCCCCCCCCCCAAATGAAGTGTATTTTTCTTATCTAATTTTTAATATTGTTTCAAGACTTGCATCCTCATGCATTCCTCTGCAAATATGGGGGAAAGGACTATTTTTCATTCTGAAGGAACAAGAAGAGTCTTAGACTTGCTCTGTGTATGTGTGATGAGGCAAGATTGGCGAGTCCCCGGAGAGGGGTGGGTGTGCAGAATGTGGGGGGCCTCCGTGCCCCAAAGGGGTGCCAGAAGAAGGGAGACCTCCAGTACTGCTGTTGTTTTGTTGTGCTCTGCCCTTTCCTACAGCGAAGACTTGGTCCCCGAGTGAGAGTAAGTCAGTGGGGGAATGGTAGGTGGGTAAGCGGCAGGAGGAAGATGCTCCCAGTTCACCTGAAACCTTGCTTACCCTTTGTGCAAAGCTTTTAGTGCTATCTGACACTGATCTTGTGAAAGATTTAGAGGGTGTTGTCCCATTGCCACTGTACAGCAGGCTTCCATCTTCCCGAGTAGGGTATAGAAGAGATATGTAAATACGTAATACGATGGTGGCAGGAGAGAGAACTGAAGGCCTCTCAGATGCACTTTGTGGGTCTCCCTCGCACCCACGGTGTCAGCAGCATCGCTTTTGTGCTGGCTCGTCTCCTCTGGAGCTGGGATTTGAGGGAGGCAGACCGTCCATCTTTTCCAATTAAAGTGCAGGAGAGGCTGACTTGTTCTGCCGGGTTGCAATATGCCATCAATGAGGCGATGAATTCCTAATATAGATGAAGAGAATCACTCTCTCCTCTGTGTTTATATGTCATATGACTATTGCAGGCTGCACTTCTGCTTCCCTCAGATAATCAGCACATCAGGATTGTTTGCATTTTGGTTCTCTCTGGCTTACAGCGGGGGGCCCAATTTTCTAAGACAAGTGTCTAAATTTAGACACTTAAAGGCATACGGTTTTGGCGCTGAGCCTGAGGTTTAAAGTTACCTACTTCAATGTTGGCATAAAGTGCTTGCTGTAAGAAACACATGCAACAAATTGAACCAATTTGAAACAAGTGTTAACGTTCACCCATAAAGCTAAAAGGTCAAGCACTGACAAAATAAAAATCTGTGTTTATTGCAGTAAAACTGCTGGTTCACTGACAGCCTCTGTCTCTCTTAAGGATTAAAAAAAAGCTGCTTTTTCATATACCTAAAGGATTGGGATTTTTGTGTCTTTGAAAGCAAAGCTAAATTTTGTCTGAATGGGAAAATCTACTTTGAGAAATAGGATGTCGAAGATAATGGTGAAAACAGCTTATAAATAACTTTTCTGGAAAGATGAATTAAAATAAAAATTAGAATGACTATTTCACAATATTGGAGCTCTCTGGAAGGTTGAAAAGTCATTGCTGGATTCATCCATTCCTTAGCTGCAATAAATGGTCTAGGTGACCCACGGAGACCTGCTGTACAAACCCTTGTGTTACAATTGTGTTCCAGATCTGTGTATATTTAAGCTTGTTCTGGATTTTATGTGCGAGGTTTTTTACTGACATTTCAAGTAGACACTGCTGAAATGATGAAAATAGTTTCTGATTAAGAAATTGGCTGATTTTGCATGTTCTCCATTTTTGGGTAGAGAGTGCAAATTACTCTACTCACAGAGAATTACATGTGGACTCTTGAAAAAGATCAGCCATATTTAGGATTATAAAAAACCCCAAACAACCCACTTGCGACGAAAGAATGCCTTTTTCCAGTATTCTTGTGTTTATCATGCTCGTCATATGAATTATCTTGAAAATCAGTTTGATTTACCATGGTGGGATAATCAGATTGCAAACAGTTTATCTTAGCCGTTGGGTTTCCATTTGATTGTAACCCGTAGGTTGATTTAGTTCAGGATGATTTGGAATCTACTGAAAATCTCTGCAGAACAAGAGCATTTGACTGTTATTTTAGACAGAGGTATCATTGAATGTAACTTTCGCGCTTTTTTTTTTTGTTACCTTGAGAAATGGGTGGGGAAAATACAGTGCTTGAACTAAAAAAAAAAAAGCCTTCATTTTTTTTCTTTCATTGAATTCCAGAAAACATATTATAATTTTTAAATTGAATAGCCATAATATTTGGAGTCATCATCTATCTCTCTCTAAAAAGATCCATATACCGGTCAAACTCTGTAAATAGCACATACACAAACTCGGGTTTTAATTTCCATGTTGAAGACATTATTTGTGTTCAAGCAGAAACCTCTGCACGGTTTATGTGGATTGTTTCTCACTTTGGTGATAAATTATCCATTGTATTAATCCTCAGCGAAAACAAATCTCTTCTGTGGAGCTGGTTTTACATAGAATCATCACAATTAATGCTTTTAAAATAATGATGTATCCTCACCACCCTGTACAACCCCCTGGCTATTGTGGTTGTGAAGGTCTTGTAGGTAGTGTGAGATGTGGGCACCCTGTGCTGGTGTCCCCAGTGGCAGAGAGATGGGACGAGGCAGTGTTAGTGGGTGCTCGTCCCTCGCTTTGCCTGCCGTGGGTCCTTCCAGACAGATTACAGGTGTCCAGCGCCGTGGACCACACTTAGTTCTCCAGCCTATGAGGGACTGGGTAGTTCTCCCCATGGTTTTCCCTCCGTCTTTCTTCTTACCTACCTCTGAATGCTGCTGGCTGTGCCCTTTACCCTCCTGGGGACCAGCTCCTGATGCCACCAAGATGAGTTTTGCCTTTTTTCTATTCCTTAGCTGCAGCAGCCCACACGTGCCTACAGCGCTAAGAACCTCTGTAAAGCTGGATACTGGAAGTATAACTAGCCCCTGCAGAACGTAGTGGCTATTCCTACGCTGCTTGGTTGGTTGGCCCCAAAGCTGCTGGGTGGTTGTAGCCTGTAAGCGTGGCTTAGGTACAGTTAGCTCGTGTTTTTGGGAGGCTCCAGATGGCACATGCCCAAACACTCCCGGTTGGATGGTACCTCTCGGACAAGCTGTCCAGAAGGCGGTTGCATGGCCCAGAAGGAAGCGGGAAACTGCTGTGCTGACAGCTATTCTGGTATTTGCACCGCAGTCCTAATTGATAGGGGAATAATTGACATGGGGAAATAAGCAAATGTATCTGCAGAGTCGACATTTTTTTTTTAAGGGCACTGAGGAGACAGACAATAGGAGAGTAACAGTAAGAAGAGCCAGAATTATGTTACGGCAGCATTGCTGTATTCTAGCGTTGCATTGTATAGGGCTTGAATTGGGTCTCTGCCTGAAAGTAAGCCCAGTGGACTGCAGAAGCTGGTATTTCCTGGTGGTGCAATTTCTTCGGAATTACAGTTTGCACTGCTGCAGGATGGGGAGACACAAAATAAGGCTTTGTGCACACTTAGCAATTAAAAATTCCAGTGCAAGTTACTGTGGGGTTGTTCTGAACCCAGGCAATTGTCTTATGCCTGAGTTCCTCCTTCAGCTTTAATTGGATGTTTTCCACTTGTTGCTAGTACAGTTATGCCTTTTAAAAGGGATAAAGACATTCAGTAAGAAAGTTGGGAATAATTTGTATTACAAGACATGTAACTGTTGTTTCTGTCTTTGTTATAGTCCGCTGATGATAATTACACAGAAGATCACGACACTTGCATGCCAGTTACATGACGGTAAGAAAAGGAATCTCTTCCCATGTCCTGAAGCCTTTTTATTCCAGCGCACTCTGTGGCTGGGTTACGGCGTGGATGAATGTACTTCAGCAAGTTGCTCCAAATGAAGAAGAAAAATGCTTTGTGGAGGAAAATTAGAAACTGCAAGTTTTGATCAGGACTCTAGAATCAAACTGTCTTTGCAGTAACAAAGACAACTCTTTTCCCCTTTGGGTGCTCTTTTTCCTTGGGTCCCAATTTGGATTTTAGCTAGTACCAGTATCTGCTGTTTAGATGCTACAGTGCACGTCCATTAAGCTCTTCAAAGCTGTTCTTGATTCTCAGAAATCAAGTGTTTGATACATAGGTTCAGTCATTAATGTTAACGTAACAGAAATATGCTGTCACCAATATATTCGGCAATAATATACTCCATGAGTTGTGAGAGATGGAATTCAATAGCTTTTTCCCAGTGCAGGGAGAAGCACAGTTGCAAGCAAAATACCGTTGTCTTCAGTCTTGTGCTGTGACAAAGAGCACTATTATGTCCCAGTAAAATGCCTGTGTCTAGTACAGTGCAAAGACTAGAAAAGTCAGTTGTCATCGGTACCGTTATTGCTCATGTCTACTGATGTTGCAGTGTGAATTTCTGATGCTCCAAGGCCCACTGCACTAAAAGCTGTGGGTGGCGAAGTAAGTAGCCTGCTATAGAGTTGTTATGATCTAGGACGCAGGTGATGGCCGCACCACAGACTGCAGAGTCTGGCTTTGGTCGCAAGCCAAGTTTACACAAGTGGGTCTGATGCTTTTAGCTGGCTATAATGGGTGCAGCCTGAAGCTCGGCTAGTTGACTTTGTTGTTGACATCCATGTTGTCGAGGCTTCCCTGCTTCTGTTATTGAAGCTAGCCAGCTCAGGGATCGCTGCGTTGCACGGTGTGCAGCCTGGATGCACACCTAGAATATTGAAGCTGAATGAACAGACAGAAAGGAAAAGATAACAGCAGAGGGAGGAACATTTTAAGCAAACCAGAAATCGTGCGGATTAATGATGGTGGAAAAGGCTCATTACGTTGTGAACATTCATATATGGAGCAGCCGATCAAATGGAGGCAGCTTGCAGTTCAAGCATCAGTGACAAATTTCTATTTGTAAAAATTTTACGCAGCTGCCCATAAATGGAAACAGACAAACAAAATACCCAGCCCCTTAAGTAATTAAGTGCTTAATTGTCTCCCTGGAACTCGCGCCCTCCCAGTATTTACAAACAAAATAGTGGAGAGAGAAATGAGCAGCTTATCAGCAGTGTTTTTAGGAAATGGGTCTTGTGTGTGTGTGTGTGTTGGTAATTATGGCCAGTACATTTAGGACAGTAGTGTTAATTGATGCCAAGCCCCTGATCTTGTGAAGCTGTATCTGTGCGTGCTCGGCATCCAGTGCTGTGACTCACCCCATGGTGAGCTGTTCTGCTGAAGCCAGTGGGATTCCTCACAGCATGCGCAGCTAAAGCTGCGGAGTGAAGGCTTTGAGATATTTGCTGTGAGCGACACCTGTTCGCACGCTGGCCATCGTACAAGACTTTTTCCATAGTTTTCCTGGGACAGCGAGTCTGTGCTCTACCTCTGGCCCCAAAGGTCTTGTGCACTCAACGGGAGGCCGCCCTTCCAGTCTGGGCCTTGTACAATTCCAGATTATTACGGATGTGTGCGCTTAGGCTTGCTGCAGGCAGCCAGGCTGCTTGTTCACACCGGTGGAGCTTCTGTTCCCTGGGAGCCCGTTTCTCTTCCACTGCCCGCTCCTCCTGCTGTGAAATGCTCCATTTCTCACCAAGGAGCCAGCGGGAGGCTTGTGCTTAAATAAGCCAGCGGCTTCTGGGAATGGAGGTTTTTCCAGCCCAGGACTGTTAGCAGAGGCTGCTGGGGGTCGCTGCCGGTTGGTGGCATTGCCAGTGGCATTGGGGGTGTGGGAATGCTATGGCTGCTCTTCCTGAAAGTGCAGCAAGGGTGAGAAAGGGGGAATGAGTTCCCCCTAGGTAAGGGTAGAGGTAAGGTAGAACATGAATATACTTGACCTAAAAGTTAGGAATTGAGCTGTATTACAACTGCCTGTGACAAAGAAATCTTGAAGCTTATGGCTTTAGGAAGTTATCTGTGGGATGCAAGCATAAGGCTTTGGGGATAGCTTTCACTGTTTGGCTTTTGGAAAGATCTAATGTGACTTTTCTTTCTCTCTAGGAATAGGGCGACAAGCTGAGGAACTCACTGCTGAGCAAAATCGGCTTGCTGTAAAGTAAGAATTTAATTCCCATAGTGATTTGTGTTTAATTTCATCCAAAGAAATTTAGGGTTTGAGTTTGTTGGTTTTTTGTTGTTTGTTTTTTTTTTTCCCCTTGGCAATGTCAGCACCAACTTAGTGGCCCAGCCACGAAAATGTTCCCTGCTTCTTCCCAGTCCATGATAAGCCAAAAGTCCTACCTGCTTTTTCTATTTGCTTGAGCAGTTTTGTTTCTGTAATGCTGCTGTCAGCGCCCTCCTTACACAAACATAGCTTCTCTGCTGTATTCCTTATTCCTACATTCCAGGACTTCAGCTTTTATCACCCTGTGCTGGTCAGCAAAGCACCGAAGTACTTGACAACATCTCATCGACTTAAATATATACTCCACATGCAACAAAACTAATCTTCGCTGAATCAGTTCTTTTATATTCAGGCTAAGACTGTTCTGTATGGACTTCTTGGCTGTTGTCTTCATCCTATCTGTGATATGTTATTTTTCCAAGTAGAATACTCCTCCCCTGTCAGCAAACCACTGCATAGTGAAAATCCATTTTGGTTTGACTCTGACATTTCAAGTACTGCTTTGCTTTGCCATGATTTTTGGACACTGGAATTTTATTTTTCCTATCTCCCTCCGTAATGTTAATATTCCTAGTCCTTCATGTTATGTGACTAGTCTTCTCATTTTTCAGAGGGAGATAACATGTTGATCATACGTTTGAGTGCCTTTTTTTTTTCTGTTTTGTCTCTCAGTAGAAGTGCAGGATGCAGGTGAATTCTTTTTTGAATGAAGTTTTTGTTTAAGACCAAGGAACTTACTTCCTTTATTTCCAAGGCAGAAGATTCAGCCCTCAGAAAATCTGCCTATGAGCTTCTAAAAGTAAGAAGGGAGTGATTTTGTGAAAAGCAAAAACCCTGTAGGGAGACTCGTGTAATGTTTGCTGTGACCCATAGCTTTGTGTCTATTTTTACAGCTCACAGCATAATGTTTAACTGCACTGGGCCCTTGTGACCATATGATTAATTCTAGTCAAATTCTCACCAAACAGGCTTGCTTTTTTTTCTTGTACAGTAGATGAGCTCATAATAGAAAAGTACATGCCAATAGCTCAAGTGTCAGTGGCAGACAAGTCATAACTGAAGAGTTTCAAATCCCCTTTGGTAATACAGCCTTTTGTCTTCCCTCCTGTTCTTGGTCTGTTTTTGTTTCTCACTCATCCTCTGTACATTCCTTCGTGCATTGCTCATGTCTCCCCACCCACCCATGTGCAGAGTCTGAGTTGAAACTAATGACTTTATTTTTAATCTTACTGTAGAGCTCAGAAGCCCAAATCATGGACACAATTTTGCAGAACAGAAAGATGAGCCTTACCCCAAATTGCTGCGTGTTTCTGTGAAATGGTTTCACCAGAGAACATATCATTCAGGCACTAACATCTACAATAACCAGCAGGGTGGATGCAGAAAATCCTGGCTAAGCTAACTGTTTATTCAGACTAATTCCGCTTCAGAATAAAAGTAGGCAACAGCAAATGTTTAACTGTTGCTTAGTTTTTCTGCTAGAAATTTGTTTTGGTCTGAAAGAATTTTAAGTGGGTTTTGGTTTAAGCATGTCCATCTGTGTCTTGGACAGGAAAGTCTTGAAACACTGTGCCCTAGTTTGTGTTCTCATCTGGGGACTCCTCGTTTACTTGGACAGTGACTGTTAGCACGTTCGTGGAGAGCACTGTGTATCTCAGTGCAGAATTTACATGTTGACGTTTTCTGCCACATAAAAAAAGCAAGCCCAACAGTTTACAGATTGCAGTAGCAGTGAGAGGCCTGTGCATGCATCTTTTCCATCCTACTGATCTGTGGCAAGGACAGTGGATCTTCTTCATTTTACATCCAGTGCAAAAGCCCCCAGGGAACTTGTGGGATATGCACTTGCCAAGTGGAAATAACAAATGTGATGGACTGTCTTTGACTTTCATCTTCAGCTGTCTTTTGATTTGTGTTTTTTCCCCATTAGTTCCTTTTCCTGTTCATGATGCCATACGTGCAATTACTTCCTTTACTTGCACAGCAGGACAGAGTGCCTTTTCATTCTCTTCCTCTGTTTCGCATCACTCTTCCCATTTTTCAAAAGGCTGAACTGAAGGCTGGGTGAGAGCTCCCCTCAAACCTGAGAGCTCTGGTCTTCAATGCTCCCTGGCCTGTGGTTTGCACCACAAGGCAAGGTACTGCATTGCACAGCCTGGTGAGACCAGTGGTACTCAGCTTGTGGTCTGCCAGCCGTTACTGGTCCCTGACATACTGGACAGATGTCCAAAAACTGTTACCAGCTTCTCACTCCTGGTACTGCTGGCCTGTTCAAAATGCACAAGTCAATTTGTTGGAGTGTGGGTATGTATATTTATGACTGTTTTTTAACGAAGATGTTTCTAGTAATAAGATTACAACTTTTCAAATCAGTAGCATTCGTTCACCTGTAGCTTAAGCACTTCCACATTACCCTTGTTCTGACTGCCATCTGCCAGACGCTGCCGGGATAGAAGAGAGGCTGTGCTCCATCTTCTCCAAAATAGATCTAGTGAGCTTTCAGCTGCGGGGAGGGTGGTGGGAGAGAGCCGGGGACTGAGGCAGGCAGTACAGCAAAAAGCACACGTGAAAGCCTTTGCTGGGTTTTACCTTGTTTTGCTTTTTTTCTTTTTTTTTTTTTTTCTGTTTTGTCATGTGTGGATGACTTTCACAGGACAAGACCTTCTTTACTGGAGTATTTAAGCTATCTCCTCAATTTTATGAGCATCATAGCTGGGCCTTGCAGCAATTACAAGGATTATATAGCCTTCATTGAAGGGAGGCACGTGCACATGAAACTATTAGAAGTCAACTGGAAGCAGAAGGGTTATGACAGACTTCCTGATCCTTCTCCAACTGTAAGTTTTAAAATGACAAAGATTTATTGCAAAGGGCAGGAGAGTACAGCTTTGTACTTGATTCTCATAATTAATAACTAAGAAGAAAAACCATTTTTGGATTATCTTCCCAGCAAACGTTACAGTGGTTTTTTTCTGTGAAGTGGCTGCTGTTTTTATCACAAGGTCAGGGGTGAAGGGACTAGTGTCTTCCTCTTGAATTCCCCAAATGCAGTGTGTTTGGCTTGTAAAATGGGTCATTGGTTAATGGGTGTCCTTTGTGCAGTGATGGGAACGGTCTGCAGGTTCTGACAGTGACAAGTTGCAGTTCAGCTCCAAGAAGAAGAGGAAATGTCAGAAAGAAAAAAAAAAAAAGCCAAATCTCACCCGTAATGCAGGACACGTTAGAAGTACATGAATCGTGGCTAATCAGAAACTGTAGCTTGTCCAGGTGCTTTGCAAGAGAATCTCACACTTTAAGATGACTTGGAGGACATTTTTCACATACAATTAACACTAATTTTATTTTATATTTTTTTAGTATTACTTAAGACCTTCTTATAAAATGACCTTCTTGTAAGGCAGGATAACATAGCGTGAGAAGCAGATTCCTCTCTTACCTTAAGGCGACACTGAATTTGTAGCTTTGTGCACACTCACAGAATTTCTCCTCTGAAATGACGTGCCCATACATACCTGATTCCTGTTGCACACGGTTGTATTTCTACTGGCTTCAGTGGTGTTACTTCTGACTTATGTTAGTCTGAGGTCAGAATAAGGCCCCTGTTGTGTTAGATGCAAGTCAGAAGAGAATATTAAAATTTGCATTGTAACCATTTAAAGATAATTGCACATTAATTTATTCCTGAATATGAAGAAGATATAAAAAGAGTACTTGGGATCAAAAAATGCATTGTTGTTTCAATAGTATATTGCACTTTTATTAGTCTTTTGAGAACATGAGTCAATTTTTACATGGTACCCAGGTGCCAGGTTTACCTTTTTAATTATTACTGTATCAAGGAGAGTTTATTCATGATGTGTATTTGAAATCAAGCTTCTACCTACTGACATGACTGTCAATAATATTAGTATATAGAAAGCTAGGGAGCGGTAATAAAAAAAAGTATGGCGCAGCAGATACCCTATATCATGGGAAGGTACGCCTGCTGTCTAAGATGTATGCTGTTTGGACAAGTGATTTTTAGCAAGACCTCTGGATGGTAGCTGGGCAGGAAGACCTACCATTGTACTGAACAGTGATGGTTTTGGCTTCCAGGAGGAATCTAGTCTTCAGTTCCAGGAGGTGGTAGTCCATATAGGGAAAATTTCTCCTTCACATTGTAGGGTTTTAAGGGGTTTTTTTTGTTTGTTGCCTTTCTTGTTTTAGGACCTTCACTAACTGATGTAGGAGTCTCTTGTGAAGTTCATCACCAATTTTGACTTCTAATTGCCCTTTGTACCTATCTATAGGTAGTTCAGTAAAACAAACTAAACCAAAGCTTTGACTGTGGCCTTTTCTTTCTTACCTCTTCTAAATTAATTATCATCAGCTTTCTCACTGCTAACTTTATTGGTTCTTGAAGCGGATTGTTTTTGTAGGTCATGAGTACTGCCTTTTATTCCCCCCCCCTTAAGCAAATGTTTCTAATGAATGTTCCATTATTATTTGTGCTTTTCAGGGAGCAGTGATGTACAAGCTATGTATCACACTAGTATCTCTCATTTTATTCTTGACACTTACCAAGAACTTTCCTATGGCATATATTATTGATAATGAATTTCTCGATGAAACACCCTTCTTGTCAAGACTTGGTTACCTGTATGTTGTAACACAGGCAGCAAAACCAAAGTATTATTTTGCATGGACGTTAGGTAAGTCTGGCTACATCACTTATTTTTGTAGGTAATAAGTTCATAAATGGGGGAGGAGGTCTGAAACGTTGCGGGGGTGGGGGGGGACTTAGTCCCTAGACCTGTAGCTCCCATGGGAGATGTACACGTTCCTGTAGGCAGTGGACCCCACTGAAGTGGGGAGATGTCAAAAATTTTGAAAAACGTGCATAAAATCTCTTCTAGCTTGTCTGACATCCCCCGTCCCTGGAACCAAATCTGCTGTTCGGCTTCTTGCCAGTAAAGTCAATGTAACAATTTCCTCTTACTTAAAACTTTGTACCGAAATAATTTTTACAGGAATTCTTAGGGAAAAAAAAGTTTGCCTCCTCTAAACCTTGATTTTTATGCTTTATTCATAATTTGCCGTTGGGAGGTTAAAATTGGTCACGCTGGCTCAGGCATTACAAATACGTTACAGTGCAAACAGACCTCTCTCTTCCTTTGGGGACATCTTTAGCACATGCGTCTGTATTAGAAAGCCGTCGTGCTTGCTGGGGGGCTGAAGTTAGGCTTTGCATCTAAGGCGCTGTGTGATCCTGTACACGCGCTGGCTTTGAGCAGTCAAGAGAAAGGACTGGAGAACCGTGGGGAAGGTGGGGAACGAAGGAGGTGATGGGAAGGACCCAAGAATCTCTGCAAGGAAAAGGAGAAGGGAAGGAAGAGGGCTCGTTATAGAGAGAAGCGAATTTATTTTATTGGGAGCCAGCTAGACTGGTGGTCAAAATGATCTTGTTGTATTTTACCTTCTTCCTGTTAGAAGTCACCTTTCTCATCTACGTGTGAGGAGTCAAATCCTCCTGAGCCAGGCTGAAAATTGAGACACTGAATTTTTTTTGCCGGTATTACAAGACTTTGTGTGTAGGGGAGCTCCTGGAAGCCCAGCCAGCAATGTATGCACCTGAAACTGAGACGAGTGTCATTGAGAGGGGATGGAAAGAGCCAGGGGAACTCATTGCGAGGCTGTGATTAAGCTGCTGGGAATAAAGCTGACAGATCGAGGGAAGACAGCCAAGACTGGCATGTGTGGGATGGGAAAGGCTTTGGGATAAAGAATTGCTTGCTCAGAAACTTATTTTTGTGGGATCCAATGTTAAATTGTTGCCTCCATTTTTTCCGGCATTATAGTTAACTAAAAGTCCATTATCAAAGAGAGAAACTGAACGTGGATTTGTGACATGACTAAGCCGTAGAGGCTGTAGAAATATCTTAAAAATGAGGGGGTACTGGAAAAGCATGCATTGCATACTAGAGGGCGAGGCCTCTGTTTTTCACATCGCAAACCCAGGCGGCAGAACAGCAGGCACTTTATCCTTTCGCAGCTTGGCTCCCGGTGGCGTGGCCCAGGGCATTACAAAAGCGCCTGCTGAAACGGCCGATAAGCGCTTCCTGTCCTCGGAAAAGGACAGTCACGCTATTGTGCGAGAGCCGCGCTGCTGAATTCCTCCAGATCCATGGAAAGATGGAAAATTCGGCTTCTCACTGCATTGGCAATAGCCATGGGAGCATGGCTGCAAACCTAACTGGGAGCTGTCAGTGAAACCAGTTTGGGACTGAGCGCCTGCATCCAAGGAGCTGTGAAAGCAATATGCCAGAGCTGTTCCAGTCAGCAGGGAAACCTCTGCTGGGCTTTGCGGAGCGTTGGGGTGTTGCGAGCAGTTCAGGGGTAGAGAATTGCGATTCTTCTGCGCTTCACGCCTTGCTCTGCAGACAGCAGCTTGGGAAGCAAGAGGCTGGTGGGTCTGCTGTATTACTATGTCCCTGAATTTCTGGTTTCTTGCTTTTGGCAACGAAACACTAAGCGGTCCCTGCCACCCTCGGAGCAGCAAAGAGGAGCAACTCCGGGAGCCCCCCTGCTCTGGGGTGACAGTTAGGTGCAGCTCCATTCTCTGCGACCGGGCAGGGTCCTACCTATGGGCCTTGCAGCTTGTTACTGATCTCATAGCAAGACACTGGCAGGCCATAAGGTAAATATAATTTCAGACAGGGTTGTTGAGGTTTTGAGGGGTTTTGGTTTGGTGGTGTTTGTTTTGTTTTGTTTTTTAACAGGGAGAGAATTAAAAACTTGGAGACCTTTCTTTCCATCAGTAAAAACTGGCTCGTTTAGTAAAGCGGAAAATAAAATTGAAAGCTTCAGGTTAGAGAAGGTTGTTCATGTATTTATTCATTTATTGTTACTCTTGTTGCTTTTAATTAGGTTCTTTCCCTAGTTTTGTGCTTTGGGATTCCTCCATGAGCTTGTGCTTGTATACATAGCACTTACAAAGCGAAATCAGTTTTTATTCTTGGGAAAGAAACTGCTGGCCTTTTTAAAGCTTAACTTAACCAGGCTTGTATTTTGTAAATGATCTAGAAGGAAAAGCCTTACCTGTATTTTCGCTTTCCTTTTTCTTCCAATAATACTTGACGTTGGCTGCACCTAGTGAACTGGCGGTAACGAGTCCTTCCCATTTTCTTAGTAGGGTGAGAGAGGATTTCTGGCAGGGGGGGCGTTAAAAGCAGGATCTGGAGACCCGGTGAGGAGATGGCTCCCAGGCAAGGCTGAGAGGGGAGGCAGCTGACCGGCGCCCTGGGGAAGAGCAAGAGTGCAGCATGGGACGTGCCCACCGTTACCCAAGCTTTTATTTGCTCTTAAAGTAGTTGAGTCTGTAATGGAAGTTACTCAGCGTTTGATTTGCGGAGATGGTGAGGTACTTGGGAAGGCACTGAGCGACAGGATTAGCAAAAGGCTTTGTCTGCGGGAGTGTGAATGAAACTCTTAATTAAAACAACCATGCTGGAACTCCTAGTAGAAATGGTGAACATGTCTTTGAGACACTGCAGTTTTTCCGAATTCTGGAAAATGCTGTGACATCCAGGTACCCTTTTGAGGAAAATGCTAATTCAATTTACTTCAACTCTTGTATATCTATCTCAGATGGATAATAAAGACAAAATAATGGGAAAAGTGATTTCTATCCATTGGTTGGGGTTTTTTTGGTTTAGTTTTTTTTTTTTTTTAATTTTATTATTTTATTTCTTCTGCCCAAGGAGTAGCTAGTCTTCCCTCTTGAGGAAATGACTCTTGTGTTGCCCTATAGCAATGCCGCTTTACCAAGAGGAAGCCTCTCTTTGAAAGAGAGAACGCTAATTGGTACAAAGCTGACTTTGAATGTCTATTCAGTGCCATACTGACTTGTAAGAAAACATGGCTCGTCCAGCAGTCTGATTTGACCTGTTCTGCTCTGACATTGCAGCAGATGCAGTCAACAATGCAGCTGGCTATGGATTCAGTGGAGTTGATGAGAGGGGCACTTTCCGCTGGGACCTGTTGTCCAATTTAAATATCTGGAATATTGAGGTGAGTTAAAGGAGTGGCTGCACTGGCATAATTATAAAGAAATGGGCATGATGATGGGGAGAAGCTTTGCCGGAAGGAAAGTAAGTCCGTGCCACCAGGCTGCCCCTCTAACATGGAGAGGTTTTGTATTTTATCTGTTGGGCAGATAAAAAGCATCTGTCACACAGCCTTCGTCGTGCTCTGTATTCAGGTTGCGTTTCTAAATAGTTTATAGAAGGCTAATAAATGATTAATCAGATGTTTAATAAATGAGCAGTCAATTACTGTAGATTGTGGCTGAGTTCAGCGGGTCAGTAAATTGCTCACAGCTATAATTCTCCACCATCTGTGGTGTATGCTGTTTATTTACTTCTAACAGTCTTCCACTTTTGTAACCCAGCTGAGATGGGTGGTGGTAGCGAAAGGGGCCGCCACGAGTAGGCATTGCATGGACCCTTGCAAGGGCTGGGTCCCTGCCCATGCCTGCGGTGCCTCTTGTAAATGGAGAAAAGCAAAGGTTGGAGAGAGAACAGGTACACACCGAGCAACCTGAACGGGAGCTGGCAGGGCCGCATAGAGCTTAGATGGCTGCTGATCTAGAGCTCCATCCAGAAAACCACACTGTTTCTCAAAATGTTTGTCACACCTGTTTCTTGTGACTGCAGTATACTTTTAACATCCATTAGTCTTTCGTAAGCTATTTATGTTTGTTTCTGTAATGCAAGAGATGGCCAATGTAATTTGTTTGCCCCAAAGAATATTTTTTGAATGCCAGTGGGATGTGATAATGTTTACATGACTGAGACTGCTTTCTAAAGGCTTCTTTTCTTTAGAAACAGGAGGAGCTTCGCCCTGTAATTCTGTAGTTATGATTTTTAAAGGAAAAGCAGATGAAAACAAGTTGACTGCTTTATTACTGAATGATCTGTGACTAAGTGAATATGCTGTAATAACTCTTCTCAAAAATGAAAGAGCCCCTGTAATTCTTCACTGAAAGATGCCAAAGCTAGAAGTATCATTATACATTCTCTCTTTCTCAGCATCCTTTCTCTGTCTTTTTTTTGCCTTAATTAATCCTCAGTATACATCTCTCCTCGAGCGGTACAGAATACACAGCCCAGAAAAGCTTTATACTCCTCGATGGCAGCAGCATGCCAGATACCACTCTGAGATCTTGAATCAGTATCTGATTCAGTTTTGGGGCAGGAGATGATTCCTACCTTGATGAGCTGAGGCAGTTCCTGCTTGAAGGAGGCAAGTGAAGTGCAGGCGATGGTCTTTAGTCAAGCCAAATTAAGCAAACGGGAGCCTTTGCTCCTCTCTGCCCGCTGAACTGTCAGGCCCCTCAAAACCTTTTTTTCCTTTACTGGTCACGCGATCAACAGAGGTCAGGGCGGAGGAATTATTTCCAGGAGTGTAAAACAGAGCGCTCTTCATGGATTTGGTTATGCGTGCGATGAGAAAAAGAGAGGCTACAGAGACCGTTACTTTGAGTAAGCCTTGAACTGTCACTTTATGCACCAACAACAGTTCCGGGAGTCGAAGTTTAAGTGTGATTGTACAGTGCATTTTAAGCAGGTATAGCCACCTGCATACGTAAAATTGCGTAAGAGTTGGGAACTTGAGTGCTAAATGTGGCTAAGAAATGACCTGATCTGTAGTAAAGATAAGCACATGGCAGGAGTTGTGAGGGCATTAAAATGTGATGGGGGCTAAACGCAGGTGGGGGACTTGAAAGCCTTGGCAGCATGCATATTTTGACAGCCAGTGACTACTTTCTCTCTTGGTAATGCAACAGGGGAACTTAAAGGAGGCCGAAAGAGTGACAGTATTAGTTGGAAGGGAAATTATATTTCTCTTGGCTTCTCTTGGTGCAGTAATGCAATTAAAATGTGGCAGAACTGCATTGGGAATTGTTAATCAGTTTAACTCTTTAAACACAGAGAATGAAGTTCTAGCCTTCAGGATTCTGTATGGAAGTGCAAAAATATCTGCACATTCCCCTTGGAAACCTTTGCCTTTAGTCCATCCGGTGCGCCCTTGCCTTCAGATGATATGGGAAAATAACGTGGTGACACTGAATCGTGTCCCTGCTGGGCGAGGAGGTCCTCGGAGGTTTCTGTCAGCAAGCGAGGAACGAGGGGGAGCAGGGATGGGGAACCACCCGGAGTGAAGTTGACCAGGATTAGGGGAAATGATGCTGAATGGAGTCCAGCAGTCCCCTAAAGCTGGGGGAACTGGTGCTGTAAGGAGGTGCAGGTGGTTCTCCCAGGACCCTGGAGTCCACTCAGGTTTCTCAAGCTGGGCAGTGGACTGAGAATTGGCTTCTAAGTTTAGTCTTGAAATTTTTTGTCCACGATTTTCAGTCTTCTCCCTTCCTTCTCCAAATAATAATGCATTTCTTTTAGTTTTTATAACGCTTTGTTTTAATAGCACTCTAGGGAAGTCCAGACTGCGTAATAAGAGGCAAGATATCTCTTCCAAAAATGAAGCTGTTTATGAACTGAAGGGAAGGCTTAAAACAAGAGAGCTTTTCGGATTTCTTGTGTCCTGGCTTGGGCTGGGATAGAGTTAATTGTCTTCCTAGTAGCTGGTACAGCGCTGTGTTTTGGGTTCAGTATGAGAAGAATGCTGTTAACACCCTGATGGTTTCAGTTGTTCCTAAGTTGTGTTTAGACCAAGTCAAGGACTTTTCAGCTTCTCCTGCCCAGCCAGCAAGAAGGCCGGAGGGGCACAGGAAAGGTGGGAGGGGAGAC
>JAVKLA010000028.1:22004800-22023740 GCA_034782735.1 Sagittarius serpentarius | reverse complement strand
CAGCTGACCCAAACTGGCCAGAGGGGTATTCCATACCATGGGACGTCATGCCCAGTGTATAAACTGGGGGGAGCTGGCCTAGGGAAGGAGCGCTGCTCGGGCATCAGTTGGCAAGTGGTGAGCAAAGGCATTGTGCATCACTTGTCTTTCTTGGGTTATATTTCACTTTTTGTTATCTTCCTTTTCATCATTGTCATTATTAATTATAATAATATTTTAATTTTTATTTCAATTACTAAACTGTTCTTATTTCAACCCATGAGTTTTACTTGGTTTCCATTCTCCTCCCCATCTCACCATGGGGGGCCGGGGGGAGGAGTGAGCGAGTGGCTGCATGGTGCTTGGTTGCTGGCTGGAGTTAAACCACAACATCCTGTAATTTGAAAAATAACCAAACATTGTACTTAATTTTGCAAAACAAAGTGAGATTTTATGGTAATTGCCAAGTGTTAGCGGTGAGCAATCAGCCTAGTTAATGTCCCTCCCAAAACATATTAGTGTAACGATGGACTGTGGCGCAATCTTCACAGCAGTTAGCTACTAGAATTAATATTTTCCATGTATGTCCTCTCTAATTTAAAATGCAAGTATTATTTTACAGGTTTCAGTGCTAACATTTCATATGAACTTCTTTCTTAGACTGCGACAAGTTTTAAAATGTACATTGAAAACTGGAATATTCAGACAGCTGCCTGGCTAAAACGGTAAGAGTAATGAAACAGTAACGTGCTTGTGAGACCCAAAAACCCTAGATGGCCTGGAAAAACACTGACTGGTGAATCCCATAAATGTATAGCCTCTTGATCTTTCGTCGGTTCCCGTGTCTGTAACAGCGGCTGCGTGGTGCTTTGTTACCGGCTGGGCTCAAACCACGACACAAGGGTATTTGGTGCTGTAAAATTTTACTGCTGCAAATGTAAAATGCCTGCGTTTTATACGTACAGGCAGCAAAGCATAAATGAACTGTTCAGACCTTCCATAATAAAAAGTAATAGCATTTTGATGGCATCTTTTAGGCTGCTGTTTGCCTCCGTTATTCTTGCAGGACTGTTTCACTTTGCCAGGTTATGCTTCCCATGCGTATTATAAGCGGAGGTGAGCCTCCCTGTCTCCCTGGGATCCAGTTCAGCTAGAACTGGAGAGAAGTTGAGTCTTCAGAGCCCCAGTGTAGTCTGGTCTGGAGTTACCAGGAGATGCTTGCCAGGGAGTCGTTTAGGATATGGAGAAGAGACTTCTTTATAGCACTAAGAGGATCTGATATTAACCTGTGACTGTTAAGGCACATATAAATACTAGCATTAAGTCCAAATTTTTTAGATTGAACTGTCTCTCGTTACGCTTTTTGGAATGATTAAAGATCAGCGTACAGTCAATGTAGTGTCTGAAATACAGGCACAGATTTATTGTAGTTATCATAACTATTTTTGTTGTTAAATATTTATACCTTAAAAGTCAATGTCTGCTATTTTTCATGATTCAAATTATGTTCCTGGTAAGAAGTGCATTATCTTGACTCATTTCTTTGGAACACAGCATTTCAGTTAAACTTCAGATAGCCAAATAGACAGGTTGGTGTGTTCTTGAACTGGTGTCATTCGCTTGCGTCTTTGGAGCAAGATTTTGGGCTGCTAAATTTAGCAGGAATCCCCTGCTTTACAGTAGCTTACGGCACTCCCTGTTGTTCCCAGCATTTGCCAGATAGCGGTGCCTAAAATTACCTCCATTCGCCAGCGAAGGGTGGGGTTCCATCTCTGTCTTTCGACTCGCTCTTGATCTGCCACCAGAGTTTTGAAGGGCAGTGTGTGATAGAGGTATAAAGGTGAATGAAGTCTTGCCTGCCCTTTGCCCCATTATTTACCTAAATGCTGTGAGCACCGGGAATATTTGTACAGGCACACGCCTAAAAGCATGCTTCCTCTTTCCATCTAAACCTCCACCTAAATGAAGGGAGAGCGCCTCAAGCCCTGGTGTGTGACAGAGACAAGATAAGACCATTAAGAAAACAGAGTAAGACCTTAAAAACCGAGAAGGATTTGAAGTGCAGTGTTTATTCTTCAGTTGTATTCAGCCTCTTGTTGTTTCGTTTTCGTTTTTGCAGCGTCTGCTATGACAGAGCTCCCTGGTACCCTACGGCTTTAACTTTTATCCTGTCGGCCCTGTGGCACGGTATCTATCCTGGATATTATTTTACGTTTCTCACTGGAATCCTTATCACACTCGCAGCCAGAGCAGTATGTACCTTTCATTGTTCTCTTCTAAGGCCCATGCTAGATACTATCCAGCTGTCAACTGCAGGGACCACCCTGACACGGTCAAGCAGCTTGTCCCTGCTGTGAGCCCTCTTTCACGCCTTTGCGGGCTTGATGTTCCCTGAAATTTTGTTCTGTATTGATGCTCATTACAAAGTACCCCCAGCAGTTATAACCAGCACCAGTTCTGCACGAGCTGCAATGCTGTCCCTGGCTGTCGGAGGAGACATTGCTTGTGGGTGTGCAGTTGGTAGTGCCACCGGTTGTGTCCATGCAGTCAAATTAGCTTGGGATCCAAGGCTGTGTTGGAGTCCAGACTTCTGCTAGGTCGTGTTGCCTATATGCTGGTGTGTAATCCGCCCTGGGCCCGGCCTTTCATAAGAAGCTGTTATGGGTTGAACGTTAGCCCAAACTTGAACTCTTTCATGTGGATGCAATTGATGCAGTAAACTGGTCTCTGTGTTTATGGGCCTCATCTCGGGTAGAGTCATCAAAGACAGGACAGGTTTCGTGTCTCACTGTTGTTAAATTTATCACTGCTGATCTTTCAGGCTGAACCAGCCGGTTGTGCAGGGCTGGGAAGCAGCACCGTTGTCTTTCAGAGTTTGACTACGGATAAATAACCAGGTCAATTTGAAAGGTGAATTAAACTAGTGATCAGTATTAACCGCTAAGGCTAGAGCAGGTTGCTCAACATGTGGTCTTAACATGCGCTTTGCCTCTCATTTATGAGGGTTTCAGAGATATGAAGCTAAATCAAAATCTCTGGGGAACAGCACACACTTGCAGGTATAAACACATATTTGTTCATTTAAAGTAGCTTTGTTCCACCGTTGATAACCAATAATAAATCAAAACCAGAAGGGAGAAAGATCAAATCATAACAACTCCCCTCCCCAACGATATTGTGCCAGGTACCCAGCATGAGAGTCTGCTCCTGCGATTATGATGGAGGAAATTGGGGGACACTTCTCTGTTTGCTGCTGGTTGACTGTGGGATCTTGGGCATGCCAGTCAATACAATTCTGTCTTCCTTCTCTCAGTGCTTTCTAACTGGTGTAGAAATTTTTCTGTAATACTAATGCTGATGATAAGCAGAGAGTCGTACGCTACAATGCATCTACGTGACTTTGCCCAAGAGATGAATTTGTATAATTTTCTATTTACTTTTCCCTGACCTGCAGATAAGAAGCAATTGCAGACATTACTTCCTCTCATCAGTGCCTCTCAAGATAGCCTATGACGTTGTTACCTGGGTTGCCACTCAACTGGCCGTATGCTATACTGTTGCACCGTTTGTTATGCTGGCTGTTGAGCCCACGATTAAGTTTTACAAGTAAGTTCTTTCCTCCTGACTATTATTCTCCAGACCAGCACAGGCTTTTGTTAAATAACCCAAACCACACTGAAAGGCAGTTGGCATTACATCAGACTTGAAAGGAGTTCAAACAGGATGCTTAATAATGCATAAGGGGAGATTTTTGCACTCCTGTAACTTTATGAGAAGATAATAATAATAATAATAATAATAATGATGATGATGATGCCAAGGCAGAGCGCTTCACTTGTACTTCTCAGTCTTTGTGTCCTTATGTGACTTTTCACATACTCAGTTTCCTTTTTCAAAACAGTTGAGTCTCAGCCATTAACAGTGGCCAAGGCTGCAGAGATTAAGAATAACGTGGGTTGGCAGTAGGAAGGACTGGATGAGAAAAGGCCAGGTTTCCAGCTGCCGAATGCGTAGAACAGGAGACGTGATCCGTCAGCAGGAGATAAGGAGGTTGCCTGGCCGAGCATTACGTCTTGAAATGAGTATGCTTTTCTTTTTGAATACTTCCATGGGAAGCAAGTACTTCCCTAGGTTCCTTAAAAATAAGAAAACACTGGTGTTGCAGAGTATACTGAATATACTCTAATAAAAATAATTTGAAATAGAGAAATTGAGAAAATAATTTGAAAAAGGAGACTGGACTACATTGCTTCACTGTAGAATGAAAAAGTAAACTGTCAACACAGAGTAACAGGTTTTGGCTAAGAAGAAAGACAGTTCCCTTCTCTAACGTAAAAGACATAAAACTGGTAGTCAAGATAGCTGCTGTCAGTAAGTCTGTTTGAAGGGGGTTGAATTTTGACATTTTCTATTCCTGTTTCTTAAAACATTTGATTTCACATAGAAAACTTACTGTATAAAAATTACCCCAAATGTTTCTTAGTTTCTTTCGTTAACATTTTTTGCCCTAGTGACTTTGAACATAGTTAACATTTAAACTTAGAGACGGTTAAGCAAGGAAATTGTAGGCCTTTGGACCAGGGCATGAATTTTTGGAGCACTGCGCACCTAGCAGTGGTCTTAAGCACCTTACAAGGACGTTAAGAACTATGGTAAGAAGCATAAATGAGACTATAGAGAGGGGCATCTCTGAGGTTAAGAGATGGACCATACTGCTCCCAAATGTCACCCTCCCCAAGCTGCCAGAGCCTTATGTAATTGGTTTTAGTATTTTTTTATTTCTGTTCAATCTTGTGTATACCGAATTATTTGAAATAAAAATATTTGATGTTTAATAAGATGTCAAGTAAAGATATCTCTGAGTAGTTGCCTTCAAAAACACAACCCTTTTATAAACATCATTACCTGACTGTCCCCAGTTAAAAGCTGAGTGTTTTGATGTATTTCAGACCTCAGCACTTCGAATGAATTTTTTTCTTTCTGTCCCTTTTTAAAATTTTTTTTAAACTTGTGCAAGTTTTATGTCCTAAGCATGAAGGACGTTTCTTCAGAATGTAGCCTTGTATGCTCTAACATTAAAAGAGGGATGGGCTGAATAAGTCTGGGGTTGAATTACACGGTATATCTGAGCTGTCAGACTTTGGATTCTCGAGTTTGCTAGTTGATTCTTTGCCTCATTAACATCCACGGCAACATTTTCATCGATGCCAGCAGATGCAACATGCATACGCTTTGTGAAATTCAAGGGTGTATTTTTGTGCTTCCTGGGTCAGGTTCACGCTTTCTGCATTCACCCCTTAGCACTAAATTCTGCATGGACTTACTGAGGTTGCACAATTCATGCTGTTACCAACTAATAGTCTCTTTCTGCTTTTGTTCCCAGGTCTATGTATTTTCACATGCACATTCTAAGCGTCCTGGTGTTGCTCGTGTTACCGATCAGACCTCGAGCCCACTCCATAAGAAAGCCTCAGAATCAGGCCATGCTGAACTCCATTAAAAGCAAAGACAAATGATGCCTCCAAAGAAAATTGCCAACGTTGGGGAATTGAACTGTCGTATTGGAAACAAAGAAAAAAGAAGAAAAACGGGTGGGATGAGGGTCGAAGTACAAGACAAGTGGCATTTCTATTGGTTGTCCTAAAATCTTACTGGACAGGGTAGAAAAGAGCCTGAATGACTGTATTTCAAGTTATTCCAGTTAACAGAGATTTTTACAGGCAACGTTTACAGGCTCATGGGGCATTTTGATTTTTTTTTAATAAATATTTTTATGAAGTGTTTTTATATATTTAAACTTTTTCACACAGAGAGGCATTTTTGCTCTTTTACAGAAATATACAACTAATAATCAGTAAATAATCTTGTGATTAGAGGGACAGGAAGCAGCTAGCAAAGAGTTAGACCAGCTGCCTGATAGCCTGGCGCTGTGGGCAGCTGGCAGGGGAAGCTTTTCATCTCTTGGCTATGCAGAGAGATGGCGCAAGTAGAAAACTACGGACATGGGGTTGTTCAAGGTGCTGGCACTGACTTCTGCCCTGGCAGGGAGAAGAGGGAGCGGGACTTTCCCCAGCAGTGCCCGGAGTGGGGACTGCAGCCTGAGCTCGGCAGCAAGGGTATTTCACGTCCTTCAACATGACACCTGCTGGTAATGAGGGCAAGATGAATCCCTTGGGAATAGGTGTCTGGGAGCACTGGCAACTGGCTAAGCCAAAATCTAAAGCCAGGTAAAAGCAAAGTGAAAGGCGGGGGGAGGACACGACCCAACCTAGAGTAAAAGAAGGGACATACACCCTGTGACCTGTAGAGTTGCGCTTCTCTAATGACGCGGCTGGTGCTCATTGCTACATCAGCCTTACTTTGCAGTTTTAGTGTGATGCGGCACTTCAATTTTGGTATCAAAATAACTGAGGAGCCATGCAGGTTTAGTGTTTTAAAGCTCACAGTTATGGCTTAAATCTGAAAAAGGTTTGTAATGGATCAGACTGTTCTACTCAAAAACATCCCGTCTTACGGAGGGGTTACTTTCCAGCAGGGTGACACTAATACGAAACCTGAACAGTAATTATCATAGTCATAATAAGTAATTCTCTACAAAATATTGTGATGTGATATGATCATCACAAGAGGCAAGATGGAGTCCTTGTACAATCTTGACATGTGACTTAGCCTGTTGATGCAAGTCTCCCTGCTTGTAAAGTCTTTGGCTTACAGGGATGTTTTGAGGCTTAATTTTCGAAGACCTTGTAGTGCATTGAGATAACCTGCTGCAAAATGCTGTGTCAGGTTTTTTTTATCTCTTTTTTTTTTAAATCCACTTACCCCAATAAAACAGGCTGGTACGATGACACATCAAAAGCAGCTAAAACATTTTTTAAAATTACTGTTTTGCCGGAATGTTTTTGTCAGGATTTTGTAGAAGCAATTCCCTCGTTGAAGTACTGGTATTGCTTTATGATCATTTAACTGACATGTGATTGAGCAAAGAATCTGTTTACTGCATTCTGATTTTTGTATCAGATTAGAATTTTGAAGGATCCTAACATTTTGGGAAGAAACAGATCAGAAACCAAAACAAGTTCCAAAAAAAGTTTTGTGTTTGTTTTTTTTTTTTTTTCTCTGGTGGGAAGTTTTTGTCCTGTGACCACCTTATGCTTTAGAGCATAGTTCGTGGAAGAGTTTATTTGGTAATTTATTTTGAAGGCGAGATGGGATTAAAAGGTTGATCTGAATAAACAGATTGCTTTGTGTCACCGCCTGGCGTTATTAATCACAAACGTCTACTGTGAAAACGGGTGAGCGGGCATGAGATCCCTCACACTCGTGAGGGGAGGTGTTCAGGTCTGCTGGATTTTACAGAGCCGCTGGGCTTTACATCCTGCTCCTGCTGAAACAGAGACAAGACAACCCCCCCCATTCGTTTTCGTGGCCGCTTTGTCCGTAACTTGGCCGGTCCTTATTTGCCCTTGTGCCTGTCTTCTCCTGGCGGCACCAGCCTCAGTTGCATCTCGGGCATCTAATGTTTCCCTTGTGTTTCTTGTGGGAGGGAACCAGGGTGCACCCCCAGGGAGGACGGGGGCTTTGGGCGCTGCTGGCCATGGCACCCGTGGGCCGAAGGCAGCCTGCGTTTACCTCCCAGAAGCTGGAACGTGTTGCTCCGAGCGCTGGCAGAGCCAGCGGGGAATGCACATCGACTCTGGGCTTCGGCAAGCCTGCAGAAGGCAAATGTTTCCAGCAGGTTGGCTTTAGCACCTGCTTTGGAAAATAAATGCCGTCGGAGAGGGCTGCGGGTTTGCAGATGCCGCTCTGCGCCCTGAGATCTGCCCATACAGCCCGTGCCCTGGTCTGCAGCCCTTCCCAAACCGTACGTTCAAGAGAGGCCAGATCTTACCAGTGCGGTTTCTCTTCCAGTGTTTCGCCTAAGTGGAACTTGCTGAACTCTAGTGCCATCGACTTCTCTTGTCGTTTCAGCTTCTGCAATGTGATGAATTAGTCAGGGCTAGTGAGCAAACTCTTGTTCTCCTGTCACGTTATCTTCTCAGCCTCATCCTCTCCCTGAAAACAGGAACCCTGGGCTTCAATGACAACTGGTCATGTGGATTTAATATGATGTGTTACATGAGTTAAAATTGAAATGGTCTTTTTGAAACATTGCATTGGCAGGGAAACTTGCTGGTTGAATTAGTCTTAAAGCTGGGGGCGGGGGGGGAAGGAAATTATCTAAAATCTTTGCTGCACTGTGTTACTGTGGACTTGACAGCTTACCTAGCCAAACACGGCAGTCCTGCAAAGCTAACAGAGGGGATTTAAATTGCTGTAAAATACTCCTTTGAAAAATGACTGTTAGCTTTCGTGCTACCCGTCTCAATCCATTGCACTGAGTCTTCCTCTCCTTTTCTTCTTCCCAGGGGGAGAAAGTTTGGTTTCATAGGAAGACTGCAAACAGCCACTACTATTTGGAGGATACTTGTGCTGGTAGCGTGCATCTGCTTTGTACAGGAGTATGTAACTCTGAAAGCTGAAGTAGAAATTCAGATTATAAAAGTATGGTGTCAGGAACTCAAGCACTGGCCTTGCATTACTTGGTCTCTACTTGGAATACTGTAATTTGAGGGTGTGCTTCAGTGGTTAAAATACATGGCTGTGACTACCAACGTGTTGTTAGTTTCTAATCACTCTCTTAAGTTGCTTGTGCTGCAAAAAGCTGAGGAGCTGAAGCTGCTAGAGAGATTCTGAAGACAGAAACAATCTTGATGGTTTGTAAGACAGAAATATGAGACTATCAGACAGAAATGAAAAAGATAGATTGTAGTGGATTGACAAAGGTTGTATTTTAAATACAGGAATACCAAAAGGACGCTGCCACCATCACCGCCTTGGACTGAAGGCAAATTCTAGCTGCTATTTTTCAGCACATTCGCCTGCGTTAAAACTAAACTAGAAGTTGAGACGCACTTAGGAGAGGGGACTGAAAGAAGAGTAAAACTTCATTTCGGCATAACTATGGGTCTGGTATTTAAAGAAGCAACAGCTCAGCAATTTTCTCAGTGGACTGGAAGCACAAAGTACTTTCTTTTCCTGTCCTGTAGGCTGTCCCCCTCCTTGAGTACATTCCTGCATGTCCCCTCGGAGCAGGCCAAGCAACGGAGGCAGCACAGAAGTGGGATACAAGGTGGGCAGATATTTTTTTCCTCCTTTTTTGGCTGCTCTGTTCTGTGTGCATACGTTGCACATAGCTGGGATTTTTGCATCACTTAAAATGAGGTAGGTGGGTGAGAAGGCCATAGATTTTTACTGTACTGGTAGGTGTTTGCATAAACCTGCACTTAACTCTCTGTTTGCACGTGTAAAAGTAGGCTCAGCAAACTAGATCTGTATCCTTTCTTAGAAATACAGGTTAAAATCCTGACACCCAAGGAAATCTAGCAGTAAAATTCCTATTAGCGAGGTCAGCGTCTCTGATATTTAAAGCCTTTATCTCCTTATCCCTGAACTGGGGACTTTAGAAAAATATTCTACTGGCTGCAGTAGTAAAGGGACTAAATGGGAACTTGTCTCTAATATTTGTAAGTGCGTTACAAGGAATGCTTACAGTTCACATTGTGGACAGAGGAAGAGCATGTTTCTTCTCATCCTTGCCCAAGACAAAGTGACATGCATGGCTGCATATTGAAATATCAACTGTTCTTTAAGGTACCATTCTCTTTCCTCATTGCACTGAACTGATGTACTTCAGCTCTCAGAGGCTAGAGGCGTTCCACTGCGATAACCAAGTGGGAAGCCTTGCCTGACATCTCCGCATGAGTACAAATGCACAGTGTGCGCTTTAAAACCGTATTCCTTTGTGCGGCATCAGCCTGCTGCACCCTTTCTTCTTAGAGGAGACAGTAACAATATGCGTGAAGCGTTTGGGTTTGCTGTGGGTGGAAACTGCAGCCTTCCGAGCGCCAATGCGATGACACGACGTGGGCGCGCATGTGCTCGGTTACGTTTAGGAGCAGGGCCCTCTGTGGGCAGCCGGACCTCGGCGAGCGCTCGGGCGAAGGTTCAAGCGTGGCGAAGGTGCTGGCAGCAATGCAACCGCACTCGCTGCAGGGCAGGTGGTGGTTTTCCCATGTGCGATAACAAACGTGTTTTGCTTTGGGGCGGGAGAGCGAGAGAAACTGAAGACCTAGGTAGAAATATTATTACAGGAGGAAATGCTGCCTTGTTGGTAGAAAAGGTGGTGTTTATATGCCTTGAGAACTTGGGGTACGCTTTTGTTCACCTGACTCAAATATAGTCTGTGGAGGGGAACCACAGGATGGGGGGAAAGTCAGTTCTGAGAAGTGCCCCGAGACTGCCCTCAGCACCCGATTTATAGTCCGTCCTAGAGCAGCTCTGAAAGTGAGACCCCAGGCTTGCCTGGAGGCCTTTATACGGCAGCGTGGTCCCCTGCGCGGCCGCTCGTCCCGGTGCGCAGCTTGCCTGTGAGGCCCTGGCACGCGCGGCAGGCGGCAGATCCAGGAGCATGCCACGCTCGCAGCTGGTTTTCCCAGTCCCTCTGTACGGGTAAACACTGTGCCCAGTGGTATTGGGAAAAGAGTTTGGAGCGTACCGAGGCTGAACCAGTCACAGTGGGACAGGGCGAAGGGAAACACTGCCAGGGCCCAGACGTGCTGAGAAACCCTTGCCTTGTCCTGGCATGGAAACTAGTACTCCTCTTCCTCAGAAACGTCTTCAGGTGGTGATGCTGTCACTGCCCTGAGACACCTGGATTTCTCTTTGTTCATATTTATTCTTACCTTGATGGCTTCTGTATTAGCACACTTTAGTTTTTCTGCTTTAATTGTTTTATTTGTGTTTGAGAAAGATGGTGTTATGTGGCTGTTTTCTATCTGATGAGGGAGATACACAACTAAAGGCAACCTCAAAAGATGTGGTGAATAACGTGGCTATAGGAATAGATAACATGAACATGTTCTAAGTCCATGAATTGATTCACCTGTCTGTGTTTCTGATGTGGGGTTTTTTTCCCAGGTACTCTTAAATGACACCTTCCAGTGTGCAGTGGATGGTGCAGGTTTCCCCTGGAGGTGTCTCGGGAAGCAGCTGGGACCAAAAAGCCCATTTCTGACACCCACAGCCCTCCCGGCTCGCCTGGTCCACGGCTCCTCCAGGGCAGCCGGGTGAGGGGCTGCCCAGGACCCTTTCGGGGTAGCTTGGGGCGCTGTGTCCCTCCTCCTTCTCCCACCCTGTGAACACGCGTGCGATCCAGGGCGTGTGTGAGAGAGAGGGAGAGACAGACTGCTGGCAACTTCAGCCCTCTGTGTACAAACCCGGGTGCGAGGCTCCTGAGGTACGTGAAACGAGAGACAATCCTCGCGCGGATCGTGAGCAGAGAGACAGATGGCTTTGGGCGGCAGACAGTGGAGATAAATGCGTAGGTGGGGACCGGAGGTACGGAGAGATTGTGACGGGAGACCGTGAGCAGGCACCTTGTGCCACAAGAAGGAGCAAAAGGCGGGTGGGTGTCCGACATGCCAGCTGACAGCTTCACGAGCCTGCTGCCGGAGATGGTGGCAAGGTTTCCTTGCTGCCTTTGGAGGAGTCCGTGCTGGACCCAGCACCCACAGGGCCGGACGCAGCCCCCGTGGGAACGACCGGCTGCCACGGCGTAGCCACGGGACCTGCGCGGCTCTGACGGAGGGGACTGCAGCCTCGTTCGCTGCCTCGCTCTCTGGGTATATGCGTGTGCCTGCTTGCCAGTCCTGGGTGTTTCAAATCCCGGGCTGGTCCCTCCCGCGCTTCCCCCCACCCCAATGAAATCAAGAGATGCTCTTAAAATATGAAATGTCATCAAGAATCTTTAGTGTCTTTATATTTGCCTTCTGATCTCGGTGCCTTTGAAGCCTACGCATTCAAGCTGTTCCCAGCTGCAAAGGCCAGAAAGGCTTTTGGAAACCACGGCCGTCCGTAAGTCGGCTTCCACGCTGCGCCCAGTCCCCCCGTGTGTTTTGCGAATGATGTAAACCCACGATGGGCGCGGGAGCTCTCCCTCTCTCCTCGCTCCTTCCCGCCCAGAGTTTCGGCTGGCAGGAGGGACAGTGGCAGAAAGCGCCCAGAGGATGGGAAGCGGCATTATCGGCGGCTTTCAGAGAGCTGGCTTCTGCAGAGCGGTTTTGTTTGCAGCCGGCCGCGCGGTCCCAGCGGCGTGCTATTGGCCTGCCTCAATTAGACTTCTTGACTGATGGCCAGTTTAATGAGCCTATGTACAGAGGGTCATTCAACATGGCAATTATACCTATAAATCTATTTGCAGCAGGGCTCGAATAACCTTTTGCGCACAGTTCTTCATAAAATGACTGTCTGATTAATTAACATTAATTTATCTGCTGTATGGAACCAGATGCAGTCTGTATGAAAGCCTCTGCTCTGATGTGCAGGCGCTGTGTGAACTGGGAGGATTTGGGGATGGTAATGGCTCTGATGTTGTTTAAAGCCTCTCTTTTAGATTCCTCCCCCTCCCCTTCCTCTCTCTCTCTGTCTCTCTCTCTCTCTTTCTCTCTCTCTCTCTGGTCCCAGTTCATTAACATTCCAGGGCAGCATCATATAACAGGGGGCAAAATTCAATTAATTGAATATGAAATATTTATAACCCTACTCTATGTGTCTATCAGAGAAGGGTCCTTAATAGATCTTCTCATTAGCATGGACTGGTGACTCACTTCTCTGCTTTCACAGTCATTTGGAATTAAAATCCAATTAATCTAATGTCCCTGTGAATATTATTAAACTATTTGAAAAACTGCATAGAAGAGATATGAGGCAGGGGGTGAGGGGCTAAGAGAAGAAGAGGGAATATGTCTTGAGCTCATGAAGATTCTTTTCTCTGTTAAACACGTAGTCTGGAAAGGCTAATTCCCTGTTTTCTGGGAAGTGGATAGCTAATTCTTAATATCAAAAGCCTGAGAATGGAAAAATAACTTGCTTGCTACAAGCAGAACTGTGTCATCTTTGAACAGGCAGAGAAATGCCCTTACCTTTCAGGTTGCTCCTACTTCTTGGGCGCTAATGTTAGCCCGAAGCGGTGGACAGATTTACACAAGATATTTAGGCACCAAGGTGAGATAATCTGGGGGCTCGTTCCCAGCTCTCCAGCAGCGTTCAGCCGCCCCCGGCTGCGGGGCTGGCTCTGTGGCCAGAGACCCCAGCTGCCCGTCCTGGGGACCAGGAGGGCACCGCCTGTCCCTCCTGACCCTTGCAGGGAATTCCCCTTCCCATGGGAAGGGGAGACCGGGTGAGACCATACCTTCCCAGAGCGAAAGGCAGTCAGGGCACGTAGATCCCCGGGCTGGGGAGCACTCCTGGACTGCCTTGCATGAACGTAGCCTAGAGGACTATTTAATTGTTAAATATCTCTCTCTCTTCAGTGGATAGGGCACTGACCTGAAACTCAGCGAGGAGGGATCTTAACCATGAATTTCACATGCGAACTTTGAGCAGGAGGCAAGTCTCTAAATTGAATATTCCCCTAATGGGAATGACTTGAGGACAAAATCCTTTAATGACTCAAAGGAATTCAGAGGCTCCTGCAAGAGCATGCAAGTCAGGAGATAAATATTTCTGAGCTAGAAGAATATTCTGGATACCCAGATACAAAATATTCCTCTTCTATGTTAAAAACCAATAAATTAAAAGATCTGTCCACAAAGTTTGTTCTGGTTTTGTTTGTTTGCTTTTTGTTTTAGGTGGAAGTAGCCTATTCCTTTGAATGCTGCCCCTTCCTTTTTTTTTTTTTTCCCCCCTGTTAGAAGCTTAGTCCAAACATTATCACAGAACATAAATACACATTAAGATACAACTGTTACGTATCCCAATGTCTTTATGAAGCCTGATAAAGCCAGACTTTAGAGAGACTGAACACACTTCCCCTGTCACAGAGGTACAACCCATGGGAGACACTTAGCTGCATAGTAATGCTGCTGTACGGACTGCAAACCAGAAGCAAGGAATACTTGTGTGTATCGGGCAGAGGTCAGGCTCAGTCACTCCTTTCCTTCAGCACATCTGGAGTTTTTGTCACTCCTGTATCGACCGGTTCCGATTTATTTATCGTATCTGGTAGAACTGCAGGCTGCGTCTGTGTGGTACAATGAAGTACAACATGCAAATCTCAGCTGCTCTGGACTCAACGCAGCAAATAAATCACAGGTGAATGTACGTATTTTTCATTTACTGAGGGAAATCTATGCCTAAGGTGCCCCTTTTCCCGTTATTGTAACCCTAAAAGTAATCTAGGTCTTTTTAAAGTTGCTTGATTTACTAGCAATGGAAATCTCATCAGCAGTTTGGTTTGGTGCTCATCTGCACCGAGGAGCTGAAGTCAGACGCGGCAGAAACATATCCCCACTCACAGTAAATCTGAGCGAGAAGCCTCTCAATTCAAACCCCAGCTTTCCGGGGAGCAGAAATCCAGGTTACTGAAATCGTAACCCTCTTCACCCTGGAGAAACCACAGTGCCTGAAACGTGGTGGCACCTCACAGGAGCAACCCAGAAGGCCCTGAGGGTGCACTGTTGGTCTGCTGACAGCTGGTGCCACTGCAAAAATCTGCTGTTGGGGCTTGCTAGCATTTCACCCCGGCTTTGTCTGTCTGTCTGTCTGTCTGTCAATCTATATTTATTTATTTATGGCTGCTGACCTGCTATGATGGATAGAGGGAGGTGGCTGAATCTGAACTACAGGCTTAAAATTTTATTATCTAAGGCTCTAATTGGGTTTGCTTTTGATGTTAGAAGAGATTGATTGTGGCAGAACTCTCTGAGTCCAATCAAATTAAGAGAAGAAACATGTTTTTATTTTCTGTAACTCTGTGCCGTTTCTGCAGCTGGTCACTGGATGTTGTCCCTAGTTTATTCTTATTCCTTCTTCCATCCTAGCCGGAGATAAATGTGGCAGCCTTTCTCGGTGGCTTCCCTCTCCCTTTGTCTGGTGTTTATGGTCTATGTCCTAGCTTAGGCTCCACGCCCCGGTGGTCAGGGACAAAAAGCCTTGATTGCCCCTTGCCCTGGGATGTTTGCAGCAGGAAAATAGAGAGAAAGGCAACATAAAGTGCACTTGTTCTGCGCTGTGAAGATTGCGCTCCCACTTTGCTCTGGTATAAAATGATGGCTGCTGATGAAGGGCAGTGGAAAATCAAATCTCTGGGTCTTTTTTTCAATCTTCTGTAGTCCCCTGCACACTTCAGGGGCTGTATTAATCATTGTAATTTCTTCCACATTGCCACTTTGTCTGTGAGCTTCCTTTGAGCACTGTTTTCTGTTTTGTGCTCTCTTCCAGCAGGCTCCAGCTTTTCTGGAAGCGGCTGCCTGAGCTCTTTCCCAGGGCGAGGGTATGCCAGCCAGTGCATCAATCCACTTTTGTTTTTATTATGCCAGCTTCCTGTGAAGTTTTCAAATTAATTTTAATGCCTCCCTCAATTTTAAGGCCTATAAAAAGACCTTGGTTCTGCCTACCTTGGTGAACTGGGACCCGTTCAGGAATCCGGAGGATGCTTTCGCCTTGGTGCCAGGGGTAACCGTTTCCCCCGCCTGCATTCAGCGGGTTTCTGGCACTATCAGTCTGAAAACATCCGGACCCTTCCTCAGCAACCCCCCCGGGTCAGAGGATGGAGGTACGCTTCAGATGTCGGAGCCCAGCCCCACGCTGTGCTGGGTCAGGCAATCCCCGCAGGGCAGTCCTGAGCCTCGCGTCCGAGTCCACGTCCCCGTGCTCGGCCGGCTTGTCGGAGCTGGGGTTGTTCCACAAAAGCCCACCGAGGCTGAAGTGACAAGTGATGTGGCTCTCCTATGCGAGGTCAAAAAAAAAAAAAAACCAAACAGAATGAAGGGTTTGGTCTGTGCCTGGACTGTAAGTCAAAAGGGTGCAGGGTGTGTGGACCTGCTTCCATTAGCTTTAAGCTAGCCACCTCTGCAGCAACATGGACCTCGGCGCAGGCTCCGAGCTGGCCGAGGCGAGGGGGGATGAGGACACCCTCGTACCTGTGAAAGCTGTCCACGTCGCCTGCTCAGTCAGGGGTCTGTGACTTGTGGGTGCTTGAGGGTCTGTGGACAACGGCCAAGAACTCTGCGAGGAAAAGGCGAACCTGATGTTAGCCTTACATTTGCGATTTAGGCATCTTCACCGACAGTGGGAAAACGTTTAGTGGCCTACAGATCGGGGGGGAAAAAAAAAGCTCACCATGGGGCAAGATGCCAGCTTGCACTGGGTAAGCTCTTCTCCGCTTTTCGCATAGCTCTCTGCTAAGTATCTTTAAGAGCTCCCCTTTCTGATGGAAGAAAGGAAGTGTGTGGTAAGACAGTCTGGAAAGCATTTGTCTTGCTTGCAACAGGTTGCGAAGTCCGTGCTTCTGAAGGACACCCTCTTCCTTTCTAAGAGCTGTCTCACGGCGACAGGATTTGGGGGGACAAACCAGGCTGCAGAGAAATAACCATCCTGTGCCTCTGGAGTTACAGGTCTGCTTCAATGGAGAGCGGCCGTGAGCTGCAATAAATCACAGTGGAGCCAAACAACATTCAGCCGCTTTGCACCGGCGGGAGGTCACAGAAGCAGCGTAACTGAGGTTGGGGGGAACCTCTGGAGGTCAGACGGTGCAGACCCCTTGCTGCCGCATGGAGCTGACACGGGGACGGCAGCGGAAAGGGCAACATGTTAATAAATGGGTCCCCCAGCTGTCCTTCTGTGTCTAGTTCTCCCTTCTTCACACCAGCAAGGGACCCTGCTGCCCGAGTCGGCAACGTGGCACTGCCGCAGCATGGGTGTTGGGTGGAAGAGAGGGGTGAAGGGACTCCTGCCTTTCCCCTGCTCCCAAGTACCTTTCGCAGTTCAGGTGTTTTGAATAGCAGAAAAGGAAGAAACTTCTAAAAACTTTCTATTCACAGCAAAGAAAAGAAAAAGCAGCCCGTTTTCCTGTCGGCTAGAGCCTCGTGGTCTCAACTCAGACATTACCGGGTGCATTGGGAGGCTTTCCCCCATCAGACGGTGAAAGGAGCTCCTCTGCCAGTGCCCACCTAGCACTGCACAGCCTCAGGTAAGGCTGAGACCTGGGTGGCTGAGAGACAGCCTGCTTATTTTTATTTTTATTTTTTTCCTTCCCAGCATCAGGCTGCAAATGAAAATACCTTTTCAGCCCTCATATTATTACCCATACGGATGGCACCTTTAGTGTGCGCTGTTCAGTGCTATAATAGCTGCACCTGTGTATAGCACGCGCGCTGGAGCTGCGGCAGCTGTGGACTGTAATTGCAAAACGTTATTTTCTGTTTCCCCCTGAAAGCTTTTTTTTTTTTCCTTCTTGTTGTTGCCGTGAAGGTCCGTTCATAATGGCTGCAGGCCTCTTTAGTTCTGTAGGGCTCCCTCTTCCTATTACACCTATTTCTATACGCTGGAGTTCTTCAAAGAGCACGCGTGCGAGTGAACGTGCCGTCTCACGTGGGTGTGCGCCCGGCAGCCTCCACATGCGTGGCCGGTGGCACCCAGGGCGGCTGGGGTGCGTGCTGCGGGACCCGGTGCCGTGTGGTCAGCCGAGGGGCCAGGCTGCGCCTGCCATCGCCGCCGCTCTGGGCAGGGGGCTTTTATGTGGGTTGGCATGGAGGCTCCGAGATGATTCATTCATTTGTTCCTTGAATATTCTGCCCCTGGGTGCCTGCAATACTGTGAATCAATTTAGTACTTTCGGGCCTGGATTAATGCAAGTGCCGATGGAGTGTGCACAAGAGGAAGGAGGGGGATGGAGTGGGGGGAGCAGGGGGATATCCAGAACACAGCTAGCAACTCTTAAAAACAAAAAATACGGAGACGGAATGCTTTAAAAAAAAATTATGTTCATTTGTTTTTCAGTCCTCTTGGCTATAATGCTAAATTCAGTTCACTGAAAGGCAACCAGCTAGTCAGTGTTTCAGGTTGTGCCTTATAAATCAAGGCTGTAGCAAGGAATTTGAAATGTATATTGATGCTGGCTGTTCTCTTACCTCCTGCTGTAATGAATTCATGTCTGCAGACAACAGACACAATTATTATGGAAATTACACACACACACGCGCACGCACACACACGCGCGCGCACAAACACTCAGAGGAAAACAGGTTTGGGTTTTTTTTCAGAACTCTTGCTTTACCACTCCTAGTCCAGGCCTCCAGAACCTGACTGGGCTGTCACGGCTGGCGGCAGGATCTTGCCCACCTTCTCGCGGCAGCCGCCGGAGGGCATCACCCATGGGCCGCCCCGAGCAGCTGGGTGGGTGTACAGCTGGGGGTACCACCGCCTCCCAACCCCGTGCCCTAGGGCAGCAGCACGAAAGCTGGGTGTCCAGCTCGGGGCTGAACAGGGGAGCGGCGGCACAGTGGGCGGACTGGGAGATAACCAGGCATCCACCGGTCTCTCCGAGGAAGGCTGCCGGTAATTAAATTAAATAAGTAAAACCAAACCCCCGCTAAGCGTTGAAGCGCAGAGCGTGATACGGTGGTGAAGCGACTTAAAAGACTGAGTGAACAGGACTGACGTGCCCAGAAGCCGAGTGACCCCACGCCGCTTCCCCGGCCCCCTTCCACTGCATTTTGCCTCCGGGGCCGCTGCCCCGCGGCAAAATTCCTACTTTTGCGGCCTTACGTTGGAAGGAAGCCTTCAGGCACAGGGGTGTAATAACGTGTGTGTGTGTGTGTGTGTGTCTGTGTGTGTGTGAGTGGGTGGGTGGCTGTGGGTGTCTGTGTGTGTGTGTCTGTGTCTCTGTGTGTGTGTGTGTGTGTGTCTCTGTGTGTGTGTGGGGGGGGTGTGGGTGTGTCTGTGTGTATGTGTCTCTGTGTGTATGTGTCTGTGTGTGAGTGTGTCTGTGTGTGAGTGTGTCTGTGTGTGTGTGTCTGTGTCGGGGTCTCTGTGTGTGTGTGTGTGTGTGTGTGTGGAAGCACCGACCCCCCCCCCACCA
>JAVKLA010000028.1:21988048-22004700 GCA_034782735.1 Sagittarius serpentarius | reverse complement strand
TGGGGGGGGGGGGGGGGGGGGGGGGGGGGGGGAGGTTGCCCCCGCGCAGCCCCGCGCAGCCGCGCGCGGCGGGCCCGGTAGGTGGCAGTGCTCCCTCAAGAATTTGGGACACCCCCACCCCCCCCCACCCCCCCACCCCCCGCGTGGAAAACCCGGACCCGGGAAACCGGCGGCTTCTGTGCAAGACGCGGCTGCAGAACCGAAAGAAAACGAGGGCAGAGCGCTGCGACCACCCACCACCACCACCTTTTTCTTTCTTTTTTTTTTTTTTTTAAATTTTCTTTCTTGCCTTTTTCACAGGTAATCGTAGTATTCACCTCGTCGTTTCCTGCGTGTTTAAAATAAACCCTGACAATTTCCTTTCTGTGCCTAAAGGCGCAATCGGGCAGACCCTCAGCTCGGCAGCGGGTCCCGCGGGCGGCGGAAGGCGCGGGGGCTCTTCCCGCGCTGCCGGCCGCCGAGGAGCTGGAGCCGCCGCTGCCGCTCGCGGCAGCGGAAGGGTACTGATGGCTGAAGTACTGATGGCTGAAGTGCTCCAGCTTCCACGTGGAGGGATTTAGTTCTCCTTAATCTCAGGGAAATGCACGTGTTTCTCCTCCGGCCCCGAAGACAAGTTACGCAGCTTTTTCTGAAAGCTCAGGTTGTGTTTTGGTTTGGTCTGGTTTGTCTTCCTTTTGCGTAAGTGTTTTTTTTTGGGGTTTTTTTTTTTGATGTTTTATTTCCACATTATGGGCTCTTGACTGCTTGCTCTCTGTTAGTGCCCCAAAGGTTTAAGGCAAGGGCAGGAGCACAGTGGAGGTGTTTGAATGAGGCAGAAAAAAAGCCTCACCAGAAAAATTGTCCAGGTATTAACACACCCGAGTGCTGCATACAAACTCTCCTTGAATGCCACAGCTTCAGCAGAGTCGCTGTACCAGGAGCTAGAAAATGTTAGTGTATTGAAGAGTTTTTTAGGGTAGTTTATACGGAAGTTTCCTGAATCCAAACTTTTTTGGGCTGCATGCGCACGTGAAGGCTGTTCTGCAAGTGCAAGTGAGGCACCGAAGGGGTTGGGCTGTGGCATGGGGCGAAGGGTGCTTTGTAATGCTATGTGCATTCCGCGGCTGCCTGTACTTCTGACCCAAAAATGCTAGCGAGGAGCCTTTTCCCTCAGGTCCTTTGAAAGCGGCACCCAAACTCCTCTCAAGAAGTTTTCCTGAAGAGGCCAAACATCTGTGGGGGGCGAGGCAGGGAGTTCACGGCCAGCTAACCTCCTTCTAGCACCGTCGCCTTTTCCCTCCCCGTGAGTGTAGCGGGCAGGGCAGAGGCCGGCCGGGGAGCCCCGGAGAGGAAAGCCCCTCCGTGCGCAAAGCCAGCGGAGCAGGAGGGGCAGCTTCCCTCGCACCGGGGCAGAGCGCTCACCTCCGGAGGCACCCCAGGCCTGCGTGCGAGGCTTTCACACGCTCCATCCCTTGGGATGCTTGGACACCCTTTTGAGCCCGCCAGCGTGGGTGTTAGTTAACGGTACCTGCCTCAGACATTAGACCGAGGCCGTGAGTTGCTTCCAAAGAGGTTGTTGAGTGGCCATTACAGGGCAGCGATGTTTGGTCAGTAGCTTGCCAGGCTGAAACCGTAACGTGGTGCAGAGGTGATGGGTTCCCACCTAGTCGTGTTCATCAGCGTGCTCCTCGGCCTTCCTGGCTTGTTTGCTTTGAAAGAAATCATTTTATAAACCGACAGGCCGGTGCTGAGAAATCTTCCTTGCGGTGGGGAACAGCTTCATCAGGATTTCAAAAGCTATACGGAGCCTCTGAACTTTCTCTTGGTGCTGCTCACCTTTTCCTGTAATTCAGTTAGGGGGAGACATAGAGAATTCTATTTCCCTTGACAATGTGTTGGGGTTTTTTTTAATGTATTTCCTAATTAAGAAGTTAATTGCAAGGCAGAGCGACGCATCGGGTGTAAGGTGGCTTTACCGGTGGGTTTGTGTGACCGCAGCTTTTTTGTGTCGTTATTTCAGAGGGGAAATCTTAAAGGGTGGATGAGGCCTACAGAGTTTGATCACGATACAGCAGTTCTTACCTCCACGTCGCTGGCTAAAATCAGCTGAGGGCCGCGTAAATAGCGGTTACCATCTGCTGGTTGCGAAATGATTTGATAGTTTCGAGTTGTGTTTCTATGGGACGAGTTTCTATTTAACAAGAAAACACCAGTGAAACAGGCGCTCTTGCTAATCGTTAGAGAGGCCAGAGATTGAATAGATGATGGAAACGGAATTTCTTTCTCATCTAGCTCTTGTCAACGCTGCGTGAAAAATAGAGCAGGCCCTGAATCGGGAAAACAACTTCATCAAATTTTGAACTTTCAAAGTTATTTTCATTGTGCAGGGACCAGAATGGACTTTTTTTATTTCTTGTGAAATAGGCCACAGCATCGTTTAATGAAATTTGTTAGCAGAATAGCTCTTGAGATATTTAATTTACTGAAAGTATCTTTTTTTTGCAGAGAGCAAAACCACTCAGCAGTAACTTTGGTGCTAATTTTGTTAAAAATGGTGACAAACTTTTGCAAAAAGGAGGGAAAATCCTGAAAGGTGTAGTTTTTTCCAACTAAAATGATTTAATGTAAAAATTCTCTATTGTTCCCAGGTGAAAAATGTGTCCCAGCCATTACCGAATGATCATTCAAAACCAGGTTTGGGGTTTCCAAGCTATTTTTTTTGCCTATAGCGACACTGGAAATCAGATCTTTAGCTGACGTTCATTTGAACTCCTTGCAGTCACCTGTCTTTAAACATTTTTCCAGATTTTGAAGTGCTTACATATTTTTTTTCCTTTTTTCTTTTTTTTTTTTTTTTTTTTTTGGCATTACAGCCACGCCAGCAGAGTTGAGCGAGGATTAGGATCCTGTTGTGAGCAGTGTTGCACAAACGCATGGCAGGAGCCAGTTGCTGCCCCAAAGAGTTTTATAATCAACATAGTGAAGGCAGATGACATTTGGGAGTGGAAGCAGGCAAATGGAGACAGAGGAACTTGTCCAAGGTCAAGGCTGGGATGAAATCCAGATTTCCAGCGTCCTTGTCCAGGTCCTGACTCACGACTGGCTCAGGCTTTCCCACCCTGACCCTTTCTTCGGCATTTTGCAGGTAGGTGGACTTTCCCTCTGGCCTTCCCTCCCATCTTGCCCCACTTTTTGGGGAGCCGCCTCCTGTGCGGCCAGACCTGAGAGGAGATGGCTGAGAGGAGAGGTCGGATGTCAGAGGAGATGGCTCAGCGGCCGGCACACCGAGCTCTGAGCCATTTCGCCAGCAGTCGCCAGAGCCAGATGCTTTGGGGGGATGGAGGAGAAACCCACAGCAGGCACTTATGAAATGGCTTACCCCTGGGAAAGTTTCCTTTGAGCTGCTGTCAATTAAAGGATGACTTGTGGCCTCGAGCGCTACTTTGCTTTTTTTTTTTTTTTTGTAATATTTACTATTTAAATTCTAGATGTTCTTGTTACCCAGACTTGCTTATTCTTCGTCTGCCTAATTTAAGCTAAAAGAGCTGCTCAGGGCAGAGTTCTGGTCTTCTTACATTTGTAAATTACCATGTCCCCCCTAAAATCACGCAGAATATAATAAATAAAAGAGCACTGCTGGGTTCTTCTGCTTTTAACTAGCCCTTCCCAATCTTTCCTTCTCTTCTTTGGTGCTGGTTAGGCACGCTGCTTGGGTTGAAACCATCTCTGTGACAGATTTTAAAGCAAACGAAAGTTGTGTTTAAAAAGAACCAAACTGTATTCAGAGAGGTGAGGACCATCTTTGGGATGTCCGTATCTTTGTTTCTGCGGCCTTTTTGGTTTGGGCACCTGAGACGCCAAAAATTCCTCGGCAGCGGAATTCACTGTCAGGAGTCAGACCTTCAGCTGGGCTAAGTCAGGCTGCTTCCCCCATGGCGGTGCGGGGGGAACTTAAGGTCACGGCACCTTGGGGGCCGCTGCTGGTTTTTTGGATGACTTTGATACCACCCATCCTGGAGCTTGCAGGACTTTTCCATAAAGCCTGTTAACCGCTCCAGAAAGCGCCCGTAAACCCGAGCTGCGCAAGGACTCACAGCAAATTTCTGGCGACACGTGCTCGATAAGGCTTAGCGCGTGTGCTGAGAGCGAGAGCAGCCGCCACTGCTTTTGAAAAGAAGCAGGTACCACTGCACCTGCGAGACTTGTGGTCCTGTCGCAAGGCGTACTTAACGTCAAGAGGCTGATTTGGCACCTTTGTCATAGCCCCTTTGGATCGTGCACCTCCACTAGGATATTGTGGATGGCTTTTTCTCAGAGCAGGACAAAGAAAAAGGTTTTTCAGGGCAAGATTAGTTCATTTGATGTGGTAGCTTGAGTTCAATTTCACTGTGCTTGTCTAAACGTTGCTAACCTAGCTGTGAAGCAATTGAGGAAACCACATTGCAGCTACACAAATGTTGTGAATTTAAAAAAAAAAAAAAAAAAAAGTCACCCAAATCCAACTCTCTCTGGTCCAGCCTTACTGAGAAAAATGAAGAGAAACAAAACCTCATGTGAACTCTGGCCTAACTCTTGTCCCCAGGTCTGGCCGAGATTGAAGGTGAGTCATTTACTGTGGCTCGATGGTGAAAATGAGCATCTGGATTGGGTTCCTAGCATGCAAAAAACCATGCTGTGCACACTGCGGTTCTGTGCGCCGGAGTAGGATGAAACACCGTTTGTGGGTTTTTTTAACAAGTGGATTGCTAGAGCTCTTGTCCATCTTCCTTCACCTCTTTCCCTCTCCTGCAGCCCCACAGACCAAAGTGGGAGAGGTCAAGCAGAGGACCTCCTGCTCCAGCACATGCTAGCCTGCATCCTCAGAGAGAAGCGAGCACGCTGCCTGCCTGCTTGGGAGTAGTGCTCAGACGCAAGCCTTCGCCACAGATGGCTGGAACTGAATTTTCAGTTCACTGGGTGTGTTATTTCTACCCTGTTTGAACCAGAAATATGTTTGTTTAAATATTTTCTCTGAAATTTCACTTTTGGAAATTTGCCTTGTAGCATTTCAGAACTAGTTCACTTGGTGATTTGTTTAATTTGGGAGTTAATTATTACAATTTTATGGTATTCCTTGATGTCAGTTATCAGAACTATCCTGATGTAATTGGTAAGTAACATAAGTAGTAAAAAACCCAAAATGAACCACCTAAAAACATTTTGACATTAGAATCTCAAATTTCATTTCAAAACTCCAAAATCTGACCTCAGAATGCCAACGTGTTCGGGGATGAAGACGCTTAACTCATTTGTATTTCAGTTCAGAATCTTTTTAACAGGACTTCTATTGAGATCATTACTAAAAAGATTAAATTGGGTAAAGCCTTCAGTTTTTCATTAGAAATTCGCTCTTAAATTCTGTCGCCACTACCCTGCATCTGCAGCGGAGCCGCTTACGTCTCCATCGAGTCTGGATGAGAGGCTTTTGCCTGGGTCTTAGAGAAATGTTAAGGCAACATCCTATTAAGAGTTTGATTTAATGCCACAGTGAATTTACCTTATCGTGTCTTTATTTTCTCAGACCTATCTGGGCTCCAGCTCGTCTCATTAGGGGTAAATGCTCAGAAACTCTGTTAAGTCGCTGCTCTACTTACATGTCATACCTGCCTGAGCCAAGCCAAGAGGGATTTATGATGTTGATATAAAATATGATATGAGGTATTAACATGTAGATATGGTGATGGAGAGGGCCGAGAGAGGGCTCCTGCCGAATTCCCACGTCCCTTTCATCACTTCTTCTGAGAGGAGCATGGCAAGAGCTGAAGGAGGGGTCAGAAGAAGACAAGGTTAGGAGATAGGGCAGCAAGCCTGTAGGTTTAATGTTGAATATGGCGAATCTTGAGGTCATTTTAATTTCTGGTGGTGGTGAGTTCCACGCCACATAAATCACAGGTCGGTGGGAGAGCGGCTGGGCGCTGCCGTCAGGAGGAGATGGCTGGCTGGTGGGGAGAGGTGGCCTCCCAGGTGAGCCCGGCCAGGCCACGCACAAGCGCAACGGGCAGCTTAAACCCCTCTCTGGCTGCACTGAGGAGTCTGCGTCCCGCCAGCGGGATGAGGGCGGAGGTTTGTTCCCAGGGACCCGCTTTGCTGAGCAGATGTGCTGCCCTGCTTCGCACCAATGCATAGCTTCATTTTTTTGGTATAGCAGCAGGAAGCGTCAAAACCGTGCCCACCTCACTCACCCCGGGGTAAGCAAGAAGCCATCATGGGCAAGTGAGAAGCGCTTTGCTTTGTACCTGCTGTTTCTTTTCTCCCAGTGCTCAGCCCGGTCTCCAGGGTGGCAAAGGCTGACCCCAACAGCCTGAGCGGGCCCTGCCGCGGAGAGGAAGACGTCTGAGGCCGAACCAGCCTCCCCGGCGGGTGGCTGATGCTGCCAGCGTCCCGGCAGGATGCACATGGGAGCAACACAAAGCAGCTCACACCCCACCCCTCCGGAGACCCACCGCTTCTGCTGCCAGCCTGGCATCCAGAGAGCCTTCTCCTGACCGGACCGAGGGCTGGAGTGAACCCCGGGACGGCTGAGGCTTGCAGATGGCCCGCGTGGCTCGCAGAGAGCGCGGTCGCTGGCCCTTCGCGTGAGTCGCCTTGTCACGGGACAGCAGGAGGGTGGCAGGGCCGTACTTCACACCGTCACACCCCTGGTCGTCCCCTCCTATCTCCGCACCCCTTGTCCTGTGCTGAGCAGAACAGCAGAGTGAAGATAATGATCCTCATTTATATCAGTTAAGGTCTCAGCCCACTCTGGAATTTACTTCATTAGGACTGTAGGCTGAATTTATTTTAATTTCTCCTACACTACTGCCTTGCTGCAGTGTAACTGAAGCATCTCTTTTGAGTGTACTAAAGTACCAGAGTTGTCTCTTCTCATTTCTTTTAGCCTTCTTCAGCTTTGTCTTTCTCCCCTTCCCACTTATCCTTCTCGCTCTCCCTTTCGCAAGTTGTTTACCCACTATCACCCGGCCTCTGACACCGGGCATCGTGTGGATTCAGCCACCGCTAGCAATGGAAAGGCAGCAGGCAGGGACGCCTGCCGCTCTCGTGCGTCACTTGGCCTGTGGGCCAGACCCTAACCTCACTGCAACCGACAGGTTCCGCTCCGTCTTCCCCCAGCTATAGCAGGTCAGAAGATGCACTTAAGCCTGCGTGGGGTAAGAGGTGCTTTCGGCTGAGGGAGGGCAGAAAGCCCCCGCTGCCTCTAGGGCCAGGAATAAAAAAGCAGGAGGGGCAAGAGCCAAAATTTAAAAAGGAGGGAAGCAGGTGGGGACACTGGGAGCGGCGACCATGGCCCATTGCCTTTGTCTGAGAGAGGTGAACCCGTGCATGGTGTGATGCGGCTGTGCATGCCCTGCCCTGATACGGCCAAAAGCAGCACTTCATGTCCAGCCTCGTTGCCCCTCTGACCGGGGCTGGGACGGCACTGCCCTTTGAGAAGGTGTCCCACCTGCGAGGAGGCTGGGGCCTCCCCGTCCCCCTTACTCCCATTTGTGCCTTTGAAGGAGGAAAACGAACCAAAATCAAAATTTTTAAGAGGCCTTTGAAGGGTCACTGCCTCTCAGAGCTTTGGCCTCTCCAAGCGAGGGGCGTGGAGGTTGCGGGGACGTGGCTTTTGTGGTGGTAAGGCCCCGGGACGTGAGCAAGAGCTGCAACAGGAGCGGTAACCCCAGAGGAGCCCACCCCATGCAGGCAGCCCATCCCCAGTGGCGCGACTGCTGTGGCCACCATGCCGGTTGGCGGTGTCTGTCATCTCCCTTCTCCTCTTCCCACGCGGTGCCCACCCCGCCGGCGGTGGGTCAGCTCGGCATCTTGCTGCAGAGTCCGTCCATCTCATCCCGGCCCGGCCCAGCCCACCCCCACCGTCACCCTGCCTCTGACAGCACCGGGGTGGGTGCCAGGGCCGTGGGACCTGTTTTCTGGGAAGAGGACACTGCAGTGAGGTTATTGCCGGGCCTAGCAGGTTCTGCTCGAGTGCTGCCATGAGACTGGTACCTCCTCCCCTTCATTTCCAGCCAAGCCCCAGTGCTCCCTCTGCTGGGAAACGTAAAGAGGTGAAAAACCAACGTAAGACAGGCAGAAATGGCCTGAAAAGTGTTAACACGATATTGCACTTTCCCCTCCATCACACACCTGCATAGCGGTAGCTGCAGCAAGGTCATGGCCGCTGACTGCCTGTGGGCATATACAGAGAGGTCTGCTTCGGTTTTTTTAATAGGCTTTCCTGTGAGTCTATGCTTTAAAAGAGATGTAGGGCCTTCTTTCTTGACAGCCTGGCTTTAATACAGCTTGTCTGGCCCCACTGTTTGCCCCTGATGTGGGACTTTTTCCAAAGCCTGACCCTAAACTCAGGGTGCTGGGGACTGGTGGCTCAGCACACCCATCACTTCTTGCTCTTACACGTGGTATGGGACCCTCAGAAGCTCCCTGGAGGCAAAGGATTCCTTCACGGGGGGTAACCCCGTGGTACGGATTGTCCTTTCCATGGAGCACCGGTGCTGCTTTAGAACACTAGAAATACCTGGTTTGAATAAGGGAAGTGGCAAGGTTTAAATGTGTGCTTGTGTGGTGCACAACCTGCCTCTGCAGCTATGAGTGGACGGGGAGAAAGCGTCCGCCAAGCTCTTAATCTGTTTTGGAGGTGGTGGCAGCACGTTTGCTTCTATAGAGAGCTTTATAGACTTGTTTCCCATCAATGGGCAGCCCTGACTGCATTAATTCCTTCCATTGAAACAAATGAGTCTGTGGCTGGATCTGACTGCATGGCTTTCAAGGGAATTCATTCTGTATCTTTCATGTTAGTGATATCTGTGAAAAACAGGAAACTGTTTTCCCATCTCATTCACATAATAGATAAGATGAGAAATTAGCTGCTGGATGAGCATCCTGGGGGCTGTTCATTTTGTCACAATAAATAAGGCTCTGGTGCTGCTGCCTCCTGTGTGCACGCACCACACACACACACACGTGCCCCCCCCCCCCACGCATGCACACTCACACTCACACTCACATTGTCTCCCTCTCTCAGGATCATCTTCTCACTTGGGAGCAGCTCTGCCTCATTGCTACAGACTCCCTGGTTTGGAAAGGTTTTACTCCCCTCAACTTCTTTTCTCTCTTGCTTCCTCCCACAGCTGCTGCCTGTGGCGTGCCCAGGCTCCCCGCGGCTGGCTGCATGCACCCCCAAATGAGGAAGGTTTGGGTGGGGAGTAGATTTTCGCCAGCACGGCGTGGTAGATGATAACCCCTCCTGCTCGCTACACTTCCCCCTTCCACCTTCAGGGGCAGGGACCAGACGGGAGCCCCGACGCGCTGCTGCAGTGAGCTGAGGGGGCACCCCAGCCAGTCACCCCCTTGGATGGCCTCCGTGGCTTGGCAGCAATGATTTTTCTCCAGTCCGATGAGGACCGCACCGTCCTTCTGCACGGCTCCCTCCACAGGCAGTGACCAGCGCCACGGCCGGGGATCGCTGTCACCCACTGGTGACAGGCAGCACCGATTTTCTTTTGAAATTTGCTTTTTCCACCACCTCACGTTTTGCCCACTTTCGGACAGTAAACTGAAGCCAACGTCAGGCAGAATTAATCATGTTTAAGAGCTGCGGTTAGTCTTTAGGACGAAACAAAAGTATTCCCAGGAGGATGCTGGAGAAGGAGAGGGAGCTTTTGCCTTCCGAGTTATCTTCCTGCAGATCCAGCTTGGGGGGAAACTCACAGCCTTGGAGCAAATTTGAAAAAAGGAAAGTGTAGTCAAAGCAGAGGTGTGGGGGTTTTTTTTTTGTTGTTTTGTTTAATGTTTAGAAAACTAAAGAAAAGGAAATCAATTATGAGGCCTACCTGAATTTTATTTCCTCACCAAAAACCAAATTACTCAGCAAACTTATCGCTTGCTATTGCAGGCCTTGGTATTAAAGAAAACAATCAGGCCAGCAGGATTAATCTCTGACAGCTGCCTTATCTTTAACTTGCACCTTTGTTATTTTCTGATGAGCTTCTCTTTTTTTGCTGCCACGTTGTACCATACCTCACTGGTTCCTTTCATTTTATCATCAGGCAGGAGCGGAGGACCTTTCAGTTTATTAAAAAACCTTTATTTGTGAAGAACAAAGAGGGGGGAAAAAAGGCAAACAATGAGGTCAGACAATCTCCTTCTTGCCAGGAGTCACTCACCTGTTATTTAGAGTGTTATCAGTTAGAGGAGACTTGCATCATTGAAAATCAGTCCCTGACAGCATACTCTGTTAATGCGCACACCCGCGCGCGCGCACACACACACATGCGTGCACGCACACAAAAGCCCCTTACAATTGACTCATACCAACCTCCAGACAAGGTCCTCTCTCGCCAAAGCTATAACATTTTCACCAGGGGAAGTCCGTTTTTGTTCTGGCTCGGGTGCGGCGGTCAGGGTCTGTGGCGCAGGAATAGGGCTTTGACAAGTCCAGCTGCACGAGGCTACTTGCTCTGCAAACAGTGTCCTCTGCCCCCCAGGAAAGCCTCCCGTCCTAACCTGCCTTGTGGTCTCCTGGCAGCTAGTGAGATCCAGCGTGACTTCAAGATTCTCTCTCAAACAATAGCCTTTCTCTTCTGCTGGGGTTGTTCATGTGCCTCTGCAGTTAAGCTTTGCTAATGAGGTTGACTCAGGCAGCACCCCAAATGACTTTGTCAGGTAGGAACGTGTCACGTCCCAGCTGCAGTCCTCAGTGTTGTGCAGATACTGATCTCCTCGGTGCAAGATCCCCTCTTGCCTTTGTCCTGCTGGTGGGTTTTGCTGTGGAAGTCTTCACAGAAGCTTGAGAGGCAAGATGAGCTCTGATTGCAAAATGTAGAGCTGGTTTCCTGCTCTTGACGTAACAAGTCCAGCTTGCCGTGTTTTTTTGCTTCATTTCCTCCCATCGAGTTCCAGACTTGTAGGACCTGAGCTCACAAATGAGTGAATTCGAGTTAGTGGCATCACATTGGTCCCACAGGGCTGAGAGCTGCACCTATAAAAACAGAATTATAAAACCAGACTTCTCTTTCTGGAGTTTGAAGAGCAAACTGGCTTTGAAGCTGTCTTTGAGGAAGAACTTGTTGAAGACGTTGAGATTATTGGTGACTGCCGTATGGCAGTGGCAATGGATTATGTGCTCAGTAAGTTCACTGTACTCATAGTTCATCTTGAGGTGTGCATTACATGCACATGTCAGTCCCATTTGTATGGTGTAGGTGAGCTGGGGGTACTTGCAACCTATGCGGTTCCCATAGGTTTATGGTCATGGTGGGGAAAGTCTCTCATGAAGGAAGGAACAGCTCTGTTCTGGGATGGGGATTCAGTTACAATAGTGTCATGAGACGGAGTTTTAAACAAGACTGAGAGTGATTTTTAAAGTCCTTTTGAGCTGTCTCTGTTCAGTTGAAGGCTAGTCAAAGACTATGTGCATGTTGCAAGAGCTGTAGAATGAGTGCCACTGAGAAATTTTTCAGTATTCAAAAAGTGCTAACAAGAGAATCGAGGGGGGAAAAAATCCCACCAACGCATGAATAATCATAGTAAAATGGTATTACTCAACCTCCACAGAAATTAAAAAGGCCTGGAACACAAATGTGTGAACCTATGGATACATACCTTTACCTTACTGCATCTGTGCGATCACAGACATAGTCATGTACATGATGATAGAAGACATGATGATCTAGCAGTATAAATGCTTTACTGGCAGGAGTTTAAATTGGTCTGCCGTAAATCTCACTGCCAAGAGTGGTGCACAGCATTCTTGTCCTTTGCCTCTCCTCTGAACCAGAGGGGGAAGCAGATGGTATAAAACTGTTTCTTCCAGCACTATGCCAGTCCCCATCCTAGGAAAAATAAAACCCTCTGGTGCCTGTTTGAGGCAGCTTTTAGTCTCCTTTACACCACCAGAGAGCAAAACTCCCTCAACAAATCTTTTCTACAGGTAAAGAAAGCAGGGTTCCAAAGGGCTGACCTCTCCTGCCCTTTCATGGTTAGACCCTTTGGGGAGCTGGGCTTCTCTCCTTTCCTGGGTCTTGGGGTGAGTTCTGCAGCGTGTTCTGTCCATCGTTTTGTCCTGTGAGCTCTAGGCAAGAAGTCTTCTCTGCCACACATGGCTTCAGAAACTGAAGATCTACAATTGTCATTGCATACCCAAAAGTGACCACGCATTGTGGGTGGTTTATTAAATAGAAATATACACAGATCTCTAGCTAGGAGGGTTATAATTGTCCATAAAAGTAGTAGATGTGTTTCCAGACTGCGGATACACACAAAGAAATGCTTTTTGCAGTCATGATCTGTTTGCCTGTGTGTGTATATTTGTACATACATGTGCCTTTAGACAGAATCAGCTATATCATCTGAGACCTTTGGTTATTTTCAGCAATCTGCTTCTCTTCTTTCTAGGTGTTTTCATTTCTTCTCCAGAAGCATTATTCAGTTTGACGTCTCCGTTCAAATCTGCAACGTATGAACCCAGCTGAAAAGAACCTGAGAAAATAAGCAGAGACAGCCACACAAAGGGAGCGTGGGGGGGACTGAAATCAGAAGAAAAAGAAAGGTAAGAGAATTCTTTGACAAAGGGGTCTTTGGGACCTAATGCTGTTGTGGTTTGTTATTGTACTCCATGCTTTGTTGTGGTTGGTCGTTTATTCTTTATTTTTTTTTTTTTTTGATGGTGAGTCTCGGTCAGCGTCTCTGTCCTTTCTAGATCCACAGCAGTCACATATTGCAGTGAACCCTCAATATGAGCTTGAAGGTCACATCAGGCCCCAAGAACACCCTTGCAAGGAAACTAATCAGTGGCATCCCATAGCATGAAAAACGGGAGGTAAACTGGTTTACTCCCTTTTCATTTGGCCGTACCTACTTAATTCTTTCCAGTGCAGCGATACTCTACTCTTGTCTTTCTTTCCCTGGCTCTCCAGTAAATAGCACTGGCCTGAAGCAATTGTAATTATTTATTTGATTTCGTTTATGCTGTGCACAATCTTAGATTGCATTAGCTACAGTTAAAATAAAAACAAATCAAAACTCATATCCCCTACTGAATTATACTGCCACGACAACAATGAAAGTAAAAGTGTCCTCATCAAAACCTCCCTTCTTAGCCCACCCCAAGATATTAAGCTAAAGCTTAACAAAAGAGACAAGTTTCGCAATGTGCCCTGAAGGTTCACCACACAAGGAAGCAAATTCAAGAGCTGTGGGCCGCCTTCTGCTGAGAAAAAAGCCATTTCCAAATGCGCCGCTCCGGGGACTGTCAGTTCGAATGCCTCGGCTCATGTCAACGGTGGACCTAGCGTTTGTAGGCAGAGGTAGTCTCTGGGGGACGGGCAGGTTCAAATCACAAGGAGATTTAGAAACTAAGGCCTGAATTGCACCTGGAAATGAACTGAAAATTGGCGCAGCCTGTGCACCATCTGCGCTCTATGGTTTGTGTCTGAAATGTGGATATGTAAGCAGGCAGCTGCATGCTGCAATTAGCTGAAGTTTCTGAGTGGTCCTCAGACGTAGTGCTGAGCAGACCACATGGCAGCGATCCAGTCTGGAGATGAGAAAAGCACAGACAATGGTGACACAGTCCAACAGGACAAGAGGTTGAAATCTCCTCACCAAGCAGATAGGAGAAGGGGAAATAAACACTCGTAGCTCCTGCTGCCGCTGGAACATTCAAAAGCATCTGGAAATCCAGGAGGCCTTCTCCAGCCGGGCAACAAAGGGCAAGGCTTCCCTCCATCCAGACGGCGAGCATCACTTTTGCCGTCTCCCCCAATTATTTCCTGACACCATTATCATTTTGATTTCATGTGCAGTCAGCTCTTGTCTTCCAAAACCTGGATTTGGATTGAGCCTGAGAAAGCCAAATGTCTGCAAAACCTGAAGTCCCATGAAATAGGAGTCACAGAGCTGAACATCATGAGCATTTTGATGGCATTGTTTTCCAGCACTGTGATGGTTCCTTTGTGAGTATCACAAGCCATCTGTGGAAAAAGCAATGAAATAACCCTCTAATAACCCAAAATACATGCAATTTTTTATTCACATGTCAGAATCTCTTGACCATAAACTAGGTGGGTGCAGAATATAAGTACTCTGAGGCATAAGCCTTGTTACGGAAGACTCTCTCTAGAGTTTGCCTCAAAGGTGGTGGTCTCCTTGCTGCAGTGAACAAAACCTTTTTGAGGCCTGCTAGGGTTATCACAGCCAGGATTCAGAAGTGCGGTAAATTTTAGCCCTAGTTATAGAAGCAAGTAAGACTGCAGAGACTTTTCTGTGGGCACTTTGGGGAGGAAAATGGTGGCTCAAAGTGGGAAGCTGAAGTTGGAACTTTACTGTTGGCCAAGAGTCACACCGGTCTGAGAGCCCAAGTATACTGTACCGTGAGTGCCTGAGGTACGGAAGGGATGCCAAACAGACTGATTGAATTACAAGATGACAACTGCCTTATCACGAGCCCAGTGGGTCTGACCTGTCCCTGCATCACTCAGGTTTTAGGCTGGTGTAACTCTTCTGAAGTGAATTGTCTGCTGAGGCGTCCTGGAGCAACGCATTGCCGTGGAGATGTGTGATGTTTCTTGAGGGACAGAGAGCAATCGGGCTTCTGGGGGTGAATAAATAAAATCACTTCACCTCAGGGTTTAGACAATCTAATGGCAGACCTTCATTAGCTAAAAGGAGTTTTATCAATAAAACAACCACCACATGGAAACTCAGGCAAATTCACAGGGGGAGCAAATTCCAGTTTTTGGAGACTGTATGTCAGGAGTGGTAATGTAGAAATCCACCTTATTATATCACCCAGGTGTGAAACAGTTGGTTTAAAGTTGTATTTGCTCACTGTGCTAACTGAAATGGAGGGTATACTTCTTTTTGTCCAGCAAGCTCTGAATAACCAGCCCAGCGTAGGATGCCCTGCTTGATTTTGTTCCGACACACCCAACATCCCGAGGACTGGCAGCTAAGTTCAAATTGGATGGCTTTGGTTGCTAGTGGTGTGTAAGACAGAATGGCAGCACAGGCCAAGGCTGGTGCTGACAGTTGAAATAAAGGGCTTTTACGAGTGAACTGTGCACATTTGATCTCGAGTTGCTGAGAGGAAACAGCATGGAGAGAGCTCTGGGAGGCAGCTCGCACAGTGCCCTCGCTAGTACAATGGCAGAGGAGACTCCCACTTCAGATTTCTGCTCACTGGATACCCGCTTCGATTTTGCCCAGCTTTGATTTTGTTCCTAGCACAAAGAGCACCTTTGTTCAGATCTGCTAGTTCATATTTACACCTAGGAGAAGACCAATGCAATAGCGTCAGTGTAATTGCATAGCAATTTGGTAGTCTTGAATTAAAAATTCTCTTTTGGAGCTCTGTGACCTTCCGAAACTTTGGAGGCATGCTGTCTACCAGGTCACCTACCTACCCAGATGTCCCAACATGTCAAATCACTTGACCATCACAATCCAAGTTTTCTGTGGCTTCTTGCGTTGACCGTGCCAGTCTGTCTTGAGGGATTCCTTCCACTCACTTGTCTTCCCATGCTGCATCAAACATCAGTTACATATTTTCATTTTCAGGGCCTAATTCCCCAACTAGCACATCACTGGGTCACCACCATCTCTTGCATACTCATGAAATGTCTACTTCCACCTCCAGTCAGACAATTTTCTGGTGTCTATTGCTCATTTGTTAAATTTTCAAACAAGGGCCTCTGTGTTTTCTTCCCTGTTGCCCTGTTAAAGCTTCAAACAAGTGTCTCTCTGTTTTCTTTCCTGCTGCCTTTTATGCTCAAGATGCATCCCCTGCAGCCAAATCCAAACTTGCCTTATTATCGCTGTCCAACCCGCCTTGAAACTATCCTTTATAATGGTATCTATAAAAGGCTGGACAACCGCTTGTGGGTGTGCTGGAGTGACTGCCTGTCCAGCTGAGTACTATTTTGCTGTTATTTCCTTGTATTTCCTTCCTGTCCACATTTGCCTGGCGTCTTTTTTCTCCCACTAAGCCTCATTTCTTCTTTGTTTAGACCATTATCTTGTGCTGTGCTTACACAGTGCCTGCCACAATGCAAGCCTTGCCTGAGGGTAGTGCTCTTGGACACGATGGTGGTTTATATCAGGTGGAGATGTACTGCTGGGAGAGAGCCGGATCCCTGTGTTGCCTGTTGCTAGACCTGGTTAGTGTGGGACACGTGTTCCTCAATCCCCCGGCAGAGCTGTGCAGCCTCCTCGCACTTTCCCTGGCGTTCAGCCCTATAAATTTGAGACATAATCTGCAAAATTTGGAGGGGTTTTACAATGAGGAAACGCCACACTGCAGCACAAAAAGGTGCAGGGTCAAGTCTTTCCCTGATGCAAAAGGACAAAATGCCATCCCGGCTAATGGAGGCACAGCCATGGTACGTCGGCAGAAAATGAGCCCTTCTGCAGATGGGTAAGTGCTGTGGGGTCTCTGCCTCTGGTTTGAACCAGCCACCGGGAGCTCATGGCTGTCATGAGCAACTCATACCAGAGGTCAGCCATGGGAAGAGGAAGAGGAAGAGGAAGAGGAAGAGGAAGAGGAAGAGGAAGAGGAAGAGGAAGAGGAAGAGGAAGAGGAGAGGAGAGGAGAGGAGAGGAGAGGAGGCGAGGAGAGGCGAGGAGAGGCGAGGCGCGGCGCG
>JAVKLA010000028.1:21901751-21987948 GCA_034782735.1 Sagittarius serpentarius | reverse complement strand
AGAAGAGAAGAGAAGAGAAGAGAAGAGAAGAGAAGAGAAGAGAAGAGAAGAGAAGAGAAGAGAAGAGAAGAGAAGGAGAAGAGAAGAGAAGGAGAAGAGAAGAGAAGGAGAAGAGAAGAGAAGAGAAGGAGAAGGAAAGAAAAAAGGCATTGTTTGAAGCTGTTGGCCAAATATGTTTTAAAAATATAACTGCATTTTTTTCCACCCCAATGGAATATGGAAATTCTGTAAAAGTATTTTAAAGATAAGTACTAGTTACGTAGCCCCCAAATAATCATATTTTTCTTTGAGCTTTATATTTCTCTTAAGTTAAATCCATTAGTAGATTAGCTTTTGCCAGCTCTATTCATGGATATTTGATCCTTGAATCCTTTCAAGAAAAAATCAATGTGTGGCTTTCCAGCTAATTAGCATAATGTTACTAAAATGTATAACGCAGCCAGGATTGCCGAAACCTCACGCTTTGTCTTTACAAAGTCTGCGGGGAAGGTCAAGAAGTACTTTGGGCGCAGGGGTGGGCCGGCTGGCCAGGGGTGGGTTGGGCAGCGGGGACCAGGTGGGCAGGGACGGCCTCCCCTTCCCTATTTTCCACCCCCCCAGCCCCCTGCTTTCTTCTGCAAATCAAAGCCGCCATCTGCTATGACAAGTGTTCCCATTCACCTTTTCCCTCTTATCTGCTCCCTCGCAGGGAAGTGCTCTGGAGGCTGACAGCCTCATCTCCGAGCTGATGCTGCCTTTCTGCAGCCATCGCCCCCCTCACCCCTGGCCCCCACCACCTGCCCCCCTACCCTCAGCGGGGGGCTCCGGGGTCCGGGGGGGGGCAGCCGGGGCTGCTGGCATGCAGGGCGAGGAGGGGAGGTGGAGGTATATCGTACCCCCAGGGTACCCTGCCGTTGCATTCCCCAGCATCTCTTGGCATCCATCTCCGGGCGTTTGCCCGCCGCTGTATTAGTCCCATTTTTGAGGCAGATGCTGGGGGGAGAAACCTTGCTTGCTTTTCCCCCTCGCCTTCTTTCCCGCAAACTTGTGCAGCTCACTGGTATTTCTCATTTGTTGAGAGGAAATCATTTGGGTGACTGAGAAGCTTAAGCTAAAATATGTCGTGGACCCCCATAAATTACAGCAGTAATGGCAACACAGCAGATCGCAGAAATGCTGGGGGTAAATATTTTTTTCTTTTCCACGCAGTCAGCTCATGCTGACACGTCTGTGGTTGCATAGGTGTCAACAGAGAGAGAATTATTTCCCTGCATGAAAGAAACCTGAGAAGGAGAAAAAAAATGAGGGAGGAAGGCATAAGAAGCTCCTGTGAGTACTTTTTTCCCTGCTGTAAGGGAACAAAAAAACCCCTCCCCTTTGTTTTGTTCTCTTGTCTGGATGTGACATTTTATACCGTTTCCCTTCTATTCTTTCTTACCCAATTTTAATGGCTATGGCTATCTCGCCTAAGTATATCTGTGGCAGGCTCTTAGCTGCGCCGATGGCTGCCAGCATGGACAGGCAGCAGCAGCTCCGTCCTCGGGGCTTCACCCTTGCGGTCCCACAGCGCTCTCAGGAGGGTATCGAGTGATTTCTCGGGAGTTAATGCTGATTGCTTGAGAGTTAATGCTGCTTTATTGTAGAGTGAATTCCACGCCCTCAGCTTTTTGCACCCTTGGGCCCAAACCCCGCCGTCCCGGTGTCTCCCCGCACAGCGGCACAATAAGGCCTTTCCATTCATTTGAACCATTGGAAGGTGAAAGAACTTTGCAAGTTCAGTAAAAATGCACAGCAAAATAACTTTCATTAGAGGTAAAATTATTAGTTACCAGTAACTGATAGAACAATATCACTAGATGGGCTTAGAGGAGCTGTAGATACCGGAAGAAAATTGAAAGCGGGTGGTAAGCCTGCCTTTGCCACTGCTAAGCTTGGCTGGAGACTGACTCTAGGTTTTTTTGCCTTTTGACTCTCGTAGGTGCTTCATCCATGGGAATGTGTTGGTTAATGGTCTTTTCTTGAGAGCTGATACTTAATGTTTTCATTAACCACCTAAAAATATTTAAGCTGATGCAAAAATGTTTAGGTTTATCAAAGCTCCTGAAGACTGTGAGGAACTTTAGAGGAATTTGATAAATTCAGGTGGGTAGATTGCTCAAAACCAAATATGAGTAGTGAAAAAAGGTGAAGTACATCCATGGAAATAGTTTGAATAAATCACAGGTGCTAGTGGGGTCTCCAGAAAAAAATAATGCAAGTAATGTGTTAGAGGCCATGGGATTAAAAAAATCAACCCCCCCTTGTGTAATTATAGTGTCTTTGGCCAGTGAAGGAAAGTTAGTCTATCTTGCAAATCTTTTCAGTTCATCTAATAAAAAAAATAAAAAGAAGAAAAAAAAGCTCACGATGAAAGATGAAAGGATCTGCAATATGAAAGGACTGAAGTTGGCTACGGAAGTTGTTAGAGATATGGAAAGATAACCTTGGAGAGAGGGGGGGAAATGAGTGAAATCTAGAGCAGACCAGAGGCTTGTGAGGTACTTCCAGAGGTGTGCAACCCAGAGGATGCCTAAAGGGGAAGGAGAGCTGCACTCTGCATGATATTAGAGATTATTTAATCTGTCATCAGTGGTATAAACCCTAATGCTCAGTGGCATAACTCAGAGACCCACTGTCTAGCTTCAGAAGATGTTTTTCAAGTGGGTAGGTTATTTCATAACTATGTACTATAAATTGCTTTGCCTTGTCATGGGGACTGGTCATCCTGGTCGCTTGTGGAGGCCCGATACTTACCTCCACCGCTAATTTGTTACGGGATGTAATTACACGTCTCTATGCCAGACTTCTAAGGGTTCCCAGTGAATACATTCCTTAAAAAAGGTTCCTAATGTTCTGTCACGTAAATGTCCTTGAAAATTGACTCAAGGACTTCTGTCCATATACTTGGCGCTTTCTCCCAGTGCACTGTATTCATGTGGGCAAAGCCACTTGTCCCAGTTTGAATGAGCCGGGAAGTCTGTATGGGAGGACACGGATCTGGATCCAACGTGTGCTTTTAAATAAAAGAGCCTTTCCCCAATAAAAGAAAATGTGTGTGGCTAGTACAGTGTCAAAGCGCTGAGCAGTACATTTTCTGAGCATGAAACATATTGACTAAAATTCCCTGTCTCGCTAGATGGGATTATGATAAAGTGCCGTGGCTTCATCACTATTACTGCCGCGCCGCATTTTTGTTTGTTGGTTTGTTTAGGTTAACATTTGTAATGTTGCTAAAAAGCAATTCTCTGCTTGTTCCTGATTCAGCTGTTCTTCTTGTTTGTGCTGGACTACGCAAAAGAAAAAGGACGCACGGCGGGAATATGGTGGGCGCTGGCTGGCGTGGCTGGGATGGAGAGCAAAGCGCGGGACTGAAACGTCTCCGCTGTTGCGTTGTGAAGCGTGTGTGTGCCTTGCAGTGCTCTGGGGGCATTGCCAGTGATACAGAGCTTTGGCTTTTGATTCTTTCCATGTCAGAGATACAGACTGCTTTTCAGCTGGGCTTGCTCTTGCGCCCGCAGCAGTGATGCCTCAGCCATGGCTCGGGTGGTCCAGCACATCAGCGATGATGAGGTGACATGGGAAGGTCTGACCCAGCCCTATGGCTAGAGCAGAGGGAGAGCTGCTAGGTGTCTGCAAGCACAAAAGACATTTCTGTCGTCTTTCAGGACGCTTCTCTACCTTGAACTGACTGGCAAAGGTTAGACTAAACTTTCTGTGCTGATTAATAAAACCTCTGTGGACGGGGTCCAAGCCAAACCTGTGAACAGTCTCTATCTCTGAATTTCAGTTTGTTACAGCATTTACATTAACTTGTAGATAATGTGCTCATAAAGCATTGATCTAATACTCTGAATTATGAAGCAGTTGCAGTTGAATTAATGTTTTTTACAATCAAGTCTTATTTTGATACCCCTTATGTTCAATTTCCGGAGAAAAATCTCCTTTCTACCTAAAATTTGCATATCTGTTTTTTAACAAATCTGGCAGAACTGTTTGACAGAAAGTATGAGGTAGATTAGCGAAGGTATTTCACAGGCTTAGGCATGTAAAATGAGCTGCAGTACGTATTTTGCAATAATTTCCTCCATTTTTAACCCATGTCTTGAAATTGTTGTGTTTCGGAAGAGTGAGCCATAGGTGAGATGCAGATTGCAGAATACATATCCTGTTGACTTTGAATTTAAATCAGCTAGACATGCAGTAGCTCACCTTGTGAGTTTAGGAAGAAGTCCGTTCAAGGCTGGAAGATAAATTCGGCACGCATTTGCAAAGGTGAAACTGTAGGACCCATCAGCCAAGCGTCTTATTGGAAAGACAAGTTAAACTCTGCTGGGACATCCTAAACCAAGGTGGCACTGGAGTTAGAAGCCTGTATAATCCTAATACTGAATGTACTGGGGTTCACTTCTGATTTCTGGCGGCAGCAAGGCAGATCAGGACCTTCACACTTCTCTGTTGAACCTTATTCCAACCACTTTTCCTACGTGCAGGAAATACCTGGTGTTTGTTCACTAGAATGAACTATGTCTCAGAAAACTCAGATTAAAATCTTTGCTGACAGGGAGTAAACTGCCTGTCCACATCTTTAGGTAACCCAGATGAGACAGGACATCAGGATTATTTGTGCCTGGCCCAGCTTTCAGAGGGTCCACGCGGTACTTTGTACATAGAGCAAATCTACGGTAAGAAGTGACTTGAGGTGTTATATGCTCATTAGGTAAGTATATCTGAAAAAAATAAAATACCTTTTCATGATGGGAAAACAAAAAGGACATAGATTTGATTTTTTTATTACATCAAGGGGTTGCTGTGCTAATGAACTTTGAGAGCAAACTTTGAACTTTACAGTATTTGTCAACAAAGTGGTTTCCCAGCCTGTTTTGTTTATCAGCTACTTATTTGATTCAGATTGTCAGTAAGGTAGAATTATGAGACGGCAAGCGGCGTATGATTGTGATTTTTCAGTGATTTTAAATTAGTCCCTTTAAATCTTCAGGTTGACTGCCTCAAAATACTCCAGAAATTTTCAACAAAGCTGTTGGTTATGTTTGCTAACTGTGGGAGAAAAAAACACAGCTTGGCAAGTTAGTTTTTTAATGATATAAAAACTTCATATCCAGATAAACTCCTAATCCTACTGATTTTTGTTTTGCTTCGGTCATATCTGTTGACAGTTATCTCCAGAAGTTACTTGCATGTTGTATACAAATAAATAAATCCTTTTATCAATTTTCAATTGAATGCTTTTCAATTTTTTTTTAGCTATCTCTTGTTCTTTCATTATGAGAAACAGTAGATAACACAAAAGCAGATTTCTTTTTTTTGCGTTACATAAGTTAGAGAGTCCCTGTTTTTATTACTTCTCTAAACTAGGAGTCCTGTACTTTTCAATCTCTCTTCCTATGGAAACTTTCCTCATATATCTAATAATATAGCACTGAATTACACAATGATGAACTGAAAGAGGATGTTTCCTGTTGTGCAATTAGCTTTGGCGAGTGGGTCTGCCAATACTATTGACTATCAATTGTCAGTTCACATCAAGTACTTGGGGTTCAGGGTTCATGGATGGAGTAGACTGGCACTCTTCCTGGTGGGAAAAGGCAAGGAGGGCTTTGCTTATCTAATTTTGGAGCGGATGGTAAGTGGCACTGTTGAAGGGGCGAGGTGCCAACTGCCTTCAAAGAACTAATTGTTGAACACTTTCTCAATAAATCATCTCTTGTTTCTGATAAACTCACCAGTGTTTGTTCTGCCTCTTCTTTTCCCGCCAGGAGGATCAGGCTGAGCAACACCAGCGTTATCTGAGCCTTTTGCCTTTCTTAACCCTGGTGACGTTGGTGCATGCTGTGGGAACCCCATGGGAGCGGTGCTGGCCAGGCCGTTCAATACCACTGCAGAGGGTCACGTTGGTCGTGCTGACTCCCCAGGTTCTGGGGCAGCCAGGCACACCAGGTTTGTCCAGTGCGGAAACGCGCACACTTCCTGAGAGAGCACAAACCTGGTGACCGTGGCGTTAGTATGAGCTGCACGCTGGGCTGTAGCTGTCCCAAGACCTTCCCCGGGATCACCTACGCCTTTGATGGGCCTCATTTCTGTTCTCACTCCTGTCATCTTCAGAAACAGCATTCCTGGACCACCCCGGTCTCCAGCCGGCTCCTAGCTGAGGAACTCCCAGGTGTTTCCTTCAGCACCCACCTCTGCCTTTCCCCCTCAGCCTGTGCCGTGGCCCAGCACCTCTCCGACCCCTGTCTCTTGTCCAGGCACTATCCTCACGGCAATTTCCTTTCGCCGTCGCTCATGACTCCCTGTGTTATCTTGCTTCGCTGCTGAGTCCCACAGCAGCTCTTTATTTGCCGTGTAACAGGAGCATTCAGATATGCAGAACTACCGCAGAGCAAATGCTTTGGGAGGTAATTCTCGAGAGTGTTTAGATGTTGTCTGGCCATTTTGTAAGACCAATAAACCTGGTTGTTGCTCTGCCTGCCAAAAATCTACCTTTCTGCAATTCTGTGTCCAAATTATGAATACCTGCTCCCCCCAAAACTCTTCCTTCTCGTAGGGTAGGTAAGGAGACTGCTCGTGTTGCCTGTTTACTACTTACAGAAATGTTCAAAGTAGTCTTGACTAAAACATAGACATTAGCAGAGAGAGAGAGTTCCGTGGTGGGCTTAAATTAATGAAACAAGATTTCATTTGGTTTAACTTTGAAACACCCCTGTTTTCATGCAGAAACTCAGATCTGGGTACGTTTTGTTTGTATTCAAATACCAGGATGCTTGGGAGATGGGGAGTTTGCTTTGTTGTAAACTGATTTTAAGCTTAATATGGTTGTTGATTTGTATCATAACAACAATAAACTTCCATTATCCAGATACTGTTTCTCAAACTTTTGATGTGACATGAGTAAAATAGTGATACTGAATTCATTTAAAGTCATGGCTTCTGGGTCCTATATTGTATGTGTGAAGAAATGTCTTTAGGGTATTTATTTCCTATGGACATAGACAAATTTGTGGCTTCTAGATTTCACCCTGAGTATATTGCCTTAACTACAGCATACAGAAAAGCATAAAGGCCAGAAAAGAAACACAAAAATGTCACTATCAACCCCTGCATGACCCTGGTAGAAGTAGCGGCAGGAGTGACCCTTCAGTGCATCATCTCAGGCTTTCTCCGAGTAGAAGATAGTCTGAGAGTATATTCTTGTAATGATCACCGGAGAGAGTTAGTGTATAGAAAATAAGTGTGTAAGAGAGAGAGAGAGGCAGGGAGGGAAAGTTTTTTAAAAATAGTATTTTAAGTCTTCTGTAATTTGCAGCAAATCAAAACACATTATCATATGAATAATATATAAAGAGATGATAATATAAATGCATGCTACATTTCCGTATCTGCACACCCAAAGAAAGAAAATTTGATTCACTCCCATAGTTTTTCTCATCCAATTGCTGTAAAAATCTCTCTTCTCTCACATCTGTCATTACAGCATCTGAAATACGAATATGCATCCAGACCGCAATATTTAGGTAGACAGCAGAGAGGTTTCTGCTCTTCCCCAGCCTGTGGCAAAAATAGGTCTTTGACAAAATGGGAAGAAAATCACCTTCTGCTTTCAAATTTTTCCATTTTTATTTTACTGACACCTTCTTTGATAATTTTGTTTTCTGTTGTAGTTGCTTCTTCTTTCACCTCAACTTGTTTTTCTTTTCCAGTAAAGAATAAAGCAGAGCTGTGGGGAAAAGCGACAGAAAGCACGGGAAGAGGCAGGCTTTGCTCACCCCTAATTTTGACATAGATCTTCAGAGAAAAGAGTGAATGAATAAATGAATGAAAAAGTTGGTCCCAGAGCTGCCAAAGGAAAACATTACTGGAAGTTGTTGTAATTTTTGAGGAATTTGAATCGTCACTGCTTGCAGGAGAGCAATCAGCTGTGTTCGCTTAGCAATACAGCGAAGTGAGGTTTCTTTTTCCTGGCTGTTGATGTTGAATTACTGCCACTGTTCAGCTGCTTTCTGAAATACTCCATTCCTAAGGCACAACAATTTGTGGCATCCTAAATGTGTAGCAGTGATTTCTGCAGATTAGATTTATTTCAAATGCCTTGCTTTGGTACAGAGGTCTCATCTGATCCCTGCTTTTAACATGCACGTTCCTCAGTTGAGAAACCCATTGTTCTGCCTTAAACCAGCGAGGACACAGATTAAACTATCCAAAACCAAAGCACCTTGGGGAGTAGCCTTCAAAACATGTATACATGTGTTTGTGCTTGGGAAGGTGTCTGTATTTTGTGCAACCCAAATTTTTATTATTTTTAAAGGGGTGAGAATCATTACTTCTGAAAACAGCGTGCGAGGGGGATGCGACACTGGACAGTTGCTGTTGCACCACAGGCTGCAGCGCTGCTTACGACGATCTTTGCAAAAGTACGTGACCCGGGGATTTCAGTGTCCTTAGTGTTGCCAGTGCACAGATGCTGCAGACAGATGTGTGTGTGTGTATGTATGCAAGTGGATTTTTAATGTTTGGTTATATATGCTTAAGTGCATGTGATTTTATAGATAGGACGTATTTGTGCTTGACAAATAAAAATTGTTAGAATGCGAAGTGTCCTTTGCCAGACGCAATGGGCAATATTAAAGAGAAGACTAAAAACTATTATTATCAGGTGCTGTTACTGCTTAACGTGCAATGACAGAAGATAAACATTTTTTATGCTTCCCCGTGTCCTGTGATGTTTAAGATGTCCTGTTTACAGCTGTCTTTACCTTGCCTAATTCCGGCATTATATTTGACATCAAATACTTCCATCCTGAGGTGGGTCCTTGACCATCTTTAAAATGATTTGGGCTTCCTGTCATCCAGTTTAAATCATGCATAAAAAAAGCTCCATCGCAATCCTTGAAGGCCACAGTCAAAACACGGTTGGTCCCAGTCTAACCCGCAGCTGCACAGCACTACATTGTCATCGTAGTTGGATGTGATAGATTTTCACTCTGCTTTACCAAAATTTTGTTTGTAATTGAGTAAATGTGCCACTGGCTGTTGAAAATAAAGTAGCCCAGAGCAACAGCAGCATGAGTATTTTTTTTAAAATTGTGTGTGATTTTTATATACATACAGATATATATATATACACACCTATACCTACACATACATACAAATAAAATAGAAAGGCTGTATGAACAGGTCAAGTGCCTAGCCAAGATTAGGAAAAAATCCCCTTCATTGCTAAAAGGCGTCCTGAACTCCATTTTCTCGACGTGTGTTGCACATTTCCCCCCTCAGAGAGGGTGAAAACATAAAAGCACTACTGCAGACTGCGGCGTGGGGGAGGGTTTTCTTCCTCACACTTTCTACTTCTGTCAAGCCACCTGAGAAGTTGATATGAGAAGGGCATTTTAGAATAAAGACATTGCTCTGACAGCAAATACAAATGAAATAAAATTGGCCTAAGGCTTTGATGCCAGAACCTGAATGGAGAGCTGAGACTTGGCAGTGCACTAGTTTAATACACCAGAGAAATAGAACTAGAATAATTTGCAATGCGCTATGATGAAAGAAGAAAATATAACAAACCCAGAGATTAAAATAGACTTTCCAGCCTGCGTATATTCGCGTTTTGCACTCAAGCTGACCCACAAACATAGCAAGAGAAGTAAACGTGCACTTTTCGCTTCTTTTGGAACAAAGCCGTTGGACGTGGAGGGGGACACCACGTCAGGAGCTTGGCCTTGAGACTCCAGAGGGAAGGAACTGAGGCTCTCGCCGCCACCACCAGCCACGTGAAGCTGTTGCTCTGGCCGCTGAACAGACAAACAGGCTTTGCGGTGGAAGAGAAGCAATAGTTGAGAGAAAGAAGGCACTTGCAGGACACCTTGTGCATGCCATTGACGTGGTGGGGTTTTTTTCCTGTACACGTGCACACGTATCCCTAGCTTCCTCCCAATCCAATTACTTTCCTTAGTGTAAAAACTCTTGAGTTAAGGATTATTTGGGGTTTCATGCTTGTACAGCATTTATAACCAGAAGTGATCCTACGTGTTGCCACAATGCAAAGAGAAATAATAGTAGCCAATGGGTTAAAGACTGAGTTGGTTAACATTAACATGCAGGTCTGTTTATTTTCATATCCTCCAGAAGACATCATTTATTGGCCTCTAATGTTTTTCAGGTTTGTATGACCCAAATATGAATTGTTTGACTTTTTTTGCAATAGGCATTTTGGCAAGTAGTGAATTCATTTTATGGTATTAAGTCAGCTGTAGAGAAAAATAAATAAATTGTTGAAGTATCAGAGCCAGTTATGGGCACTGATTCATGTGCTGGATTCTGCATTTCTCCTTTAGATATTTAAATGATTCCAGTGCACAGGCCCAGTCATTCCAAGTCTTTGGATGTATTTAAAGCAATTGAAAATCCCTTTTCAACACAAAAGTCAAATACTATTACGGTCCCTTTAACAAATACTAATGGCTACCTTAAGATTGTGGTAGGATTTGAGTTTCAGTATAAAATTCCTCTTGCTGGTAAAGGAGGGTTTAAGCTACACAGGAAAAGCACCATGAAGTACAAGTAATAACAACAACCACAACTCCTTTTCTAAAAAAACCTGGGTTCAAAGACCACACCATGCTCACCTGATACAAGTCACCTCAGTTTCTTCAGATGCAAAGCTTGATTGAACAGAGAGCCATTTGCAGCAAATAAATGTAAGACATGCAGAATTATACAGCGTTCTCCTAGAGGGAGACTTTGCTATCAGCTCTGTCATACAAAGTGTCCTTAGGAAGGAAACCAGCAATTCAAATAAACCAGTTATTAGTTTGCATCCAACTCGTAAGTCTGAACGCTCCAAGTTATTAATTTTGGGTCGGAAGGGCAAGAACACAGTTATTGTCCGATTCTGTCAGTAGAGTGAAAAAAAAAGAAGACAGTGGTGCTATCTAATTCATCAGGAATTTACGTACATTAGGAAAGCAATAACTTTGTCACAAGTATACTAACTACCAGAAGTAAACAGCTTCTTTGAGCCTGATGGAAAAAGCTCCAGCATGCTGTGGTAGCAGTGCTTTTGTTTATTATCATATATAGTTCAGTGCTTTTGTTTATTATCATATATAGTTTAACCTATTTTTACGTTGACTGTCGGATTTTCTGCTTTTCACACAGATTCAAAAAAATCTTAGGTTAGTGTGTAAAGGAAGGAGAAGCTTGTAAGCAAGAGCTGGCCAGCTGGGGATGGAGGTTGTTAACTGAGGACAAAGCAGACATTTACAAGAGCGGGGCAGAAAAGGGAGAATGAAACAGAGATCTTCAGTTACATTTTTCTCCTTCAGAAATATCACTTTGTCTATGGCAGTTCAAACACTTGGGGGGAAAAAAAAAAAAGTAATAATATGAATGTTTAGGATTCCCCTAGGCATTTTCCGTGCTCTAGATATCCCCAGAATGTAACAGAGCGTCCTAGCTCACCACTGAATAACGTCTCAAATACTCCCTTCCCCTCACTGGCTGGAGGGACTAATTTATGAAGAGAGATTAAAAGAATTAAATATAGATAGCTTCGCTAAGTGAAGACTACAGTGGGACAAAAGAATAGCCTACAAATACATGAAGGGTGTAAATTCCTGAGGGAGGTGAATTATTTAGGACAATAGGAGGGGGTTTAACTAAGAGAAATGGGATGAAATTAAGGATAGGAAAAATTAGGCTGAATATATAAAAGAAACCTTCTTGACAGCAAGATCTATTTGGTCATGGATGACTGTCCCTTGGGAAGTGATGAAAGCCCCATCGTTTGGTATGTTTAGAGGCAGGCTTTGACAAAACATCAGTTAATGCAGCGTGGGAAACAACTTGCAGGGAAATACATGAGACGAGTTAATAGGTATTGTTGGTCTCCTTAATCTTTCTGTAGGTATTGTTGGTCTCCTTAATCTTTCTGTAATACCTCTCATCAAACCAGCCCTCCAGCTCAGTGTATCACCTTTGCCATCACCAGACTTGGACCACGTGGATCCCGCGCTTGCTGCGTGAGAACCACACCATCACCATCCCCTTGCCCAGGCGGACGCTGGTAAATCTTGCAAGGTCTTCCCTTGGCATGAGGTCGTTTGGCAGGTCAAGGTGCAAACGATGGCTACCTCCATCGCACGGCTCCTTCCGTACTCTCAGGTGCTGAATTATCCTTTCCCTCCCACTTACCTTACACCATGCTGTCGAGGCGCTGCAGCAATTTCTTTATCTTTAAAATCCTCCAGCACAGATGGCTTCACATTGGGAGCTCCCTGAACCCGCAAATGCTTGAAACGCCTCCCTCTCCTTCAAGTGTGTGTTGGGAAGATAGTTCTTACTGCCACCGCCAGAGACAGCAGTAAGCGCCGCAGCTCAAGAATTACATTGCATTTCAGTTTTGCTGCCTGTTATAAAAAGGTGGTGATGGCTTCGTCTTATTTTTAGGAGCAGAAGAGAGGTGGTTTCTGTAGCTAGCTGTAGGATCCTCTACCCTGTCATGTGCCTGGGCGTAAGAAGGAGCTGCAGTACCATGCATTTTGTACGTATGTTTAGTATGATTAAAACTGCATTAAACAGACATGAAGTCCATCGCTTTTACAGAAGTGGCACACAGAACTACACTCAACAAGGCTTTATCGGTCATTCAGACCCTCAAAGCAGGAATAACATGTTGTGACGGAAAGGTGTGACTTTCTAGATGTATCTGATTTCCATTATGTTGAAGAGCTCCATTTTGACACTTTAAAAGCATTAAGGCTTCCTAGTTGAGACATGGAATGTTTCTGCATTACCCCTGCAAATCTCTCTCACCCGAAGTCTCGATGTTACCCCGTCGATGCCCGAGGCCTGTGCCACCACCGCGAGGGACGAACGCCCCGCGGAAAAGGGGGCTTTAAGAAGGCCCAGCCTCTCACAAAATGAATTCAGCAACTCCAGTTTGTCATTTTGCCCTTCTTTTGCAGGGAAAAAATACCCACCACCAACAAAAAACCCCACGCTAGTGATTTCTTTTGACTTAAACTGGGCATTCAAAAAGCTGTTTTTATTAATGAATCATATTAAGCCATCAGTGAAAGGCTCCCTGACTCTGTTTAAATAACAGGCTATGATTCCTCCCTCCCGCACCCCCCTTCCCTTTGGCTCCACTGCTATTAATTGAGGAGTTTCTTTGTTTCTTTTCTAATGAAGCTAACAGAACACATCTGTCAGGTGCTTGTATTCTTCACCCGTCTATAGTATGTAATAGCCCAGCTGGAGGCTATAATGCTACACAATACCCCTGGCCGTTACAGCAACTATTTATTCCTGGGCTTTTCCTCAGATAGGGATTTGAAAAAAGTCTGAAATTTGGGCCTAATTGCTATTTACACAGCGATAGACACCTGTTCTAGCTGAGACACTGGCTCATGAATCCCACACCTGAGACCTTAGGGAAAGGGAAGGGGAAAATTTCAAGCAGCTGCCAGTCCAGTTCAGAAACAGAGAGCTTTTCTGTGCGATATGTACGTACAGTACATAAATTTGTGCCTGCGTATTGCCATAGCTACTGTTTCACGGCCAAATGTTCATTTAAAGGCTTAACATATGCTGGTTGTGTGGACACACGTACACAACCGGGAGGAGAGAGTTTTCTGCCCTCACGTCTACATTTTTATTGGGCTCTCCCAAATTCATTGTGCCAGGATTTCTTTCTCCAAAGATCGGTGGCTGTGGGTTGCTGCCAGCTGCTGAACTTCCACTCTCGCCTCATGTTGTGCAGCACAATCGCTCCATTTTCCCCTTGTTTATGCAAAGGATCCTGCTCTTCCTCTTTGTTTTTGTTCAGGGCAGTTTTTCTCACCCGCGCGCTCCTCGGGAGCAATAGTCCTTGGTGACGGTGGCGGCGAAGGCTTTGTATGGCAAAGCTGTTAACGGTGGGGACGCAGTGCAAAACCATACATGAATCTAATATAAGTTAGCAGCCTCTCCAATGCAGTTAAGAGCTCAAATTGATTAAAATGCAATTAGCTCGTAAAACTGCCTGTTTATTACCTCAGATGTTTGTCAAAGACACAGAGCTGAAGAAAAGGTTTCTTTCCTTTTCTCTCCTCTCTTGGTCATTGTCATTCTTCTCTCTCTATTTGTTTCTGTTCGGCGCCAAACAGCCCCATTAGTTAGGTGCGGGACAGAAATAAAATGTTATTGCCCTGCCACCTTATCAGATGACAATGTCCTCTGCTGCTGCCAGGGGAGGGAGCTGGGGTGTCCGCTTTTTACAAAACTTTTCCCTGCAGTTAGGGGGGAACCTCTGAGCTTTTTGGTCAAGACCTCTCTTTTGTAGGAAGATCTTTAATTCGGTCTGTTTCTTTAATCTGGTGATGCTCTGTCATCCCAAGCCCGCCTTTATAACACTCTTCTTTGGGGGGAGGGGAGAAGCAGGAGAAGAGGTTGAATAATTAACTGGAAAAATTGGTTCTTATGTCATGTAAAAGACATCTGAGAGCTGCTGAACATCAAATGCAAGAAGGGTAGGTTAATAAATGGATTTAAAAAAAAAAAGGTGAGAAAAGCTTACACAAGGGATGAAATAAGACTACCAAGCCAAGCTGAATATTCTAGAGGCTTTTAAAAACATACATACCAGAAGCAGAAAGATGAGTCAAGGAGGCAGCAGAGCTTTTAAGACAGGGTGGGGCACCCAGATTGGTGAGAGACGAAGGGGATACTGCTAATATTAATTATTTGCCGCAGGGCTCACAAAAGCATTTCAGTAGCTGAGGACAGGAACAGAAATTCATTTCCCAGAGGAGGAAGAAAGAAGTAGTGAGTGATCTCAGGGTCACTCCAGGACAGGTGATAATGAAATTAGCGTTAATGAAGATTAGGAAGACACCAGGCCCAGATGAGCCTCCATCCCAAGATTATGAAGACGATGCTGGTAATAAATGCTCCCTGCACATGAAGAGGAACCTTAAAGGTAGAGGGAAACCATGGCTGCATCTGATTTAACAGGAGCTCTGGGATAATGACAGACCTTGACCTTTTTCTTCTAAAGACTTACGTTTTAATAGCTGCTGAGTACCTAGGATCACAGGATCACCCTGGTAATGCTGGTAAGGCACCTTCTCCACCTCTGGAATAGCCTCTGGATTAAAGGGAACAGGTAATACAGGATGGATTAGGTCTAATTTCCTTGCCATTTGGCCCTGTATGGCACTGGGACAACTTTCTTTCTGGTGAAACCAAATCCTCAATCTCTAATAGAAACCAAACTACATGTACCTACGTATACGTCTTTATATTCTTCACTGCAGAAGCTGTACATGCTTGTGAACGTAAAACACAGGAAACAAGGTGAAAGCAACAAAACCTGGAAACATAGCCCCCCTCGCAGAGACAATGAAGTCATCAGGTGACAGCTCTGACCCACCGCTGGCTCGTGCCGGGGTGATTTAGGAGGCCGTTGCCTCCAGCTGTAGCCTAGCCAGGGGGTAGGGACGCAGTGACTGAATCTCCACTGTACTGGCACTGATTTCGATGGCTTGATATAATTTTATATTCCACAAGGGTGCTGCCTGGGGCAGCTCTGGGGACGTGTTGTCTGTTCTGCCGCCTGTGTAGTCCCCTGGGGACAGGTGAGCGGTCGCTTAATGTCCACGAAGAGAAGACCTTGGGTCTGTGATCCTTGCTGAACAAAACTCCTGCTGATTCCCATCCCGTGTCTAGCAGAATACACAGTTTTTCATTGTTTTTAAGTGCCGTGACAGGATGTTAGTGCTCTACCTGCCTCACTCGTGTTTCACCAGCGTGATGCTTTTGCGGGTCTGTTCTGGACTCATGGTTTTGTCCTCAGTATCAGACTCATCCGCTGCTCCTCTCTACTAATGCCTATATATTCCATATTTGACCTGGTTTCATATATGAACTGTTTCTTACATTTTGGTTCTTAACACCGCTTGCATGTGTTGCAGATCCGATCACCTTCCTTCCCATTTCTGTTATCACAGACGTCTTCTACCTGAGCTACAGTGAGCTGGTCCTCAGGGCAGTCCCTTGAAATGCCTTTCTACTGTGAAAGTTTCGCAGGAGAGGGCCTTGATTTTATTTTTTTTTTTTGTAATCAAGTAAATTACTTCCTAATTGAGAATGAAAACATTATGCTTTTGAGTAAATTGTAGTAATCGTCTCGTATAAATCAGCTTTTTGTATGACGCTGCCTCAAAAGCTGTCTTGTTGTCTAGGTAAATAATGCCCAGTTTCCTCCCGTTGGTCCTGGGTGTTACTTCTGTGATGATTTCTCTCAGCTTTTTTGGCCATAATGTTTCTTAATAAAGATATGCCTGTACCTTTGACTGGACTAAGCCCCACTGAATATTGCATTACTCCAGCTCTGTGTGGCTGGTATCTTCCCTGTTACGGAAATCAAATTTACAGCTGTGAAAGGGTTTTTTTAAATCATTAGTTCTGCATCCGAGTTTAGCAGTTTCTGATGTTCACCTCGCTTTCCTTTGTTACCTCTCTAACCAAATGACTATATCAGGAAAACGTAGTTGTCAGGATGCCATTCCTGGCTCTATTTTCTTTGTCATAGGTTAAGCCCTTCTGTGTTACAGATGCAAAGTTCAGGGTAAGTAGCGCTGGCCTCAGCAAATGTAAAGAATTTTTTAGCCAAGCAATGCAAGTTTAGGGTGACCAGACAGTCTATGTGATAGCATCATCATTTTGGTTTGGCTCATTATTAATGGGTGAAGTTCTAGATACAAGGGAATGCAGCAGTTAATAGATTTTAAAAGTTAGCTTTATATGAAGGATCCGAGTTTTTGTTTGTCAGCAGTCAGTCAGAATAATCGGCAACAGTGGTTTATTTCCAGGTCTGGCTGGTTCTCAGATTGCTGTCTAAACTTGGTTAAATCTGAACCACAGGTTACTTCTAACCTTTCCACAATATTCTTTTTAATGACAAAGTGTAAAAAAAAGTCGTTTGGTCATTCAGAAGTTTTTAAGTTAAGTGAAATGGTTTGCAAGGCTTAATCACAGTTTAAAAAACAGCCAGTTTTGATCAGTATTGCAATATTATCTTGATACATTTGTTCATGTTGACAAACACATGGCCTTTGAGAACTCCTGCTTACTTTCAGCAGCACTACACCCAAGATAAAGCACAGTTAGTTTTGGAGAGAGACAATTTAATACTGTATGCTCTGATCTTCCTCTGGGAAATATTCTCTAGACCAACATATTTCCGCCTGTGTATAATCTGAAATACAGAATATACATACATACCCAAATGTATGTATATGTGTGCCTAAAAAATATAAATCTATAAAATAGGTCACCTGAAATCAGCGAGACTGTTCATGGTTGAAGGTGTTGCACAATGTATGCAAAGGTAGCAGATTTCAGAACTTTTAAACCTAGCTCTAGAAATCAAATGAATGAATTAAAAATAGGTGGGAAGAGGGCGATGAGGGCTTCTCAGGCTGTGAACTCTTTGGAGCCGGGGCCTCAAAACACCGTGTGTTTCTACGCTGCCTTGCGCAACAGGGTTTCGTTTTTCTGGCTGATTCTTAGGCACGGCGGTAGTGAAAATGATTAACAGTGACAACATGTTTTAGTGAGACTCGTGGGGTCGGTCCTTCCCATGTGTGAATGTCTGGCCACACGGACCATCTCCTTCCTACCAGGAACTGCAGAACATCCTTGTGGCCAAGACGGTAATTGCTTACAGAGGAAATTAATGTTGGGAGCATATTTAATCTATTTTAAGCTGCCTTTTAATGCTATTTAGCAGGTGGAAACGAGGAAGAGATTTAGCAGCATGTGAACAGCCAGTCCTCGGCAGAGCCCCAAAAGGCTGGAGCAGCTGAGTTGGGCTATCAGAGACACTTCCAGATGTTGTCCAACAGCATCCGTTTGACTGATTATGGGGAATAATAGTGGAGTCCAGATGTGATCGAGCTACATCTGAGTTCTCAGGGAAAGAAACACGCCTATACGTGATATAGATATTATATGGTTGCTTGGCATAGTCCAGGAGTTTATTGTACATCTAGCGTTTAACCTCTTTCCCCTCCAAGGTACAAATGTCAATATTGGATTTTCTCTGGTTGAATGAATGTGTTACAGCGCAGATTAACCACTGGCAGTGATAAAGGACTTTCACTTGCCAAACTAAATTTCTCACAAATGGATCAAAACAGTCTGAGGTACAGAAAAGAAGCAAGACGGGAAATCTTGCCAAATTTAGTCATGACGGTTCATTAAACTGATCTTAAGACCTCGGCGTATGTACTTTATCTAGGAGCGCCTGTTTCAGCTGACGGGGAGTAGGCTTGTGTGCGCCGCCGGGTCTGCGTGTGCAAGTGCACGTACGCTTGCGGACGAGGTGGCAGGGCAATAGCTAATGAGACAGGTGAAGCTAACGCTTATTCCAGCGGAGTTCCTCAAAAGCCCACTGCTCTCTTCGGTTATTCCCGTTTTCACAGCGTAGGCTGAATTTCCCCTCTCTCTCTCAGGGTAATGTTGCTGTTCCACCATTTTATCATTAATCGCACAGCGGTGTGCGAGGCACGTTGGCTGCAGGAGGACGTGGTCCCCGTGAGCCGGGCTGGGTGGCACCTTTGCTGCTGGGGGAGCCCCTGCTGCCCCATGGCGCTGGGTGCAGCTGGTCACACTCTGGATGTTTGAGCGCCTTAAAAATTACAGCTCCTTCCCCCACCCCATAAACCTGAACAGCATCCATTATTCCCACATAAGGATTCTCTCCCTTCATTTATATCGTAACGTAGGTTGTTCAAGTTAGCTCAGCTCACCTCGGATTTAGCTCTTGTCAGAAAAGTGACCTGCCCTTGTTATTTATTTTTCTTTCAATTTTTGTGCTCTCTGCAAAGCTCAATGGCAATAACTTTATATGTTCTTCTGGTTCACTGATTCTTTTGTTTTTTTCCTTGGTATCATTTCAGAAGCCTTTATCAGTTTTCCACTTCTGTGATTTTTAAGTTTTACGTGTTTATTGCCTTGTTAATTATCATGAAAAGGGGAGGGGAGGAGAGAAAGGGAATTAAAAATAGGATACACATGCATCTGTTATTAATATATAATGGATACAGTAATGTTGTCCCAATTGTTCACCACCAAACGTTAGCATGCACAAGAGTGACTTGCAAGGCAACGTGTTATTGAAGTGTGGTGAGTGCGAGATTCAAAGCACAGATCTGCTTTCTGTTTTCTTTGACTTTACATGACTCTGTTCACTGGGAGATAATTGCAAACACAGGCATCTAGTAGGCAATGGAAAAGGGTATACCCAAGAGCTGTGGGTCTGATTTTTCTAGGCTGCCAGAGTACACATGTAAGGTCGGAACTGGTGTTGCTGGATGATAAAAAGCATCAAGTGATTAAACATTTTAAAATTAGCAGTTCTATATAACTTGAACCGAAGAGCTTTTAAAGGGTCGGCTGAGCCTTTCGTGTCTTTGAAAAGTGGGGGAGCTCCAGTAAAGTGGAAGAAGGTCAGTATTAAAAGAGACTCCTCACTCAATCCAGGTGACTGAAATTACCTTTAGCTTGAAGAAGACTCTGGGCCAATAACATCAGGGTTGTTACTGACGTTAATACGTGGTAAAGCAAGTATCAGTGAAAACTCTGTAATGGGTAATTTTTTTTTATTTCTTTTTTTAAAAAAAAAAACAAACTTGATACCTTTCAGGGGTGAGATTTCAAGTGTGATGGCTGTAAGTACGCATAGTGTCGTGGTAGGCATCTATAAAGTGTATGACTTAATGCCTGATCCATTTTGATCGGCTCAGAGGACTGTCATGCCACAGAGGCCCGTGGCGATCCAGCTGGATGGGCAGTGGAGCAGGAGCTGTGGAAGTTGCACCAATCGTTGTTGCAACTAGAGCATGTCTTGGATGAAATTGTCCTGTCTTAACTGAAAAACATGCACTGATCTAAAATCAGTATGGCACAAGTAAGATGGGTTAAATTACTCTGTTTTAAATAACCTAAAAGCAACTGTATTATCACTCTAAGTTAGGTAGTGGTTGGTATAAAGTATTGGTATACATAATAGATGGTAATGATATTTTTATTATAGTAATAGCAACAGAATAGAGTCAAACAGCCTGACAGATCCAGTAATTTCATGGGGAATCAGTATCTAGTTGATCACAAAAGGATCTAGTGAGGACATCCCTGCCACTGAAGGGACAGAAGGTAGTTAACAACAGCAGTCTCTGATGCTGGTGGTCTGGAGCTGAGTGAAAAGCTGCGAGCGGCCCAGCACCCTTCCTCCAGGTACTGAGGAGCACAGGGGGAGAAGTTGGAGCAATGCCCTTTCCATTTAGGTTGGGTTTTTTCTATTGTGTTTACATATCGCGTTGCCTGTCTACGTCAGGCTGACAGCAAGCAGACAACTGTGGTGCTAAGAGATTGTTTGGGTAGTATCTGTTCCACAGGAGTGGTGATTTACGAAGTTTTACCAAAGTCCTGAAAATAGCAGAAGCAGGAAATACCACCCTGGAAAGCAGAAGCAGTGTATTTATTAGGGAATACAAATGAAAATGTAAATATAAAGGAGAGGGAGACAGCCAATAACTAGGAGCTGCTCCAAGAGAGAGGGTGGGTGAGGACAGGGCAGCCATCTCATGCAAGGCAAGAGGAAACTTAAAGCAAGAAACTCTGGCATAAACCAAGAAGCCCGGCCCTGGAAGAGCAGCCAAGATGACCACCTCTGTCAGACGTGTCTAGTCCAAATGGCTGGTGCACGCTGCGGGATGGGGCAGGTCCCAGGTCCCCACGCCTCGGGCAAGGACTTGAGCAAAGGCTGCTGTAGGTCCGAGCAGACCCATGCACATGGTTTCCTCCTCACAGGGGTGCAGGTGGTGTTGGGGAGAGGATCGGTCTTGGGGAGGTCTTGCTCCAGCATGAGATGAGATCCAGCTCACTCTGATGTTGCCTAAATTAGCTGAAGTTTGGTCTTGAGATGATATTATGACATTTTGTTCTTGTGTAGCCGCTTGCAGGTTTGCAACTGAGTGTTTGACCCTGACTGAACAGTACATGAGGGAGCTTTTCTCCCCCCAGCTTTTATCCATCACCTTGCTTTGCAATAAACGTGTCTGGTGTGGTCTGTTGCTGAAAAGGGAGGTGTCCTTTGAGGGGAGGAATTGGTGTAAAAGGCAGCTGTAGTGCCTGTCACCCGGCACAAGCTGTACAGGTCTCGAAAGCAGGGATGTGCTCCCTGCCAGCCTGCCCACCCTGCCAAAATAGAGCTGGGGACCCGCTCGTTGCAGACGGGAGGTAATGCCTCTTCAGCAAAGCCTTGGTTTTAGGGTTGGATCATGACTTTGAGAATATCCTGGGCTTGTTGGCCCAGGCCAGGCTCACGGGAGCAGCGCAGAGGGCTCGGCTTTGGCAAGCAATGGCTGCCGGCGAGGCAGGCGGGATGGTCAGAAAGCAACGGGGCCAGAAGTTCTGGTCCGGCCCGTGCGGTGAATGAGCCCATGCTCAGCATGAGCAAGGGGAGGATGTCACTGCTCCTGGTGGCACCAGCAGGCCCTGCCCGGGGGCACGTCCCTCAGCCGTATGGATGGCACTGAGAGCACCAGGCAGGTTTTCCTCGCACAGCTGTAACCGCAGGCGATCGAGCGGCAGCTCAGCAGGCACCTCTCCTCGCAGGGAGTGCTGAGGCCCCGTGTTTTTACTCAAAATGAGCCCGAGGTGTGCAGTGCAGGGTCCCTGCAAGGGATGATGAAGTGCAGACAGTGCACGGTTTAGGAGGTTGGTTACAAGCTGAAGGTGGAGCCTTTCCCCTCTCATTTCGACAGGCCTGTCTGCCTCTTGCAAGCCTTATCTGACATCCTGCATGGCTCCTTCGCAGCACGTGTGCAAAGGGTTTGGTCCAGGTCCTACAAGCCCTGAGCACTGTTGCTCTGAGGAGCTGCAGCGGTCTGGGTGCATGGGGAGGTTCGCTGTGCTTGGTCTGCAAGGAGAGCCCTTCCCTCTCCCAGTGCCATCAGCTCTGCTTTTCCATCAGCCCTCAACTTGCATGCAAAAAATTTGTGTTGATAACTGAAAAGGACAACATCAATGATTGGAGTCAGAGCAATAAAAGTGAAGTGCATGGCTGCTGCCAGGCTTCTTTCTCACTCCTTGGTGTTCTGGCTCCAGCATTCAAGCAATAGATTTAAATATAAAACAGATCATTAACGGCTGGCTCAACATCTGCTAATATTATTTTCCTTGCATTGTCTGTGCGTCTTTGTTTATCTCAGTGTGCTACTTTGTTTTTCCCCTTTTATAATAAGGATCATTCCTTTATTTTAAAGCGCTGCATCAATTTTCAATTGCTTGGGCTCTTGGAGCCTCCCACGCTTTGCCCACATGCTTGCACCGCACGAAGAGGTGGAGAAACAAAGCGAATGCGAAGCGTGGGATGATTGTTGCTTCAAAAAACAGTAATTAAGAATCTGTTAGAAAAATAACAACTGAGTTTAATAAGAGCTTAACTTAGCTGCGTGAGCTGGACAGAGAGACTCCTGGGCTGCTTCATAGAAACCAAGCAGCTCGACTCTTCAGGAGTCTTTCAAGTGACATTGAAGTGGATTCATGAAACTCCAGTAAGAGGCATTGTTCTTGTTTCTATTGGAGAGATGACTTGCCTTTTTCTTTAAAAAGAAATTATAATAACCAGCATTGTAATGAAAATTCAAATACGAAAAGTGAAAACTTTGGTATAAAATCTACCCTTATACTAAGACAGCTGATTTATATCAACAAAATCCTGGGCAATTCTCAGTTAAGCCCCAAAGCCTGTTGTTATTATACATATCCCTCTACCTCTGTACCACAGTGCAGATGATACAATATGCAAAATCACCAGCTGTTCAGATATTCATAGAGTACTTAAGCTAAGTGATTTGAGGATGGAGTGTACTTTTTTACCTTGAAATTTGTCTATATTTCTTTTGTCCCCACTCTCCCAACTTCATACCTCTTAAAGTTCATCACATTTATCCTGATGAAAAAGAAGTAAAGAGAGAAATTAGATCTGTAAATACCTACTGAATATAACTTTCTGTGAAGCAGATGGACTTATAATACGGTATCGTATGACTAGAGCTGTCTTCTGCTTAGAGCTGTTCAAGAGGACCTCACTCCTTACTTCCCAGAGACGAGAATGTCTTTCAAGTAGTCTTTCCTTTTCTCTTCTCACAAGCAGAAGCAAAAAGCCCCTTTCCTCTTCCTAGACTTCAGGAGGTCTTCCATTACCTCAAAAGGTCTTTCACTGCAAAAAAGGGTTTCTGGTTGTCCAGAGAGAGTCCTCATCTCTGAAAGAACAGGGAATCTCCATCACTTCTATGACACTTTGAGTTCAGGAAATCCAGGTTCAGCCTTTTATTGCTGGTCCCGGGCCGGGAAGCACTGCAGCTCCCTTCGTGCCCCTCACCTGGGCCTGGGGCAGCAGTCTTCAGGTGCTAGCTTGTTTGCTCCCCCTGTCTCGGAGACAAATGCCAGAAGACGACTGTCAAGCACAGCCAAATTCCCTTGCTGTCCCCTCAAAGGTCTGCCTTGTCTGTTCTCATCGCCGGTGCTTGCTGGGATTTTGCTGGGACTGGTAGCAGTTACTGTACATCTGCCCTAGAAGAAGTCTCCCACCAGTGTAATACAGGCACGGACTGTTTAGTGTCACCCAGAGAGCTCTGAACAGTCCTGCTTTATGGTAACATGTTGCTAGTTGCCGTTGTTTTTTTAGGGGCCTTAAATGTGCAATATAGGTGAGAGGTGACAGTAGTACGTTAATGGCGACTCCATAAGTAAAAAATGAAACTGCTCTGCCTCAGCATGACTCTTTCCTTTCTGCTGCCTCTGTCATGCTGAGGTTTTACTTGGGAATGTCACATTTCCAAAAGGTTTGATGAATAAAATGTTGCCCCAAGTTTTACGACAGCTGGTAGCCAGTTAATGCCAGAGAGAAGTGCAAGTTATATTATCCAGTGTCTCAGGATGGTTGGGCTGGAGGAGAAACGGACCGCTTGCAAAATCCATCCCTGGAGTGACAAAATTTGGAACCATCTCTGGTGCTCACCCACCCTTTGGCTTAAGGAGGTATTGCAAGACCCTCCTTGGTGGTAACTTAAATATTACCTCATTACAGTGAAATGTTAAGACAGATAGTCTTTGCAGTAGCTCAGCAATGATAACTCAGTAGCCTGAAAATTTCCTTTGGGTATCTCACACGAAACACTTCAAAAGCTGAGGCACGTCATTCTCAGTATGAAGCAATAATGTGAAATACTGCAGATCCAGATGCTGACTTCCCACTGTATTAATTGTAAATCACATGCATTTGTACTGTGTAAGTCTGGGCAAACAGCTCTCACCCGAGGAAACGGGCTATGCTCAAGTTTGCATAAACAAACCCCTACACCAAGCTTATTTCATCAGACAGAAGTCCACCCCTAAACACAGGTGGGGAGATCAGACTGTCGACCTCCCTCCACAGAGACCTGAAAAGGCTACGTTTCATTGCTGTGGAAAGCCAGGACACCTTCACTACGGTCCTTCAACCGTCACCCATCCGGCTGGTGTTTCATGGCTTGCATTCACACAGAAAGTGTTTTTGGGTCAGGGTCACTGTTTGTTCACAAGCAACTTACAAAGCGCCTGGCATGCGGTTGGACAACGCATGGAAGTGGAGGACAAGGTTCATCCCTCCACGAAGAGAGCGTTGGAGAAGGATCGTCAGAGATCAGGTGGATCTCAAGCTGTTGGAGCCCATCACCGGCATGAGCAGACTCCATGAAATAGCATCAGAAGCTGAGGTTTCCCATCTGCTCCAGAGCTGGCAGCTGCTGCAAGGCATGACAAAACCGAGGACATGACACCATTTTGCTTCTGTGCTTCTTCAGTGCTTCTCTCCTGTTTTAAATCAGCTTTTGAATTCTGTCTGAATGCAGTTAACTGGGAGGAAAAGGAAAACTCAAACCACTTCGCAAACGCATGGAAATAGGTGATATATAAATGCAGTCTGCCTAGTATTACGTGGTAACCGAGCTTGTATAAATCATAACTTTTCAATCTTTTATTAAACTAATGGGATTGAGTTTCGGAATACATTTCTTTTAAAGAAGGCTAATTGTAATTTAACTATGGTGAAGATGAGATCATTCACACAAAATTTGTTCTGGCTCATCACAGTCCAGCTTCTCCAGTGTCAGCTGTTGATAATTTTTCAGCAACCAACCTGGACTACTACCTGAGCTTCTGAAAAAATAATCTGCTTCCAAAACACGTGAAACCCTTCAGAGCGCAAATAAATGAGAGCTCCTGGATGAAGAGTTTCAAAGGCCGTAATTCTTTCCACTGCTTTGAATCGTGGTTGTATGTCCCAGACTGCTATGGTCTGTGGGTCTTCCTCAGTGAGCTCTCATGAAGCAGGTGCCTCTCCTGGCTTTTCATGAAAGCATCTTCTGTCATTGTAGCAAAGGATTTTAGAGAAAGTTATTGATGTATGAAAAGAAACCTCATTACTTTTGCTACCAGCCAGGTAGATGGAGAAGGTTAGGTCTAAAACACTATGGAGGTTTCCTGAAAATTTGAGCCTGGTATATCTGCAGCCATTTTTGCAGGGAGGCAGATGCTTGCCCTGAGCTCTGACAGTTCTCATACACACTTTTTCTCATCTGGGCAGATTCTCTGGGGTTTGGCACCACACTTGTGTGGCCACATGTTTCCTGACTGGCTTGGAGTGCGGTCAGATCAAGCTTGAGTCTGCCTGCAAAATGCTGTGTAGACATAGCCTTTGATGTGTTCCTGAGCCAGATGTAGCACTTTCCAGCATAAGGAATGTGGAATTACAAGTTTTATGACATCTGGTGGTGCAAATTTTACCCCAGACTGAACATTGGTTCCTATCCAAAATGATAATCTCTCTTTGAGGGCTGCGCTTATTTAGGGTCTGTATCTCCAATGCTCCAGTGTTTTCCTCACAGCTTACGTTTGCCTGTGCAAAATAGATGGTGACTTGCATGTATATGCACGCAAACAGTTGATTTGCAGGTGGAGATGAACTATTCCTAATAGCTGGAAATAACGAGAAAAATGAAGAATCACAGAGAAGCTGATATTCTTGTGTTAAAGGTCTTGCAAATAAAACAAAGGAAAGAAGCGGCAGCGTATGTAATAGGGCTGTTTATTGTCCCCAAGTTAAGGAATGTTTTCTTGACTGAGCAGTGTCTCTGCCAAATGTCTCATGAAGGGCTTTGTTGTGGCATAAGTTGAAGTCAAGGAAAATCACTATTGTTATAGGCATTTTGATCTGTCATGGACTTTTTCTGCGGAGTGACTGGACTTTGTGCTCTACCCTGAAGTACATATGTCAACGCCCGCAAGTTAATGCAGGCTAGGGAAGAAGCAAGATAATAACAAAGCTGTGAAAACTTTTGGGAAAGAAGCTGGGCAGGGAGAATCTGTACGTGATGTCTATGGGACTTGTGGGCACTCAGCAGCTCCAAAAAACCAGACCACTGATGGTGGTGCCTAAAGTATTGACTTAGCTGCTGAGCTGCAGGCACAAAAATGTAGAAGTTTTGGGGGGATCTGGCAGTCTGTGCTTGTTTGTCCTCCTTGAATGTGTGGCAGGAGACATCTAAGCAGATGCTCATCATACTGTAAGACTGCTTGGAGAAAGAAGCTGAAGCATACAAAGGTTGCTAATACCTCCAATGTAACTTTTCCCTTCTCAGACAATTGTGCATCAGCTCATTTACTTTCGGCAGGATGTGGTGTCGGGCGGTGTGGAGCTGACATGAAAAACACATGAAGCCAGTCAGGAAAAGTTAGTCTTGCCGTCTTGGATATTCCCAGGAAGCCGTGATCATCCCGATACAGAAATGTCACTGCAGACACTGTTGGGATAGGTACCCAGGAAAATCCTGGGAATAGATTAGATATAGTATCTCGTCCTGAAAGTGCTGTGTCATGTGAGCGCCAATACCTCTCATCTTGCTGATTAAGTGCGGGAGCACAAAGGGTACCCCACTGCCCCTCCCAAACTCAACAGCTGCTACTTGGAAGAGGCTTTTTTTTCCCCCATAATTGGTATTAGATGATGATGATGCCACAGGCTTTGAAATATTGGAAGCCAGCACTGATCACGCTTACAGATAGATGAACAATGCAGTGCAATGTAAACTAGGCAAACAAATCCATCTGGGTTGCCAGAGAAGGCAGAGAAAAGCTCTAATCTTCTAGAAGCAGCTGTTGGCCAAGCTGACATTGAAAGGCATTATTTTTAAAATGAAAGCTTCTATGCGGGTGATGAAAGCTGCTGGATTTCTTGCTTTGGACTGGAAGCACTTGTCAGTAGCCCAGACAGACACCAAAATCGTTGAATGCAGCAGAGCAAGAGTGATAAGCAGGACCCTCTTCAGTGAGTAATGGATTCCTGTCCATGCTGGAACACGGTTGGTTTTGCCGGGAATAACTCCTTACTGGGCTTACTGGGTGGGAGCAGCGCTGAGCCAGGGCAGGACGGCTGATGGTGCCCCTGAGCCGGCTGAGAGCTGGGCTGTGGTATGTACCCTGCCTCGGGCGCCCACCAAACTGCATAAGGCAAGAGGCAGGTATCCTGATCCGATTCCTCCTGGAGAAGTCCCAATGCGTGGGGAAGCTTACAGCCAGACATTAGCCCACGCCGACTCCTAGGGTGGACCTTGTCAGGACAGTTAGGTGAGCAAAACCTTCCTCAGGTAGTAGCTACAGCCTGCGGCAGCAAACAAGTAATGTCAGGAGTCTGGACGTGCTGGCGAAGTTACATCAGTCAAAGCAGCTTTATTCCAGGAGAAGTGAGCAAAACCTAGGGCTTTTGCCAATATAATATTATAAAGTTAGAGGAAAAAGCCCCCAAACCCTGAAACTACATGGTCATACTGGCAAGTGTCTTTAGAGGCCTAATCTTAGTGCCTGAAAAGTTCAGGGTTGTTTTTTTTTAAGAAAAAGGAAAGAGAATAATTTTATTAATGAGGATAGCATTGCTATCATCAATAAGCGTGTGCGTTTTCATCCAGGGTGAGACGATACAGTTCAAATGTGGAAGAGCAAAGGAGGAGAGAGCTCCCTTGTGTATGATGGTGCTCTCAGAAGCTTGGTGGTAGCTTACCAATGGCAGTACCGGCAGGCAAAACAGTTGTAATTTGTGTTGGTTTTAACAGTCTGTGATGCCTGAGGGATGCTACAAAAACCTGTATTTTTCTTTTGTGCCCTGTGGCTGCCAGAAAAATGAAAGCCAGCCCTACCAGGATTAAGTAGCGTTATTATCCATGCTGCAGACAGGGACACTGGACCGCAGAGGTGTTTGCTCCGAGCCGTGGAGTCGCAGCAGGGCTGTCAGGCGTGAGCAGAGGCAGGGCCAGGACCCAGGCTTCCTTCGCAGAGAAGAGACATGGCGCCGGAGGGTGCTGCGTCGGGGTCCATTGTGAGCGGTTAGCAGTTCCCCTCGTATATGGCAACCGACGAAGTAGTAAACCTGACTTAAGGCTTCTAGGCGTGGAGGCTGGAAGGAGAAGAATAATATCCAGGGTTAGCGCTAAGCCCCCTCTCTGAAAGCAAGTTGTCCTTCGGGCGTTGGTGCTGGTGGTTTGCCTGGCAGAGCAAACACGGGAGCGGAGGAGCAAGGAAAACATTTCATTATCCTCATTGCCAGAGAGTTGAAAGAATCTGACAGGCAGAGTTGTTTAGCTGCAAAGCCATATAGACCATATTGTCTAAATACATTTTGTTTTCCTGTAAAACTCCATTTATAAGAGTGACAAGAAAACTAATAAAATCTACTAAGAACAAGGATGGTAATTTAGCACTCGGAGAGTGAGGGAGAGGAGCTCTAGCTGAGGATTGCCTACGCTGCTCTAACATCTTCAAGCCATGCCTGAAGTACAGATATTTCTTCTGATGAGCTATGAGCCTGCACAGGAGGGTTTTTTTCCATCACTTTTTTTCTTCTGGACCACACCTACTGCCTGTCTTCTGAGGCTTTTCGTACAAAGGTGTTGCCAGCCAGCTTTACAGAGAGAAGTTAAGAGGCTTCGGTAGGTAACGCCGTCTTCTGCGAGATGAGAGATGAACCACCCCGGACTCAATCACAGGTACTTTATACAAGGGGTCTCTCCTTGATTTGCGCTGGTTTGTGGTGACTTCCCTCACAGCCTTGCCAATCCAATATGAGATGTCACATTTGAAGAACTGCATCTGTCAACAGACATGTGTGGGTCTAATGTGTCAATCACCTGCCTGACAATGGCCAGTCGAGGCACTGCACTTTCAGATGCACCTAAACATAGTGCCAAAGCTTCAATGCAACAAAATTTTCAACAGCTTCGTTCTTTCCTGTTTACTTTGGCCTCAATTTTTCTACACAATTTTTGAAAAAGAGAAATGGTGCATTTTTAATGAACATTTAAACAACTAATTCAATATTCTTACTTAAACATGTCGATGTAAATGGTGAAAAGCAAGAGGGAAATACACCAAAGAAATTAAAACCAAAACCCAAAATACAGTTCTGTGGAATGACTCTGTGTCCAGACTTGAGATTTATGTAGTTATATTTTGGTGTCCAAAATTTTCTCTGTGATCAGCCTTTATCCTAATAGTTCCTGCTCAGTGCTGCTATGAGGTCAGGTTGTATGTGGTTAAACAGCTGCTGTACTCTGACCAGAGGTGGAAGCATTTCCATGATGGTCTGAAAAGAACTAGTGTACGGCATTTGTACAGCTCTTTGGGGATCTTCCTGGATGAAAGGCACTATTATACGGGTAAGATCATTATCATTATCATGAAAAACCTTCTCAAGGAAGCAATTCCACCTTCTGCTTCTGACACCTCATTTCTCTGTTGTCTCAGGAGCCTCTTTTGTATCTCCTAGGAGTGTCAGTTCACATCTTAATCTCTTTGTATGTAATCTCATTACAGATAATCCCATTTGCTGGAGATGTCAGTACTTCTCCACCATGTGAGGAAGGATTTCCACTCAGCTCATTTTGTAACCGATCCCAGCTACGTTCACTGTACAAAACAGACTGGCTGTAGCTGGAATCTCCCTTAGGTTAGGTTTGCTATGGGCAGGGAAATTCAAGGGAGCAGGAAAGGAAGAAAGAAAAGAAGGAAGAGGAAGGAAGGCAGGAAGGCAGGAAGGCAGGAAGGCAGGAAGGCAGGAAGGCAGGAAGGCAGGAAGGCAGGAAGGAAGGAAGGAAGGAAGGAAGGAAGGAAGGAAGGAAGGAAGGAAGGAAAGAAAGAAGGAAGGAAGGAAGGAAGGAAGGAAAGAAGGAAGGAAAGAAAGAAGGAAGGGACTCCTTTCTGCTAATAATATCTAAAGATTTTTTTTCTCCATCTCATTTTTTACATGAGAGAGGAATTTTCCCTTAAAAAAAAAAACAAGGTTTATAAAAATATAATAATAAAAGAAGTTTTGAAATTACTTTCACAGCCATCCATCTTCAGTCGGGTCTGCACGGTAGAGGCAGATGCACTGTGAGCTTTCCTCACTTTGATTTCTTGCCTTTTGGTATCTCTTGTCAATTAGGGAGGTTATAGTCTACTCTCAATTCATTAAGTGAACCACAATTGTCAGTTACTGACAGGCTCAGGGGAGGCCAGGACTAAGTAAACATGGAGGATAAATTGTACAAGAAGAGCACAGTTTGGAGAAAAACGGGGCCCTCTTTATATAACACGCTTATCCTTAAAATCTTGAGTAAGCTCCTATCATTGATAAAAGTCCAAAACCTCATATTCTTAAAGGGAAGAGTTGGGGGGGGGAAAGCAGTCACTCTCCTTTGACGGCTTGAAAAAAGAAAAGATGTTTGTACCACTCACTGACTGGCTAATGAATAATCAGATTTCACAGCTTGAGTGCTGGGGTGGTAATTTGGTTGCACGCCATGCTCCAAATCCATGGAATAGTGCTTCATTAATGTGAAGACCTGTATAATCAAACAATTAGCAGTCTCTCTGCTGCTAAAGCAGCTTTTCATCAGCATATATACTTCGTTGTAAGATGAGTCTCAAATTACTGGATCTGACAGCAACTAGTCTTTTACTAAATCACAGCAGTAGTAAAGTTGGGTGGACAGAACATTTATTTTTTAACCTATCTCTACATCTGAAAGAGGTTCATTCTATCCATGCCACATGCCGTATTTAAGTACCATTGGGAAGGTAAAGCCATTACAGGTGAACTGAAATTTCATTTAAATGAGTAAATCACAGATTAGATTTTATTTTTTTACAGAATGTTCAAGTGCCATAAATTAGCAGTGGTTATGTTGCTACTTTTCACTTCACCTACTTCTCACTTCACTTACTCTCCAGGAAGGAGGAAGAGACTTCTGCTCATATTCCAGTACCCGAAAGTCACCCTCTTCCCTTCCTTGTTCAGGATTTGACCATACAGGCAGAAGGAAGTGCCACAAGTTTCAACTCTCTTTCTGTACTTTGACATTGGATTCTGTTGAGGTTCAAGGGCAACCGCCCTCCGCTCCCCAGTTCATTTGTAAACATCACAGCTAGGGGAGAGGAGGCGGAAAAAGTGAAGATGAGCCCAGACTGCAACATTAATCTTCACATATGCGTATGAGTCTCTCACTTGTTTCAAGCTCAGAAAGCCCTGGTGCAGAGAGTCTCTCATGCCTCTCATCTCCATGCCAGCTTGGGATGTCGTTGGCACCTTCCAGGGGACAAAAGCATCCATATGGGCCTGAGCAACTGCTCGTGCAGCTGCTGCCACCAGACTGGTGGGCAATGGAGGTGGTCATTGGAAGGATGGGACAACGCACAGGATCAGAGTAAGCTAGCAAAGCGTATGGAAGGATAAACTGGTTTGTGTATGGATGGTTTTGTAGAGCTTTCCCATGCTCTAATTACAGGTATTTTCCTGCATATTAGCAAATAAGGCTTAGTATTATTTATTTATGTACATGCTACATGGCTTTTTTGTTTCCTTTAGTATTGCCCTCATTTTTCTGGAAATCAGCTCAACGTCAGTGGATTTGTTTTGTTCTGTGGCCCAGCAGGCACTAGCTGATAGGGTGTACTGGAAACAACTCGCAAGTATGTGTGATGTTGGCATAGATATTGCGCCAGAACCTCAGCTCGTGTGAGACAGTGCAACGAAGTTCATTTGTGTCAGCTGAGACATTGACCCATTACATTTATGATCTAATTTAGCAATAGCTGATCTACGATGGAACAGTTCTGGACTGTTTTCACAGCTGCAGTGTTTTATCTGGTTTTCTCTTCTTTCCTGTTTTTCAAAAAAATAGGTATTTTACATGTTATGGGTGCTGTACCTGTTCTGGGGCCCAAATGACTGAAGTGCAACTCATGGTAGCTGAAAAGCTCAGTAGCTCAAAGTACCAGTTAGTCTGCCCTGCCTGAATAGGTGTTTTCTAAATCTCAGATGTAGAAGTGATGATGAGTTCAGGTTCACCCTAGAGAAGCTTTTCCCCAAGAGCAATCCTAAAACCTGACCACTTCGGAGGAGATGAAAGCAGAGGTCTCCTGCTTTCAGTATCTGTTTCAGTCTACTACCAACTTGAGAAGGCTGTGCTGCAGAGGTCATCCTGTTTGTTGTACCAGGAGCAGAGAGATGGAAACTGGAAAAGCCCAAAGTATCCCTCAAGCCGGCTACCCAGTTTTCAGCAAGAGCCGAGGTACCAACACCTAATTGCCTTTAATACAGCGGGCCTACACCAGCATTTTCACCCAAGCTGTGGTCTCCTTTTGACTTCCAAGACCCTGCAGTCACTGAATGCAGAACATCTGTCACACTCCAGTGGTTAGTTGTTGATCCGGGAATTGCCCTCCCTGTCAGGTGCACAGGCACCAGAGGAGGGGACCCAGCACAGGATCCAGCCCCTGCTCCTTGCCTGTATGTGCTGTCACTGACTCATGAGGGGCACCCTTGGGTCAAAATGGGCACAGTTTCTACAGAAATGAAATCTTAAACTGAACAAGCAGGTAGGGTGGGTTTTGTTGGTTTGTTGTGTTTTTTTTTTTAATAGTATGATGTGTCTTAATGGCTCTCTTCTTTCCAGTGCACACCAAACATCTCTCAGGCACAGGCTATGCCTCTGCCATGGCATAAGTAAGGCATCTGTAAAGAACTGCACCAATAAAGATATGCATTTCAGGTCACAGGGTTGGCTGGTTTGAGAGATCTAACGTCTGCATTAAAAAAACCCAAACATTCTAACATGGAGCTTCGAGATGCTGATCATATTTAATCTTTGCAATGGTATAACTTGTGAGATCATGTGTGATGTTCTCTTCGTTGTCACAGGCAGAGGAAACAGAGTCCATTACTAAACGCTAAATATGCTCATTAATTTTCTTAGGCGTTCATCTTACTTATAAAAATTTGGATGTGTACGCTGAAAGTTACGAACCCGTTCATAAAGCTAGTGCTGCTTCGTGAAACGACCTTGTGACACATTTCCGCCAGAAACAGCTCTTTGTCCAGCCCTTGCCTGAAAAACAATTAGGAACATTTTTCCATCGGACTCCTTTACAAAGGTCCTCCGGAAATAATCCAGAAAGGACTCCAATCCACCTGGGCAGAGAGCCCCAGCCCCGGGGCGGGCTCTCTCCAGCCTCACAAGCAGAGGGGAGGCAGTGGGTTGTCTTCTCCGGCTGCCCGGCGCCGTGGAGCCCAGCCTTTACCCCTCGTTTGGAGGCACTGTCCTGCAAGGGGTGGCAGCCCATGGCCGGTGCCGTTCGGCAGCAGTCCCAGAAGCCCCACTCAGGGGCAACCGGTGCTGCCTGAACTTTCTGGGGTCTTCCACAGCAGGCCATGGGGACGAGGGCAGAGCCGTGACCGCCCGCTGACGGGCTGCGAGGCAGCGAGCTCTGGCAGGGGGAGCGTTTATCCTCAGGAGGACCGAGGGTGAAAAAGGCCCGGGAAATTCATGAGGAGGAGTAATCTTTAACAAGTGCCCTGGGGGAATTGGGCATAAAGGCTGGGAACAGGGGTTATGTGCCTACAGCTCACCGGTGCTTTTATAATCTTACCCTTAAGCTACTTACTTGATCTCAGGTTCACCCTCCTTCCCTGCAAACCTCCGGGGTAAAAAAAAAAAAAAAAAAAAAAAAAAAACAAAAGAACAACAAAAAAAACCACAGGCAGAAATGCAGTAAGAACAGGGAGGCGGGGACTCTGCTTTCTCCTTGCTTACGGAAGCAGCGGGTGTCCCAGTGTAGCAGGGGATGCAAACCCCTGCCAGGGTACCCCAGGACTGCAGGAGGAAAGCAAAACCAGTGCCTTGCACCTGCTGTAATGGTTTCTGCTCCAGAATGCTGTTCCTTGAGACGGCAACATATACTGCGCGTGTGACACTCTCCGTCTCTGCAGGTAACGCACGTGTACATTTGAGCAACCCAGACCAGTGGAAGGTGTACCTGCCCATGGCAGGGGGGGTGGAACTAGATGGTCTTTAAGGTCCCTTCCAAGCCAAACCATTCTGTGATTCATTCTGTGATTCTGTGAATTTATAGTAAAGTATTATGCGCACACACACCCTTACCGTTTTTAACCACATGTTTTTACTGTAAATCGTGATTTTTGGCTACGAATTCCTCGGCTGTAAAAACTCTTTTCCTTGCGTGAGACCCCTGCCCCATCACATCTCAGGTCCCCGTCCCGCAGGCGCTGCTGTGTGCATTCCAGGACAAGTGTTTCTGCCAGTGTAACTCTTGGAGTAAGAAAAACAAACTCCAATAGCAGTAAGAGGCAAATAACATGAAATAAAAAAATCTAAGCGCGGCAAGAATAGGGCCAAAAGGGATGGAAATATTTGTATGGCGCTACAAAAGATACAATTATGTGAAAATTGGATTGTAAATGAATAAATGTATTTATGTAAAAAAATCAATCACAATCTGTTGTAGATTGATCACAACGAATACGATAGCTCTAAATAAATGTGGTCCAATACTAATACTAAGTGAGTTTCATTAGTTGTTGATTTATAAATGATAATAAAGTTATTTTCAGGACTGATTATTTAAACTCTGCCAATTCAAAATAATTTTTAAAAACCCACCTTTGTATAAAAATACTAATTTTACCCTGGTTTTCGAAAAACAGTTTAGTTTTCCTTTTCTTTTTTCTCTGTGGCATAAAACTTGTGTTTTAACAAATCACTGCCATGAGCTAACCCAGATATGAATCCAGAAAATGCTCTCAACATTATCCTTCTCTGTTCACATATATTTGAAGTAAATTACATCAAATTGTATTTGAAATACCAAACTGGCATTAATGGAAGCTTTTTTTGCTCCAGGCACCATTTTAAAATAGATGAGCATAAAAATGCAGTCTGCATCATTAAGTTTATATGAAACTAGTGAGAATAAAAATCACCATGTAAGTTCTAATAAGATGTGTTTTTCATTCCAGTTTAATAACCCAAGACTATATTCATCTTCCAGTATAATAAATACACTGAAAGGAATTCATTCTTTTGTGGTTTTTAACATGTTGAGGGTTTCAGAAGATGGAGTTTTCTGGGAAGCTGGGTGAAGAAAATTCTTTAATATGGCAGTGCGGAGTATTATTATCATAAATAATTAATGTGCACAGCAGAAGAAAGCCTAGCTTCATTAATAATTCTTATTTTTAGTTGGCATAAGCTAGAGGTGCTGTATCTTCTTTCATCCGATCTATGTCAATTTCCCTGATTTTCATTTACTAGATGTTAAAATTTTAAAGGTATGCTACATTTTGCAATGGACTTTTGTTTGTGACTTTGCATTAATAACCTACTGCTAATTCTTACCCGTCGAGGTATTTTTAGTAACAAGCGAAAAAGGAGGAAAAAAACATAGTAGCAGCCAGGCAAGGTAGAGTGGGCATCAGTGTCAGCTCCTTTCATCTTTCATTTCCCTTTGGGACCAGTTAAGATGCTTCTTTGATTAGGACCTCAGGAAATATTAAAAAGCTCTTCTGTGAATTTAAACTCATCAAACTTGTCTCTGTTTATTTTTTTGAATACAGAGATAATTCGCCTCCCGCATTTCAAGAACACAGGTTCCCTCCAACCCAACCGCACGTCTCTGATCAGCCAAGTCACTTGTCAACATCGCTGAGTCTCTCTCCTAACGAATGTTAGTGCTTCATTAATGCAGAGCCTGAGTCGGAGCCGCTCCTAAACGTTCCTTATTAGCACAAATGAGGAAATAAAGATGACACTATAGATGGCACGGAGGCGGCACGCCACCAGGCGAGTGCAGGTAGTGAGGATGGAAACAAAGGAGAACGATGTGACACCTGAAGAAAAAAACCACAGAGCCGGGGGGAAACCATTTTGTCTTGATGCAAAATGTACGTGGGAAAGAGACTGCAACTCTCATTGCAACTTTGGAAACACCGGTGCCGTGGAGATGTAATGTTGGCCTGCATTATGCCTTTTAAACACATTTGCAAATGTTCTTCTTAATCAGTGCAAATGTTAGAGCTGATTGAAAAGCAATGGGGGTTTTTTTCCTCTTAAGTACTTTAAAAGAAAATGTGTTTGCTTTTTTTTTTTCTTCGAAACTGTATTGAGCTGGCTGGGAAAAAATAAGCAACACCTCCCTCCTGATTTTTATACTTTTCTCTCCTTTTTGATGGTTTACCTCCTTTTATTTTTCTTGAGACCAAAAGAAGCTAAAAACAGAGAGGTGCGGAAGAAGAAGAAAAAAGGTATCGCAGAGACTGTGGGAGAAGAGAGCACCCTGTGAAAATAACTTTAAGGTGGTGGGAGAAGGAAGCCAACAAAAAGCAAAACGCATGAACTTGCTCACTTGGGGAAAAGGCCATTTTAACCTCATTTATTCTGAGAAAATTTTCCGCTACTAGCAAAACTTCCAGCTTCTAAAGTAACCCAGGCACGTCATTTCAGCCATGTATCACAGCATCTTCAGTCAGACATCAGCGGTCCTTGTACAATCAATTTCTCTTTAAGCATTTCCACAGCTTTTTCCTACACTGGCACGTGGTTCGTGTTTTTTTAACGTAAAGATGCGCCGCGGCTTGTGTCCTGTTGTGGCTCAGAGAGCCAGGCTGGGCAAACCTGAGAAATTAGGCTCCCATCAGTGAAATGCTGATGCCTCTGCGTATAGGTACACACATAACACCCCCAAAATTAGTGCTGTTACTGATCCCACGTGCACGAACTCAGAAGATAAATTTAGGCACGACCAGAAAATTGGGGTTGCTTCGACACGACCTCCGTCAGAAGTGCCACGCAGAGGTCTGCGGCGGTTGGCAAACACGAGGTGGAACCTGGGCACTCACGGATGTGCTAGGAGGGGACGTGGAGCAACCCAAAAGCCCCCAGAAAGACACGGTTAGAAGAGACCTCCCGTGGTGTGCAAACCCAAACGGCAGCAGCCGTACCCCGTAGCAGAGGGGAGCCTACTCCCCTCTCTGCTCCCCCCACAAGATCCCGGCTCTAGCAGGAACCGCAAGCATGGCTCTGCCAAAGCAAAGGAGGCAGTGTCTGGCGTGAGGCACCACGAGGCTGGGCAGCGGCAAATGTCTACCAGGAAATAATTATGGTCCCTTACAGCGTGCAGGGATAGACCTGGTTTTGCATTGTTCAGTTTTTTTTAAAAGCAAAGAACAAGTACCACACCTTAACTTGTGCACTTAATGTCTTCTCTTCGTTAACGTCTGCGTGGAATAATACCGAGACCATACATCCATAGGGGTGCTGCTTTTGCTAGACTTGAAGTCTGCCTTTAAGGCGCTTAGTTACAAATATTTTCAGCTTTTTTTTTTTTTCCTGTTTTGGTCACTTGTCCCTCCTTTCTCTCAGGCAAATGGTCAGGTTGTACCATTTCAGAATAGCATCGCGTATCTGGCATCTTTCTTTCTGTGGTTTCAGGATACTTTAGAAAGCTGATGGGCTGTGATTGTGCAGCACTATTGTTTTCATGGACTGTAAGTGGTGACATTCCTATGTTTTATTTGGGCTTTTGCTACCATCAAAAGGGAAAAAGGTGACAAAACTTTGTGTTCCAAAACCAGCATACTCACTAATCAGCAAATGCAGACCAATTATACAATAGGTGAAAGGCATGGGCTTGCATGCTAAAATCTGCATTTTCCTGCCTTCTTTATTTCCTATTAATCCTCTGTGACAATGGGTTTATTTTGCAGGAAAATATGCAAATACCTTAATCTAGTAGAACAGTATGACAGTCTGAATGTGGGTCTCTTCACTATACATTGACAAACACTTGTTTAAGAAGACCAGCACTAGGAATATGATAAATTTCTGAGTGTAAAATCAGAATCTCTGCAGAAAACCTTTGTAACCCTTTGAAAAAAAAAAAAAGAAATGGATGGGCACTGAGGAACAGTCTCTCTGAATAATAAATTTTCATCTTTTCTGAAATACAATTCATTAGTAAACGAGTAAGTGAAGGAATTGCGGATCTTTTGCTGCTTTCTTTCTGCATCCACATAATGAAAAAAACCCACTTTTTAGAAGGTCTGTTGTCTCTTTGTTTTATTTTATATATTAATTATATAATGTCAGCTGTTGGAACAATACTTCCAAAATATTCCTGTAAATGTTGAAAATGTATCTGCAGAGACTTTTGATTTTTTTTCCAACTTCCTAATTTGAAGAGTGATTTAAGAACTGATTGGCAGTTGGCAAAAAATGAATGATAATGAACTCATTTCGATAGAGATGGACCAGATACCCTGCCGGCTGTTGAAACTTTTCAAAGCTGGTTTCTCTCCAGTAAATGTGATCCTGCAGGCTCTGTCCATCTGCCTACAAGAAAAGAGACGTTCGCATTCTGCGGGAAATGCTACTGAGAAAATACCGCCGAGATTTATCGATTTTGCGATTGCTCGTCGCTCTCAGCGAGGACACTGGACGACAATAAACACCGTGGCAAAACAACAGTGCTGAGCTCCTTTGCTTTTTTTTTTTTCCGCTTTTTTTTTTTTTCCTCCCCCCCCCCTTTTTTTTTTCCCTTTTTGCCTTAGCAGGTAAGCAGCACGCTTCAGCTTGATGAGGAGTGTGTATGTTTGCCAGGCGGAGGAGTAAACGCTCGAGCAGGGCTGAGCCCTCCCTGCGGCAGGGATGCTCAGGGGTGACCTGAAGCTGTTGCTTACAAGGATGGTTTGATTTTGGCCTCGCCCTAATTTTCGCTGGTGCAAACCAAGTCACAGCCCCCACATTAAGCAGCTGAAGTGAAAAACTGCGCCAGCTGTTAGGCCTCTCCAGTTGCTCTCCTGTTGCATGAAATTCAAATAGCTCTGAGATTTAAGGAAAATAGCATGAATTCGCCCCAGACGCAACATCTGGGGGGCTGGCTCTTCCTCGCCCAGGGCACGGCAGCCCACCTCGGTTAAGTCCGAGGTGGCCGGTGCCGGCGGAAGGGTGTCGAGGCGATGCCGTCCGGCGGGCAGCAGGACCAGCGCAGGCGTCCCAGCCCCTGCGGTGGTGGCCGCCCCCCTGGCCCCCCCCTTACCCCCGGGGCAGGTTAGCTCACAATGCTCATTTCTCAGTTATTTCATTCCTCCTCCAAAGCCTACCACCTTTCTCTCTCCTTTCCCCCCGGCCAAGAGATGGTTTCTGTGTCTCCCTCGGGTGTTTTCCGCTGCGGCCAACCTCCCGCTCCCTGTCCTGGTCCCCCCTCCCAGACCCTCCCCAGCTGCTCTCTGTGCCTCCGGTTTCGAAGGTGGCTCTCAAATAAAGTGCCTGTAGGCTTACCTTCGCACAGCACCGCTGCTAAATTTTTAATCAGCGGTAGCGAAACAAAGGAAATGAAGAAACTCTCACAGTATTTAACGAATAGCGTGTGGCTAAACCCCAAGCCTTATCCTAGCTTACAGACAGGAACAGGGTGGCGAGCACCTACCGTAGAAGCCATTTAACATCCCCGGAGGTTTTGCTCTGGTGCGTGGTACTGGGGTCATGCAACTCTCATTAGTAGTACGTGGTGTTATGGTTGCACGTGGCCAAAACAAAACAGAGAGGAAGTACTTCTGCATATAATGCCGAATTCTCTGCTACATCAGTTGTTAACTAAAAAACTTGGCTTGTTTCTGTCCCTTTACATGATCAGAATGATGTAAATAAGAACCTTATCCAAAAGCTTTTAAAATTCGTTTTAAAAAAAGGCTGGCTACAATATTTGTACGATATTTGCAGCTGAGCAGAATGAAGCAGGGAATAACTAAATCTTCTGCTTCCCCGTTTCCACGCACAGCCACCGCAGTCGGCTTGGATCTGCCCATTGCAGCGAAGGGCCGAGCAGGTTTCTGTGTTTGCGAGGCAGGACGCTGGCAGAAGGCTCACACCTGCCTTTATGCGGAGTATTTGGTACCAGCCACGGCAAGCAGCAGCAATCTGCGAGCGCAGGGTCGTGGGCTGATTCGTCCGAGCAAAGTCAATGAACCCAATTCTTTTAATTATGCACATGTAAGAAGTAGAGGAAGGATGTTTCTGCAAGTAGACTAGTACTCCGGACCTCAGCACACCTGGCTTACGGTCCTGCTCCAGCCGGTGTGGCCCTGGGGCACGTCTTGAATGGGCGATGCAAACGGGGGCTTGAATTTGTAGCACAGAGGCCAGAGCCCCGCTCTTTGCTCCTAGCTGATTCCCAAGACTATGAAAGTGAGGCCCTACCTCTTCAATCTCTCTGTTTTACTCCAAATGCTTTATTACCTATGAAACTCTCTGATTTGTGTGAAAGAGAGAGGTAAAGGACTTTAAGTCAACCAGCAGCTTTTGAAATGAAAGTCGTGATGCTAAAACCACCCCATTACAACCAAAAAGCTAGGGTATAATATTATGATTTATTACGCATATTATGGTAGCTCTGCAAGAGCTGAGCAAAGATTTGGGCCTTTTTGTGTTTCATTCACGAGTGGGCATGTTAAAAGCCATCGGCAGACACATTGCTTGTCCCAAGGGATTAACTCAGTTCTTACTAACGCTTTCATTCCCGCGTTCCTACAGCTGAGGCGTACATGGAAAAAGCACTCACAGGCTTTATTTCGCCGTGCCTTTGAGGGGCAATACCTGCTCAGGAGTTTTTCAGAGTGTTTGTTTAACACAAGAAAAAAAGCATAGCACCGTCCCACAAAAAATATATAAGCTTCTCATCACAGCAAAGTGTCAGCCCTCGGCGCAGAGGGCACAGAGCTCTGCAGGAGGTGAGCGTGCGTGACGTGCTCCCCATCCCCGCCTCGAGACCTCAAGGGGAAAACCAGTGTACTTTGTGGAGAAAACAGGCGGCGTCAGAAAGGACCGTGGCACCGAAGACGTTTCTGGGGGGGCCGACTCCCGGTGCGTCGGGCTGCCGAGGACTGGTGCCCCCATCTCACGGGCTGTGTTGCCCTCGCCCGCTCAGAGGTATTTTTACCACCCGATCACCTCCCATTTTTAGCGTGGAAAATGGACTAGTCACTAATGGGGGTGCAGATGGGAAGCCTACTAAGAAATATTTTAGCAGTTATGACAGGAGGGAATATAGTATCCCTGTTTTCCAGGGAAAACCTCTTTCCTTGCGTCTTTTCCATCCAAGCATAAACTGGTATTTTTTGCCATCGTGAGAGTGAGCCAGGGCCAGCACTGGAGACAGAGAGGGGAATCGCTGTGGTGTGGATTCATTAAACCCATCTCAGCCCATCTCTTTTCTTTTTCTGTCACTCTTTTTTTTTTTTTTTGGTACTAAAGGAATATGGAGTAAAGCAGGGCAGAACAAAGTGTTCTGGGAAACTGATAATCAAATGGCCTAAAGCTAATGTTTACTTTTTTGACTGTTTTACAGCAGCATTACTTGGAGATGTATTAAAAACAGGGAGCGAAAGGGAGGGAGAGAGGGAGGGAGCCTAATAATAGCCTTCCAGTTACAGAAATAGAGAAGCAGCATAGATATGATAATTGAATTTGGTTTGGATGGGTGATAATCCGCCTTTATGCTACAGCTGTAGTTCTCAGATTTGAGCCTCGCTGGTGGCAGGTGTTGGGCAGCCTCCCCTGGCCCGGGAAGGCTCCAGCCCCGCGCCCCCCCGCCTGCCCCCCGTTCCTCGCCCTGCGGGCTCGTTGGTGTTGCCTGTGCGGTTCTGTTTTTTCTCAGCATGTATGGGGGTTGTCCTGAAGGTGACCTGGAGCCTCCCTCGCCCGCCTGGCCAGGAAAAGCCACCAGTGAAGCGGGAAGGGAGCTCTCCTCCTCCTCAGCAAACCCCATGCTCAGCCACTCTCTGTTTCGACTCCACCCTGAATTATTCAGCTCCACGCCTGGGGAGCTGACACACTGTTAGTAAACTGAGGAGTTCCGTATTTCTGGTTGCACTTGGAGATTAAGTGCCACTTGAGGTATAGTGTCTCGATTCCCAAATATTTGTGTAATTTTACATCAGGAATTCTCATTCTTGCCTATGTTTAGCGTAAATATTTATTCACACAGCTCTGCCTGTTAGATCCCATGGAAGAAACTGGGGGGCAGTGGGGAGGTGCCTCCAGGCCGGCTCTGTCACAGGCACGGGTCCCCTCGCTCGCTCCTTTCCTGAAGCAAAGGCCAGCGTCGCTTTGCCTGCTCTCGATCCCTCTGTCGTGGGAGATATTCTGGAAAACGCGGGGTGGGAGGCAGTGCGTGGGAATAACTGGGCTGCAGGTTTTTCATAAGGTGACCTTAAAGATTTTGTGCCAGAGACATGGGGCTGGCTGCACGCTGCTGCGCCACGAGCAAGAGGAGTGGGAGAAGGGTGAAGAGACCGAAGCAGAAGAAAAAAGTGACAACATGCTTCCCAGGTGGCGGGAAGCCTCCCTGTCACCCCTGCTGCCTTCCGACCCCCTAACAACATCCTCCCAGAAACTTTATCAGTCTCTTTTGTTCTCTTGGTTTATTTTAGCAAAAGTGCTTCTGAAGGAAAAACTTTAATTAATTTCCTCTTCATAATAAGATGCGAGAAGATTTCGGTTTCTCCAGGCACTGAATTAAATTCTGGCTGCACACGAGTTTGCATTTTTAATGGAGCTGTTTTGCAGGTCACCAAAATTGTTCCCCATTCAGCCACTTTCATCATCTGGGTCATTACGACGGATAGCCACAGCTGATGCCTGGATCTGACTCCCGCAGTACTCAGCTGGCACGCAAATGCCACCTCTAATGATAACGAAGAACATGATGGCTGCTATAGCACCTTTTCTCCAAGTATCTCGGAAGAGCTATATAGCTGTGATTAAATTAGCCTCGTAACGTCACTGTGCGATGGATAGGCAATGTGCAAGTTTTGCAAGTGAAAAAACGGAGGCACGAAGCAGTATGTTGCTTAAACTTTGCAGCCAGAGAGCCCAGGTGACGAACGAGGACCTGGGCTATGGGACTCGGCAACCCAGCTCAACTCAAAGCCGTTTCTGCGATTGGCAGGGAACTTAGTCATGCTTATCCCAGTTTCCAAAGTATTTTAGATGAGGACTTGCTTGCCACACGACTTTTTTTTGATTGCGCTGTTCGTGCTGCCTCCTCCGTGAGCATTCTCACTGTCCTTAGTGCATCTGTGTTGGCTCAGCCCTCCAGTTTTCTTTTTTTTTTTTCCCCCACAAAAAAACCCTACTTATCACCTGAAGCATGTAGTTTGGACTCGGGAGGGCAAAGTTTTGGAGACATAAATGTCAGCACACAGTGTCAGCTCAACACTATTTGCTTGTACTGCTCCTTAATTGCTAGCCAGACAAGAAATACCCACTATGTCCTAGGAGCAGATATCTGTGACTATACCACAGTCAAAGGTGGGATGGAAAATACAAAGCACATCTACAAGCACTTATTCCAGCACTTAGAAGGTGTCAGACTCTTTCTTGTCCAAATTCCAGCTTTGCATCTCTGGAAGAGAAAAAAAAAATAAATAACGCATTTTTCTCCAAAACAGTGCCTGGCAATATAAACTCTAAGCCATCCCTTTCAGCCTCTGGCTTTGATGGATGTCTTTGGATTCTGAAAAGGATCATGGTAGATGCCTTATTAGAATAATATTCCGGTGTCTTGACAAGCAGCTTCAGATTTATATGGCAGCTTGCTTTTTTATGCCAACAGCTATCTAATACCAAAGGACTGCAAAAGGCGTCATACACTGTGCTGATTTTTTATTTATTTATTTTTTAATGGAAGGGTTGTTTTAATCCGAGAATCCTTGTTTTGTCTTTCCTGTTGTTTTCTGGCACCCTTGTCAGTTTGTGTTCTTCCCTCTGCGGTTGTTCCCCACAGTGCACATATCTATCCTTTCCAAAAGTAGAGGAAAAAAAACGGTGTAAAAATAGTCTCCGTGTGGGCCTTCGATTTGGGTACCCCTCCTTTGCCACTGACTTGGCCAAGTCCCCTCCGATCCCTGGGCTCAGACTGCTAACTGATTAACTGGGAAAGAAAAACCTGCCTTCACTTTACAGTAGAGGTAGGGGGGAAGAAATACTTTAAGAACTGTTAATATCCAGCTTTTATGGCAACGTTAAACACGTAAATACTTCAGCTAAGGTAAATCTGGATTTACTGCCAGACCTCCCATTTCTGTGCGTGCAGCCCAGTATGACTGAAGTGATGTATCGCTCTTGACCGCTGGTGGGAAACACCACATACCACTCCAGTTAGCATTTTCACTGTTCACTCAGAATGAGGGAATCTCCAAAGCAAACACCAACTTTGAAAGGGGTAAGGTGGAAATCCTGCTTCAGCTATCCTGTCCCTTTTCCCTCTGCTATGCCTGCCCCTCTGGGCAAATTACAAACCTCTCCTGAGAGACTGGGAGCTGCCAAAGGTGCCTGTGGGTCTCCGGTTCTGGCAGGCAGAAGACAAAACCCAGGCTGTGGCCCTGCCTGGGTGGATGTGCCGTTTCATCCGAAGCGAGCGAGACCACACCAACGTCGCTCCTGTCTGGGCAGAAGGTGCCAAACAGCAGGAGCCGCCCAGTCCTCTTCCTGGGAGACCACCCCAGATGTCCTGTCCTTCCTCCTGGTGAGGGAGCTTTTCCATGGGATTTGATGAGCTTTTGATCAGGCTTTTTTCAGCTTCTGGGCCCATCTAGTCTCGGGCATGCTAAATACCGGGCTCACTTAGAAAAGTCAGCTGCAAGAAGGACGCGTTTTCCCCTGGGAGCTAGACTAAAGTCTTCAGCTATTTCACACAGGGAAATGAACTGGTCATCAAGAAGAAATGCTGGAATTACTGTCACCAGAGGCTTAAATTAAGACTGCCATGCCACAGAAAAACCTGAGGCGTTGTCTGGTGAACAAGTGAACTGATAGCAGAAACCGTAAAAAACACGTACTGCGGACAAGTGAGAAAATACCGTGAAACACATGGGAACAAACAGGCCCCACCCTCTACCTCCCTTCTCTCAGGACACCCACACCCTGACCCAGGAGGAGACATCTTACCCTGTAGTTTATTGCAATAGCCACCACGGAAGTATTCCTAGCATTCGCCCTCAACCCCCTGCATTTGTTTGTCACCCAGAAAGAGACTGCGTTATTGGTTTTTAATCTTTATGGGAATAATTATTTTTTGAAAAGGAATCCAGTGTTCAAGTACAGAAACAAATTAAGGTCAGAGAGAAGCACCTAGCTTTATGTAAGTGTTTAGTCTCTCCTTGTGAAGTGGCTGGTTCTGCATGAATTACCATTAATAATAAAATGTATGTAAGATAGTGACATTCGATGCACAGGTTCTTAGTTCCCCATTAAGCTGTGTTCCCTAAAAAGGTTTCCAGGTTTATTTAAACATGCAGGAAAGAATTTAATATTAAACAGAAATACGATGTAATAGAATTATGTCAAAACACCTGAGGGAATTTTGGGTACCTTTAAGGAATGAGCTCCGAAGTGATTCATAGCTAGGGCAAGTGATAATTTAGCTGCTATATTGAGAAGGAAAAAAAAAAAAGGGAAAAATGAGTTAATTCTTCCACCGCTATGAAATCCACAGCTAAGAATTGTTGTAGTCCACAGACTCATCAGGAGTCTTGCCTCAGTAGAGGCATTATTTTGCTTTCTGATGCTGAAAATTAGTGTAGTGATCTTGCTAGCACTTTTGCATGCGCTTAGCATAAGCACATGACTAGCTCCCTGGGGCTGGTGGGACTGCCGGTGTGAGGGGAGTTAACACACAATGTAAGTATTCAGAGGCTGGGATGCTATTCTACAACTTCTGGAGACAAACGTGTGATTTAGTCATAGCCTAAATTAGGGATCTCATTACATCATCCTTGAGCATTCTAGATTGTAGAATTGCATCAGGTCCTGTAATGGGATAAAAACTTTACCGTTTATCATTTTTGGAAGTTTGGACACAAAACAGACATCCGGGTTAGTACCAAAAGGGCCAAAGCACAGAGCACAGAAGCTTGACTTATTTGCATCGTAATGCAGCTGTAGATTTAATGTAAGATATTCCTATTTAAATTAATATTTTCCGTGTCAGTTCGGCAGTATCAGCACACTGCTAATGATCTCCATATCCATTAAGGTCTGTTCAAATGCACCTCAGCGTAGCTTTCTTACTCTATACTCCTGGTGATATTTTTTTTAATCTGATCTGTAGCTTATTATTTTTATTATTCACAAATGTCACAGGCCTCTTCTCTCCCTTTTGGGATTGTTATTCTCCTATTTTAGGTCTTTTCCTTTCTTCTAATGTTGCTTTGGGAAAGCTCTGGGGATATATAAAGCAAAATAGACAGATGCCTTCACCTACCAGATTGTTGTGAATAATAATAATCACCTCTTATATATCCCCTTTTCATTTTCAAAGCACTTTGCAGCAATTAACTAATTTGTCTTTACAAAAATCTCTGATAGATAGGTAGAGGCATTTGCATAGTGACGATTTATTTATTTATTTATTTATTTATTTTATCCTGCATAAAACTGTAGTGGATTTTTTCCTTTTCCTCTCTTTCTTTTTCTTCTCTTGCTGGATATTTTTGCTGCCCTTCTTTCTCTGAAAGGTGAATTTCTGTGGGATTGTTATGCCCGTTAGCACTACTAATCACTGAGCCTAATTAGATTCTTGTAGAAATGAACGCGCACACCAGCAACAGGCGAAACAACAAATTCCTTCAAGAATAGGAGCGGTACCTCTACGACAGTCGGGTATGGCCGGAGAACCGGGAGCCATACCTGAGCCACGCTTAAGACAGCTGGTTCAGATACCAGCAAGGGAGAGGGTGGTGGTACATCTATTCCTATGCAAGCCACTTGCACGGTCCAACTTGCCAAAGGCATTGACCTACAGAATATGTGAAGGAAGAAGTGTAAAAAACTGCTCTTTTGGAATAAAAACCCAGAAATGTCAGAAAATCTGATGCTGAAACCCCAAATCTATCACAGAATTGCGTGCCTATTTGGGTCAATAGAAAAGCGTACCCAAGCAGGGTCTCGGTGTTTTCTACAGCCCAGTCCACCAAAGAGAAAACTCTTCAATGAGAAGGGCAGACAATTTCATCCCTCTTTTCCCACATTTTCAGTCTAGTGCACACTACATTAAGCCCATAGCTAAAGCCACTGCCTGGCCCTTTGGTGGGGCTGAACCCAATGCACTGCGTTTTAGTCTGAAATACGGATTACCACAACCTAACCTAGTGGGTTGTAGCGGTGTGTTTGAGGGTGACAGCAGTCTCCTACGGCCTCCTCCGCAGCCCACGCAACAGGGAGAAGGGCCCTGCCAGCACGGCTTGTCCCACGTCCTGCCGCGGGACGGGACTGCTCGCGGCGCGGCGCTCACGGCAGGATGATCTGGGCACCCACGTCCTAACATCTCCCCAGGATCGGTCCAGGCAACGCAGCGGCAACTGCCACAGCGTTTGTGCCACTGGCAACCCCTGTGCCACTGCTTCGTCCCCTTTTCTCCGCCTCTTCCCATCCCAGAATGACTCTTTTCCACCTTATCTTTTGTGCGTCAGAATAGGCAATGTAATACTTTCTCCAAAATGGGGCAGGGAATTGGTACCAACACCAGACACAGTCGTTGAGGAAAATGCCTTTAACGTGGTTTTTACAACTAGCAGTGCCAATGGCTTTTGTAGTAACAAAGCTTCAGTGAAGGTTTTACTGGCAAATCCTGACTTAGTCACACAAAAAAGAGCAAGGAAGCCCCCACTGTACTATCTTCGTGAAGTGTTAATGAAACAGGGATTCCCCGTACTTTGGAATAATTGAACCATAAAATAGTTCAGCTTTATCTATAAACTCTCCAGCGCAATGCTTCGAGTGTGTAACCATTTACATTATTCCCAGAAAATTAGGTCAGCTTTTCACAGAGAAAATGTCAAACTAAAAAAAAAGAAAAAAGAAATAAGGAAGGGGAGAAAAAAAAAAAAAAAGAAGAGGCTTCCTCTAAAAGAACTTTTCCACCCCAGATAGGAAAATGTCACCGTATCCTCCCAACAGCATCAGCCCCGCTTGCGAGCCAGGGAGGGAGCAGGGGCCGAGGAACAGTGGGCAGCATCCGCACTCGGCTCCTTTGAGCTGGAACACAGCTGTGTTATGGCTGTGTCATCATTGCAAGCGAATTAAAAGAAATGGAAACATTAACTCTGTGGAATCTTTTCAGAAGCTGGTGGTGACTAAACCGGGAGGCACTAACAAAGGAAAGCTTTCAGCAAGTGTTTGGCATTTGGAGTGCAGCACGCTCTTTCCATTAGGCTGTTGTGAGGGTTAAAATTAATCCGCATTGTAAGGGGAGAAGGCCGTACAATGGATGTTTATCGTGGAGCAAGGCACCTGGAGATGTGTTGTGTTGTCAGAAGGCTTAAATAGTTTGGTTCCAAAATTTCACGGCCTATTAAAAGAACCGCAAGAGCCTGGCAGGGAATATCCCTGAGATTCTGAGCATCTCTGCAAACCAACCAAAAACACTTGGAAGGCGGCGGTGGCCCTACCAGCAGACTCGCAAACCCAATCACAGGTTCGGTCCGGTATGCGGAAATACAGCTCCTCAACCCACAGTTTATTTTGCAAGCAGATTGCACCCACGAGCCAGGCGGTGGGAATTCTGGCGGCGACCTGCTCCTTGCCAAGCAGCAGCGTCACCCAGTTCGGCCTCGAACCTCTGCGTACCTCCCCATCGGAGGGAGAAAGCCTAGTCCTGGAGGAAAAGAGGTCAGGAGTGCAGGATGCTGCAACATTTGGCGACTCACCACGCCGCTTCTAATTTCCAAGAGCAGCCACAGCGCATTTATGGTTTCCAAAACGTGCTGGCTGCCTGTGCTGTGGTATGGAAGACCTGAGGGATGCTGAAAAGGGAAGGAACAAATGGGGAGCGATGCACAGTATGCATTATCTGTATGGGGGACACACAGTGTTCCTGTGCACTGCCAGGCTCTCGGGTCTGGAAATACGCCTCATGGGGCCTCATTGCGAAAAAGACCCCAAATACAGACAATTTGGGCTGTTAGAAAATAGCTGCAAAGTTTTTGTGGACACAAAGTCTGAGGAAGCTGGTGCTTGGGCAGAGGCTGGCCACCCCCACCCCCACCCCCCCCGTTTGCAGAGCGTCTGATCTGCTCTTGCGTTCCCTGGCTTCTCAAACAGTTTTTTCCTCAGCTGTTGGAGTGCGGTTATGGTCCATTTTTGCATGACATTCAGACTAGGCTGACTGGCTGTCCTTCTCCCTGCCGGCACTGCAAAGCAGCAGTTGCTCTACAGGCATAACCATCGCTCCGGCTCTCGGAGGGAGCGCGCAGCTCCTGCCCGCACTTTGCTGCGGCTGGGCTGAAGTTTTCCGCCTGGCAGCCCGCACGCTCCTGTCTTCTTCCCAGGAGGTCCCTCTTGCTATTTAGTAGCTCTGACAGAACTGGATATGGTAGCCATGGGATCACCAATGGCTTTGCTGTGCTGGAAAGGAGCTGGTGGTGGCACAGGCGTCGTATTCAGGCGGCTACCACTGTGTGTTGCTATGGGCACTGATGCAGAGGCGAAACACAGGCTAAGCCACCGCTCGATTTTCTATTCAAGCAACTCTTGAGTACTAAAGGAATGGCCATCTGCCAGTGTTTGTAATAGGAGGTCAGTATACGCTGACATTCAGCAAATTGGTATTATATGCGTTAGATCTCTGCTTTATGAGGTTTTGCTCCATTTTGGAAACGTGCAAATTGACTGAAATCCCGACTAAAATTTTAGAGGTGCCAATCTGCAGCTGCAAGCGCGCTGACAGTGCCCCGAACACCCAGGCAAGCAGCAGGTCCGGCTATTTAAGACGCAGAAAAAACTGACAACAAGCGTGTGCGTCTGCTGCGAAGTTGCCGCCGGCACCGAACCCGCTGTTCCAGCTCGCTGCCGTCCCCAGGTGGGATCCTTCCCTTGGGGAGGAGGTCGCGCGGTGCGGGGGGGCAGTGCCCCCCGCCCGACTGATTGCAACCTCTATGTGACGGCAGCAGGAAGACAGCACTCTGCATGGGGCTGTTGCAAACTGCTCTCTACGGGGTCCTGTGTGAGCTTGCCAGGCTTCACATGGAGAGCATGAGGTGTCCCCGCCCCCCCCCCGCCCGGCCCCCCAGCATGGCAGAGGCTGGCCCTGTGGGGCTGTACTTGGGACCCTGTCCTCCGAGGATGTCACCCCATGCCCAAAGCATGCTCCCCCAATGAGATGCCTGAGCCAGACCAGAAACAGGTGTGAAGTCTCAGGTTTGGGGGTAGAGCCACTCTCTGGGAGTTTTTTGACAGCAAATCCACTAAATGAGCTCTTAAAGCCGAATTCACGCATTGGTTTTTCTTTAAGCACCTTATCTGCTTCTGCTGTTTCCGCAGGACTTGGAGTATTTGAGGGCTGGCTGGAGTGCTGCCCCCCTCCAGATCAGCACTGGCATTAGTTTAAGGGAAAATGAGTGTCCCAAGGTTGGAATAGCGAAGGCTGCTCCTCCACAACCCCCGTGCACGATGCAGAGGCAGTGCCAGACCCAGCCTGAGTCACAGTCCCTCCCCGCATCCAGTACTTTCCCAGGGCCGTGCGGAACGCGGGAAGACTGGAGAAGGAGCTTTCACCCGCTGGCAGAGACGGGAATTCCACGGCAGCCACCAAAGAGCGAGTTTTTTTCCCAGAGGCAAGCTTTTCTCTGGGAGAGCCAGGCCAAGCCGGGCTGAGGCGATGTGATCCTGTCATCCCTTACCAGGCACAGCAGCGGTCTGCGCCGGACCCGCAGCTCCTGCTACGCACTGTCCCCAGTACACGGAACGGCGACTTAGCTATTCGCCTCCAATATTATGCCCCATTAACTTAAAGTCAGGCATGATTACTGATTATCTTTCCTTATTTTGTATGCATGTGCAAGGCAAGCAGTGAGAAGCAGAGAGGATTTCCTCTTTGCAGCCTGAGTGGGGTTTTGGGACGTGGCTTTTTCACGGGATGAAAGCGAGATGGTAAGTGGCACAGAGAACATGGTCCTTTGCCAAAAGCTGCTGCACAGAGAAGTTTGAAAGGCACTGATGTGACATGAGTCAAGAGTTATGTTTGTCTGTCTTTCTCTCTCTCTATACCACGATGAATTGCGTATTATTTCCTTCATTAGCTTTAGGCTTCAACCGCTTTGCAGCGCAGACATGAATAAAAACACCAAGCAGTTTCAGTCTGGTGACGATTTTATTCATTGGTGCTACATGTCAGATAATAGTTGTATTCCACTTCTTTGCTCCGTGAGCTTTTCAAATATTTCACAGGCTGAGTCTTTCATTAGGCATCCTCATACAAAGTCCTCTGCCTCTTCCTCTGAAAGGTAATTGTTTAAGTGGATTAGTAGCTTTTCCTGGAGATGCGTAGGGAGTGGCATAAAAGAGCAACATGGCTGTGACACTCTTGTTCTGGCCTTAGGAATATACCCAGAGGGTTGCTAAGATCATAGCCTGCTCCAATTATTGTCAAGGGAAATTAATATACCATTTTATTCCAGCTAACACTCATTGGTCAGGCCGGGGAAAACACTGTGGTACAGAACATTCCTCCAAAACCAGAAAAACAAACCCTGCTGGAAATCTTACATCTTAGTGTGTTTACTCTGCCAAGTCTTCTATGCTTTACAGAAATATTTTTCATGTGCTTTTTCATATCATCATGACTTCATATTAATAAGTGCCCCACCTCACCCTGGGTCTCTGAAAGAAAAGCGTAATAGAAGAAGATGCAGCCCCTGTCTCAAAGAGCTTGCAGCTGTAATGGGGCAAATGCATTTAGCAGACAAACTGAAAAATAAGAGCATTCGAAGGCGAGAGAAGATAAAGTTTTGGGACCTGACACTCTTCAGCTTCTCTGTGTGCTGCTTGTAGCTCTGCTGGTGATGTTTTTACACCCTCTTTAATACATCCTTCTGTTTCAAGACAAAAGAGGGACTGAAGACTGAGGCTGCCGAAAAGGTAAAGACCAACTATTATACCTAAATCTGATGTTTTGCTCTGCAGTCATTCAGAAGGTCGTATGAGGTTGTTAAAAACACATCAGGCTTTTTAACCCCCCCTTTTCCCTCGTCGCTAGTGAGATGTTATCCGGGAAAGAGCTGCGCAGACCCGAGCAGCCCTTCGGTATTTGGTGTTTGGTGCTTTAGGCTGGGTAGAAATAGCAGCGTTGCAGAAGGAGCAGCTGCAGGGGAGAGGTGGCCGGGGCCGAGCTGTGAAAACGCCAGCGGGGAGTCAAACAAACAAGCAGTGTCTGTAAAAGTTGGTATCGTAGGAATTGCTATGAGCGGCCTTAACATGTATTTGTAAAGATTTCGTGTGTCTCGCGAGTGTTTGATATTGATGATATTTTTCAGTTTAGAAATTTAATTTGAGAGGTCATCAGCATTTATTAAAAATTGATAAGGTGGCTATTTCTCATTGCTAATGTTGGATGTTTAACACCTACTATTACAAGAGCGACATGAAAATGTCCTTCTATCTGGATTTTGAATGTGAGCCATGAGTTCCCTCTCATCTCCTTTGCTGCCTTTATTCCTGGTATCACTCAGCCCTCACCATGCACAGATGTTCCTTAACCCAGGGCCCATTCATGTTTCACCAAGATCTTCAGAGATCAGCAGACTGCATTTCATTTTCTCATTCCCCCCCGCCGCTGCCCCCCCCCCACCTTCTGCTCTTCTTCCTGCTCCTGCGTGTCCCTGTTTGCTTTCCTGCTGCGCTCCCCGCTCCGTTCTCTCTCCTGCAGCCCACATACGAGCACAGCAGTGCTGCCTGTGCCATGTCCCAGGGATCGGGATAACATCTGCGAGGACCCTAGTTCATACGGAGCACCTCGCTGCTTTTCTTCTCTTTGTGTAGCCACAATTTGAAAAAAAAAAAACCACCAGGTATTTGTAGGTGAAAATGTGATCTCTCTCTTCCCGGGGCTGAGGGCAAGGAGTAACTGGTTCACGGTCAGCTTCAGCAGATGCTCATATCCTATAGATAAAACCACAACATTTTGCAGCCAGCGACAAAGGACAACCTGAGCACCCTGCGCATACCTACCTGCTGCTGTCGGGGTGCAGGAAGGGAAGGGGGTGCTTTGAGTTACACAGCTCAGTTTCCCAGACTCTTGATCAAGGTTTGCACCTGGGATGAAGCAACAGCCCTCCCTTATCCGTGCTCTTTTTTGGGTTAAGTGCACTGAACCGCTGGTGGGGATCCCATCACGCTGGTCTCTCAGTTGAGATTTTTCTCTGCTAACATTACACCTGGCCCTGCACGGAGCTCGGCCAGCCCCGGGGCCCCAGAGCCTCCAAAACCCCCATGGGGCCGCTGCCTAATGCGCTGCATTTAGGAGAGGCTGCGAAGGTGAAGCAGAACTGTGAAAATAAGCGACCATTGCTCTGCTTGCTGGAAACGGTGCTGTCCCCTTTGCTTCCCTGGTAGCTTTGCCCAGGAGGTGCTTGTACATGGTGTGGCCCACACTCTCTCGGGGGATCCACGTGCCAGTTTACTCGAGTGGTCGCCTTGCTGCTGTGCCGAGACCCTCCCTGCTACCTGCTGCACTCTTTTTCCCCCCCGATGGTTTTGAATACGTCCCTTTGTGGTGCTTTTTCGAGTAGGACAGGCTGTGCTGGGGTTTCAGTCACACGAGAAGAGAGACGTAGCTTCCCCGTACATCTCAAGATGGCTTGTGTGTTGAAGTATATATTCAGACGCACGGAGCTGGTGCTCTCTCTCTCTTATCGCAATTAATTGCATTAGTAATGCCAGACTCTGAATCTGGGGGGATTAAAATGGCATTAATACTGCTGGGGCTTCATTGTGTCCTCGGTTTTTAAGCAACAGGGACTTTTATGGGTGGCACCACGCGGCCCATGGAAATTAATCTTGTATTCTTTTAAGTTTCCTGGACTATGAGGGGAGGACAGAGTGTCACCCTCCCTGGTTGTTTGTGACACATGACTGTGTCCCTCACACAGGCATTGGCAGGTTGCATGGTACCGAAGGCAGGGAAACCTAGCAGCATCTGCATAGCTCACTGCTTATCAGGAATATACACTGGCAGCCGTACTGTAGGGCAGCAGCAGAAAAACAAAGCAACAATCAAGAGAGCCCTTTGTGATGGATAAAAAGGGTTTAGAAATGCCTGAGCCATGCAGTTTTCAAGCACTGACACTGCCAATGACTTCTTGACTGAAAACTAGAAAATGTGCTTACTGAGTGCACAGCCCGAGTTTTGCTTGTTTTCCCAAAGCCGGCCTTTTGTTAACAGCCTTTTATCTGAACAAAGTTTAGACACAGTCGCTTCATAAAGTGACCCTTTCCTTGAAATAAATCAGGTTAATAATATTAGAGCACTGCAGCCTGTGAACCGAATGAAAGGCCTGCGTGTTTCTCTATTATTGGGGCATAATTTTCTTTTACAATCCACACCGCGGCTCTCTTATCCTCTGTGTGGATCTCCTTCGCGTGCCCGGCACCGGCTCTGCAGGCTTCGCTCCCCGGCGTGGGAGCATGATGGGGGAGACACGGGACCCAGAGCAGGGACAGTCATCCGGGGGGACCCCCCTTCCCACCACTTCTTCTCTTCATTACTTGAAAAATTCATGCACTCAGCCAGTGCTGAAGGCTTAAAACCATCCTCATCCTCATCCTAAAATTTTATTCAGCCTGAGCTGACATGGCCGAGGTATCTTTAGCATCTTAGGAGGGGAAGATAATCTGAGCAGGATGACTCACGGCCGATATGATGCGGTTCTCCCCTCTCCTTCCCTGAGGGGGACATCAATCGAGATGCTCTTCCCAAAGTCTCTCATAAATGCCGGCCGACACAGCAGGGGAAAGCGGGGCTGAGGGTGTGCGTTTAGGGCTTGGACCTCAACAAAACAGCTCTTGGTGGCTGTCACTTGCGGGAATGCAGCCGTCGACGGCATCCTTGCAAAGAGAGAGGTCCCCGAGCCCCAGGCCACCAGAGAGCCTTAGCAGGATGCAGGACCACATTCAGAAGCCCTCTGCGCTGCCTCTAAGCATTCGGATTTCGCAGCCCCTCTGGTGTTTAATTTCAAGAGAGCTATGGGTGACCCAGGATATCTGTTGCCCAGGGTTTCCTGCCAAATCAAGGGACAGAAATGGTTGCGGCACTCGTGATGAATGGTCTGAATATGGTCTGTGCCCTTAAACTTGACTCAGCATTTAGTCAGGAGCTAGAGGAATGAATAGAGAAGCAGGCAGTTTGTGCTTGCAGTGACCCGTGCTGCTGAGCTGGTCAGCTGCTGTGCTACAGACGTATTTTTGGCTTTTCCAGGGAAGCTCTTTTGTTATCACATCAAACTCTTCACTCAGCTGGCAGAAGGCATTCGAGCAGCTGTGAGTCTGGAAGAATCCAGCATCCAACAGATGACTGCAAAGTTTGTTCTTTTTCTATATTTTCTTCCCATTCCTGAAAGATTTGCGCATAGTTTGGTTTTGGTTTTGTTTTCTTTTGAAGCATATGTTTAGTATGTGTTTCTGAAATAAGTCAATTAGATAGCATTGATAAGAATACCGGCTATAAACTGACAAAACCATTAATTCTCCCAGCAGAGATTGTAATTCACATAGCACAAATTCTTCAAAGAGACAGCCGTCTCATTGGGGCAGGAAAAAAAAAAAGAAATCTAATATCTGGGGCTCCAGGTGACATACTCAAAAGCAAAAACAAGTAAAGCAAATTTTCTCCTTTTACTGCAAGCCTTGCAAAATGGAGCTTGCATTCAGAACAAGCTGGTTAGGCAGGTTATATTCTAGTTGGTTAGGCAGGCAAAGTGCAGTCCGTATAAACGGATTGCCTAGATTATTTTCCATTTCAATTTCTGTCACAATTGCTATGGTCTCCTTGGATAATGTGGACAAAATAATGGTCCATTTCCTTGGGGGTCTAAAGCACCAAGAGTGAAGAAGACGTGACTTCAATTACCTCTGAGATGGGCAAATCTGGCTTTTTTAAGTTACTACCTTGGGAGCAATAGCAAGCTGGAATAGAAAGAAATGGGTCTGTCACTGGAAATTAATGGAGGGGTGATAAGTTCATATTAATCCCTATACATTTTCTTCCAGGGTTTGACCCAGAACAGTTTCAAAATAAAAGAATCGTTCAATTATACTTGCGTAAATCTTCTGTAACACCACCTAAATCAGTGGGGATTGGTCTGCAGCGGTGCTTGTGCACCTCAAATTAGATACCAGACATCGGTAAAAGCCACCTTGCATATCTTGAGGGCACACAGGCGTAAGTTAGACTTACAGAAACCTTTATCCCCTCTTTCCAAAATCCTTAAGCCTTCTGACCTGGAGTTTGAAATGCTGGCAGAGAAAGCAAGTGGCTGTGCCCCTGCTTTAAATGAATCGGTTCTTCCAAGGACAAGCTATAGACTGGGAGTTCAGTGCACGAATTAATGATTCTCAATACCTTGGACCCCAGCCCCACCGAATGGCTAGGGGACACTGGTGCTCAAACAGAGGCGTGGTCTGGAAGCTGCAGAGATACGTGCAGTGGGGTCTTTGGCCCATACACTTGCCCCAGACACCTTTGTCCACCACGTGGGCACAGATTCCTGGATAGTATTACGCGCACGGTCGCCTCAGCGTGCATTGTCCAAAACTGTCTGATGGGAGGATACACGCAGCAGAGCAAAAAGGGAGAGGAATGTAAGGTGATGCTGTGTATGTTAATAGACGCTGTGTATGTTAATAGACACTGTGTATGTTAATAGAAATGCTTCTCGCCATATTTTGGATTGGAAGAGGACTATCTGGTGGCAATTTCACATTAGTATTCCAACATCCATGCTTATGGGTTTAGAACAAGGTGTCTGGAAACGGAGCGTTATTCCACAAACCTGTGCCTTTCCCCAGCTCGTGTTCCCTTGCTTAACTCCGAAACACGAAGGTGCAACAGGTCCAACATTGATTACTGGACTTACAACCTTTTCCAGATTCCTAGTGGGAACAAAAGGAATTTTCTGTTCTCCGTCTTACGATCAACAGGCAACGAGTGCGAGTGTATCCTGGACATGGAGATACTGTCCGTGAAGGTGGCAGGCTTCAGGGCATCCCTGAAGTCTGGACTTGAGGGCTGGTCCTCTGGTGCGTCGCAGCTGAGAAGCCGCCCGTGCAGGTCCCGTGCAAGCCAGCTGGGTTAGCAGCAGGTGCATTTGACTCGTCCTGCTAAAGGAAGGGAAAGACGGCGCGTCAGCGGGGTAAAGCGGCTGGAGACCTTCGGAGCAACCACGGCGCGACATGGCTTGTGATCTCCTACGCCGGAGGTGGTCTGTGCTGGAGGGGCAGGTGGGCAGAATATCGGGTGGCAGGGCTGCGAGCCAGGCCGGGGAGCTGCCGGCAGTGCCGGGGAGCCTGTGCTCCTGCGGCCGTGAGGTTTCCTTTCCAGTGGAAGCAGGCACTGCCAGTGGGAGGCAGTGTTTTCTTCCCAGGCCGGGGATGGGCGAAATGTTCCCGGATCCCAGGGCGCTATGGGATTCAGCTTGCCGGTGGCTGTGAGTGACTGAATTCAATGACCCAGGTGATGCCTTCTGCTCCCGGATCCCCACATATACCTCAGCTGCTTTGATCTTTTTTCAAAGGTCAGAGGGATTCCTGCTGTTTTCTCTGGATTGAGGCTTACCCAGGTTTCTTGCAGCCAAATCTTTCTCTCAGTTGGGTACATCTAAGCGAAAAAGTGTTTTGTAAGAATTAAAACGTAGACCTGTGTGGCAAAAGGTATAGTGAACTGCAAGTCACCCGCACAGCAACGAAAGTGTGGGTCTCACTACTCTCCTGTTGCCCCTGTCGTCACAGTCGGTTAACACAACTTCTTGTGATCTTTTTAGTTTAAAAAAAAGGGTCTTCCCTCACCCTTGAAAAGAAAAAGACCAATATGGAAAAAGAAGAGGATTTTGATTCCACATCTAAATAAAGGAGAGGTGCATTCATGAACATTTATGTATGGAAACATATCGTCTTACTCCCATGCATGTGAATTTGCAGCAGCTACGCAGGAGCTATGCACTTATGTTTGCCCAGAGGTGGTTTTGAAACCAAACTAGGTTCACGGTTTAAGTCAGCGATCAGCACCAAGTCAAAGTGTGTAACGTGAGATTCAAGCAAGTCAAATCCCCTCGTGTAGGTCCCTTGGCTTTGGCATTAAGTACTGTTTCTGATACCACTGAACCCAACATCTTCTACGTACCCAGGGTATTACCATATGTGTGCTTACATGAATGAGTAAATCATTGCATGTTCCAATAAAAGCTTTATATATGCCTATCTCTTCCCTGTGTTGTTGAATAACGAGGGGGAAGGCATCCACTGCTCTTGGACAGAGGATGAGCTTCAAACCCTTCACAGCCTCATTAATTCTTCCAATGCACACTAGAAATGTTAACCTATTCTATGTCCTTCTCGGCTTAGGCCGTGGTCAAAACGGAGGCTTTAAAAATTGGGTTTAGATGTTTAAACACGACGAGCGTCTGAAAGTTTGTTTTTAATGGTTAGATAATTCCAATGTTTCCAGTCACTCTTCCAACCCTCACCCCAGCCCCAAACTCTTAAGACCCTTGCCCTTATCCAAGGATATCTGGGGAATATCAGCCCAAAAGATGAACGCAGGAGCAATGTAGAAGCAGCTGAAAGTACACCGCTTATTGCAGTAAATGCATGTACAAGAACCCAGGAAGAAAAAACACTATGTATGATCGCTTCTTTAAGCCGGGTCAAATCTTAAGCGTGCAAGAGTAATGTTTGTAATTGCTATCAAATTTTGGAAAATCTTCCTAGGGATCTGTTGGGGAAAAATTCTGGCAAGGTTTTCCTGGGATACTTATTTCTGTTCATTTCCACAGTTTCAAAAATATCAGTATACTTATTTGGATGACATTAGGGGAGATACTTAAGGAGTTTCCCTTCTTATTAGCTGTGGAACTCCCCAAAAAGTGTATAGACTCAGGGACCCACAACATTACCAAGGGGTGGGGATGTATTTAAGATACTGAGAACATCTGTGTGCATATGTCTTTTTTTTAATAGCCGCACAAAGTGCAATTTCTTTGGCAATGTTCCCTACAGGGCCTTCAAAACAAGGTTCCCACATGCTCTTCATGCTGTCACTGATTTGTACGTGTTCCTAGATAATGCAGCTTCTGCGTTTTTGTTATATGATCCAGAAAAAAATCTGCATTACTGAATGCTAAGATAAGGGCACATATATATACATACTGTAGGCTCCTTTTTCTGTCCCATATCTGAGCATGCACCCTGGAGCACTTGAGTAAGCCCTACACAGCCTAAGGGGAGAGAACAGTGAGGTCTGAGGAATTCAGCTCCTATATGATGGGTGAAGTTGCTTTACAGAGACTGTAAGCAAGAGTTCACCTCCTTTCTATTTCTGTCTTCTTTTTTATCACCCATCTACACAAATAAAAAGAGAGAGGACATAGACACACACACAAATACCCAAGCACACTGTTAGCAGGGAGATCACTTTAATGAACATCTCTCACAGTGTATACATTTGCAGACCAGTCCTGCTTCCACTGACATCTCCTATAATGTCCTAATCAACTTAAACATACAGAAATGCATAAGATCACCTGCTGTAACTAACTAAAATGCAATAGAAAGTTTTAAAAACTCCGAATTCCTTCAGGAGCTCTTGGATGTAAAATTTGGCAAGGGAATAGAATAGAAGCCCACGGCCACTTTTCTTCCCTGATGTGCCCTCATTGGCTTCAGCGTAAGTGAAAGCTCTTCAAATGTTATTGACTGAGGGAGCGAGTCAGCCCTGGGCTGTCAGAAGGTGTACGCTCTGCTCGGGTCCTACAGAAGCTTCAGCGAGGACTATGCGTTTTGCTGGACATCTCCACATGAGCGAATGTTACTTTTTCAGAGGAAGGAAGCAAATCAGCCCCTTTTGAAGAGCAGAGCCAGGCTGCGCTGCTGCGGGACCGCTTCTGCTAACCCAGCCTACTCTGAATGCAGCAGTCCCCGTTTAATGCACCCATATTAACCCTCGCAGAGGCACGCAGCTGCCGTCGCTGCCTCCAAAGGCACCTGTGCTGCCTTCCTTTACTTCACACAGGGGTTGAGGATAATCTAAGCACAGATTACATATGTGATGAGCTAATATCGCCGCCTCTCTCCTGGTTAGCTTCACCACACAGCAGCTGCAGAAGTCAGGGCAGGTATCTGAAGCGTGGCGGTGCTCAGCGTAAGTTCTCACTCGGATCTGGATTCGCAGTCAGTGCTGAGAGCCCTGCTCAGTAATCTGCTTGTGAAGGCCGCCTCTCCACCTTCCCATCCCCAGTCCAGGAGCCTATTAAATTAATGAGACAGAAGTCAGTGCAACAGCAGTCAACATGTTACTGGTGTACAGCACTGGTGCTGTTACAATGTGCCTGTTTTTTCTCCTGGGATGTTTAATTTCCGCTTCTCAAATGAGCTGCAAAGCTGTGAAGCCTGGCAGTGTTCTTTCTAGACACTCTGTGATGCAGATAATGAGGGTACTGATAGGTGCCTAGGAGACTGTGATGGCTCTAAGCACAGCTATGGTCTGATAATGCTTTATGCCAGTAGTGTCACAGCGGAACCACTATCATCCCTCAAGGAATGGTTCATCTTTATGTGTAATACAGCAGCTGTCACCTAAATGGCTAACGGGGAAGCAAAGTAGAACCTTAGTGCTAGTAATCTTTGTCACTTAATAATTTTAAAGGTATCAGACTTCAGTAGCTCATGCAAGTTCCAATAAAAAGTGCGCTTGCCATTTTTTTTTTATTTTGTTTGCTGTGGATTAAATGTAAATTGAGAAATCCGTGATGCAGCTCCGTGCAGATCTAATTTAGTATAATTTGAATAGCCAAGTAATTAAAATGTATTATAGGTATAAGATGCTGGGATGGTGGAGTGTCTGCATTTAAGAGGAAGATTTATTGGGCTCACTGCATCCACAGTGAACCTTCTACAACCGCATTAGCCAACATCTGTCGGAAAATGTCGAGATGGAGGGCATAAGACGTATCCTCGCAGAGTCTATGTCTGCACTTATTTCAACAACAGGCTAAGAATATAGAGCAGCATTTGCAAAATAAGCTGCTCGGGAAGAAGGCACGTACCCCTGTGTGCCGTATTCAACTAAACTAGTAGGTTGCACGGAGTGTATACATGCACGTACAAAATATGCGTGTGTCTACATCCACGCATGCAAGGCAGCATAGGCGAACAGGTGCATTTTGTGTTGTATGTGCATGCAGGGAGAGAGGGGAGACACGCAAATACACAAAGGTGCTTCCGTAGGCTTTTTCCCGATTAAGGCTCGTTTCCCACAGTGCTGGAACCGCAGTTGCATTTAATTTATGAAAGCAGGTAATGATAATAATTAATAGGGCAGTTGACACACATGATGTGAGTATTGACATTACGCTATTAGTGTTTCCTGGAAGATTATTTTGTTTGTTTTTGCCTAAGTACTCAAGATTAGAGCCAGTGATTTAGTAGGTTAGGGCACTGGCTTCTCAAGAGGAGCCAAGCTCATTTCAATCACACCTTCAGACAGCCTGATAATCTTTGGGGAGTTAACACACTTAGGCTGGTGAAGGTTAAGAGGAGAGCGGCGCTGGGACGTGCATGTCCAGTAATTGCCCGGGGGATGAGTTACAGAGCCAGACAGCCCACAATTCAATCTGCCCCCGGCGCTACTAATGTTGAGAGGATAAATCAAAGGGCATTTCTCCGGATTCGAGGAAGGGAAGAGGGGCTACAGAACCATTTTCTCAGCGCCGGTGAAGTAGCAGGATTGCGGCAGCAACATCAGGAAAAGCGAGGGATAGGAGAGGGATCATTACAACACAGATTACCGTGACCTTCGCTGAATATTTAAGGGAATGTAGCGAGCGGAAAACATCAGCAATTTGGAGCACTATGGCGAGCGGTGAGCTGAATTTCCTGCCTGCTAGGCTGCTCGCCTGCCTTTGTTATTATCCTTTTGTCGGACGTGGAGGGCCTGCGGGTCAGGCGCGGGCGGCCACGAGCCTGCTCCGAGCTTGGCCCACGTGAGCCAGCGCTGCTGGCAAAGGGGGTGCCCAGCCCTTTCACATGGCTGCTGCCTCGCCTGCAGCCTGGGCACGGGAGGACCCCGGCCACGTAGATATGGCCGAGGAATGAAAGCGTGCAGGGCAAGGGTTGTCTCCTTGCTGCGTAGTCATACAGCGCTGGCGGCAAAGAGGACCTTGGACCACGGCTGGTCTCTTAGGTACGATCTGGGGTACACAGACAGCCAGAGCAGCGGTGATGGAGAAAGCTGCAAGTGAGAAATTACTGGCTACCATCTAGTCTAGGGAGACAGCGGACAATTTTGGAGGGAACAGGGCAAACAGGCAGGTCAGTAGCACAGAAAATCCAGTTTTAACAAATGCAAAGCAGTATACTTTAACAGAAGTATCTGAACCGCTTCTGTGTGTTGCTGGGTTCTAAATTAGCCTCGATAAGCCACGAAAGAGATCTGACTGCTGTTTTGGGGACAGCCTGAGGAACAGGGCAGTGCAAATCTGTCCTCAAGGCGTAAAGTACAAAGGATGAAAAGAAACAACAATGCAGTCCTTACAATATAACTGTGGTTTTTTGGGCTCCCCTGGATACTGCCACCCTTCCTCTGGACTGGGAGATGGGTAAAGATACAATTTAATATTTTAAAATTATTGAAAATATGTAATTAAAATATTTCTTTAAAAATAAAAAGTGCACCTAGAGTTTTCCAGAGGAAGATGATTACCATGGTTGTGATGGTTACCTTAGAGAGAAAATGAGCGCAAGAGGAGGACATGTTCACATAACAACAAAGAAGCTGAAAAAAAGTGCTGCTGTTATCACTCCTCCATAAACTGCAAACATGAGCATGCTTGGTTTTGTAAAAAGACCTGTGATGATGAAGGATAGAGATAGGCCTTTTTTTCCCCCCACTGCATAAGAAGTTCTTGGAGTTCCCTTCCCCGGGACCTCTCGGAAGGCAGGATGTATGAGACCTGACCAAGGCCTTGTCCCGTGGGTGGAAATCGAGAACATCCACGGGGCTCTCGCCAGAGGTGGAAAGATACTGCTGAAGGCCATCTACACTTCTGCTTGGAGTGACACTGCTTCATTAGGGCTCAGAAAGACATTTCAGCCGTAGATCCCGCAGCCGTCCACTACAGTGCTTCACACAGCTCCCAGTAAAACTGCAGGTGCTGTTGGAAAGAAACACTAGCCTGGAGATGCCAGGAGCCTTATTCAGTATGACGATGATATTTCTTCACTTCTGTCACAGTCATGAAGGACCTCACCAAGCCTCCGCACCTCCCAGTCAGTGAGCTTCAAAGCCCTCCTTGCAGCTCAGCTCAGGAGATGTGCCTTGTGGCATGTCCTTGCCATTGGTGTTGGGATGCCTCGTCACGCCTCTCTTGACGGAGGTAGACAAGTTGGCAAGCAAAGAAACTTTGGAAAGAGGACAACAGTGTGCCTGGGAGAGGTGACCTTTAGACAGGGCTTGCTAAAATGGGGGAGACACCTTGACGCCAGTATCATTAACAGGTCATGCCCTGCTCAGATGAGAAAATTTCCCACCTAGTTTCTAAATCTAGCTGAAGACCACCTTATGGCACCCCCCACAGCTGGACCACCTGATCCGTATGCTGCAAAGGGCCGCTGGCCGCTCGCCACCTCTCCATATGCCAGGGCTGGGCGGTTCGGGGATTTTTGTGCCATATCCATTCTCCCAGGCCTGCTGTTCCCTTCCTTTATTCCTTCTTGCTCGAAAGGAGTGGGTTTGCAGCCTCCGGGGAGTCACCAGCTCTATTTCCCACACTTGGCAGATAGGAGAACACTTAAATAGGATACCACAGTGTGTGCTTGTATTTCCCATTAAACTGGAGGTATGAATTTATATTTCCAAAACCACAGGGTAACTATGTGCCTGGGGCACATCTTCAGAAATGTGAATCATTGCGGTCCCCTCTCTTGGATGTTTTTGTCTTCACGTAGCAGGCAGCAGAGCAGGCAGAGGAAGGGAGCTGGGCTCCTCTCACCCGGGCAGCCAGCACGTCTCGGTTTCAGCCCAGTCCACCCCAGCTTCTCTTTTCGGCATCTTTGAAGCAGAGATGATAATACTTTCTGCCCTTCTAAAATACGTGTATAAAGAGAGATTTGAAAGGAAAGGGAGTATTTTTTATTAGATTGACTGATTTAACTGGAAAAAGATTCAGGCACAGAGCCTTCCTTCAGGCCTGACGTGGAAAGCCGTTTGCAGCCTTTGCTTCAAACCTGAGAAAAAGACTGTTCGCCCAAAACCTTGTCCGCTTTTTCCAGCTGCGTCTGCTGCTCTAATACAAGATACCACCCCTCGCACCGAACCTTGCCTCCCTTAGATCCTTCTTCTGTTGTAGCTACACCAGCACTTCTGCAACTGGGATTAGTTTTTCCACATGTAAATCCTGGCTATTCACTGGAACATCATTAATCATGCTGAACTGTTGTGGTATGCATACATACGTAAAGCATAAACTCCTGACGAGTTCTCCTGCAGTTTAGCATTAATTAATGTCCACTTAGTATAAAATGTGACCTCGTATTTTAGGTCAGCCCTTTGTTGTTAATGTAAACTGTAAACACAGTGCGCAGAAAAAAATGGAGGACATGATTTTCCTGCAGTACCTCTGTGACATATTTACATAAAAGGTAAAGCTAATATGTCACTGGGCATCAGATTAGTTTTTCAACTGTGTATGCTGTGCCATACATACAGCTCTGTGATACTTGCAGGGCTTTTGTTTCCACAGCAGAGTAAACTCTGTGAGAAATTGCTACCTGCAATTCAATAAAGTATATTTTAAATGTTTTCATTCCACCAAATATCAGCTGATGCACCTCTTATTAGTATAAATAGCATAGATTAGTGTCAGGCATTTTCTACAGTGAAGAAATTACAGAAGCCTGCATGGCTCATTAGGCTCTTGTTGCATGTTAAAGAGGGCCAGACCTTATTATTAAGAGGAAAAGGGGGGGGGAAAAGAGAGTATAATGGAAAAAGTATAAAATAGCTTTTTTAAAAAAGGAAGCGCTCTGATTTGGAGAAAAGTAAAAGCATCAATTAACCTCTTCCAGTCTCTGAACAATTTCTAAAGTCATCTTAGCTTTGTTTCTACAGAATATATAGGTTACATATAAAGATTTCAAGCAGAGAAAAATGGCTCACAATCACACTGCACCACCAAGAAGGATTTTTGATGATTAAATGTGTTACGCTGCTTATGTGGGTCACAGTTTACATCCTGCTTCAGGAAAGCATCACTGTTTAAGTTAGGACGTACAGCCACATTTGAGCTGAAGCTCTTGCTTATATCCCACTGAAGTGACTATAATTTAGGCATTCATTCCCAGTTAAGCACCCGGTGTAAGCACATGCTGAGGGGAAGGACAGATTTAAAAAACATTGGAGAGCTTATCGTAACTGGGGCCGCCTCGGTCACAGGGGTCCTGAACCCGCAGAGACTGACACATCAGCACTTTGCCCAGTCGGTCCTTCCAGCTTCTTGCGGGCTGCACGTGAGGAGCGTACAGGTGTGTGCAGAGACACACCTTTGCGAGACGAAGGCTGTAGTGCTTGCTGTTGCCCCAGCTGGCCGTGGGCAAGGGGCAGCTCTTTTGCTCGCGTTTTCACTTCCTCTGCCGGTGATTTGCTTGGGTGCCAAAGACGGTCTTGCTGCTGGTGTTGTTGCTTAGGAAGGGGAGAAGGGGATGTGGGGAAGCTCCTCGCAGAAACGGTCGTCAAAAGCCTGCTCTCCTTGGGGCAGCCCCTGGGGCAGCCTCCTCTTTGGTGCAGCAAAATGCAGTCTTGCTCTTGGCACCGAGAGACCTCGAGCCTGCCGTACTCCCTCGCGCACACCCAGCAGCCGGCGCTGCAGGAGCAACATGGCGGCGTCCAGTCACCTGCCGGTGCCGCACGAGCGGAGGGTGATCTGCTGTTTCTTCAGGTTTGTATTTCTGGGTTTGACTGGTTTTTCCAAGCCAGCTTGCTACTTTTTGCCGCGGCTGCCAGAACACGCATGCTGATGTCAGGCTTGTCCTAAGGAAGGAGTATGTGGCAGCCACCATTTTGGCAGAAAATAGATAAATATAAATGAGTCTGAAAATCATAGTTCTAGGCAAATTAAGCTGAATACACAATTTTTCTAGTCTTTCTTCTCTGGGACTCGCGTGCCCCATGCTGCGAGCCCAAACGGGAACACGTTGTGCACCTTGGCCAAAGAGGTCCAGGTTTTCAGCCACCGCATCAGTGGGGGGGAGCTGCTTCCAATTTGAAGCTTAAATCAGAGCTAAGTTAGTGAGCTACTTCCAATGCCAAGCACCACAGATCAGCGTATTGAGTTTTTTACAATTTTTTCCCTGTGTGATTAGCATTTTACTTGAGTCTGAGACATTAATCAATAAAAGCAATACCCTGTAAACAGAGTAAAATGAAAAAGCAAGTGCTGCATTTTAATAATACAAATAGAAGACTGTGTGGCATGAGGGGCCAAGGCAGAGCCTGCAATCTGAATACCATCAAAGGTAAAAGAATTGAAGGCAAAGGAAATTTTCAAGGCTGATTGCACACAGAAGAAAAAAAAAAAGTAAAGAAAGATAAAATATTGAACACTGGTTAGTGTGGGGGATGTGTCTGAAATATTTTATTTCGCTGGTTTTTAAAAATTTTGTCCTTGCTGCCATTGATTTTAAGGGCAGGGAAGAAAAGAGAGGGGAGGGGAAACCCAGCCCCTGGACTCAATACTTTAAGTAGAGCGACACAGAAAAAATTTTCAGAAATTGCTGTTAGAGCAGGGCCAAGTTCTTAACAACAACTCCACTTCACAGTTTTTGTTCTTTAAAGAACACTGTAGCAGTGGTTGCTGAAAACAAAAAATTTTAAAACTTATCTCATTGTATGTGGTACGAAATATCACGCCGGAAGCCTGAAAATAATAGCCAGCGGCTGTTCAGTGCTCTTCATTTACAGAGCTCAAGTGCTCTGGGAAGCTGGCGAGTATTGGCTTTTGGGCAGAAAGCGCCAAGGCCGTACCCTGGTGCCGGTGAGGCCGGGGAGGAAGCCAGCGTGAAAGCCAGCATCACCCGCCGGCTCCTTTCACGCTGTGTCCAAGAGGTCACGCTGCCACCAGGCAAAGCCAGTCGATGTATGTCCCGAGAGAGATCCCACAAACCAGTGGCAGACCATCAGCATAGCGTGGTCAGGCCAATGGGACCAGAGCTGGGCGACCACGGGGGAGGCTGGGCTGTCCCTCCGGCCAGCTCGTGGCTCCACAGCTGACCGAGCTTCTAGCGAGCCGGGATCTGCCCCATGGTGGCTTACCCCGTTGGGGTGGCATCCTAAATGTTTAAAACCATGACAACACGTGGTAGCATGGTTGCATTGCCCATAGCTAAGCCATACGTCTTCACTAAGAACTTTTTTTAATTTCTTCTCAGCGACTGCTTACTTGACGCACTGCATTTCTTACTGAACACCAGTTAACGTCAGCCTCATTGTTTACTTGCTTATTTTTGCCCTCTTGCCTTCCCTTCCTCCCTTTCCCCATCCTTCATGTTCTCAGTGGTATTGCCACAACTTGGGCAACAGCTTTTATTCATGGACTGCTTTATTCATTAGCTTCTTCTAGGGCTGCAGCAATTAGCAGGGTGAGCTCTCAACATTTGTCTTCTGTAGGCCCCACACAAAGACTCGCCAGTTGGTTATGCTTTTTCTTTGCAGCAAAAGACTAGGTTTCGATTTAAGAAGACATTTAGAATAAAAAAAGGCAAGGAGAGAAAATCCTGAGCTGCATAAAGCCCCTGGGAGTCCCCTCTTAAAAGGAAAGGGTCAGGGTGCCTGAACTTCCACGTGCTGCAGCCTCCAGAAGATCCTGCCCCAGCGCTGCTGAAGGTGGTTGCTACCTACCTTGCTCCTTCTCCTCACAAGGAGTCTGGGATCATCATGCTTTCCGTCACAGGTTTAGAGGTGGTTTTTCCATAGGCGGCAACCAAGGTGGTTTTTAACTGTTTCTAATCTGTAGACTCCTAAAAATTTTCTGGTGGAGAAAGAGCATCTTCTACAGCAAACTGAAGTTCCCAAAGAGCAAGCTTTGTCTCCTTTAGTGAACCCTTCAGGAGCAACAAGTGGTCCCCAAGAAGTCTGCAGAAGACGATGTTAAAAGCCACCGAGCTAGAGAGGTAGCAATGAAAAAGGCGGATTTCTGAAAAGCCCCCTGGTGACTCTATGGGTTACTAAATGGAAAAGTGTGGCTGCCTGTTGATTTCTCTCTTGGAAACAGAAGGAAGCAACCACGGGGCTTGGGGTGACTTGCTGATGGACTCCCTTCCTCCTCCTCTGCTTGCTTGCTCCAAGTTTTGCCTGATCTTTAGAAAATGTTTGTGCTGCTCGTTACTTAAGCATGATCAAAATGTTTGCTACTACACAAGAAAACTAATGAAAGGACATTGTAGGCAATGCCTCGCCTACGAAAAGTGACAGGCTATTAGTTTGCTCCTACAGTGCGGGTGTAAGGATGCAGCTGCAATGTTCAGGCTGTAGGACTGGGGTAAAAAATAATAGCAGAGCAGATGTGCTTCCCTGCACAGCATGGAATAAAAAGAAACAGCTGGCCCTTGGCCCCTAAAGGATATTTCTCGCAGAGAAGAGTAAATTAAGGGTGCATTGAAGATGTAGGGACTCAGCTAAAGGGAACTGCTGCCTTAGTAACCATCTCTAACCCAGCTTCCAGCTTCTGATGCATAATGCCATTTAAAATATAGGGCAAAAATAGCTGTTGTAAGATACGCGCAACCAAGTACAGCCATCAAAGTACCCGCAAAATATATGCTGCTATTTTGTCCAAACAAATAAGTAAACAAACAAAGGAAATATTTTTAAACACTAAACATACACCAGTTATATTGCTGCAGGATAAAACATGGGCTTTTTTTAAGAATCTATTGAGTCATAAATCTCTGTATTTCCCTTTGTGTTTGATCTCATATATTACTTGGAGTTTCTAAAATGATAACAAGGCATGCATTAAAAATATTTCTTATTGTTACATTTCAAGCACGTTTACTGTTAGCTGCTTAGCTTCATTATGTATCATAGTCTGAATCTACAAATCAAGTATAATTAGACTTAGAGAACTGATTGGATTTCTAATTAAGCTACATTGGAAACAACAATGCACAATCAGTAAATATTCTGACTAGGTACATTTTAAAGAGCAACTCTTGGGCTTTTTGCTGATGACTAGACACCAGTGTCATTAAATTTGTTGGTGGCAAGCAAATTTTAAAGCTAAAATAGAGGCAATTAGTAAAGATCTTGAAATATTTAATCACGTTTGTCCAATTAGTGTGCAATTAGGCAATGGTGTGGCGTGGGACAAACATTCTGCTTCAGTGTTTGGTAGAGAAGGATCCCTTTGAAATTTTGCTATTTAGTTTATTGATATATAAAAAGGAAGTTATGGTTGTAATTTCCAATTTAAAAAAATACTGTGCAGATGGTCTGACTATATATTTAACAATGTTAAACAAAACTAAACAAGGGAAGCATGTTACCTGAAATTACACAGCTGTGATCAGTGAATAAGCTCCAGATCACATTAGATTACAGCTGTGGGCATCTTGATCACAGAAAGCGCCAGGTAGTTATGCTGCTAAAATCAAAGCTATGTAAGTTGGCCTGTCACATCTCGAGACGGCATGATTATTTTGTCCTTGACCAAAAATACACTTTTTTCTTTGAGCTTTGCCTGGTTGTTTTGCATTCCTTCCACGGAGCCTTACGTTGGCAAGTTCATTGTGGAAAGTCAAGTGGTAGCTTTTCGTGAATAAGCCACTTAAGTATTATCTTGACTCCCCTTCAGCTTGGGGATCTGACTGCCTTTTTGGCAAATTTTAGGCTCTCTTTTAAAAACGATCACGACACTTATGAGTTGATTTGCAAAACTTCAATGTAATGTTTTGGCCAGCATGTTGTTAGTGTCTGCTGTTGTGCATTTCAGTGTGCAGCCCTGCACTGAAAGTGTCATCATAGAGGTATTTTATCAAATTGGTTTGCTCTATGTAGCCACGTGCAGATAGTCAAGGAAACAGCGCCAGGGAATGTCCCCAGGTGCTGGAGCTCAATTTTCCGGGTTGTTAAATTGTTAGAGAGGTCCCTGGCATGGTTGTGGCTTGGGTCAAGTACGAGTCTCTCCAGCCATCCCTGGACACAGCTCAGGTGTTAACACTGGCCAGGGACCGTTCCCAACAGGCATTTTGGGAGGGAAGGAGAATTAGGAGAATGGATGTGGGCCATCTCGTGCCAGCTGGCCTCCACGTCAAAGCACATTTAACCTTCTACTGTCAATAGTCCCCGTGGGTTCACAAGGAGTGAATCCAAGGGAAGGTCTAACAGGACTAACTAGGGACGATGTGGACACCAGCCCGGACCCCTGACTTCTCCACTGCAGAGGCTGTCTCGGTTCCACCTCATATTCAATACGGACCAAGAAACAAGAAGACTCTTTCATCCCCCAGTGATCATAAAAGAAAAAGGTTTGGTTTAGCTGTTGTTTGGATTTGATTGCCAGATAATTAATTTTTTTTTCAGAGAAAAGAATAATAGGTGATCAAGTTTTAAAACGTCTTTCTAGCTGTTTCTGATAAATGCTATCATTTCTGCAACGCTGTTAAACCATTGTGGATTTAAATATTGTCAACTTTACTGTCAAGTCTGAGAAATTTTTGTTTGATTTCACTATTGAAAAAAATGCTGAAATAAAGCAAATAATAATTCCTAGCAATGCTATGCTTTTTTTTTCTTCCTTTCATAGATACAGACCTGGAAATTCAAAGTAGAGTGTTTTGCCTTGCAATTAAATTGGTGCTTGTGAGAATTTTATGAACACAGTTGTGTTCATTTCTTGAGCAACATTAAATCAAAACAAAATATTTTTGAACTGAAAAAGGAAATGATGCTAAGAGGAATATTATATGGGAGAGAAATGAGACAGGTAAAAAAGCAGATAATAGATAATTACACAGACGTTCATTTATTCCTTGACCGTAGGCAAAATTCACCTGGATTGAAGGCTAGATTTTGACCCTTTAATATTCAAAGGTTAAAGGCAAAGTTTTTCAGGTTCACTGCTTCCCGCATCTTAGGGAGAGTTTGCATCAGGTTTTCCTGGGTGCTTTCTCTGGGGCAGAAGAGAGGCCAATGCCCTCCTGGGGGGCCGGGGTCCCTCAGCCCTCCCATGCAGCACAGGCATTGCTTTAAACCCCCTGCAAACCTGACTGCGGTGGGGGGAGATTTTAAGCCCTGTTGTGAAGTGAACCTCACGGCACATGAACCACTCAAGCTTTTAATTATGATTATGTTGCGAATGAGAATGATTGATAATAATAACATCTGTTGCTGTTGGTTTTGCAAATACATACATGATGTCCCCAATCATATTTTTTGGGGTTACACTTATTTTTCTAGATATGCCCTGATTCACAGAAGAGTCAAGTTTCTACAGATGTAAACAATAAGAGTTGCAGGTCTTCAATATGCCGGCAAATTGGCTGCCCAATCCTATATGGAAACAAGAGGTGAAAGCAGTATTTCATGGCGTCTGCCTCACCACATCTTTGTTCAAGTAAGAGCTCAGGAAACCCAATCAACAGGCTGAATGCCAGAAGAGTGAACAGCCAGCTGCAGAGGCAGCGCAAGAGAAGATGTACCCCTTACAGTTAATGCCTTGTGAAAATCACACGGGCCCCCGTAGGTGTTAATCAAACATTTACTGCTCTGACTTACAAAGTTCTTTAGTCCCCAGAAGAAAACAGTACCTTTCACAGCTGTTAAACACCTAGGAAAAGAGAAAGAAACTGCAACTCTAGTTGTGGAAAGTTAGCAAGCCCAGCTTTAAGCTGCACTTCTACTGTGAGTACTTGTGTGCTTATATCCAGGATTGCGTGCTGAACCGTCTCAAACTGGGACCTCCACCCTCAGGCATATACGGTCGTATCTATGCATATATATTTGTACCCATATACATGAGTATGCATATACATGTATACATACTCTCTACATGTACAGGAATTGAGAGCTTCAAAAAGGAAAAGAATGTTTGGGAAATTCAGAAAAGGAAACCCCTGTTTATTTGATAATGGAAACGAAACCAGCACTTGAATAGCGATTCATACACCGCTGTCAAAGCAAGCTCTGGGTGGACGCACAGACCCGCAGGTTCTCTGTAGTTGCTGAATTCCTCCCAGTGTTGTCTTTATCAAAGAGGTAAACATAGGCTTGAAAAAATCGGTTTGATGTGCAAGACATCACAGAAGAGCAGCTCCATTCATTGCAAAGACAGTCCATTATTTAAGTCTCTCAGGCAACTGTACAAGTTCCCCATAAAGGGAAAAAATAACAGGACTGTGGAAATAAAACCTCCAACAATGTGCATTACGCTGGCTTCTGGAGTCTTTCCCTCCAGTTTTCCTGTCTCGATTCTGTGAAACGGTATTAGGCTTGGGCTCACGTGCCGACAGCCTCAGACGGGCAGTCGCTCCTGACGGAAGCAATACCCGTGTCCTTGCCAGACTCCTCTGTCCCCGGCTGCGAGGGCGAACGGAGGCACCGGTGAGAGGCACTGAAGGCTCCTCACCTGCCTTGAGACTTCCCCTTGGCTCACCTTCGTTTTTGCTCCAGCCCTTGCAGCACATCTCAGGGCCGGCGGGGTGGGCCGCACGCCCGCTGCACCCCGGAGGGATGGGGCAGCTCTGGCGCGATGCTACCGGGCTGCGGCGGGCTGAGCCGGGCTCCTCCTTGGGGCAACATCCCCCACGGAGGTGTTCCTGCAGGGGAATGGGGAAAGGCAGGAGGGGGAGCCAGGGGCAGAAAGAAAGGGGGAATCGCGCCCCGTCACCCCCACAGCGGCAGGACTGCCCGCAGACCAGCCGGGTGACACGCCATCCAGGCACTCTCCTGTGACACTGGCGGGGACACGGCTTCCCACCGCTCCTCCGTACTGTCATAAACCGTGCGAATGTGTAGAAAGGGTCTGTGAAATTAATTATACTGTGAGTGCTGGGTAACCAAATGAATTGTAAATTGTACATTATTAAAACAGCATCAGAGCACCGACTGATCTATTATTCTTTAGGGAAATGTATGAAGATAAGAGCTTTATATGCTTTAGGGGTCTTTCCAGCCACCACACAGCCAGCTTTGTAAGAAAAAATGTGGCAATATTTTGTTACTGTCTGAGTTGCAACTGACACAACACTGTATTGTTTATTTTTATTACTTTCTCTCGTATTTTACATATATGAAATAGTATACAGTACCAGTGACATATACATCCCCAGTCCCCTTCTCTTTATCCTGTTTCAGGTGGTGTTTGGGATTAATCACCCTCACTTTTGTGTCAAAAAAAATCTGTAGGTGCAGCAAAATGAGATGAATATGAAGAAGCATGCCCTTTTGCACAAATCACATAACTAACAAGATGCACAGCTATTGTTAGCCCAGTCATTTTGCCTGCATATTGCTCCTCGCTGCCTACCTGTCCTTTAGCTCCTGAGAACTGTTAGAGGGCTTGGCGGGGAGCTGCATGTTCAGAAAAAAAAGCTGTAAAACAATAACAGGGAAGAAAAGGACCATGGGTTTAGTGTGCATGCCTGGTTTTCTCCCTTTCTTCCACAAGGCACGTTCCCCTTCACATTCCTCTCATGCAGTATCTGATATCCAGGAGTCTTGGTTCTCACATGTGCACTGGCATCTTCTGGGATACTACAGACCAGAAACCGCGTGCCCTCCCTCCGAGGGATGCTAGTTTTCTGTATGACTCCTTATAGGCAGCCCCCACGACACAGGATGTAATGGGCCTTTTCACCCCTTACCTCCAGCAGAAGGATGTGTTAAGCGGGAGTGTGCATGGGAGAAAGGGCGAGCATTTCTTTCTTTAATGCCCCTATTGAAGAAACGGAGACGGTAGCTACTCCAGCATAGCTTCTCCCACAGGGTCTCCTTTATATTCCCTCCTTGAAGGAAGATGCACAGGAGCATGCCCTATCCATGCAGCTGCTTGCCAGCGAAGAGGGAAAACAGCTGGAGAAACCTCCTCCCCGCTCCAGCTGGAGACACATCGCCCGACTAAGCTGCTCAAGGCAGAGATACGTTGGTTTCTACAGCCGCCACATCAGTGGTCCCGTACCAAGGGGCAAAGTTTGGGGGTTATTATACACTAGCGAGTAACCCTAAGTGTTTCTTTGCTGGTGCAGAGGACCGGCAGCAGCCAGTCGCGTCCTCTTTCCTCCAGAGAAGGCCTATCAGGGAAAAAGTTTTCCTCCGACTGCAAGACCTAGATGGGCATTCAGCAAAACTCGCAACTCAAATAGTCAAAGAAATCATTGCAATTTGAGTGAAGACTCATTTAAAGTAGTCTGAAGAATTTCAGGGCTTGTTCTCCCCTCGATTCTGGCACTGGAGACAACGAAATTTCCCTGGCTAGGATATTTCCATAACAGAGTAAGGCATCTCTGCTTGTTTTCCAATTTTTCAAAATAAAGCGGAGATAATTTATATTTCAGAGAATTTGCATTCCTCGGAACAACTCCCCTAACTCCGTTTAACAGTATAAAATGCGGTGCTGCCTTTCTCGTCGTTCACCAGCCCCGCAGGAGTCTCCAGCAGGACCCTTGAGGCTGCGAGCGGTGCCGGCCGCTCCCCGGGCAGCCCTCTGCCAGGAGATGCACTGCGGCCCGAAATTCAAAAGAGGGCAGCATTTTCCTTAGCCTGCTTGCGAGGACGGGGGGGACGACTCCCAAGCGTCCAGAAGAATATCAGCAAGTGAAAATCACCGGTCACAAAATAAAACACCTCGGGTTCTGAAGAATTACGTTTAATGGATGAAATGCTATGTTCCTAGGACTTTATATTTACCTAGGACTTTATATTTACCAAAAACCCCCCCACACACTCTTAATTAATCGACGATATTAATGAATACATCCCATCTACGTTCAAGGAATTCTTTGCATAGTCTGTCGTGCAGCCGCAATGACTTTGCCACCAACTCTCGCACTGCGATAGCCAACTAATAGACTGATGCACCACGGATAAATATCATATATGACTGAAGTGTTAAACTGTGTCTGAGGTAATAATTAAAGAATCCACTGCTCTCTCATTAAAGTCACGATTCAATGAAATTCTTCAAACTATGCCTAAAATGTTACCAGGCTGTTACTTTTGATTACTTAAGTATCTGCTGAAAAACTACCGAAGAGTAAAGAGTTTTGTGATGTAACCCCAAAATACGTGTCTTCTAGTGTGAAATAATCAAGCGTGCAAAGAGAGACCAAAATGCTCATTTTAATCCAGAAGCCTGGACCCTTGTGATCAAGAGTCTGCTCCTTTCAGCTGACCATGACTTACCTTCTGCTTGTGACGCATCCATCCAATGTTTGCTCGCCTTGAACAGCAGCACAGCATAGACTTTTACAAGGAAATTCTAAGGGAAAAGATACATTATAAAGTAGACGCTGGATCATAAAAAAATTAGAGGGCACCCAAGCATAATACAACACTTTTTCTTTTACCGCCCCCCCCTCCCCCCAGCATTTGGTGCAATGTTACCCTCCTGAAGTGACCATACTGTCAGCACTGTCCCTGCCACCTTCAGCCAGGCTGCCTGAATCCCTGGAGAACCCAGGACGGGGCAAATACCCGCTTTCCTTCTCTGTTTGCATCTAACAAATAACAGATGTTGCAGTATTGAAGACGCACACCTGATGTGACTAACAGGGGCTTTCTAAAATATTTGTCCTAAGATGACAGCCATCCTGCTATTAAGCATTAACTTAACGAAACAGGGAAATGTTGAAGTTGCAGCAATCCTGCTTAAGAAGGAGCAAGCTGGTTGAAATAAAGGTTTCTTCTGTGGTCTCGGGCTAAATCTGCAGCACCAGAAGGATGCAGACCCAAGCTTGAGGATAGTTGCTTCCCACCCGCCCTAAATACCCACTAAAGAATCCCTGAAGGAGCCTGTTGAACCCAGGACTTGGTGCCGCTGCCCCCACAGCTGCTCGCCCTGTTTTCCCTCGGGTGGCAGCCCCTGCCATGTGGCTGTCCCCACGGTCCCCGAGATGTGCCAGCCGAACCCTTTCGCGTCAGCTGGAGGGAATCTGGCACGGCATCTCCAAGCAAACCTGCCAGGAAGCAGGGTCAGCCCTTTGCAAATAAACCCTGCCTGATCTGAGTAACACAAATGGACGCCTGGAAGATTAATTCATCCCCTGTAATAATACAACTACTGTTTGCACAAACCGGTGGCATGCAATAGTTTCTTATTAAAATGCTCAGGATACACGTTAAGATCTCACTAAATCAAGCAGGGCTTAAGAACACGAGAGAGTCCAAAATTTCCTTGCTTACGATTTGCCACTCTTTCGTCAGATTTGATATAAAGCTGCGAGCAGCACTGTAAATGGACCAACGAGTTGTCTAATTGCCTAGAACACCCTCACGTAATTTATATCATCTCTTAATTTCTGTTTTGTAGCCTCCATAGCTGTCTTCAGTGAATCACAGCATATATCTCTACTCCGAGAGCATATCAGGGTGTGATTTTTCCCTTTGTTTCCCCCCTTTCCCGCAAAGGAAACATGCAAATTTCAGCAAGGTATGTACCTGCTGCATTAATCCTTTCTAATGTGATTCCAGTCGGCCCTTTAAAAGCAGAATCCAAAAGGTTATTTTTACTGTTTCCATTCTCTATTGCGGCATACAGGTTTTTTGCTGAAAGGATATCCATCGAACTCTATACGCTCATAGATGAATACACAGTCGAATCACAGATACATATCAATATAACACACATCACAGGCTGGAAATACATTATTAAAATTAACTGCGTTAGAGAGAATAGATGTACAGACAAAAGTGCTGAGGTACTCGACTCTCCTTATTCCAAGGTGCCTTAACACTCGCCGCAAACCTGCCATCCCTTTGTAACGCAGTCCCGAGATCCTTAATCTGCTTTCTGTCTTCCACCGGTGTAAATCAGCAGCAAAGTTGTCTGTGGAGGAGGGGAGTCTGGGGGATAATTGTGGCCTGGTGGGTTGTCTATCTGTAGCTGTGTGCACAGTGGGTCTGCTCACCGAATTTTTAGCGTGCGTATTTTCTCGGGCTCTTTTCCATCAGGGAGTTAGAAAGCGAGAAACATCAAAACTGGTTTAATGCACCAGGTAAATCAGACCAGCTCATTGTGAAACCTATCACTGCACATGATTGTTATGATAATAAACGCGGGTGAGCTCTGGTTATTACATGCACAGCCCTGTACTAACTGCTCCCTACCGCTCGCCCGTTCTCTCACTTTAGCAACACCCCACACACCTGTTCAAATAATATTACTATTACCTTGTGTTGACACCACATCCACCCTTTCCTTTCATATAATAAGAGCTCCCGGTGAACTGTAAATGGAAAGCTTGCGGTAGCAGAAGCCGATTGTTTACCCGTCTCCAGTTTGTTGCCACAGATACTCGGTCGGGAGAAGGGAACAAAGATCAGTTTGACATCCTTGTTAAGCAGGATTTGCCCCCCACCTTACCCACAAAAGGTTATGAGTTGCTATTCAAGCCTGAGCTCCGCAGGTGTGCCATCACACCTGTCTGAAAGAAAACAAAATACAGTTTGTTTCAATATGGCTATTGCCCCATCAAAATAAAGACGACCTTGCCCTGCAACACAGACACAAGCATTTGTTTTAATATTTCAATGAATCCAAGCAAACACAGACTGATATCTCTGTTTATACTTAGCGTTCAAGCCGAACACAATGCAAGTGCCCCCAGCAATCGAAGGCAATGAGCATCCGACCTTGCTGCGCCTGCTGAACTCATGGCCAAATTCACGGCCAAACTCACGGCAAAACTCAACTCAAAACCCATCTTGCGACAGGAAAGAGGTTTTTATAACTCTCCGGGTGTTTACATCGGGCCCTAAAGTCAAACCCACCGAGATGAACAGGAGACCACATCCAAAGCCAAGCCGGGGACAGGTTTGGCCTCACGATTTGTTTCCTTCACCGTTTAGCCCTGGCAGAGCTGCTGCTGCTGCTGTTGAGTCACATGTAACTCTTCGCATAGAGAGTTGTCGTGGTTTTAGAATACGGGAAAGTTACAAGCTGCGATCCCTGATGCCGTTCGGCTTGGTCGAAGGCTGCGCCCAACTTCTGACGCCAGTGACAACAGGGTAGGTCTGGAGTGAATTGGTAAAAAACGGTAAAACCTAGCTCCCAACTGAGGCCTGGATGAGGCGTAATGGGATTTTGTCCACGCAGAGCGGAGCACTACAGAGCCGTAAATGTACCCATTCATTCATGTGAATTTGCCATTTGACATCTGCTGAAGGTGATGGAAAAACTTCGGTGGGCATTTGATCAAGAGCTGAGTCACTGGAGTTTCCAACGCTTTAGGTAGAAGCATTTTTCACCAAAAAGGGCTAACGAGAACAATTTGCCTGTTTTCCAGCTAAAGCAGGGCTCTATTTTTATTGCTTTATATTCTTATTAGAAGCCTTATCCATAGCTGCTTCCATTGCGGTTTAACCAGTGCTGTTTGCAGTCAGCTGCAAGAAGGTGCCCCTGCGTTTAGAATAGGAAGTGTGGTAGATGCGTAGCGCCAGCTGGTTTGGAAAGTTTGTATACTGGGTTGCAACCCATGTAGAGAAATGTCCTTGAGGCAGGGAGCATATTTTATTTATTGTTTTATTTATTGCATATGTCAAGTAAATGGTATCCCAGATTATGAAGATGCAAAACACAGTGTGGGTATTTATCAGCACTGAGTGTTTTTATGTGCGCCAAAACAACTTGGGGTTTCCCAGCTGACTGTGAGCAGCTTGCTGGTTTTGAAGATCTAGCACCTTTGGAACTGAAGGGACATGCTGAATTTTAAGTGCTTGGAAAAAGAATTAATTGCATGGACAGCAACATTTTCCCTTTTTTTTTTTTTTTTTTTGGTACACTCATCGATAGCAAATGATGAAGCCTCTGGGGGATATTAACACAAGTAAACTAAACACAGGAGTGGGACTGTTTAAACAAGGTGAGACAAAAGCCTTCATCCTACAAGCAAATGACTTTGATAGCAATATTTTATGTTTCCACCTCTATTGTTGGAGACGTCTGCATTTAAATAGGAACTTTATCTTTCTCAGCCCAGGTTCTCCTCCTTCATTAGCCTGCACTGAGGTCGCAGGCCCCCTTATCTCGCGGGCTACTCCTGCGAGCGCCTGGGAGCTCCACCAGTGCCCCTTGCAGCTTTCTACTGAGGTGGGGATGTAACTTCTGTCTGCTCCCCCACCCTCTGGGAAGAGAAAAGGATTCGCCCCGGCTAATAGCTGCGGAGGCATGAAGTCACCTCTGTGCGCGCCTTCACTTCCACGTGCCCTGCACCTTCACACCTGCCCCTGGCTCTGCTCACTGCCTGGCACGGAGCCCCCCAAACCCCTCCCCAGCCCCCTCCCCCCCCCAAACCCTGTTGGCACTTGAAGCCCTGCTGGGGTATGAGCTCCTGCTTCCGTGGTGAGCCTGTCCTGCGCGCGAACCAAGAAACTGCTTCCTCGTTAAAGCCGGAGAAGGCAATGTCATTTTGCACCGTTGCTTCCCCAGCGCTGCCACCACGCTCCTGGAGGGATCGCCCAGCCTCTGGACAGACAGCAGAAGTCAAAGGGAAATGCTCGGCCCACGGCACCCTGTCCTCTTGCCCCGCTGAGGCCAGGCACTGCTGCCCTCCCAAACCCTCCCGAGGATTCATTACCTGCGCTGCGGCCCCCACCACATAACGCGCTTCTGGCCCTGCGGGTTTCCAGGGCTGGTGGAGAAGGGAGGGGAGAAGAGGAAGGAGTCTTAAAAACCTGACCCGAAATGGGTGCGTGTCACAGCCTCATTCATTCGGACTCTTCTTTCCTGTTTCCACATTTTCATGGGGATCCTTCCAACCTGCTGAAAAGGCTGAGCAATATTAATTTTGGAATATTCTAAACAAGATATAGATGTTAGACTGCTACAAATATAGACACTGGCATCTCTGAATGAAGAGATAGCCTGTTGAATAAATAATACATATTAAAAAATGTCTGAATAGGAACTTACAGGGTAAACTGTAACAGCTTCAAAGGAGCCATTGATCTATGGAGTACATAATATGCATGTTAAAAATCGTTGGAATACTTATTTACATGACACACAGCTCAGAAGAAGCCATTATGGTCCTTAAGTAAATTATACATGTTGTGAAAATCGTCAAAGTGCTTCTTTTACCAGAAACAAGTGTATCCTGTCAGTTGATAAACACATTATCTTGGGGCGGAAAAAAAAAACAAACCCAACCAAAAAAACCCAACACGCAAACCAAGGCTAAAAGAAGGTTAAAACAGAAAAGGAAAAAAAAAGGAGGGGGGAAAGAAAATAAAACCCAGCCCTCGTACCATGTCAAAGAGTGTTCCATGCCCACCAAAGGAAGAAAAGCCCGAGCTGCCCCGCGTCCCGCTCGCCACTGCCGTCGCACTTCATGCGGGGAGGGCGGCACGCCCCGGGCTCTGGCAGAGGGGCTGCTCCTGTCTCTGTGTGCCAAAGTCCTGGGCACAACTCTTCTCCCTACCGGGCAAGAAATGACAAATGGGGACTAATTCGTTCCAGTCACCGCCGTGTCCTCTACTTTGAAATCAGCTGCCAGAAGGGCGCTCTGCTTTCCCCACCCGCGTCCCTCTGAGCGCGGTGGGGGACAGCCGGGGTACCGCAGCCCACCGGCCCTGTTTACACCTTGGTGTATGGGGAGGTGCTTTTTATGGCTATTCTTAGGGGTCCTCCACTGCGCCAGCGCAGCTGACTGCTGGTTGCAAATGGTCTCGCCTCCCCTCTTGTACGGGCAAACCGGGGGGCGGGGGGGGGGACACACTGCCTTGCTATACTTAGTGCGCCCGGCAGCCGGGCCCATCGCTCACCAGCATCTTTCCGATGACTTCAGCTTTGCGCTCGTGCCCGAGCGCAGCACCCGGCAGGGTTTGCACTGCTCCTTCCCCAGTGCTCTGCGGGTGACACAGCTCTTTTCCGGCAGATGTTTTGCTGAGGAGGAGGGATGCCAACTTAGAAACCCACCCCCACCCCCGTCCATGTTGCTGTGATCGCCAACAGCAGTCTACGCCACAGGCTGGCCCCTGCGAATATTTTTTTCCAGGCCGTGAAGGGGAAAAGGGTTTTTTGTCAAGGAGGCACGGCCAGGACGTGGTGGCTGAGAGACCGGCTGTGGCCCGCACCATGCTGGCACTCATCCGGCAGCTGCCGAGTGCTGCGCAGCCCCGGGGCGCCGGGTCCCCAGCTCAGCTCAGATGGGCTCGAAGGGCCGGTGTGCGCGTGCCTGCTTTTGGGCATTTGGGAAAGCAGGCTCTCCTGGTAGCCACAGCATGCAGGTTTTCTCTGACACGGGAATAAGGGTAAAGGATGGATTTTCTAATGCACGAGAGCAAGCAGTTGTATGGGGGGAATATATTTAGCCTGTGTTTTCAGATCACATGTTCTGGGACTGGAGAGCAAAACGTTTTCAATACTGTTTTGGAAGCACGCTATTTAGTATTGCAAGCCTTACTATTGGAGAAGCCAGTAAATTGCGTTGCATCTAAAACAATTACTTGAATTGCTTGTACAGTGGTTTCTTCTTTCCAACTGCAAAGGTTTTACAAAAATGTGACTTCTACAGCTACAAAAGCATTGAAAGTACAAATAATAGTAAAGCGCTACTCTGCATTTGCATAAACCTGTTTATCCTATACATGGTTTATTCATTAACTCTCAGAACAACCAGGACGACAGCTATGGCATTCCTTATGACCGCTTCGCTTGTGGCTGAAAATGCAACAACTGCTTAAACGCAACACTACACGGTTTAGAAAGTGAAAATCCCACCATTCCCATGTGAAAGAGTGGGGAGAATGTAGCTACCACCGCAAGAGCTGGCAGTTGGCTTTTACACGGAATGAACGCCTCCTACCATTTGGAAATTTCAGAGGGGAGTCTCAGCATCTGCAAGGACTGGGACTGCCACACCGCAGCTCACCAAAACGGACACGCAGCGTTAGCAGTATTCATCGCTGTGCTCTGCAGACGGCATACGAGTAAGGGACGGAAGAGACCGAGGTCCCTCATGTATGCCGCCCCCAGACCATTTTCTAGTCCTTTAAGAGTTCAGTGTCCCAAGCAAGAGGTTCCTCGCAGCCTCTACTAGGCATGTGTTTCCCAGTCGGCTCCTCCAGCTTTCCCGATAATCACCCCAGCTTTCCCCGTGCTTCCATTCTTACACAAAACTTAATCCCCGTCAGAAAGATGAAGTGAAAAACATGAATGCATTTTGCCTGTTTCATCCCTCTGCTTCTATAAAGACGAGTACATGTTGGCTCCAGTACCTTAGAAGCGGAAAACTAGAAGTTTGTTTGACAGCCGGTGACTTGCTCAAGGTCACAAAAGTGCCTCAGTAGCAGAGCTGGGAACAGAATTTGGTATCCTAATTCCTAATCTGGCAGCCTCACCACAACTCTCATCACGCAATCAAAAAGCTCCTTTTAAGGAATGCTTTTGTGACTAAGAGAAAATCCAAGGCATTAGAAGAAAGAGTCCTTTTAACTTGCCTTTGTTTCAACATTTATGCCTTTTGCTATATGGAGAACACGATTTAAACAAGATACGGGATTAAAATACGATGAAAGACACTAAAATCTTTGAAAAACAAAAGTAAGTATGGCTGTATTTAGGACTGTACTGATTCCAGCCATTAGGAAGTGAGTGATTAGATTATTTCTTGCTTACAGTTTCATACATAGCATAAGGAATAAATCAAGACCCGCATCTACTGTGCTCTGGTAAGAGCTCTTTGGAGTGTTACATGCAGGCTTTCACATTTGTCAAGAACACTATGCAGGAGGAAAAATTTTCACAGCTCTTTAGTAAGACTTCATTTTCTAAAGGTCCTAACTTGTTGCACCACAACAGTTTTTTAAAGGAAAACCAGATCCTCAAGCCGCTGAACTCGACGGGAGATTGCCCCAACCTGAAACAATCCAGGATTTGGTACGTTCTCCCTTGAAGAGTAGTTCAGTGATTTACCAGCTCCCCCAGGATACACCAGCTTTGATATGTAGAAACTCTACAAGGTAGTTTCGTATTTTAAGACTGCACCTTTTGCTTGCTTCCTCTTCTGTGTAACAGAATACTGTAATTTGGCAACAGTGGACAGAAACAAGCGAGGGTATTGAGAACTAGTGTTACTGAAAAACTGTATACAAAATAAGCTGAGCTATACAAGCTAAAGCAAGCAGGGGACTACAAATATTAATAGGCTAAACAAAGAAAATGAATGTAAATTTAAACCATTCCTTTGGAAAAATGTTGCTTTTCTTTTTTTAAACACAATGTAAGAATTCCCAAACTGCAGTAAAAAATCCTGATAGGATTCTTACTGTCGCTGAATTAGCTGGAGACACAGGATGAGAGGTTCATGACTTAATTTTACAAAAGTGTGTATTTTGCTCATTAAACTACTATTGTTGTAACAGCCGAGCTGGGGGGAGAGCAACGCGGGGACCCCCTCCCCACCCTCGGGTCAGGGCTCAGCCTGTGAAATGCCCCTGCCTTCAACGCATTTGCAGTGACGGGAGGCCTCATGTTTGCGGATGTGTTGGCCACTTTTTTATTTGATCTTTACGCAATTATTTTGATTAAGAAAATGTTCCTCTTGTTGACATTATCACTGTAGTCAATAGCTAATGACCCCAGTAGTTAAATTCCTTATAAATATTTAACTTAACAGAAGCCGTCCCTTGGGTTATAGTACTTTTGACACTTGTATAATCTGAAACAAATCCTCTTTTTTTAGTCAAACAGACCATGTTACACACACAGTTGGCTAGCTATTTACAAAGCACCCAATTAAATCCTACTTAATTCTCCCACTCTGAAAACCCCGCTTCACTAATGCGCAGGCTACTGATCACACAAGATGAGCATCTTTCCCTCGGCCTGGACCCGAGTTTACAGTCTGTAAGACTCGGTTGCACAAAAGCCTGCTGTAAAATTAATTCGCCCGTCAAACAGTATGTACAAAAAAAAAGTGAAGAGAATGTGCAAATTCAGAGGATTGAAGAAAAAAGCTGAAGAATCACAGTCAAAGACAGGTAAATCTAGTTTAATGTTCACATGTAGTAGTTACACATCACAGAGATTAAACAGGATTTTAACTGTAACATAGCTGCAGTGAAATGTAAGTCATTTTGTACTAGAAAAATAATCTTGACGCAGTTATCCGATTTTTGGTCTACTTAAGTTCATTTTAAGATGAATTTACATCACTGGTCGTAATGACTTTGCCCATGTGCCTTTCTGCAGTTCGGTATTAATACTCTTTGGACGAAGGAAACAGCAACTGTTTTTGTTAACGGTTTGCCCTTTGGTTGCAAGCAGAGAACTGTTTTCACTTCTTAAGCAATTAATAGGCTGTAGGAACGCAAGTTTGCGATAAAACCTTTTGGTGCTAAACTAAGTTCCAGAACACATTTCTTCATCTGATGCAACAGCGGATTTAAAAAAAAAAAAAGCTGATTAAAGATCTAAAGCATTGCCCCCATAATGCAAAAACTAGATAAGAGTTTGTTTTTCTGTTCTCAGTAGAAAACACTACATCTTACTGCTACTTTTATAGAATGCACTAAAAACCCCTGTGCCTAAATGACAAAAGTGTAGTCTCAAAATGTATAATACACGTACAAACATTTCAAGTCTAGATTGAGGAAAACACGTTTGTATGGACTCCAAACAAGTTTATTTGCAATTAGACATCTCATGCAATCATGCAGGACCACTAGCTATAGCTGTAACTTCCGAGTCTAAAGGACATTTGGGGACAAAAAAAAGCCCTAAACATTCAAGATGTTTCCATATTAGCAGCTCCGTACTTGAGCTGTGGTTTTCTAAAGAGATATTCCCACAGATTTAAAAAAAACATACACACCTTTATAATATTTACAAAAAAATATTTAATTAAAAATATTTTATAATTACAGTAGTCTATTAAAGCATATACTTTTCTCACACTTATAGAACATCTCTATATATACACAGTATGAAATGTCACTCATTTATCTATACAATATGTAACATTCCTGCAGGGAGAAGAAAGCTCCCTGGGCCCCAATAAAATCCATCTATTTTAAACAATAGATGTCAAATATATCTACAAATGCTCTGGCAGATTAGTAAAGCTTCAAGATTCAGCTGCTCGGTCCCGTAAGAGTTACAACGCTTCTAAAGTCTGGCTTAGGCTCGGTCCTCTATCCCGGGGCAGAGTCGTGACTTGTGCTGCTCTGAGTCCTGCCCCCGCGGGACACACCGCTCACATCTGGTCGGAAGCGAAGAGAAGAGGCGAGGGGAGGTTGGGGGACACACACACACGGGACGGGGTAGGGGGCGGACACACGCACACACCCGCACACACCCCCGCTACGGGCGTGCAAAACGGTGACAAGGCCGGCTTTGCCGGGATGAGGCATGGGAACCGCTCGGGGCGGGGTGGGGGTTGGATGGCTCCTTCCTCCGGTGCCGGGGGGGGGGGGGGGGGGGGGGGGGCCCATCGCATCTTGT
>JAVKLA010000028.1:21888385-21899698 GCA_034782735.1 Sagittarius serpentarius | reverse complement strand
ACGGCGGCGCCGGCCCCGGGCGGCGGGGCCGGGGAGGCGGGGGCGCGGCTGGAGGGGGCGGGCGGCTGGCTCTGACCGCCTCGGGGAGGAGGAGGAGGAGGAGGAGGAGGCGGTGGCGGCGGCGGCGGAGGAGGAGGAGGAGGAGGAGGATGAAGGCGGTCCCCGGGAGGAAGGACTGCGGGAATGCGGGCGGGACCCCATTCGACTCCACCGGCGCCGCTCCCCGCCACCCGCCCGGAGGAAGGCGGCTGCCCGCCCCGCCGGGGGAGTGACATCTCCTTGGGTCGTGAAACGCGTTTTTATCCTCTCGGTGTCGGAGACCCAGCCCGGCTTCACACATATTTTGAGGGACTTCGGGACGCCGGTTTAAAGGCAGGGAAAATCCCAAGCAAAACTTGAAGGGGGGGGGGGGGGGAAGAGATGGAAGGAGGAGGGTTTAGGGACTTGAAGCAAAGCAATGCCTGGGAACATTAAATTAGAGCACATAACTATTAAAAATGCATGGAGATGGAGTATTTAAAATTCCTCCATGACATATAATATTAATCCGTTTTATGTAAAATTCATACCTGTAACTTAATTTGGTCCATTAATGCACCAGATCACGTATTAGTAGATGTACCATGTTTTAAATATGATGCTGGAAATGTCCAGAGTTCTGTACTTTGAGACAGGGCATTAAAATTAACAGACACATACTCCTGAGTCGTGCTTAAGTCATCTTGTGGCAGATTGTAACCTTTTAATTTAATAATGAAGTGTTCAAACTTTCTGTTAATTCCTGCTAAGGATTAAGAGCCATTGCATATGTGAATGGGGCGCCGGTGTAAGAAACTCGGTGCCCGATCCTACAGATGCTGCAGCGCTTCGAGCCCTCCCTGAGTGGAGTAGGGCTGATTGCTTGGGCGTAGGACTGCAGGAAGGAGTAAAGGCTGCAGGATCTGCCCCTAAGCTTGTAAGTCAAACCCAACAGAAGGGAAGAAATCCATAATGGTGATTAATGATTGCATGTCCCCTCAATGCTTAGTCACAACGGGTGATATATAAAGGATGCAGTGGGAAGCTGTCAAACCCAGAACTTGAATGAGCGGTGAGACTGGATCATCTGAAGCGTATAATGAAGCACACTTTCATTCTCTCTTACCCTTTAAAAACATATGTTTTGAGGCTCTGCTTACAAATACGCGCGCTCTTGTTTTGTCCCTTATTTTGTCCCACATTACCCATGCCATCCATGGCAGCTGGGCTCCTCTCGGTGCAAAATCTAAGTGCGTGGTGTAAATCTTTGTCTGACCGAGGTCTAGATTTGTATGCTACATCATGGCAATGTGATGGGAAGATGTATTTCCATTAGCTATGGGCTGGATGATCCCAGTTCTGCCGCAGTCATTGCTGTTACTCTGTGAAACTCCACTCCCTGCAGTCCCCAAGTCTCACGAGGTGGAAATATATATGGGCCTTAAAGCATACATTATGGTTACACTTTGTTTCCCAGAGTCCTGGTAATATGAACAGACTTGATACGCTGTCTAAAAAAAAATGATTTGTAAATTATGGTGAGCGTGCAGACTCAAATCTTGCTGGTCCCATTTAATTAAAAGCTGGGTGAAACTAGATACACTGTAATATTGGGTTGTTCTGTTTGTACTGCATCCCTCCTGGGAGCTGGTCTGATCTTGCTGGAAATCTCCGGGAAACCCCAGTATGTAACTGGTTCCCCTTTAGCTCTCCCAGAGCTAATTTGGACAGATTATTTGCGACACACACACCATAGCAGCACTGTAGCAAATCCACTGAGACCACGTTGGCTCTTGAAGCTGACTCAGTATTTCTGGAAACCCGTGGAGAACCACAGTATGCCGCAGACCTCTTTTTCCATCGGAAACCCCTTCCACTGCAGAGGGTATGGAGGGAAATCCGAGGGTCTGCAAGCGTTTTTGAAGTTGCGAGAAGACTCCGTGCGTTCACGTAGCTAACATACCACAGCAGAGATATGTGGGAGAGGGGAAAACAGCCCTCCCCTCCAACTAAGGCATAAATATTCAGGGGATTTCCTCTAGTAACTCCCTTTGATACTCATGAAGTTGATGCATGCTAGTCCGACATGCTCGGCTGAACAATAGGCACCAATTCCCTGTTAACAACCGGTCTGCTTTTGCTCTCCTTGAAGTCAATGGGAGTTTTGTCATTGACTTAAGTGGGAGCAGGTTGGGTCGGCTGCTTTTTCAAAATTTAGATTGGATGTGCACCAGATGCTAAGTAAATGGCTCTAGAAATGGGTTGGAAACCCCAGAATGTTAGCAATGGAGGTAGGCATAGTGAAACTCTTCATCCCTGAAGATGTACACGGGAGAGAGGGACAGTGGCTACTGTTCATGCTTTTGTCCTATTAATAGCAACATTTTTCATGACATGAGTATATAGGGATTAACGCTCCTGTTTTTCACCAGACCAAGTTTGGATTTTTAAAATAAATTCTGTGCCTCTTTAAGCATGTGGTCCCTTGCTGGCTGGCTGGAGGAGTTCATCTGTCTTGGCTGGGTCTTTCTGTGCTCTCTTCCCACATCCAAAGTTGAGATTCATTTCCATTGTAACCAATTCTTGCAATATTATCACAAGGTCCGTGATAATGCTTGAATGGACAAGTCTGGTCCATTCAAAGAGAATCGATGAGTTCAGATCACGTCATAGGTGCTCTCTGGAGCTTAAAAAAGTTGCTTTTGATTCAAAACCGAAGTAAAGCGAGTTTAAAATGAAAATGTAATGACTGGCTTTGTATCCCCTTTGTCATGAGGCTAATCCAATTGAACTTAACGAGAATGAGTAATGTAGGCTGAATTTGTCAGCACAGGTCTGAATATATGAATATGCCATTGACTCCAGCTGAAAAAATAAACGTGAGACATTGACACTGTCTCTGGGTCCTGGCACCAGGGAAGGAGAACAGTCCTTCCAAGTGCGGAACACAGGACATTTCCTCTGACAGCACTCTGCCTCCACAGATGTTTCTGCATGATACGGTGCCACTGAACCAACTGGTGCATTGGATAGTACCGCATTAGTTAAGATAGTCTCAGGACAGATAAAATTTTAAGGGAACACATTTAGATACGCAGAGGGAAGCAAGCAATCAACGTGGTTTCTTACACAAGGTTACTTGCTATACCTACCTTAAGAGGGCATGAAATGCACACAAATGCACAATGCATTTTTATTCTTAAGCAGGTTATGAAACAGTGGTTGAGTCAAGTGTCTGTGTTTTGGGGCTTGGAGCACGCCGTATCAGAGCAGCGCAGTAAAATCCCAAGCTTTCCTTTGCTTGAGGCTGGTAACTGGTGTGACGAGTTTCATCCTGGTGGGCACAAAGATACGTGATACTGAGACACACACACACCCCCCCCCCCCCCGCCCCCCATTCCTGTTGACTTCAGCAGGCAGCCAGAGGACTCGGGAGCTCGGAGAAGCTGCTCAACACCTAGAAGGGCTGATCATTAAAAAAGCATTATAAATCTCTGAATGGTTTATGGTTTATGAGGGAAATAGCAATTGATTCCTCAGTGGTGTCATTACTCTCCACTATTGCTATCATTCAAAAGGCAATAATGTTGGTTATTTACCTTCAATTAAAATATCTAGTTAGTTGTGATGTCATTTAAAATAGCACTATAATGTGTTTAGTGCTCCCTTATCAAACACCATAGATAAACTCCTCTTGGCAACAGGGGATAGTGATACGAAATGAAAAATTGGGTGGGGGAATGAGATGGAGGAAAGAATATGTAAATCTTTCATTGGATTATTATTCCTACATGCCTATGTCCCCTTGGACACCGGGCTGGAGGTGAGACTGTGGGCTCCTTTGCAGTGACACCCCGTGGCTCCTCAGAATGGGCCAGAGAAGGTCCATCGGGCATTGGGGGAGCACAGAGAAGTCACCTCACTCTGCAGGCTACTGCAGACTGAAATCCATTGGTCTTCTGCTACCGCTCCTCACCAGGGATGATTCATCATCAGAGCTCTTCCAAACTCTTCTTAACGCAAACCTTTTCCCCAAATAGCACGAGTCATCTTCACTACTGTTCTCCCTATTTTCCTCGAATCCAAAATCTAAATACAACTCACACACTTCACTTAACATGGTGGGGTTTTTTCTCATTCTCTGGTTGTGGTCATGACAAAATTTTCTGTTTAATGAGAAAACCTAAGAGATTCTCAAGACCTTCACCTCCCCATTGCACCCTGTGGATGAAATGTAATATAAAATAAAAATAAAAATGTTTGTTGACTGCTCACAACAGCTCTTCACAGGCAAAAGAGAATTTTTGGTTTTGCATGTTCACATAGTTGTCCAGTTTGGAGCATCCTTCTAATGACAGGAGCATACTCCTTCCCACCTCCTTATGCTTTCCTTCAGCTTCGTATGCTAGAAAAAAATCGTGTGACAGCAAACATTTTGGAGAGATGAGGAAGAGAATAAAAAAACCTCTTCTCCATGGCTTAATGCTTATGTAAGCTCTTTTTTACACAAACATGGAAATAAATGCATAAAGAAATATTTTACCTCAATTAGCGGAGAGAACCAAAAAAAAGACTGTAACGGGGTTAGTATCTACAAGAGCTTTTCTTGCTGTGCTGCTTCCAGCATGGCTATGTTGTAGAAATTTGTGCAAACCCACCTCCTCCCTTCGAGAGGCTGCGGCAGCAGACAACGCTGGTATGCCACTGACAGACGCCCTGGCATTTTGCTGGTGGTTGCGTGTCGGCCGAAGGCTAATGTCATTTGAGAAGGTTGCTTTGTGCAGGTGACCAGAAACACTGGGTTTGTTGGGTAATGTCAGATTTCTGTGTTGACTAAAGCAAGCTTGTGGCAAGAAAGATAACTCATGTTGACAACCTTCTGCAGCGTCTTCCAAATATAAGCAATCAAGATGCTTGTTCTGGGGAAGGGGGAAATAATTTAAGAGTATTTCAAGCAGCTTCCTGAGGAACACTACATTAAACTGAGTTACATAGTAACAGATTGAATTTGGAGTCTTAACTTTAATTTTATTTGTGTGGATTTAGATCAGATTTACGTGCAATGTCATGCCCTTTGTTTGTAGGCAGAAATCCTCAGCCAATGTGCCCGAAAACTGATGGTATGATACCGCCTCATATTATTTTCATTTTTGTTACGAATTTGCATTAAGAGCTCTATAATCACACAAATAATACAGCCTACAGGGACAAGGAGCAAATCGACCTAAATTAAATAAGTATCTGGATGTGTACATGCTCATCTGCATATGTTATCATTACACCAATGATACTGGTATTTATTTTCAGGGGATCTGAAGAGCTTCATCAGCAAAAGCAGTCTAAGTTCATGCCACAAAAAAACCCTGCAGAAACAGTAGCAACACTTTGCAGTAATACAACATTTTACATTTTGAAAGACAGTATTAACACGTTTGTTATTTGTTCTCCATGGGTGTTTTAAGGAATTCTTCAAAATCATTGGGGTTTATCTGTTTAAATTTTTTTTTTAAATTAAAAGAAGGAATCACCTCTCTCTCCCTGACTAGGAAGGCAGCCTTTCCCACAGCAGGGGGACATCCAAGGTAGACAGAGAGACCTTCGCTTCCCCTGCACTGATGCAAACGCATCGACGTTTTCTGTGACTGCAGTCAGTTGGTTCTCAAAGCACTTCCATGGGTCAGTGTCACTTTCAGGTATCACCTGCTTGCCAAGTATTAATTTACAATTCTGCATTTTGCTTCATGCCAGCGACAGCCTGACCAATATTTAAAGCACCATCGAAAATGCTGTTTGTTGATTTGGTTCAAGTGACACTGGTGTCATCGCTGGGAACAGAAGTTAGAAAGAACTAGAAATTCAGGTCTGGTGGTTGTGTGTGTGTGTGGAGGGGAAGCTTTTCAATGTATCTTCAAATCCCCCTGACTGCAGTTGTTTATGGGCCGTGCCATGCACTGCCAATGCATGCCAAATTCTGTGTAACCTTATTATCTATTTATTTACCTGCTATAGAGATCCTCTTGCCGTAACATGTGAGGATCTACCAAGTGCTTAGTAACAGAAGCAAAAGGCTCTTCCTCATTCTTCTCTTCCATCCCGCAGCAGGAATAGTAGAATAGTAGGAGATTGTTTTTAGGATCATAGCACCGGTTGAATTTGCTTATATACTTGCGTGTGTTTGAAAAAGCTGTCTGCTAAAAAGATGTTTCCTATTAATCTGTGGTAGGATGCTTTCTCTTATCATTCCTTATAGCCTGCATGGCTTCTGAGAAAGTTGTCACTTAAGAAAACAAGAGCCCTCAGCTTTTGTTGACAGAAAACAGCTCTTGCAGGATTGCATGTTTAGAGAGCTAGGAAAAAAGCGACGACAGGTAATGTCTCCTTTAGGTAGACAGGGTCACACTCACAGGTTTTAATTCCATCAATGGTATATACTAAAATGACCTTATATATTTGTTAGGACAACAGGATTGTCTAACGAAAACCAGTGTGTAGCACCATGAATATAAATCACGATACACATTGCAGAGTGCAAACGGCTGGAGATGCAGAAAAAAGAAAGATGGATGTAAGGAGAATATTGGACAATGATCCATGAACTGCAATTCTTCACAGTTAGATATATTCTGTGACTTACTAATTTTCCCTTAGAAGAAATGGGAATGAATGTTATTTTCCATTTTAGAGTAATTGTATAGCAATTCTTCATGGTTCTGATTCTTGTGCAGGGGGCAAACTATGCAAACGTATTTTAAAGACATATTCAAAATTGCTGTTAAAAAAGCTCCAACTTGCAAATTTTCTTACAGTTTTGACTTTGTGTTCATAAAGCTAAATGATGTGCATATTTAATAATATTTGAGGTAATCACACAGCTTATGCTAAGTAACTATTTCAAGTTGTCTTCAATACCAGTGTGTTTCCACATATTTACCTTGAAGTGTTAATGACATTTATTTTGGTAATTTTTACTCCACTAACATGCTCTTTCAACACTTTAAAGCATTGATATATTTTACTCAAGCAAATCTCTTAATTTATCTCAATGGAGAAATTGACTTGAAAAGCAGCACAAATCCTTGCTTATGTAAAAAGTTTGTCTTGAAGTTAATGAGCTTATTTGCCTGAGTAAGGATGTGGGTATAAGGACTGCTCAAGTGAGCAGAAGTTTCACAACTGGATGCAAAGTCATTAGCTTATTTCAGACGCAGCCTCTTGAAATAGTTACTCTACATGGAGCTTCTGAGAATTGATTCTCAAAAAAAATTTTTTTTTAAATGTGAAAATGCAAATGCAAAAGTAAGAAAAATTGAAATTTTAAATACAGAAGTTTAATTAAAAGACATTGTGGTCAGTGGTGATGGTTATTCAAAGCAAATTTTTGGTCGCCACTGGGTTGTATCCAGTGTCCACTGCAGTCTTTTTCCACTGGCAGTAAGAGACTCCTTACAGACATGAAGAGCTTTCTTTTGCCTCCAGGAACTACTTAACACACACGACGCATCAATCTTCCTTGCAGCACGGTATGAATTATTATTAGAAATACATTAATAGAATATTATGTTTTTGTAATCTTAGCAGGAGGTATGATTTATTTACAACCTTGCATCTCAAGCTTCTCCTTTTTTTTTGTCTCCCTGTCCCCTCTGTATCTTCTTTCTTCTGAACGGTCTTACACTTGCAGCATCAGGATTCTCCATGGTGTTTAATGTTTTAGTAAGGTGGCAGTCTCTCCTTTCACTCTTCCGAGTAGTGTTTCATCCTGATGTGCTGGGAGATGCATGCTTTTACCCCTGCATCTGACAAAAGGTACTCCATGAAGCCTCTGAGCAAGCAAGTGGGGATGTGTGTGTGTGTGTGTGTGTGTGTGTCGCTGGAAGACCTGGTTGCTTCAGACAGGAACTAAGGTAGTTACAGCCCATTAAAAACTATGCCAGATGAAACTTAAACTGGCATTGCGTAAAGAGGACACACAATGGGCAGGCACTGGATAAAACATTTATTTTCAGTTGTTATTGATGACCTTTCAGAAGTTGCTCGTGGCTCTACTTTGGCCTGTCACTTGTGAGCGAAAGGGTCATCAATAACTTATGGAAATAAATGTCTTATTGATAGTCTGGCTACTACAAGTCCAGTATATTGTCTCACATACAGGCACACAGGCACAGGAAATACAAATCACAGAGAAACCACTTTTGATATTAGCCTCTGTCCTTTTATCTTTAGAAAAATGTGGCTTTCTAGCTTTTCTGTTTCCTTTCCGTCTTTCTTCTATTTCCTTCTTTCTTCCTTTTCTTTCCCTTCCCTTTCCTTTCTTCTTTCTTTCTCTTTCCCTTACCCTCCCCCCCCTTCTCTCTTTCTTTCATCTTCTATTTCTTTCTGGTATTTCATAAAGATATGTCCCTAATTTATTTATAAGGGTAAGTCTCCAGAACAAGGTAGCATTACTGAGCTGGCTTACCAGTTCCTCTATACACATTGAGTACATTCATAATTGATGAAATGGTCTATAGTGTTGTGGCTAGAATAAACTTAAGGTCAAATCTCTGGGAGAGCAAATCTTGCCATTATTCCTGAGGAGAAATAAATACGTGCAGGAACTAAAAACTGCGGAGCTGAAAGGGAATAAAACTGAATGTATAAGGGCATTTTGAACAATTCATTCCAAAGTGAAAGTGCTTTTTCTTAGTTTTTCTTCATTGCCTTGATCTTCCTAAAACTGTTGTTGGGGCAGGTTAATGACTGACCTTTGAGGGAACCACATACCAGTCTTTGTTCCCTAGCAGTCAGGATCTTGCAGAGGCTTGAAACCTTTGAGGGAGAGAATAGGATTAAACTGCTGTATGAAGTCCAGCGCAGGTGATGTTCAATGGGAGCGGAGGAGCGAGTTTCTCAGGACACTCTCTCCCTTCCCCCACCAGCTGGAATTTATTTCGTTTACTGCAAAGGTACCTGATGGAGACGGCTGACTGTCAATGATTGTTCCCAGATTAATTTCCTTTAAGCAGTCATCAAAAGCATGCAGTGTTAAAATCCCAGTAAGATTCTCAAGGTTACAGGTCACTTAGATTTAAACATCGTACCGAGCAGTTAAAATCAGAAAGAATTAACTTGAGCCTCACGCTAAAATCGTGTTTATATAAACTCGGCTTACTTGCCACCTTCCAATTTCCAAAGTGTCCAGCAAACTACAGAAGGATGAGTGTTTGATCCTGCAACATGCGTGTGTACTGCCTGACCTCAGATAAATCAGTGTTTGCAGGGTGAGTCCTTCATACACACCTGTCCTAACGCCTAGCCATACACCTGGCAACGATGCCATCGGTCCTAATGTGTGACACCGACTGGGAGGTCCCTTTGCATGCAGACTTTTGCAGGGGGTTACCTTTCACCTTGCCCACAGACTGAATCTGCACTGCTGGAATTGATTTAAAAATCCATCCTCAGCTTCAGGGCTGAGCCGCCGGCGGAATGCACAGGTCCCCTCCCCGTCCTCTCTCTTCCCCAGCCCCCCGGTTGGTGGCTGGCCCGGGGGGAGCCCGCACCCCGTCCTCGCAGGCTGCTTCGCCCACTCGGGCCCCGTGTCGAGACGTTGCCGCTCCCCACGCGCCTCCTCTCACGCCGCTGCTCTCTCTCCTTCGGGTGGCTGAGCCTTTGGTGCGACAAGGTTCAGATAGAGGGTCTGCAAGCTGGTGGGTGACATGTCGGCAACGGGTTCTGCTGCCTTTGAAGGCTTCTGTATGACCGCAAGCGTTTGTAATGATTTCTAAAGGTTTGGACTCAACCTCCTTTTATTCCCTGAGAACTTAGGCACCAAACCAGTTTATTGACAGAATTAAAATAAGCAGAATTACAACGCAAACCATTGCAAGCATCCCACCTGCCTGGCCGCAAACTACTCAGCAAATGCCAAGTGAAGTAAAACACAAAACTGCGTAATTACTTTAAGTTGCTCTAAGATTTTTCTGATAGAGGAACCTAATGTCACATCTCCTCCTCCTCCTCAGCCTGGAAGAGCTCCCATGCATGCAGGCACTGAGGCCCACAGCTAGAGGTGCTGTGCAACGAAGATGAGCTAAAATATAGGAGCTGTAGTTTCGGGCTGACGGATGGGGGGGGCCATGTCATTCACTGCAAAAAACCCTGCACTCCGCAACAGTTTAATGTCTTTACTGAGAGAGATGTATGTTTAAACGTGACCTGCATCTCCTGCTGGGTCACCAAACAGCTAACGCTGGCTTTTGCCGAGCGGCCTTTGTCCAAAACCCACCGTAACTAGTGTAAAGAGTGAATCTAAGTAAATAACAACCTGCATTAAGGAGCAACCTGTTTTTCCCATTCTGAGCCTAAGTCAACTCAGTTAGGAATGTGCCCTCTCACAAAGAACTGCAGTAGGAAAGTAAAGAATTTCATACGTGAAGTAAACTGTTCATTGCAAGTTTGAGAGGATATTTTACTGAAACGGTCTAAATTATAATCGGGTATTCTGCAGTGTGGGAATCTCGTTGCTGAAGGCAGTGGGAAACTTCGAGGCTGAATGCGGGAAGTTTGGGAGCGCTGGCAGGGATTGCAAACCTTGCTGGAGCGCAGTGAAAAGCCCCTCATGCCTGCAGGAGAGAACTAAAGTGCCTGCAAATGAATCGAGGATGGAAACAAGAGACATCCCTATTCAAACAATGGAGAGCTGGCAAGGCCCGAGGGAAACCGGCCCCCCCACACCATTTAGCGGGGGCCAGGCGGAAGCCAGCCGTGGCGGCACCCCCGCGGAAACGCCACCTTCTTCCCACCGCCCGCCGGTCACCCGCACCCGCGGCGACAACGCGCCTGGGGCAATACCCGCCCGCCTGCGAGCAGCATAGTCCCCACCCGACACCGACACCGCCCCCACCCCCCTCCCCACGCGTGGCAGTGGGGCGCCTGCGGCTGCCGGGGTGGGGGGCAGGAGGCTCCGCGGGTGGGCGCGGATCTAGCCGCCAGGCTCCGCGCGCCGCCCGCCCGCTCGCTCGCTGCACTCAGTCACTCACACTCACACCCCCCGCCCCTCCCGCCTCTCCCAGCTGATGCCTTGGCCCGGGCGGCCCAGACTGGCCGGCGCCGGGCGCGTGACATCACCCATTCACACTGCGGCCCAGCTGGCGCCGCCGGGGCGGTCGCCGTGGTAACGCGGACGCCAATCTCCGAGCAATGACTTCCAGCTGCCGGCCCGCCCGCGCGCGCCCGCCCGCCCGCGCGCGCCTCCGCCTCTCGCGGGGGCCGTTTGCCGGCACGGAGGGGCTGCCCCGCGCGCCGCGGGGGTCA
>JAVKLA010000028.1:21877532-21888285 GCA_034782735.1 Sagittarius serpentarius | reverse complement strand
CCCCCCCCGCTGTGTGCCCCCGGCGCTGCGCCTGTGGTAAATCCCTGTCCTACGCGCCGCCGGGGCGTGCTGTGGGGTAAAACCGGCCCGGGAAGGGGAGGGGGGGGTCTGAACCCAACGGGTAAGGAACGGGGGTGGTTTTTGCTGGGAAGGGCTCTGCTGTGAGGCAGGGATGGGGTGGTGGTCTGCAGCTGGTGGCTGGGTCTTGGAGGGGTGTGTGTGTCCTGTTAATAGCCTACCTCAGGGCCTCCCCGAGGGCCTGCCTGCCCTGTGCCCCTCTGGGGTGCTGCCCGGCCAAAGTGCGGAGGAGCTTGGCCTGGCTCACCCCTGGCCCGACATCTGTTGGTGCTGGGTGGTTAAAGGACTTTCTGGCTCGCAGGTGGCGGCCGTTGTGTTTAGTAAACCTCCGTGGACCTTTCTGTACAAATACTTCGGTTCTTTTATTCTCCGGTGGCTGTGGAATCTGGCGGCAATGAGTTCCATGGTTTCATTGGGTGGTATATGAACAAAAAAAAATTAATTTCAATTGCTCTAAAAATCTGTCTGCTGATAATTATAACTGGCACCTCCTAATTCTTGTGTTATGAGAGAGAGAGAGAAACTTCGATATTCACCTTTTTGACACAATTACTGATCTTGCTGATCTCTACCATATTCTCTGTAGTTGCCTCCTCCCCCAGAGAAAAGATGTTCCTTTAATCTCTCCTGTGCGGAATCCATTCTGACTCCGATCATTCTGGTGCTCTTCTCTGCACCTCTGTAGTTGTGTGATACCCTTCTTGAGATGGTGGGAGAAGGATCGCATGGAAACTGCGTGCGAGACTGCTGTGTGCTGGGTACCTTTGAAAACTCTTTTCTCTCTAGCTGCCTAAGTGTGAACCGTTCTTGCCCCAGTAGTGTGGTCAAGTACATAGAAGTCTGGTACTGAATGTTTTGAAAGCTTAAAAGCTGTAGGCTTTCTAAACTCATCTGAGAAACTTAAAATGCTCGATGTCTCTGTGAAAGACCTAGGGGTGATGTCACACTTTGCGAACATCCCTTTTTATTGATCAGATAGATATGTTTCTGTATTTAGTGTCCATAATGAAAACTTTTGAAGTCTGAGTTGACTGAAACTTAAAGTAGAAGCAACAGGAGACAAAGAAAATGAACCTACAGTATAACATTAAAAGATCTTGTGACTTTTGAAGCCAATCCTGTGATTTATTCATTCATTCATTTATTTATTTTGTGTGATTCAGAAACTTCTCATACTTCTGTTTGATATTACTGCAGTTTGGCCCCATGTGACTTCCCAAAGTCCCAAAGGGGCACTGAGTCAAATGAGGGATCAGAAGTGAAAGAGCTTCCTGGTTTTCCGTACAGCGCTCTGGCAGGTAGCTCACAACACCTCCTCTGAGAATGAATAGTTACTACCTATTGCCTTGCAGTTTGTTGATTCACAGTTCCTGCCTGAAACCATCTGTAAATATTAGCCTGTATAATTTGTAGTGATATTAAACAGAGTGATGAGAATCCTACTTAAGAAAAAAATTGATAGCTTTCCATATGGTTCCAAAAAGCTTAACATTGATACTAGTTAGCACAGTGTAGGAACAGCACAGTTCTGACTCAATTTATCCATAAAAATGAAGACTTAGTGAAACATTAATTTTCCAAAATTATGGAATGTTTTAATGTGATTGTAATTGCCCCTTTGTGCTTTTAATTTATTAACATTGTTATAACAAATTATAACTCATTGTAACCAAGTGCTTTAGATATGCAAGAACCAGGCTGGTATGCTGGCATCTTGATATAAAGGTGGTCTCTGTATAATGCAGTCATAGCGTATCCATTCTGATTTACTTGGAGTAACTTATGCTAATTTGGGTGTTGCTTTTGCATCAGTAGTGTGATGCTTTTACGTCTCAGGCTCAGTCTTTACATCATCACATCTTACCTTTCTATAATGTGTTTTCTTAGGGAGCTGCACCTGGACTCGGGACAGCTGGGAGAGTTGGATCTCGTACAAAGGAGCCACAGCAAACTAGTGTAAGTGATGCTGGGGAGGGGAGCCCTGTGGAAACTCTGATGTGAGCAAAAGAGTATGTTGCAACGGTGTCTGATTAGTTCATCAGGAGCCAGTGTGAGTCTGGAACATCTAGCAGTAAGCATGAGCTTGAATGCAGTCCAGCTGCTTTCTTACCCTATAGAACTGAGGCATTAAGTCTTGCTGAACCAGATTTGTGCCTGTTTGGGTGTGTCTACACCATGTTCCTGTTATCAGGAGTGCTGAGGAACCCAGCACAGCCAGTGTCCACAACAGAGGCCTGACCCTGCGTCAGCGTGGTTGGTACTGAACTGGAGGTACCAGTTCAGCCTGAATACTGCAGCACCGTCTGGAGGCTGTACGCTGTGCTCCACGGTGCACAGAGATGAGCTCAGCTTCAGTCCTGGATCCAGGCTGGATTTGTGCTGTGCCCAACCAAGGGCTCAGCTTGAGTTCAGTCTGGGGTTAATAGCACCAGCTCCGTCCCAGAGCCTCTCAAATCCATCTGGAGTTTGTTGCCTAGGTCTCCTGGGAGTGCAGCGTAGGGATAACTGGGCAAGCTCTACAAGATGTATTCATATTCCATGCTGCATGAAAGTACTTGTATGGCTGTGAGTCTGCAGCGGTCTGGGATGCAGCCTGAGCTAATGAACTCAATCAGACTTAACTGGCTCTGCATGGAGCTCACCCTGGTGCCTCTGTTGCTTCAGTGTTCTTGATGTACAGCTCATCACCTGTGGTATACCTGCAGATTGACTTTATCTGGTGTTGTATGTGTAGATGCATAAGCTAAAATGTGATTGGGCAGAAAATACCACTAAAAGCATTAAGAGGAAAGCTTAGAGAGAGAGAGACTCAGTAGCACAGGAGGACTGTGTTTAAGACTAGGTCCATACCCTGACACTTTGCTGTTAATTTTCCTTGTGGACAAGGGAGCAGATCCATGGGAACATGGGATTTACTGTAGCAAAAACTGACTGCAGGACTAACTTTAACCGCGCTTGTGTGTTCCCTCTTCCAGTGTTTGTATAGTCAGATATTTGTGTTCTCTTCCATTGCATGCTACAGTTCTGATCCAGCAAAGTGTTTAAATTATGTTCTGTAGAGCTTTACTGGATTAGGGCCATTGTCAGTACTTCCAAAAAGTAAAGCCTAAAACATTCTCTGAAATCTTTGGCTAGAGATTGTCTAGCATTATTCCTTACCCATAAGGATCTTCTCTGGACCCTCCCACAGGAACTGAAATAGCAAATGTCATGTATGCAGCCTTGGCAGTCAGTTTTGAACTTGGAGGGCTTCTTTTGGTGAAGTAGTGTGGGCCAACGGGCCTATGAGACACGTTCAAAGCTTTTTACACTTTTCTCGTCTATTTGAAATACAAACAAACAATTCCTATTTTTGAAAACAGGACTAGCTGTATATTGTGATGGTGGCAGGGGCTTGATGAAGAAATATGGGAAGCGTAGTATTCAGTTGCCTGTATGGAACGTGCTTTATCCAAGAAGGAAAGAATCCGTTAGTATAAAAATAAAATAAATCATTATATTGAAAGCTTTTCATGTGCTAGAAACTGTTTATTGATTTGTAAACAGTCTTCGATACACTTTGTCAGTACTGTGAAATGCTTACCTGGATACATCAGTGACAGCTGTCTAAGACCGAGAAATTTCTTTTCATCTTTGGAGTTTGTTTGCATTATTTGAGCTTCATGGCTTTTGCTGCTGATAACTGGAATATATTCCAACATGCTGTCTGACTCTCAACCATTTTTTTCCTCTTCATTTTTGCTTGGAGGCCAAGGGATGCTGGGTGCCAGTAAGTAAAAATTTATTATCGTATTTTGTGGGGTTATATTATCATGAGCGCTCTGTGCCCGTTCAAGAAGGTAGAGGGCTAAAGGATGTATTTTCAGGCAGCCTATGCTACGAGCTATAGTATGGAGGAAGAAGCTCCAGTGGAGTGTTCACAGAGAAAATATAACTCTCTCCGCAAGGTGCATGAGTTGAGGACTTGGCTGTGCTTCCCAGTGGCAGGCCTACTGACAAACCAAGTAACCTCTACAAGCCTCTTCCCTAGTATATCTTGGGGACTGTTTCAGTCTCTATCTGAGACTCATGTCACCTATAGAGTAGTGTGGGATCTGCCTTTTTCATGGAAGACACAACAGTGTCAGTTCTGAGTCTCTTACCATGGTTTACTCAAAATATAGTTGCTTCAGATTTTTCAGGATGCAAAAGAAATTTGCTTGTCAGATGTGCAGTCATTAATTTGGGACAGTTGTACGCAGTGCAACAAGCACAGAACTCTTGTGTTTGGCTCCACATAGTCTGTGTGAACACTGCTTTTTGAGGTGGTCTTAGAGAGAAGGTAGTGCTGGAGAGAATCTACCAAATGGGTGGGATTTTAGATCTCTATTGTTGATTGTGAGTAAGGAGATGATAGGAGGCCCTGGGGTGAGAGTTATATCCTGGGCTTTAGAATGAGATAAGAAATGAAAACCAGCACATTTTTATTACATGTCATTGCATCCCTGGAGTTGCCCAATGAGTGGGCTTGGTCATGAGAGGGTTCATATTAACTTTATGAACTGTTAACTGTGTGAAAAAATGTTTTTTTTGTGTGGTATGTGCATGTATGGGTACATAAAATATCCAACACCCCCAAATTTGATTACTAATAATGTAGTTAAAATGAATTAATTTGTGGAAAAATCCCATAACTAAATAATATATATTTTCCTGGAATGAACAGCAACAGGAACCTAAGCATTCCAACCTTGAAATTCTAGTCTATTTATTGAATACACGTAATTTTCACATTTCTTTTAGGTAAGGTGGCCTGTCCACCTAACTAAAGCTGATACGTTAATGTCAGCGGGTTGAGATGACACATCATGGCTATAGAGTTCCCTTTTCATCTCCTACCTACTGTCCTTCCTACAGGGTTGGCACAGGCCTTATTTTCGCCATGTCATGAAGAACCCTGCAAACACAGTTTATATGTAATCAAAGCTAGTAATAGTCCACGTGGCTCGCAGATTATGGAAAATGGCTACCGATGTTAATAGGGGTCTTCAGAGGAAGAGCCGAGCCACTTTCTTCTGCTGGGTCTTCGTATGTTCCACCACTCCCAACATCATTACTATCTAGTTAGCACACCATGGACGTGTTGGATATCTGTCGGGGACCTTCACCTCTGGAACACAACCAGCTGGAGGTTCCCTCTGGTGATGGATTCCTGTCCAGGACTGTCAACGACTGGAGCACTATTGTCTGGAGGTTCCCACCTTGGTGGCCGAGATAGGGGTCAATGGCAATATGAAAGTACTGGCCAAGGTTGAGGAGAGAGGAGACTGCTCCCTGTAACCTGGCCAGACAGTCAGTGCTGGAGGAAGGATAGCACCATTCAGTTCAATGCATTCTGAGTTAGAAACTCAGTCCTGCAAGATCCGTTTCCTCCTATTCTCGTCTGTCACGGCATATGGTACCCTCGAACGCTGCGTTGCAGCTCAAGTCCGTAAAACCCACCTGTGTCGTACATAAAGTAAGGGCAGAGAAAAGCCAGGCAAGCTGTCTGCCGGACACCTGCCTGACTCTGCCCAACAGTACCTGTGGGCACAGACTCTGGGCACTGATCCATACGACAGATTGCCAAAATTTTGTTTCACCTAAGAGAAAACTACTGAGTGGTTGGTGAAGCCAGCTGATAGGGAGGAGCTCTGTATAACACTGGGGCAGAGGCTGACTTGGTTACCCTGAAGGGCATCCTGTGGGACCATGAGGAAGTGTAGCCTCTGCAGCAGAGCCCAGCTAGTCACCGTAGGCCCTGTCTTAAGGGAGTCATAGCTACTCCTGCCAATGGGGCCCTTCAATGCTGAGACCATTAGCAGTGTTGCTATGTGAGAGACAAGGGAGAATAGACACATTTTTCATAGTACAGCTATATTTTATTCAGTAGGTGTGTGTTTGGGGTTTTATAAACACTTCTGTTCTCCCTTCAGGGGATAAAAGTTACTTTTCTTTAAGCCCTCAGGGATCTAATAGCGTATATACAGACTTCTTTTGTTGTTGTTTGGCGAACACATGTTGCACTGTTTTTGCCTAGGAACAACCATTTCCAGTGCGGATTTAAAATACTAAAGTAAAAACTATGTAGCTGGTTGCCTTAACGTATGATAAATGCCGTGCTGGAGTTCATGTCTTCTCTAATGTATTCTTCTCCCCGCCTCCTCCCCCTTCTCCCCTTGCTTCGATTTCTCTTTTCCTGTGGGGGACACATTCATAAGGGTGGTTAGGGCAGATGGTTTGAGATTAATAACCATTGAGAAAGTAGGTCTACCCACAGTGCTTAATTTTAAATTGATTTATCCTTAAATATGACCTTGCGCACAAGCCAACTTGTAAGATCAGAGCCTTTGTGTGGAACTAGCTCTGGATTTTCATGAAGTTTTTAACTGTCCGAAGTTAAGTTTTGTTTTTCTAGCTATTAGACTAAAAACTGTATTTAACATTCTAAAGTTTGTTTGATTTGGCCACAGTTTCTATAGAAAATCAGCAGTATTATCCTTCTCTGTCTTCCTTTCAGATGTGACAGCTGTGATTCCAGGTTGACTGACAGATAAGTCTAGGTGATACAGAGGGTCACCTGATCAGAACTATAAACTTTCAGAAAAAGATAAGACTAAGCATGGTGTGTTCCAAGAGGCATCTCAGCCTTTACTCTAGCTTTTGTGCAGACTTCTCCAGGCTACTTTGTTCTTAAGACTGGAGCAAGAACAGAGGATTATTCTCTCTCCTAGGAGCTGTAATTTATCTTGATGTGTTAAAGACTTTCCATCGGCCAGGCTGCCCTCTTCAAATACCTTATTTGATAAAGGAGAGATCATTCTTCGTTGCTATGACTGTATTTCCTAAGAACTTGACAGAATTCTTACTTCAGTTGATGGTAAAATTCTGGTTGTGATCATTTGGATAAGACAAGCTTAGAACTATGCTTGTGTCTAGAAACTCTTGCTCTTACAGCCCAGCCTTCTTAGGAGCTGATTAACTGCAGTCTGAAACTGCAAAGATAGAACTTGGAATTAGTGTGTGTCTGCACATACATAAATATACTTCTGAAGGACACCAGTTTATGCTATTTGTCTCTAATTTACCCCAAAACTTTTAACCTGTTTGGTTATGCAGTATTGTCTCTGTTCCACAGAACAGATTTCACAGTGCTCGTCCATGTATTTTAGATCAGTTAAACTTTTCTTATGATTATGAATGTTTTGAATACAAGTTCCTACTTGGTGTCATTATGGTTTGTTAGATCTTAATCTATAGCTATAAATTTGTAATCTTTAATGACTCCTTTTCTTTCTAAAGCTTGTGGGGAAAAATAGCTGCACTAAAGTACTTGCAGAAAATAACTCAGAAATTAGATTTACTTATAAGATGATATTTACAGATTAAATGGTCATGAGCTCTTGGCACAAGTTTAGTGGAAAACTGAGAACCTGTAAGTTGGGGTCAGTTAGGGGTGATTTTAACAATAGCTCATGTAGTTGTTGTGGTCAAGTACAGCTCATGTAGTTGTGACCTGTGGTCATCATTCAATGTAGTGCTCTGAAGTCTGTCCTAATAGCAAAGCATCCATTGTCTTAAACGGTGGAAGGGCTAGTGAAGGCATCAGAAGTAAAGCATGCGTTTAGTACTCCGTTTGCATTCTTTCAGACTTCAGAATCTAAACGTAAGTGGAGTGTATTTGTATGAGTTACATACATGTGTGCTTACACTGTGCAGGTGTATATATAGTATAGTATGTGTATATATAGTACAGCAGAAGTGCAGTCACATACTGAAAGTGTTTATCTTGTACCTTTGGTCCTTTTTAGCATTGGCTAGCTTTTGCCCACTGGTCCAAGAAGACCATGTCACTTGAAGTAAATTCTTGATAACTTCAGGCAGAATTTGGATATCTGCTAAGTAAGTGATATCTGAGTAAGTATAAAGAATTAAGTCCTTTTTTTTGGGGGGGGGGGGGGGCGGGGGGAGAGGAAGTGTCTGCCAGAAGTGTTTCCACTGTCCTTAGGCATTGCAGCTTTTTACTGGAGTGACCATTCATAAAGTATTCATTTGGATATCATGAAGTAAAGCATTTTCCCCTCTCCTACCTCCAGTTTTCACATACCCACATCATATTTCTACTTATTCTTTTTCTGTCTTCCTTTCCCACAACTTCTGTTTGTACAAGTTTGATCTGTAAATGACGCTGGCCTAAGGCCTGTGATGGACAGCCTAAAGATTTGCAGTTTTAATGGTCATTTTCTTTGATCTCTAAGGAGACAAAATGAGGACTATGAAATGCTATAAATATTGGAAGGGGAGATTGTAAATCAGCCCTAATCCTGTTGCTGAACTGAAAAAGACTATAACAGTAAACATGAAATGTGTGACATCATGGCATGAGACATACTACTTAATGTCAGGATTTGCAGTATTTTTATGTGTGTTGGGTTTAATTTCTTTTACTCTGAGAATTGAAAACTTGAACTGACAGGAATTTAGCACTGATAGCATTTAGCTTCAGAAGTGGTGAGATACAAGAAGCACTCCTAATCCAAAGCAGAGAAACCCTGGAAGTTTTAGAGCTGTTTTGCCCCTGTGATGATTATGTTACAAAAGCAGTACGTGATGGCATGGTGTTCTTCAGGTACCTGCTTGGGATAAACTGCATGGCTTATTCATACTTTTTCTTCTTTGAATAAAATACCTGTTTTGAACTTGCTGACCTCCCTCCCCAACCGTTCTAGACCACACTGTTACAGATTGAGGTGCATACACAGATGTATACATGTGAGTAAGTTTAAGCTCTATTTGTACATATGTACTCACATGTAAAAAAGGTGAGAGTGTTATCAAGAACACAGGCATGATTTAGTGTCATTGTGTATGAATAGGCAAACTCTAAGTACTGTATTGATGACCTTTAAATAAAAGGAGAATTCATTATGGTTAGCAACTGTGATTTTCAGAAAAAAAATCGTAGTGTTGCTGTTAAGACTATTAACTGCTTTAGAGATTTGTCAGTGTGGATAAACCAAAAAACTTGTCATTTGGCATACTAGCAAATGTCAGTGACTGTACTTTCTTAGCACAGACTAAAGAAGATAACCCCAAATGTTATGATACCCTTGCATACCGCTTTATTATGTTCTGTGAGGATAGAGCGTTTTTCTTTAAATCATTGTGTGTAAGACTGTACATTCAGAAGCAGGATTTGTATTAAATACCAGCTTTAAATACTTAGAACTGCATGTAATACTTTCAGTAATGCATGGATCAAGCTGCTGACAAGCTGCAGAACTCTTGCTTGCTCTACCTAGTGAAGGTTTTAATTGTCTAAGTGCACTAATCAGTAATAGCAATATGGGAAACACCTACCAGCCTCAAATCAGCAATGATTTTTTTTGTTGGGAGAATCATCTCAACATTTGGTCGTGGTTATAAATCTACTGCGTGTATATGTATATATGATGCTATAGCTTCTGATATTTATACAGATATATTGCTGATTTTAGACTCTAGGTTGTTTTGTATCACTCCAGGGAATTGTTGCTTATATATATGCACCTGTGGAAGGGGAACAGTCAGGTGCTCAACAGTTATGAGGATAGAGTCTAAAATGAGTCACACTAGAATTTGACTGTTTCTTATATTAACTTGTCAAAACATTGGATTGTAATACAAAGCTTGCAGGAATGTTTTCTACACATGTAGATTGTGCTTTCCCTTTTGTTAATTTTCAAAGAAGTGGAAGAAAAAAAGATGGACACAGTCATCTTAATTTTTTCTGTAGATCAGAAAATGTAATATTTTGTTCAAACATTTTAATAGAACAATTATTCTTTTGCTTTTAAATATAATTTTCAAGTGAATTAACTGCTTGTGACAGGTGCTTTTTCAACAGTCATGGAGAATTAAGTCCTTTTTTACCAAATCATGTAACAGTGTCAGTCAAAGATTTCTTCATCTGTTGTCTTTAGGCATCACAGTTTTCTTTTGGAGTGACCATTCCTAAAAGTAGAGGAAAGTAGTAATTCCAGAACACTTTTTTTTTTTTTTCCCCTGAGGTCAGTTATCGTCAGCTAGGATGATCGATGCTTCTTCGCTTTGAACTAAGCTGAGATTGCTGGCTCACTTGTTGTCCTTGAAGAGCATGAAGGTAAGAACTTTTGACCTGGATTAGATCTTGAAGCAATGATCTTGAAGTGAAGGACCAATATTGAGATGCCATTCCACTGTTTTTTTTACTGCAGTTGGAATCTAAAATATTAAACAAACAGTATTCTCCAGTTCTTTTCCTCCTGTGCCTGTCATTAACAGTGTACAGAGGTTTAGTGCAATCTTGTTTAATAACAGGAATAGAAAAAGGAAGAAATAGCTACACACTCATTAGAAACAAAATCAATTATTACTTTTAAAAACTACCTGCTTTCAATTAAGCAGGAAATTATCTAACCGGTTACTTAATTTGCTCTGGCTGGCAGTCGCTCAACTGCTCTATGCTGAGTGGAGCATGAAATTAAATATGTAACAACTATCCTAATGGTTATGTTTTTAGAAAACCAGCATTTAGAAATGGTATTTTGCATAGTATCAAAAGAAATAATGACATAAAAATAATTTACTGCTGCTTCAATGCATTTGATATTTAAAAGAAAGAAATTACTTCATATTT
>JAVKLA010000028.1:21836166-21877427 GCA_034782735.1 Sagittarius serpentarius | reverse complement strand
CCCACCCCCCGCTTTCAGATTATCTGTAATGGGTGAAAGTGTTGGTGTTAATATCTTGCTGCTTCAGGGGTTAAGCTCCACCCCATGACCATCTATTCTGTGTACAGTATGCCTTTTGGTAAAATTATTGTAGGAATCTTCAAGAGATTTTGAAGTTTGCTGTTTGATGCTCTCTGCTGGATCTTTCTCAGGGTACACTTTCTGTATCCCAGCTGGAACCCATGCTTACTGCTTAAGAGAGATTTTCAGAGCCCTGTGTGGCAGGTCATTCCCTGATTTTGAGAGGCATCCCATTGGAGTTCAGTACTGGCTCACATACATACCTTTAAAAAAATTGGGAACCTGGTGCAGAATGCTTCTGATTGTGCCTTAGAAGAGAGGTCAAGCCGGCGGTCCAAGGTTAGGTTTGTAAAAGTGCTTGAATCATCCAGTTCTTTGTGTGTATTAGCATTAACCCACCAGCCCTCTCCCCTGCCCCCAAAATTCACAAGCATTTACAATGGCAGAATGATCCAAAAATTTGCACTATGTAAACTTGGCTATGCTGCCATCCAGGAAAATATATTTTGATTTGAGTATAATGCCTTTGATTTGATTAACTTGGTGACACAAATCCATAGACTTCACTGTATTTGTCACTTTCAGTTTTATTTAGATTTAACAACAGAGAAATAATTTGTGCTAGTATGCTAAGTTAGAGTGAGTCTTTTTTAAAACCACAAGTATATCAAACAGCTATATGGATCACAGAAGTTTTGCTTTTTTAACAACAGTTAATAAAAAAAAGTTCTAATGCCATAATTGTGATTTGAGATGCAGTAACTCATCACGTTCCCCAACACCCAGCTATAGACTATTTTGTTCTACAGCTGGGTTTTAGTGCTATCTGGCTTCCAAAGACAATGTGTGTCATTTTGTAGATTCTTTAATGAACACATTTCTGTTCTCTACGAACTTGTGAATTTGAGCCACCAAAGCAGTAAAATTGTTGGTCTTTGCTTTGAGTCTTGACTCAGACATTCATTGTCTGTCACAACTTTTGAAAATGCTTTGAAATGTGGTAGAAAGTGTTGGTTCTTCCACAAAGTAATCCCACCCTTATATTGCAGAAGTAATGGTTGTGGTAGCAGCGGTCTGTGTCTTATGAAAATTACTTGGTATTGTTAGGTGGCCATTAGCCTGCCAGGGCATTCTGTTTTGTTTCTTGAATGGGGGACAATTTGTTAATTGTCCCAAATAACAAAAATAATACAAATAAGCTCCAATTAAGCTGGATGAGAACTGAAAACGAATGTCTGACTTTTCATTTATGTTTAGACCCCTTTACCCCTCTCTGGCATGTCATTTAGAAGCTGTCTCCAAATCTTCAAGAACATAAGATGACTTTTATGTTCCAGTGACACACTTAATGAAGAAAGTGGTAAAAAGAAAACAACTTGAGGAAATGAGCTCAGACGTTCAAAGTACTTAGAACAACATCCCTATATGTCACCCCAATTTTCTCAAACTTCCTCAGTCACAGTCTTGAGGAAAAGTCACCTTTCCTTATTCCTGCCGGTGGCATCAATTTTCTTTCACCGTAGCCTGCAATCAGAGTCACTGAGCTGAAAAACCGCCTGCTCTCTCTGGGTGATGCCTTCCATCGAAGCTGATGGTGTCCTGTCAGCAGCTTAGCCAGACAGAACCACCGGCGCCATCTTCATTAGGGTAAAAGCTAATATAAACAAATCAAGGCGTTAGTGTAGATAGCAGAGTGAGAGTATTACTGAAAAATGTTTTGCAGAGTCGGTTGCTATGCCTTTAGTTTTAAAAATATATAAATGTTATATGAATCTCAAATCCGCTTTTATTTACATAAAATATTTATACATCAAGCAAGACAATTTCACAACTTTAAAATGTATTTTCCTGTTAGATTAATCTTTTCATATGCTAACCACATTACAAGTAAACATTTTCATAGTCTCCACTACATGAATGTGGCTAAAAGCTTCCTTGTTATTTTATAGTTACAGCATTTCAGATGTATCCCTTTTTGACATGGTTAGGCAGCCTGCCAGTTTTACCACTAAATTATAGCAGAGAAAACACTCAGTAGAATTTGATTAGATTTCCTCCTTCTCCCCATGAGTAAGGCGAAGCAAATTTATGTTCAAAATGCAAGCTGGGTTCTAAACAATTGAATATAGATCCATATTTGTATGTTAAAAATGCATGTGAGTTTTGTAGTTGAAAATACATCTTGTTTATAGCGCTGCTTTATATTACTGTTGTATTTAGTTCTGTTTTGTCACTGTCATCTGTAGAATGATAGAAAAGCCTTAGACTGTACCAAAGTTAAGATTTGTGTTTCAAAGGATTAGTGATGAATGTCTTAATCTTTGCTATTAACAAGCAACTATGTTAACACAGTAGCTATTAAGACTGGATTCATCCCAACCAGTTGCAAGCACTTACCTGAGGGATTTAATTTAGAAGTGTGTTATCTATAGACTGTACTTTTAAGGAGAAAGGCTGCATCTGACTGACCTCGGAGTGTATGGGGTGGCGTGTGTCCAAGCTGTAAGACTGATTTGCCCAAATTAGGGATCTAGTTGGAGTATATTGTGGTGCCTCTCTGGCCAAGGTGGTCAGGTTTCCTTCTTGTAGTAATCAGGGCAGAATAGGAGAAGAGATCACGCGTGCCTGATTTCGACCTGATAGAGTTGGAATGTGGGGTAAGACAGCATCTGAAACTGGGAGTTAGGAACCATTCCCAAGTATACAGACCATTGTCCAAAGATCTTCGTGGGCTGAACTGCCCCTGTGTCCATCTTTTCCTAGGAACTACAAGCAGACTTATCTTCTAGAACTTATTCTCTCTCAGTTGGTTACTTGAATGCCTAGGTTGGCTGGTTTGGGAATTATGAATGCTAGTGACCAAAAGAGAGTTTTCTGAAGAAGAGATGTTTCTGAAAGACCATATGCAGTGGTTTGTGATCACCATCTATTATATGTTTGATAGATGTCTGCACAAACAATTTGCTCATGAGTGTGTATGAGCATTATAATGACATGAAAACAAACTTGTTTATATTATAGCTGTTACTCAGTAGCACTGTCTTCATAATATATTTATATCCTTTAAGGACAGGAGAGACCATTGTGAACCACTATTAAATAACATAAACCAAGAAATTTTAGTCATCAGTCTCTGCAGAAGCCCATTCTGATGATCAGTTGAGTTGAAGTATGTATTTTTCAAAAAATGAAGTGCAAAAACTAAGGTGGATATAACGGTTTATTTAGTCCCCATTCTAAGAGGCAAGCACAATAGCTGGGCAGGAGTCTCTTATATTCTGTAAATCTTTTATAGGAACAGAAGGGTTCAGAATCTGACATTGTAAGTCCAGCACATTTCACAAGTGATCCTTAAAAACATACACGTGTTGCTGCTTGCAATGTGTGCTTTTAGTATCAAAGTGAACTGAAACATGTATTCATAGTTCCGTCTCCTACTGCCAAGCAAAGGAATTAAATGAGTAACTTTAATGAATATAATGATTTAATTGTCTACCATATATAGATATGACATTAAACAAATCTTTAAAATCTTATGAGTGAGAATGTGCCTAATAATTAACAACATTTAATAAATGTGACTATGATGTATATGATTCAATTAATTAGGGGAAAAAACATTCTGTAAAACATAAGCGGTTGATGTAAAGATGTTTCATCAGGATTAGCTTGGCTGTTAGGTTAAAAGAAACTAATGTAGGAGGAAAAGAGGTCTCACCGTATTTATTTATTTTTTTTAATAAACCCCATGAAAATCTTTGGATTTTCAAATTTAAAAATATTTTAAAATTTGTTTCAGAAAATGTTCACCAGGACATCAAGTGGCTGTGCAAATGGTAAAAACAGTTGAGTCAGTAAGCTACACTAGCCTAATTATTCTGAGTAGAGAGGTAGTGTATATAGCACAGTGTGGATTACTTATTCATTCTTTGTAAACAGCTTTCATAATAATGGACCAATTCAAAGCCCGCTGGCATCAGTCAGTGCACTCCTACTATTATCATCAGCTTCCATTCCAACTTAGAGCCTGATCCAAAGTCTATTGATGAAAATGTTGTTACAGCTGAGGTGGTGTAAGGACCTAAACAAGCTGCTCTGAAATTAAATACACTACCTCTTTTTACAACCTTTTTCTTGATTCTTCTGCTAATTTTGACAGCAAGTTCTCTTGGGAGAACTTTCGTTGAGCAAAAGTTGACTTTTAGATCTAACTTTCTAAATCGGGGTTATTCTACTGAATGTTCAAAATATGTCCTGCCTGAAACTAAGAAAAATATGACATTGTCAGAATAAGGAGCACAAAGTGTGGTGTGTGTTTATAGATAATTACATTTAAGTGGGGCAGCAGAACATTCATTTAACTTATGATTTGTATACAAATAAAAGATGTAATTGATTTAATTTGTATCACCATGGATCAGTGGTAAATGTGACCTGAAAGCATCTACATTTTGGTCTGAAGCTCAATGTGATCTTTATTCCCTTTAAAGAGAATAATAGTAATCAACGTCTTGTAGCCTTTGGGGACTGAGGTACTGTCTATTCCCTAAAGACTGGAATTTTTCAAGTGTTCATTGACACTGATGTTCCCATTGAAATAAACGGAATTGTTCCTGGGATGGAAGTTACAATTTCTTTTACCTGTAAGAGTTTTCACAAAGACTTGAGGACATAATTTATTGATCCATTTAAAAAAATGTCAGTGCCCCACAAGCCTCATGACATGGGCAGTCCAAATATACTGGAAAGGGAAAGAATGAAATGGAAAAGTAATCCCTTTTTGCTATTTCTGTCAGACCGGTATAAAACAATGCTGCAAGAGGATGTAGGGTTATTCACTGAAGATGCAGTCAAGATAGATGATCTTCAGATCGCTCGTTAGTGTATTTGTATGTCATCTTTCAGAGTGGGTAAACTCAGTAGGTATGAATTAAAGTACGTTACTTAGATATGTCCTGATCAATAGTCACGTTCTCAGAAATTTTGATTCCAGAGTGAACATATTCAAGAAAGATGAAATAATTTTTGTTTGTAGGATGCTGTATCATACAAATGCCACTTCCCTTCTTCAGCCAAACCAATTTCCAGTACAGTCTTTCCCTGCAACAAAATTAAAATGTAAAGGTTGTATTCTTCCTCTTATATTAACTCCATGCGCTAACTCTCTGATCATCCTCTGCTAACATACGGGCTTGAGACTGGGCCAAACCAGCTGTTTCACTGGGTGGGGAAAATCAGGGGTAGGGGTGGACTGACTCTCCTTTGAGCTCTGCTCTTTCCAAGGGAAAGCACAGGGTTTTAGCCTTGTGAATCTATGCTTCCATGTGCCTCTTGGGTGTAGTGTTTTAGGTTGACCATGGTGCTTTTACTTCTCAGGCTATATGTTATAACATCTGCTTGGTGCTTTCTTGCTTTAAAAACAGCAGTAAGAAGAACACTGGCTCCGTTATATGCTCTAGGACTGCAAAGAAAAGAGCCCCCAGTAGTCTAATAGCAGTGGGATTGCAAACAGATTTGCATAATTCCACAAAGTATACAAGTCATAAATATTATGTTTATTCTAAAGAAGAAATATGAAATGCAGTCACCAGACAAACTGTTTATTTTCTCCCTGTTCACATGTGTTTCTTCATCCTTTTGTAACCTTGTGGTAATATCTAAATAGTTTGTTCTACAGCATAAGCTTCTTCATCTTTTTGTGACCTCAGTGTGGTAATATCTAAATAGTTTGTTCTACAGCATAAGACATGCTGTGTGAAGAGGCAGGAACAGGAGCACTCACACCATGCCAGGATCTTGACTGGTTGATCATCTCTTGCTACTCATGATTAAGCAATAAAGAGAGAGGTACAGGGTATTTCCTGGGGATTAATAACTGATAGGGAGGAGTTAATGGCCTGAGGTGCAGCTGAGGGCCATTAACCCCAGCTGGTCATCAATCCTCATTAAAAACCTCTGCAACTCAGTTCACCAAACACAGTGAAGGGCAAACGAATGTTTTAACCACCTTTGTGATTCCCCTCTCTGTTGTTTCCTTAAATTATTTCTGTTTTAATTTCTGTTACTTGTTGGGATAGATTCTGCTTTTTGTACTGTGGCAGAAGCTCTATGCAGTCAAGGGTTTATCTGCCCAGGAGCTGTGCAAAAACTGTGGAGTTCAGACCTTCATGCACAAATGGGAGTCCTCAGTACTACAGCAGCAGAATGGCAGGCATTTTAGATACTCTAGCTTGTAATTACATGAAAAAGAAGGTAAGTAATAAATGTCATAAAATAGTGGTTTGCAAAACTTGAATTTGTTTTTTAATAATGTAGCACAGCCTTTTCTGTTGCAACAAAGACAAATTTTAAGGGAAGGGCCCCTGCTTCTTCCAGTTTTGAAGCTGTTAAACTTTCTTTTATTGTGTTTCTAAAAATTATTCCTAAATGTTTGGCAGTATTTGATACATAAAACACTTTCTAAATCTGCAATCCATATACATAGACTTAAAAAGCCAACTATTGCAAATACTTGTTTCATAGTAGCTGATAAGCATTGGAATATGCGTCTTTTATAAGTGATTTGGGGCTTAGGTTTTGAAATGTGTATGATTTTGTGTTATGCTAGATATTTCTAGGGAGTTAATATTCTTGTGAGGGAGATACTGTAATTGTCAGCATGGTATCTAGCATAGAGTAATCCTGTAGATTTTCCATTACTCCTGGTTATTCCAAATTCAGACTATGGTAGTAAAATATGAAGCTACGACAATATTTCTGAAAGTATTTTTTGCAAACTGATAAAATCCCAAAGTCTCTGTTCCAGGCCCTAGCCCTGCTTCTGGTGGTAGCAATACAATACCTCAGTTAATATCAGAGAGCTCAGCTGGCTGAACTCAAGGATAGCTGATTGTCTGTGTTCATTGCAAATGCCTATCTGAAAATCAGCAGAAAAGTCTCTGCAGCCCTTACAACTTTGTAGAGATGCTATCAAATGTGATTGGCAGAGTTCTGGGTACAGGAGGCAGATAATAGAATGAAAAGGTATAATCTGGCAGCAACACAGTGAAATCAATGATTTTTTTTTTCTTTGATTCTAGCGAGAGCAGAATTAGGGTTTAGGCCTTCATTTAAAAATGTATGGTTTTGCCCTACACCCGCTGATGAACTCTGGACCCTGTGCATGGGCTAATAAAATCAGAAACCCTCCTCTTCTGGGGATATACAAATACCTGAGAGATGAGTGACCTGAATGTTTGAAACAGGGACAGCACAGGGCACTTCAGCTTAAGAAATGCTGTTTGTGTTGAACTCTTTCCTGATGCTGTGGAAAACAAAAAGAGCCTCCTTTTCAGAGATGAGGGATGCTGGCTGTGATCCATGACCTTGAAAAGCTCATCTGAGTCTGCCACGTGGAAAGGGGACAGTGCTGTTTCCATGCAACATGAGGACATTGGTGTGCGAGGAACTTGGATATGCCAGTAGTGGGAACAGTACGGGGAAAACGGCAGTTCTTTGAATGTAGTTACAAAAGGTGTGTCTCAGTCCAGCGTTGTCTTTTATTCAGAAGACTCAAGGCAAGTAAACATGGTGACGGTAGTAAGACTATTTCCCCTGCATGGCTTAAAAAGACATGCCTTCATGTGTTGCAGGACTTCACTGTAACTGTTCATGTGAGTGAAGGCAGGCATTCACAGGCTTATTTGCAGAATCATCCCACTGAAATAGATAAGAGACTGATAGAGACTTGTGTTCCATGGAAAGGTTTAAAATGTTACCTGGGCCCTTATATGCTGTATTGTAACAGCTGAAGAGAAAGTCTTCTATATTAACTCTCTGCATCTGGGACTTGAAGAAGATTCTTAACCAACCCAAGAGTATTTTGAAAGGAATTTCAGAAGAAAAGGTGTTTTGTAAAGGAAGTTTAAAGAGAAGCTCTCTTCTTGTACAGTCAGAAGTAGTTCACTGTCTACAGTTTTGCTTATGGGAGGCTTCTGAATGCTATTTTACTATATGGCATGACTTGGACTCCCTTACTAATCTGAGGTTGCATATGAGACACCTTTACCAGAACACCACTCTCCTCTCCTATACTCTGTTCTTAAGGCTGTAAGTCTTACGGTGGCTAGTAGTTTCAATTCCAGGTATCTACAGTAGAATCACATTTATAGGGTCTGCCAGTTACTGAAACCAGCAAATTTGCTTTAGACATACATTTTGAGACTAACACATGCTCTTTTGCAGAAACCTGTGTTCTGTGTAAGGCAAAATATCTACATTTCGGCGACTTCTGCATACCTTATAAAATCTGCTACTCTTTGTGTTTCAGGTGCTGTTAAATACTCTTCTTTAAGGGATGATTAATAAAGCTTCAAAAATACAGGTTCTAGGGCATGCATTGATGGTCCAGCCCTCTGTGTAATTTATATAAAGAGCATCTTTGCTTGTTCTCTAGATGCTATAGAGAAGACACTATCTGTTGAAGGGAGCAAAGTGTGGCACTTCATTGCACTGGGAGTCGGGATTGCTCAGTTGTGGCATTGCTTCCTGGAAAGTGGGGAATCAAGCACAGGGCAGTAGAAGCTGCATATGAACGTGGTAAGGGAAGAGCTGTGTTTGTGAATGGGGAATAGCTGAGGAATATGGAATTGCTCTGAGAACCCAGATGTCAGTGTGGGTTAAGGTAAACAATACAGATTGGAGATGGGAGGTTTCAAGGAGACAGCAAACAAGGAGACATAACAAGGAGACATCAGAGTTGTCCAATCATATTAGTCAGCAAAGAATTAAATCCTTTTTCTTTCCTTTAAGTCCTTTGGCATCCCTGTCCAAGTCTGCAAGTCGCATGAAAGATTCCAGCTCATGCCTCTATAGCCTTTGCTTCACTTATCATTTATTGGTCCATATTCTAGGAAACTCATTTTCCTTGTTTTGATGTGACTAGACTATAGCCTTCAGCCTTTTTCACATCCTTCAAAAAGGCCTTCACCTTAGTTGATGTCTCAGCAATTTATTTATGACCCTACAATGTCAAATGCTTTTTTTCCCTTTTGCTGAATGCCAGTGACTGTGCTGTAAAGTCTTTTTAAGGCCAAGACATCTTAATGTTTTCTGTTGCTGTTCAGTTTTTACAATAGCTAGCCACCAAGTCATATTTCTTTTCCCCTTCCTCCTAAATCTCTGGCTTGGAGGAGAGGGTGTTTTACTTGGCTTATGGCTTAACAGCTTCTGTGTTTTTCTGAGCAACTGACCTTCTATGTTTATTTTAAGTATGAAGTTTGTGTTTTCTATATTCATCCTGTTTCAGACTGGTCACGGGTTTGCTGCAAAGCCTTCTTTAAAAGCAGAAATACTTATTCTTTCTTCACCTTGGACCCCAAGTATGAAATGGATGTTCTGAGTTGGCTTAGGGCTTATGAGAAGCTTATGGCTTCTTCTGTCTTGTCGACCTCTTCCTTTATAGTAATTGTAAGTATGTTTTTTTCCTACCTTTGTGTCTTCATGCTGAGTCATTCTTGCCCTTCATATTCTGATTATAAGATGTTGTATTGGGTTTGCATGGTGGGGACGGGGCGGGGGGGGTGGGCAGCAGTGATGGGTGGCTTCTGTGAGAAGCTGCTAGAAGCTTCCCCTGTGTCCGATAGAGCCAATGTGAGCTGGCTCCAAGACGGACCCGCTGCTGGCCAAGGCCAAGCCCATCAGCGATGGTGGTAGTGCCTCTGGGATAACAGATTTAAGAAGGGGAAAAAAACCTTCTATGCAACAGCAGCTGGGAGAGAGGAGTGACAACATGTGAGAGAAACAGCCCTGCAGACTCCCGGGTCAGAGAAGTAGGAGGGGCAGGAGGTGCTCCAGGTGCTGGAGCAGAGATTCCCCTGTAGCCCGTGGGGAAGACCATGGTGAGGCAGGCTGTGCCCCTGCAGCCCAGGGAGGTCCATGCTGGAGCAGGTGGATGCCCGAAGGAGGCTGTGACCCCGTGGGAAGCCTGCGCTGGAGCAGGCTCCTGGTAGGACCTGTGGCCCCGTGGAGAGAGGAGCCCAGGCCAGAGTGGGTTTGCTGGCGGGAGTTGTGACCCTGCGGGGGACCCGCGCTGGATCAGTCTGTGCCTGAAGGACTGTAGCCTGTGGAAGGGACCCACGCTGGAGCAGTTTGTGAAGAACTGTAGCCTGCGGGAAGGACCCACGTTGGAGAAGTTCATAGAGGACTCTCTCCCATGGGAGGGACCCCAGGTCAGAGCAGGGGCAGAGTGAGGAGTCCTGCCCCTGAGGAGGAAGGAGCAGCAGAGACAAGGTGTGATGAACCGACCCCAACCCCCATTCCCGTCCCCCTGTGCTGCTGCCAGGGAGGAGGTAGAGAAAACCAGGAGTGAAGCTGTGCCTGGGAAGAAGGGAGAGGTAGGGGAAGGTGTTTTAAGATTACCCTAATGTTTCTCATTACACTACTCTGGTTTGATTGGCAATAAATCAAGTTAATTTTCCCCAAGTGGAGTCTGTTTTGCCCATGATGGTAATTGGTGAGTGATAGCCCCCTGCCCTTATCTCAACCCATGAGCCTTTTGTTGTATTTTCTCTCCCCTGTCCAGCTGAGGCGGGGAGTGATGGAGCGGCTGCATGGTGCTTAGTTGCTGACTGGGGTTAAACCATGACAGATGTTGACATCATTATGGATTTCTGCTGTGTGATTATGGTTTTTTTATTTTTATTTCTTAACTATAGCTTTCAACTTAGGAAAAGTTAAAGAATTTTGGTAAGATAGTGGTACTTTTGTGCTCTCTTGGCATTGCTGTGCAGAAAGTCTGATTTCAGTGGAAATACTCTAGATTTATGCTCACAGTAACAAGAGAGACACAACCAATGTCTTTCTCTAGCTGAATGTTTCAATGTGATATTTCAGTGGCCTAGACGATATCATTACTTGCAATGTTATAAACATTTCAAGTTTCCTGGAGTACATGTGGTTCTGCTATACTTTCTTTTTGTACTTGTGAAGCTATTTTTTTATCCCATTAAGTCAAAGGACTCTTCAGGGGTTAGAATGCTTCCCTCCACTTTCTAGCTTTCACAATAACATGTTGCATTGACAGTCTTAGCAAGAATATGATTCATTATCAATTAATTTAATGGGTGACATAAGTTGGATTTATTATAATTCTCAAACAGCATTTGAATGTTGTTCTTGTTCCTTGTCTCCCAGCTGTGTGTAATAATCAGTCCTATGCTTGATAGCTTTGACTGGAACTGAGTTGAACAGCGTATGTAGCTCAGCTCAATTTGTGGTTATTTGTTAGAAAACTTTTTCCTCTTTGCAAAGGTTTATTTCCTTCTCTCTTCAGCACAAAGGATCAATGTGCAGAAAAATGACATGCTAAGACAAGATGCTGCTGAGTGTGGATGAATGTTTAGAGATAAACAGATGAAAGTGGATGTGGTTAGAAGAATGTCATCATCTTAAGCCTGGAATATTTTCTTTGCAACATTTTAAATCAGTGGGATTTCAGTTCAGCAGGATCTGAGAGAGGGTTGACATGAAGTCTTGTGGTGTTAAGGTCAGAATTGTCCACCTCTTAGTTCTGCTTTCAAGCTGAGGATCTTGAAAGCCTCACATCATCGGTGTTGTGTCACTCTGTTAGGATTCCAGATTTTGTTGCTGTGCAGCAAACCTGCTAAGCAGACTGCCTTAGGGATGGCAAACCTTCGCAGAGCTATCGGATTGGACAGCTCAACTAGAATTTCCACACTTTCTGCTCCCATGTCAGGAAGTAAATGATATTGGTTTGCAGATAGGCTTGGCCTTGTCTCGATAGAAGGGAGCTTGGAGGTCTAGGGGTCTGAGAGGCAGGATTTGAGGAATGGCAAACCTGGGAAGTGTTCCCAAGGTCAGGGATTCTGGGACAGTATGCCTAATGGGGCTGACTGAAAGCTGTAGATATTGGGAGCCTGTGTAGCTGATCATGAAAGCTGAGAATAATATTTCATAGCAGATATTTAAGAAGGAGAAGGAAAATTAACAAGGCTTAATTTCACTGAGAGTCTGCAGAGTGCAGGAAGTCTTCACTGGGCAACGTAAAGAAAAACTCAGTCATATTTCTGGTTTGTAGAGAGGTTAATACTTCCAGATATTTTTCTTGCTCATGCTGAAGTCTGGCATTTGCTGTGAACGAGAAACCTTGTTTTTCAGTTACTCTACGTGCAACCCAACGTCTGAATGTGGTGCACATGAAACAATTTCCCCCCCAAGTTTCTGTAGGGATATAGACTTTGTAGAAGTTCGTTCTTGTTATTTTGTGGAACTTCAGTTAGAATTTTACTGTGCCTTTGACATGTAAACACAGAATGCACCTGATGTGTATGGTAGAAAACTTCTGTAGGTGCCTATGGGATAAGGTTGCTGTGATACCTTTTAAATAATTATAGCTGTTGCAGGTGGGGGCACCTCCTGCTGAAAGAAATGGAGAAACTTTTTGGTAGGATTCAATGGTAGATGTAGGAAAATACTTTTTTTTTTTTTTTTTTTTTTAATTTTTTTTTCCAAATCAAACTTACAGAAGAGAGCCAGGATTGCTGTATGTATTGCAGCATGTAGCTTCAAAAAGGAAGAGAAATAGTCTCATTCCTTTGCTGTTTCTGGGAGGTTAGGGGAATAAATGACCTGCAGCTTTAGCCAAGTGCAAGGATTGCAATTTGTTAATGATGGTAGCCAGTTAAAAAAAACCCAAACACTAAAACAAACAAAAAAACCCCCCAACTTTTCTGTTTTTGGAGAATGTCTTGTAGTATGCAAATATTCTGACATTAGTGTGTACCTTAAAAACATATTTGAGCCCCATAATGCTTCATATAAAATTAGAGGCTCTGATCTAACCTACCCCAGCATAAATTGGGAGTCTGTACAAAGACAGGGGAGTTACTGTCATATGAAACTAGCATGAGATCAAAATAGGCTCCAAAATATTGTAAGTATTAGAAGACACTAATATATTGTTGATTATAATTCCAGTCAGTGGTTATAAACCTCATGAAATGAATCAACTCATTTATAATGCATACCATGGGACAACATCTAATTTGGTGACAAGCATGGAGCCTAGCAAAGATTCAATAGAAATATGTTTAAACGACTATGTTGTCATCTAATTACATATATTTTCTAAAGCTTTGTTATTTAATATACCTGTTGTTATTATTAAATTGAATTTCACACCTTCAAAATACACTGGTAAATAAATTTTCTCTGTAAGATGCAAGGTTAGTGTTTATTTTAAATTGTGCCTGTTTTTGTGAGAAAGATAAGAAAATCAACATATGCTGTTATCACTCCTCACTTTTGAAACAACAAGGTGAAGGCTATCCTTGGAAAGTAATTGATATTCCTGTACAGGTTGAAACTGATATACAAACAGATAAGCAGAATGCTTCTAATCTGTGCTCTAGCTGCAAAAAGCCATGCCAATGATTGTCTTATATGGCCTCCAGTTTCAGACCAGATCTTTGACCTTTTGGACTATTCTGCTGGTTTACTCTGACCATTTCAGGTGCCTTGGACTTATGCAATTTTTAGCCGCATAAGTAGAATATGAAACTATTAAAGTGATGCTAAGTTAACATTGTCTACTGAATGATCGTAAGAATAGGTGTATAAATAAGGGCTCAATTGCATGTAATTATTTTGCACTAAAAATGTCATTTATACCTTGAATAACATGCAGCCAAGAAGTACAGTAAAATTGCATTGCTTATCTAGCTGAGCTTGTTAATAGTTGCACAGGCTGATGGAGGAATTTGTAGTGAAATCTGGTCTTCACAGATCACTATGGCTAGTTAGAAAGCATAAGGAATACTTCAGTATCGTTGGGAGGTAATATAGTGGTGGTTATTGTCTGAAGTAAAGACCGTAAACGTATAGTCCTGTTAAAAGCTTCATTTCTAGACATCTGGAAATTAGTTCTGGTCTATAATGTGACCAGATCTGGTATAAAATTCCAGCATCTGTGGTCTGGTATAAAATGGCATATTTTTAATCATTTGTTTCTATGTAGTTTTGGTCACGGTTTATGCTGGTAGTGGCAATGTGAGGTATCCACTGCTGTCTGGCTGCAGCTTCAGTACTAACTGTGACCATGGTGGAGTAAGCCATGGGGTTTATTCCCTGTTTCCATCAGCTAAGTGTTTGCTCTGTTCTAGTCTGTTTTACCCATGGAAATTCATTACAGACAAAATGATTATACTGGTGTTACCCAGCACATGTTTTGAAGATAATAGGGCTGTTGAGGTATAACAAACCAATTGTTTATGACTTGTTGCAAGATGGGGAGAATGCTTTTCCTAAATGGGTGTACAAAGCTTGGGACTTAAACAGTGGTTGCTAAACTTGTTCAGATGAGGAGATATTATATCATTGTTCTTGCAGAGTCACTCATTGGGTGTGATTTGTGCATGCTCTTGGAAGCTGCAAATGTTTTGTCTAATTGAGTAAATACTTTTATCCTTTGAGCTCCTTGTATACATATATCAATTTTTTAGGCACAAACTGTAGTAAGGGAAGAAGTTCTTTCATTTAATAGGTTGCTTATCTTCTGCACTATTCTGGAATGCGCTCCCAAAGCCCTGAAGTTCTGCACGCACGGCAGGCTTATGCTGCAGTTACAGAACAGGTGCAGTGCCCTGGAAATAGGGGAGAAAGGTGACCTCCTGTCAGGGGAGGTGACAGAGACAGCTGAGCTTCAAATACGCTTCTGCACAAAGGGGAAGAGGAGGGTGGTAGCTGTTGGAGAATCTCTCGTGTGTGGGATGGAGGCACCCATCTACCATACTGACCTGAAGTTGTAGGGGTTTACTGCTTACCATATGCTTAGACCGGGGATGTTGTGGAGAATCTGCTGAGGCTTGTCTGTCTTTTGGACTGTCACCTCCTGCTGCTCATCCATCTGAACACCAATGATACTGCCAGGGAGACACTGAGAGTACCAACAATGGCCCCAAGGCTCTGGGGCAAGGGTGGAGTGTGTGAGGCTCCATGTGTTTTAGACTGTGAAGGCGAAAGGCTTGGGGAGGAGTCAATGGATCCTGTGAGTCAACATCTGGCTGTGCAGCTGGGGTCTTTGAGAGGGATTTGGCTTTTGCAGTCATGGAAACCTCTGAGGGTTGAAGACTGCTAGAAAAGGATGATATCCACCCAGTTAAGTGGGGCAAGAGCATCTCTGCCAACTGGTTGGAAAACCTGGTGAAGAGAGCTGTAAACAGTGAGGAAATGGTGGACAGGGCCAAGAAGCAAATGATGCAGGGTGGCAGTTACAAGAGTGAACTCAGGAATGTTTATGCAGGGTGAAAAGAGGAACTAGAACTCTGTGTGTGGTCATGCAGCTGTAACACTTTTGGAATAACTTCAGTATGGTGGTACAGCTTGCATGACGAGTGCTGCAATGAACAGATACAGGTTCTTCAGAAAAGATAGGGAGACAAGAATTGAGGGAGTTTCCCTCTAAGTGAAGGAGCAGTTTGAATATATGAAACTCTTTGTGGGGTAGAGGACAGGCAAGTCGAGAACTTGTGGGTCACAATAGAGGGATAGACCAGTATAGGGCACATTGTGATGGGAGTTTGTTACAGATCCTCATCTGTATGATAAGGAAGTCTTTAGATGACTGAAGGAAGTCTTTAGATGACTGAAGGAAGTCTCTGGCTCACAGGCTGACCCTCTCTGAAATCTGCTGGAAAAGTGTCATGGTTTAATCCTGGCTGGCAACTAAACATCACACAGCTGCTCACTCCCTCGGTAAGAAAAGGCTGAACAAGGAAACTGTGGGCTTGATGCTGAGTGGAGTTGGTGAATTAGTGGCAAGGGACACAGGTAAGTCTGAGTACTTGTGCCTCCTGTGCCTCAGTCTTCACTAATGAAGCCTCACAGGCCTCTCTGCTTAATGAAAGGGTTCAAGAAGGACAAGGAGATCCTGTCAGGGGTTACTTGAGAGAACTTGACCCATGCAAGTCAATGGGACAAAATGGGCTGCATCCAAGGCTGCTGAGAGAACTGGTTAATGTTCATACAAGGCTGATTTCTGTCATCTTGGAATGGTCATGGAGATTGGGGAAGAGGCCCAATGGCTGGAGAAAGGCAAATGTACCAGTCTTCAGAAAAGTTTAAAAGTGCAATACAGGGACCTGCAGGCTCATCAGCCTCTCTTTGGCCTGTGGAAAAAGCATGGAGGCAGTTCTCTTGGAGCACATCTCTGCACAGGTGTAGGAGAAGGTGGTTGGGAACCATCAGCATGGACTGGCTCTGAGGAAAATCCCTTTCCCTGTAAGAAAAGTCAAGAAGTGGAATAGGTTGCTTGGAAAGGATGTGGAGCCTTCATCCCTGGAGGTTTTCAAGACTCAACTGGATAAAGTTGTGGGTAAGCTGGTCTGATTCTAGTTGACCTTTAAAGCAAGTGGTTGGACTAGGGGCTTCTTGAGCTCCCTTCCCACCTGAACGAGTCTGTGATTCAATGATTCTATAATGCACAAGATGTCAAAGGTGGGCAGATTAATCCTGTTGTGCTGTTTGTATGTATGGTATGGAAGAGTGAATAAACAAAGCGGAGGCATTACCTTCATTGTATGAAGATGCAAGCCTGATGGTCTGCATCTATACTGCTGTTTAAGTTGAGGAGTTACTCAAGTGCTGTTAGGAAAAGAAAACTAAAGGTGATTAGAAGCTGAGGAACACATGTCTTGCTGCAGGGTCTTTTATCTAATGCCTTTCTCTGCATGACATCTTTTTCTTTCTAGTGCTTGAATTTTGTTATTTAAAGGCCATGGCCCATAGTGTGTTAGGGATATAATGGCAAACAGAAAGACAGCAGATAAATCTATATGGAATTTTTAAATGGAGCGAATGGCATTAATGAACATATGACATGTCCACTTGTCAGAGTTGGGAAGGAGGAAGACAAATCACAGATTTGTAACTTAGAAATTAATGCAGTCATGCAAACTTCTGTTATGTAGATTCCAAGGATCTATATACAGTTGAATTTTTATACTGTGATTGGCATTACATAGGTAGGAAAAGGGGATAGTATGATGAGAGAAGTGTCAGGGCATGAAAGCATAGAAAAGTGTGCTAGTGGGTTTTCTGGTTTTGTGCTTTTCACAAGTGGTACTATTCATAGGTCATCTGCATGGAGGATTTACTTGACATTGCGGAAAATGTTTTCTGCATTCAGTGTAGGAACTTTCTCTGTAACTCTATTCTAGTTGGTAGCAGTTTTGGACATAATGCGATGTTGATAATTTAGTTGTTTACCTAGTATGAATCTTCCGTGAGAAACTCAAGTGAAGACAGCTTGAACTGAAAATAGTGTTACTCTAGTTTCTTAGATGAGAGAGAAGCTTTTTAAGAAATATAAATGTGGGGACTACAAAGTAGCTTTGTTTGCACTCCTCAGTGAAGATTCTGAAAAGGCTATTCATATTAGCCTAGTACTGTGCAAAAAAAAAGATTCCTTTTAAATTAGGAATTATAAATAATCTGGAATTCAGTCCTTGCCACTGACTCTGTGGAATGAAGCTCTTTGCCAAGTTACTTGAGAAGACTTTTTTTTCTTCTTTCTTCTCCTCCAAAGATGTGTGCACTGCAGTTAGGCTCTGCATGTGGGAACCTAAATACATGATGCAGCAGGGAACAATGTGAATTTGGAATGCATCAGAGCCATTGCATTCCTCTGCCGGCCTCGATACTCCCAGAGCAGTCTGTTTGCAAAGAACCTGCTCTTGCCCAGAAGCCTGTGGCTCCAGAAGTCCTTTCAGATAGTAAAGAGCAGTTAATCACTTCCCACTGCTTGAGAGAACAAATATGCTACCCTTGGATTATTTAATTGATCTATTTTCTTAACAATAATAGAAGTATGGCAGGCTTACATGGATGTGCTATGGGATGGAGGGAAGGGGCTTATGTACTGTGGAATTCAATCGCTGCAGCTCTGAGGGAGCTTGCCCATCGTCTCTCCAAGTGCAAACACCTTTTGTGGAGTGGTCTCAGTGGGATAGCTGGAAGAGATCCTAGTGTCACCTAAAAAAGGAGCTTTCGGAAAGAAGGCATGTGTTTACAGGCAGAGGGAACCTTCTGGAATAGCAAATTGGTTCCAGATTGTTTTAAGGAATGGGTGAAGAAAGTTCATGCAATTCCTTGTTTTGACTCTGTATCAGTACACTAGTGTTGAGTTTCTTCGTAGCTCCAATTATTGTTACTCCTGAGGGGTCCTTAAGGTCTGTAGCCCAAAGGTACCACACTAAGATAACCTGTGTTATGCCTTTGAGAGGTAGAGCAGGGGCTATAGAAGTGGCTAGTTTGTGGTAGTGGGATGTCTGTGGTCAAAAAAGAAAACAAACTCAGACTCCTAGTTACTATCTTAACTGTCATTTTTCTTTGAGGAAAAAAAATCTTCAGTCTTATCCTATTTACTTAATACTCTGTTGGCAGAAATGTTCTTTTGTAGCCATGTAGATGTTTTTCTGATGTTTAATTTGACTCGGTGACATTGTATGTTTATGTGTGTCAGTAGATCCTTCCTTCAGGCCTGAGCTGCACTGAAATGTTTTCCATATTGGAACATGAACACCAAGTCAGTTGAGACAGTAGTAACATAGTTGCTGCTATGGTGCAAGGCTGTATCCTCAGCACTTGAAGTGTCTTGCGACAACCCTCAGAAGGCCACAAGAGTGGCCTCATTAACACAAAACCAATAGCATATATCTTTAAGTTATGATATCAAAAGCTTTTATTGTTGCATGCCATTTCATTATTATATTGGTATTAAGGCAGCAGTGGGGGTGTAAGTGCTGATAGCATCTGAATAAATAACACTTAGCTTTCTGCTTGTAGTGTTTGGAAGAATGTTCTTTTTAGCCCTGGGGATCCTTTGTTTCTCACTCTCCAGGTCTGCATCTACTGGTTTTGGGGAAGAGAAGGGGGGAGGAAGGGAGGGGGAAAAAAAAAAGGCAAAGATAATTATCTCCGCTAATAGTCTGTCTGCTTGTGCTTGATTGAAATGCAGCCTGGCTCTCCTGTATCGCTGATTTATTCCCAAAGAGAAGTTCCAGTTGTCTACAAAGCCAACACCTTTGGACAGGCACCATCTGGCCAACTGCTTATTAACTCCCATGGTCCTGCCTGATTCTACCAGTAAAGAGACCAGTCTCAGAGAAAGCAAACTAGAGGGAGGCTGCCAGGGGCCCCAGGATCTCTTTTCCCTAAAGAAAAATGAATTCCATGCAGCCTCCCGAGTGGGTGCCATGTAAAAATAATTAAAAGGGTACTGAGGAAAAGCAGCTAATTAAAAAGACTAAACACTGAGTCCTCTGATTCTTTAGGCTGGTCAGGCTTTTCCTGTGGGGAGGCCAGAAGTCAATTGTGTCTTTACGCTGTCATTTCAGTTGCCCTGCTTTGAACCTACATGAATGTTCCTTTGAATCCGAGTATAAGTCAGGGTAGCCATGGCTTCCTATGCACCCTTCTACCCATGGGACTTGCTGCGTGGCCATGCTGGCCTGACACTCCTGGTGACTTTACTCTCCTTCTACTGCAGCAGAGGTGGACTCCATTGAACAGAGTTTTTAACAGATTAATTTCTTCCTGCGAAGATCCTATGGGGGCAGACTAGGTTATCCAGGGTGTGCAGGCTTGAAATCTGTTGTCCCACTGATGCCATGTGTTTGAATGGAAGCATAAAATCAAGCAAACAAAACCCCTTAAGATAATACACTGTAAATTAATCTAAAATTGTTGCTGGCTGGAAGAAGTGTGTTCATAGGTGGGGTATTTCATCAGAGAGTTATACCCAGGGAGCTTTACTTTCTATTGGAAATTCTTTCGTATGAAATAAAGGAAGAATGGGCTCTATCGCCCTATGCTACACCTGTCACCATAGGGATCTTACTGCATTTTTAAATTGAAGGAATGTGATTGGCTTTAGGAGGGCAGTAGAGGGTACTTGTAAACTCACAAATGATGGTATAGTGTCTCTGAAAATTTTCTTTCACAAAGTCTTCTGAAAATTTGGACTCCTAACAAAATAGAAGAAATTACAGACTTTTTACAGAAAGATCTTTACAATTAATATGAAAAGTAGCATAAGTAACTGTTGCATGATCACTGCCTTACTTTGATTTAAAAAAGAAGATATTTTTTCTGTTATCTGTTGCTAGGTAGTTTCATTGCTAGGCACTGTGGTCCAAAAATGTTTTCTTTGTTTGAAATTCTCTGACAAAAATTTAAAATGAATCCTCAGATCTTTCCAAAACTATAAGTCTGGTGGAAAAACATATGTTCTTTGATTTCTACTCCAATGTTCAAGTATTTTGATGATTGGGGGAAAAAAATAAAATTAACCAGAAAAGTTGTCTGTCAGCTTGTTATAGTTATGCCATAACACAATGTATGGTCGCAGTTAAATCCACCTATTTTTCTGTCTTAAAGTTAGGACTGTATAGGACTCGTTCTCACCTGCTTGTGCTTGGAAATTTGTTCTGAGCAAGGACAAAAAAAATGTAACAGACTCAGGTACCTTCTTTTCTTTCCACTTTTCTTCCCTTTTCTTTTTACAGAGGGACTTCTATTTTTTTTGCCAAGCAAGACACACAGCAGAATTTCTGGCACTGTTTCTCCTGCTGGGGAATGAATGGTACAACTCGTAATCACTAACATTGTGCACAGATGCTCAGAGAGATGATAGAAATGGAAAACTGACCATAAAGCAGCTGCATTTTGGTGTGATTCCCCTAATGCAGGGTACTCAAGTTTTCTATTCTCAGTAATTAAACCAGGGAGTATTACAAGAAGGCAATGGCTGAAATGACTATCAGTAAGTTATCTTCAAAAAAGTGTATGTAAAATATTTTAGTCTGCAGATTTGGTTATTCTTTCTCTTATCTGTGGAACCACTTTTATCTTTTGAAAAAAAAAAAAAAGTTACCAAATTCAGGTTGATAGAATTGTCTTCCTCTTTAGCCTTTGCAACTTCATTTTTACCATGTTTTACAATTGTGCTTGAGCACAAGCATTGGCCAGAAACATGCAATTGAGGAAAACTTCCATTTGAAGTCACTAGGAGTTTAGTCTGCATGAAATCATATGGGATCAAACAACATACTGGAATAATCTCAGTTGATGTTTGGTGTTAAGCAGTTCCAATATATAGTGCATACTAGGAACTTTCTTAGCAAATCTGCACAGAGAAGCAGACCACAATTAGTCAGCACTGCCAGAAGGTCTAGTACTGAGCTAATCTTCCCATTCAAGCAAACAGAAAGTACATTTACCCTACTTCGTTTTTTCTTTCAAGGACCTATGCCAATATATTGCCACATCATCCCCAGAGTATTGCTGGAGCATCATTGTGTGTCATGGGACCAAGGCGAATGGAATAGGTGTGCTGTGGAGAACGTGATGAAAAGGTTTTATTTAAAGGATGATTTTGTGATGGAAGACTGAGAATATCAACTTGGGTAATAATGTTATATGCTTGCTTATTTTAACATTTTAAGGCAATAATTAAGATGTGGAAATCTTACTGTAAAAGAAATCGAGGCTTATTAAAAGAATGTGTGTGTGCATGCCTATACACAAACATTATCTATGTATGTAGGCACAAATATATCCTGCTGTCTCTGTCAGCAAGGTTAACGGTGTTCACCTGTACAGTATTGTTTTGGAGTCTATAACTGAATAGCTAATGAGAACTAGAAAAAAAGGCAACTGCTTGTTTGTTTGCTTTTAAATTGGCCATACTTATGTTTTGTCCAGAAAACTTTTCAGAGATACTCTTTTTTTCACCTTCAAATCTAGAATAGCATCTTGGAAAGATAGTATTTCAGGCAGTGTAAGTGCACGATTTTTACTTCTCCTTTCCTTTGAAAGCACATTTCAAAGTAGCCTTGACAGAGTAGCTGCTATATATACTAGTGCATGTCTAGATAATCTACTGTTTGCTACCACAGAAATGTTAGAGGGACTGACTGTATAACTAGAACTAGGCCTGGCAAGGCCTATTAGATATAATGCTGTGGAAGGTCTCTTTCATTGATTTGGTAGATTGAGGGTGGTTGACTCCTCTATTCTTTTAAATTCTTGCCTGATGTTTTCCAATATTAAGGGCCGATCTTTAAAAATCGGTGTGTTCAGACATACAGGTGAGATTTCAAGGTCCTCATTCTGTGTTCATTTGCCCATTCATACTAGAGATCAGACTATCTAATGCTGAATAACCTTGAAAATTTGGCTAGGTCAGAGTCTCTCTAACATATAAAGCTTGAAACTTCTTAGTTAATTCATTTAATTGCTGTATTGCTAATAGACTTCGGGACCTCAGTGGCTACCTGTGTCCATTCCTCAGTCCCATGTTTTCTCAGATGCTTGAACCCACCCAACCTCCTGTTCTCCTCCTATCTGACCAGTGAATCATGAGCATCGTGTGGCCAGCTCTTGAAGCTCGGTCCCCAGTGTTCCCAGCAGTGTACTGAGTCTGCATTAGTTCTGTTCAAGGGTTAAACTGCAAGATATGACCCAAGCATTTGAGACCTAAAATGCAACTTTCATCTAGTTTGTTAGACGAAGAAAACATTCTGTTAACTCCAACCAACCAAACACAAATGCTTTTAACTATGGCCAGTTTTCATAATCTCAGTGTTAGTGTTAGGGCCAGGTTTCCAGTGCCTGATCCAAAAAGATAAATGAAACACACATAAGATGTCTTAGGCCAACAGGTGTTGCAGTTGCTTTTATAACGCAAAGCTGAAGAAAACAAAATGCCTCAGACAATTGCATATGAACCAGTTGTTCTGACATGGAACTCTGTTTTCAGTCTTCGAATAGCCTGCTTTGGAAGACATCACAAAGCATTGCAGAATGTCTTTAAGTGACAATTATTTAGTGAAGTTACTGCCCTCGTAATGTAATTTTCCAGTGTCAGTATATAATTAGGCAGGATGAATAAAGAAGAGTCCCCATTGTGAAATACTGAGAAGCTGCTGTGCCCCTCCCAGTCCAATGCTGCTGAATAAATCAAATTTAACTTCCAGTTGTGCAACTTCTGGCTTTCTGAGCTTTGAAGCCTGTACCAAGCGTGCTGCACAACTGGTCCAGCTGACTTCTGCCTTTGATCTTCAAGGATCCCTTGGAAACACTATCTACATGTTTAAAAATTCATTTTTTTTGTTTTTCCATATTTTGTTAAATCTGAACACTGTGCTCGTGTCACCTTCGTAGTGCTGAAAGACAAAGTTTTCAGCAATAGCAACAGCACAAGCTGCTGAAACTTCCATTTTTCACCACTGATGTGTCTCAGACCCAGTGTTCCCCTCCTTGGGGGATGTCAGAGCCTTTGCTGCATCAAGTCCTCTTAGAGGATGGAGATTTTTGGTGTTTAGATTTTTTTTTTTAAGAGGCTGAACTATCAAGCAGCTGTCAGATGCTATTGTAAAAAACTAATTCTACACTGTGGAATCAGCATGCTTCTGTAGGTGAAAATGAAAGCTTCAGTTTGGCAACGCCTTGCAGTTGCTATTGAGCTGTGCCAATTTTGAACTGTGACCTGTAGTGTAAAGCTTTATATTTCATTCTTTTCTTCTGAGAGGTCAAGTTTACCCAGTGCTCACATATTTATTTAAACATCCTTAAGAACACTCCTTCTGTTTGCTGTCTGTGACAGTTTGTGTAACCAGTCCCTCAACAGATACAGGCATTTGCTAATTACAGATCTTAGCAGCAGTTTTAGTAATAGGGTTTCAGGATGGGAAGGTGATATTTGGAGATAATCTCTCTTTTGCTAAATGAGTAAGCATGTCAAATACTTCTTTGTAGGAGATAAAAATGTTCCCATAATTGCTGTCTGTGATAGGAAATAAAATTCCTGTTCTTTATATGAAATGAGTTAATTGAAGGAAAAACGATCAGTTCAGGCTACAGATTACTGAATGCAGTCTGGAAAAGGAACCTACCAGAAGAGCACACCTTAAACAGGAGGTCCCTTTGCAACTGGATGGTCGGAGGATGCCTGAGAGCACTGCTCTGGCAGTTGCGGGTTCTTAATGCCTCTGAAGACCTGCCTACAAATGGCAGGTGAGAAGCTTGTTTATCAGTCAGCAGTGGTCCATTGTATTTGTGCTCTTCTGCAGAGAGAAAGCCAAATAATTGAATAACCACAGAACTCTGCTGCTTTACAAATCTCTGTGAACCAGGTTTTGTAACCTCTGTGTTAGACGTGGCAGTGACAATGGTGGCCTAGGCAACAGTCTTAAACTGTCTTACAAAGAAGCAGCGATCCAGCTAGTGGTAGGACACCACACGGACTGACAGTATGAGCTCTTAGGGCTGGTTTTATAGTGCCTGTGAATGGTGTTCTGCTGCAATAGGGCTGTTGCTGTCAGCCCCTCAGCTACCTAGTTTTAAGCTTGCTTGGATGTAGGCATGTTGGGCTGTCATGTAGAGCCACTTGGAGATGTGGCGATTCTGTGAGTTCAGCTGTTTAAAAGTTTGTGAATGCTCATCAGGAAGGCCCCTTTTCTGGTGAGGGGAGAGTGATCATACTCTCCAGGTACCTGTGCAGGTCTCCCTCCCCCTAACTGAAATATTATTTTTTTAGGGTGAGATGAATCACTGTCTGGAGATGCTTCTCTCTCTGTTGAGGCAGCCTAGATGTCTAGTTTAGATTAGATGCCTGACTTTTAGACAGCTAAAGATACTGAGATGAATGAAATTCTCTGGACTGTTTCCTCTTTGTGCTTGGAGAGTATACCTGCATGCCACAGAGGATCTTGTTCCTGCAGGATTTTGATAAATAACATGAGGGACTGATCTTTCTCTTTTGGATAAAACCCAGAATCAAGGTGGAAAAATAATCCTGTATATATAACTCTTTCTTCTAGAGCAGGCTTCCATTTTTAGTTTCCAAGTCTTTGCCTTTGTGTTGGGAGGGGATCATATGCTTGCAGCTGCGTAGTTACAGAGATACTGCAAACAGATTGTGTTGTATCCTCTGTGTAGCATACGTAATTGAATTAGTCTTTTGAGGTAAAGTCTCTGCATTTTGTCTAACACTTAGAGAGTTTTTTCATAAATGTTTAAAAAAATTATGCAAGGTATTAAGATTTAGAAGAAGCCTCTGTACACTTAAAACTAGCAGGGATATACCTCAGAGATAACTGCCCTGTGTGAGTAGAGCAACATTGTAATCTACAAATAGGCACAATGTATGTAAATTCTGATCCTAAAATGAAGTTTACTGAGTTTAAGTAACTTGCATCCAAAGGACATATGCCCTGGTTGATGTGCAAGAGCTCTTGTGCCCTCCATCCGCCCTGTTTGCTGGGATGCTCTTGGAAAGAACATGCACTTGCTACAGTCTCAAACATGACTTTGAGTTCTTCTTGATCTTATGTGAATGGCAGAATTTGCCTTATGATTAATCAGACATGATAAAAGATTAAATTTAAAGGACCGCATTGATTTCTTGGGGGAGGAGCATAATTAGAGCAGAATTTAACTCAGCTCAGCGGTTTGAAAACAAATTACCCATCCAGAATATCGGAGCTTAAAAATAAAATGCCCATTGATCAAACATCAACAAATATGAAAAGCCCTGCAAATGCAGTCCACGAGGTTACTTTTGCCAAGTACAGCTTTTGAAGCTCCTTTTTCTCTACAGAAACACCAGTCTACAATATTCCCTTTGTATGTGTAATAGTGTGTGAACTCTGCAAGACTTGATTATGTTTTGGTGTGTTCTCTGTTTGTGTATCTTCAGTCAACTGTTCTGATCCAAAGCAATGTGTTGTATTCAATGTTTTGAAGTAATATATGACTGTGATGTCAGGGAGACCTGTTAAACTGTGTCTTACACTTTCATAACTGGAGAAGACTTAGACCCCTAGAATTAATCATGTAATACACAGACTTGTGTGTGTATATATATTTGCATGTATTTTAATATATACTTATATATGAAATATTTGCATGCTTTACTGTTTTGTCCCACCAGCCTCAGATGAGGTAGTTTGAGAAATAAGAACCTAACATTTTGTTTCGTAGGCCTCTCATTCATCAGTGGTCATAGAATGAAGTCTAGGTACTCCAAAATATACTTAGAGCAACAACTGCCTTAGCAAAACTGTTGGAATTGCTCTAGGGCCTGTTTCTCCACTTAAAAAACCCTCACAACCAAACACCAAAACACCCAAACCAAAAAAAGAGTACTTCTTGATGATATTACAACTTGAGAAAGCAGGATCTGGAAAAGAAGAGGATGTCCAAGACAAGAGAAATAACCCAATGGTCTTCTGGCTGTGATACTGTTCACTGAAGTCCTGGTTTGCCATCATGGGGAGCAGGGTGGCAGAACTCTGTGGCTGTGGAAGGTGGGAGTTCCACTTTTGTTAGAAACATTGAAATCCTCAGGGTTAGGTGTTTTACCTTACAGAGTCAAGAAGGGAAATTCAAGGTCTGCTCTGCTCTTACTGACTTTTCAGAAACTCAAAGATTGGACTTGCATTTCTTGGAGAACTTGGAAGGTGTTTGTATCTGCGAAAGAGAAAATATTTGGCTGGAGGGCTCAGTTCTAGTGGGAAGCTGCACAATGGGGAAGAAACTCCATGTTGTTTTTCTAGATTTCCTCATGCCTCATGGGACCACCCCACATGTTTCTTAGGATGTGTAATAGAGCAGCAGATATCTTCTCCTGGTCAGATGCTTTATGGGTTTTTTGAGGTGTCTTGAGCGTCAAATTAATGGTTGCAGGGTCTAAAAATAAACGAGCTGAATAACTCAAATGCAGCCTCCAAATGGCATTGGCATCATGAACTTTCAAACTGGAACTACAATCCTGAATATGTTTTGCGAGGAACTACTGAGTATTCCTGCTGAACTCCTTAGCTCCTCGGGATTTATGTGCAGGTGGCAAAGCCAATCAATGAAAGGGGTTTGTTGGTTGGGGTTTGGTTTGGGTTTTTTTAATTCTCTTTTTCCTGTAGGCCTCTGTGGTTTGAATAAAAATTTCTGCTCTGCCCACAACCTAACTAGATGCTTTTGAGGAGTCTACTGATGTTTGAAGTTTGCCGGAGGGGGTGATTCAAAGCAAAATTTAACATTTAAGACCTTTGAAATGAGACATGAAGAGCCAGTGCTTGTGATGATGTGTGCTAAACGTTGGCTGTGAATTCTTTGGAATTTAGGAACTTGAATCTTCTTGGGTAGCAACAGTGCCTGTGGGCTACCTGCTGAAAGGGGGGGGGGGGTGTGTATGAGAGAGAGTGCTAAAAATTTGTTTTCCCTGAACTATTGTTGTATGTCACTGCAGGATAATGTGGTGGTGTGCAAAGGTCTGAGCTAACTTCAGAAAAGAGAGCTTGTGCATTGCAAGCAATAGAGCTGCATTAATACCATGTTGTGCTCAGGCTAATTAGCCTAGCTAAGAACAGGCCACTCATAATGTCACCATTGTGCCAGTTCCTCAGTGGCATTTCAAGCCACCTGTTGAGAGAAGGACTGTGGCTGCCAAGGAGTGTCAAATTGGGAGGCTGCACCAGAGCAGAAGTCACAGGAGTTCTGAAACACTACTAGATAATGAGTATTGAGCTGTGGGAGTAGCTCTACAGCCGTCATCCTGCTTTCAAACTTGTTGTGCCAAAAGCAGCTGGATCAAACATCTGTTTGATCATCCAGCCATGCACTTGGGAGATGAGATCAACAGCACTGTACCTTGTTGCATATTCCTCAGTGCTGAGCCCACTAGCTGGAAGCCCACAGGGTGACTCTTTCTGTGTGGGTTCAACTGTGAGACTCTGTCTTGGTGGCAAAGTGAGCAAAATAATGGCAGATACTCTTTGGCTTTGAAGCCAGCAGGAGGCAGTGAAAACCTGTAGAACATCTCTTAATTGTTCTTGTTTGGTTTTTTTTCAATTATTATTATTTTTTTTTTCTTCGCAGTGGCAAGTTGTCTGTAAATTTTGTCCTTTTAATCAGTTTTTCATAACAGTATATTTCAGAATCTTAGTAAAGCTCAGTACAGGAAAAAATGTGAAGTTCAGTGTAGAAAAACCTTAGATGCCAAGGACACTTAAGCACCTTTTTTGACTGAAGATCTGTGGTTTTGGAATAAAGCAGCCCACGCACCTGCTTTCACTATCGGACTGGGTGCACAAGCGTGGCAGTCTTATCAATGTTTATGCAGACCCCATACATCATGTATTGAGGGAGTCTTTTGATTTAATGAAAAGTTCATAATGTTCTAAAGTGGGAAAAAATAGACTTGTGGCTTCAGTTATGATATTGTATGCAATGGGAACAGTAAAAACAATGCTATGATTGTAGATACTCTTTTTTTTATTTTTATTTTTTCTTCTTCCCACTGTGCAAGGAAGGGGATTGGCTACCAGTAAATGCAGAGGGCTAACAACTGTCCTCAAGGTATTCATGGCAGGGGTTAAACCAATGGGTAAAAGGCACAAATTCTTTCTTAAGAAGTGTAAATCATTTGTTAGGGGGTTGATAAATTTCTAATAGGCTAGTGTATTTGAAGACGGGTAAGGCTATTCTCACATAAATTGCATAGATTTTGAAGCCAGAAGAGATCAGTAGAATCCCATCACTGCAGTATAATGGAAACTATAGTGTTTTACCCAGGTGTTTCTTTACTTAGTCTCTATCTTTGGAAGAAGCTAAGCATATGGTTTTGGAGACCTAGTCTGTAGTCTTCTATTAACAGAGGATCCTCTACATCCCTCCCTAAGTGAGGTGTTACACTGATTAATTTAGCAGATTAGTACTGTAGTTCCTTGATCTGTTTTATCTGGCATAATTTAATGTGACTGCTGAAAAGGGCATTCCCACTGTCATCTAGTTGCTTATTTCTGCCTCTCCCTTGTGCCAGCTCTGTTTTTTGTGCTTCCTGGATGAAACTGAGGTAGTTTGTTGCCAGATGAATTTCCTAACCTGCAGAAACCAAAAAATTACTTGTTTTTCAGCTTACTCAGTTCTTTGGTTTGGTTCCTCACCCAAATGATAGTAATGATGGAATGGAGATGGTGGGAATGAATGGCCATAATATGGAGGAGGAAGATGGGACTGGCCCCTTTAATCAGCAGCACTGAGCAATGACAGATTAAATGGATTATGGAATTATAGTGTGAAACATAACAAGCAAGTAGCTAACAGCTGACACTAGACAAATTCAGATGTGCAAAAGGTACTCATGTGGCCAATGAAGATAAAGAATCCTTTGCTATCTGACACTTTCAGTTGGAAAATTTTATTTCAGAGGTAGAGAATTTTGTGACCCTTACAGAGCATATGGCATGTCTTTCTTGACAGTCTGTACTGAATTTGGAAATCAGAAGGACTAGCAATATTCCTACAGAGAGGATGGGTGCTTAGAAATTTAAGGATACCATACAGAGGGGGGTGAAAAAAAAAGAAAAAAAAGACAGCAGAGTTTTGAATCCTCATCCATGCTGTGAAAATCTTACTCTACAGAGGACCGGATTGTTGCATCAGCAGTTCAGATTCACATGCCTCCTAACTCGGTCAAGAAGCATTTTTCCAGGCTTGCACCTAACTTTCTTGCTTCCTTACTTTGAACCTTATCCATGTGAGAAAGCAAGACTGTGTTGTGGGGTTCTTGGCAGGCTGGTTCAATGCAGGCTGGGTTGAAACTATGGGAATGCGTAATAGGCATTTGCAGAGAGATGTTTCTCTGCAACGTTTTCTTTCGCTGTAAAGGTGCATGAGTGCTGACAATTGGAAGAGGTCAGACAAAATCTCCCTTCTTTATTTTAACCATCCATACCTTTGCTGAAGTAGAATTGGATGGGACATACTTCCTTCTGAAGAACAGTTGGCAGATGACCAACATGTTATTGAAAAGCTCTGATGAAGACTACTTTCATCAAACCCATTGTTTGCCAGCAGTGTCAAAATCCTATTAATATCGAAGCTATTAGGTTAATCCTCACGTAATAATATGGTTTATACCTTTTGTACTGCACCTGTGTTGGGTTTGAGGCATAAAAGTAGTGTGACAATGGTCAGACTCTGTTAGACATCTGTGACTTTAAATGCCCTGCAGTCTTTTGGGAACTATATTATGTAGCTTTCTTTAAAAATCTAGCCATATTTTAAGGGTGAAATTTTGGACTCCAAAGTTGCTACGAAAACATCTGTTGGTTTAAGTGAGGCTATGATTTCTCCAAGACTTATCAAACAACAAAAGTTGCAACAGGCTCAAGTAATTAGAGCTTTGTTTTAGACTTTTGCTATGATTTCACTTCTGTAAGTGTATACCTTTTATCATCAGTAGTTGCTTGGCATCTTTTCACGCAAGTCAGGGAAGATGCTACTAAACAACTCTTAACTTTCAGTGTCTTTCGCAGGATGACAGATAATGCTCTGATGAAACCTGGGCACTGAGCTTACAGGGCACTTTGCCAGCATAGCATAGCTATTTTTGTAGCTATCTGTTTCTAACGTGACTCAGTATCAGCAATGGCAACTGTAGACTAGAAAGACGTGCAGATGCATGCTTTCTGTGTTGGCTTTTTCTTTTCCTGAAGTCAGCTTAAACTTCAATACAGTTTCATCACTAATGCTCTCATTGGGTCTAACAGCAACCTTAATGGGTCTCTCTGAGAAATGTGCTTGTATATTTTTGAATTTTAGTAAACAGGGTAGCTTTCCAATTTATTTTTTTTAAAGAATTGGTACCTTCAAACACAAAGGCACAGAGAAGCAGTATCAAAGAGACTGGAGAATAAGAGCCCCACAATATGCATGCACAGTGACATATGAGAAAAATGAAATGAACATCCTTAGGTGCCCTGAAAGCAAGTAGTGAAGAAAGCATGTTCAGGTGCACTGCTTGCACGGTACTGCTTGTGTGAGAGAAGTAAGACAGAGTTTGCGTGCTGTTTGCCATCCAGGCAGGACAGGCTTGGAGATAAAAAATTGTTTTGGAGTTGTTGCTGCTGCTCTGTTTGATGAGGCTGTGGTGGCAGGTTGCAGCATGCTGTGATTTGACTTTTGGTTTCCTTTTCTCCCTGTCTACCTGGGAGTTGTTATTTCTGTGTTGAAGGATCTATTCCAGTAGCATAAGAAAACCCAGGCTGCTTTGCAAGGATGCTTTCTGGGAGTTGGAAATAGCACTGAAATGACTACTGTGTGGTTAAAAAAATTTGCTGGGATTGAGTTGATAGCTATCAAGACCCTTGGCCTAAAAATATGCCTACAGGTCAATGTATGCGCTGATGGAAGTGACTAGACTGGTTTTGCAAAATGGGTTGTTAACCATGCTGTGAAGCCACCTTACTGATAGAAAGGTTGGAACTTTATCACATGGGTAAAACGGGTCCAGTGATGGAGTTCTGAAGACCTGTTTCCTTGGGAATTGTTATGGGACAAAGAGAATCTGAATGCAGAAAACACACGTGTCTGGGGACTGTGAGACATAGGGACGTTTACAAACTATCTGCGTTCTTGTGTGGAAGCATTTTGCATTTTTGACTAGGGAATTCAACCAGGTCTGTGTCCATAGATATTCATGCTGGTAATAGAAGCTAATTTGATTAGTCAAGACACTGACAAACCTGACCCTTTAAAACTTTCAGAGTAAAAAAAAACAAACTAAAAAAAACCCCCAAAAAACAAAAACAAAAACAAACCCCAAAACAAAAAAACCCAAACCTTCCTTTTTCCCCAGAAGCCCCTACCCTTAATCTCACTTAGATATGGTTTGACTTTTGCTTGTGTTTTTTGGAGATCTTCATTATTTGGAGGGTTTTGCTGTTGCACATATGCTTGTTCTATACTCTTTGTGCCTCTTGAACAGTAATGCAATACTTGAGTTTTCAGAGGTTGCCTGTAAGCCCTTTTAGCATTGATAGTGCTTTTTAGTCAATATGTAAGCAGAGAGAATTTACTAAGGTTTTCCTAAGCGGATCTTAGCTGTGTAGCCCTGATATGAGGGGCTGCTCTTCCACTTTCACTTCTGTATTTATGACAGATAAGATTAAACAAAAATTCTGTGTCAACAGTCCAACTCTGAGCTCTGAAATGGTCATACTGAGAATACGTGTGCAAAAATTCCTGAACAGCGGATGTCCCAGATTTTAGTTTCGTCTTTCCTCTAGTTTATGATCAGTGTGTTTTAACTGATTCTGGAGAAGAGATTTAGCTGCAAACAGCCATACTGTATTCAGAGCGTGAGGAATTTGATTTGTGCTCATACCTAGTATTTCTTTGTTTTCTTGCCTCCTCATCTTCTACAGACTGGTTCCAGTCACATGGAACTGCTGAGAACTGGCTGTTGCTAGTGTCTGTAGAGAAGATATTTACATGCTGTTAAAAATGAACAAAAACTTAGAGCACTTGCAAGTCCTTAATGTGTGTGGTATGCAAGCAACAGATCATTCTGTTGCCAAAGATTTTGGTGCTGAATGCTGTTATGACTTGATGTATACGTGACTGTTCAAAGTTGAACTGTATAGTTTGGTATGTTCTGGTTAGGGTAGCTATCCAAACTTACAAGCTTTTTTTTTTTTTTTTTTTTAAAGCAAGTAATATGAACTTGAAGCATGACTTCACTATCCTGTTTGTTTTCCTTTTGAAATTATTGGTGGAAGTGGTAATGTGGCATTCTCCTGGAAGGACCTGTGTGTAATCTGAAATCAGCTACTCTAATCAAACAGCAGATTAGGACTAGTGTGCTTGCAGCAAAACTCAATTTGCATTTTCTCTGTTGTGCCAGATAGCGTCCAGCACTTGTAAAAGGAGTTAAACTGTAAGCAGGCATATTGGTAAGTGGTTCTGTGTCAGTTTTTGGTGCTGTGGCATAGCATTGTGCCCTGACCAGAGCTTAGCTCTTGGCAGTGGAGGTGGTTTGTCTCCAGAAACAAGTGCTCAGACGTCCTAGATCTTGCTGAAGTGTCTCCCCATCTGTACAACTGACACCACTAGAATGTTCTCTGCTTTCAAATTCAAACTGAATCACTTTCCTTAATTGAAAGTAATTCACATTTCTAATTGTATGTCATGTCTGTGCCCATGTAATAGAAAAGTGCTGTTACAGACATGATAATTAAAAAGAGCCTACATATTAATAGAGAACAGAAAGTGTCTATTAAGGAAGGTAATTAAAACCCTTTGGAAATTATTAATATATATTAAATATTTATTTTTAAGAGATCCAAGATATACTTTTTTGCTTCCCTAAAAATAAATGACTCATAAATGGTCAAATTACTTTTAGTATGAGAAATGTATGGGCAAGAACTTCCTACCTTAAGTTCAGCATGTGGTGTTGTGACTTTATGGGGAGCTCCTACATATGTGTTAATTTTGGAAAGCTGTCCATGTAGGTAAGTACTGAACTGTAAGCCACCAGCAGTTGGAAAAATCTTCTACCCTAAAAATCAGATCCAAATCCATTCTTGAAGCTAGGGGAATGCAGGTTCTGTGGGCACATGCCCAGTGGAGTTCTCCTACTCAGCCTCTGCTCAAGTGTTATGAAGTACAGTTCTGCTTGTGCTGGCAAACCAGCCCAATGAGTGTGTAGAATTGCTAGGGGTATTCTCAATTAACTAGAATTCATAAGCCTCTAAAATACGATTTATCTAGACTAAATACATTTGGTTGTGCCAAGACAGGCAGAACCCCTTCAGTTCACTAGGGGAGGACTAATAATTTCAGCTGTCTTGGTTGCAAACTACAATTATAATCTTTGTCAGGAGTAAAATGAGTAGATTTTATTACCTGCATTTTTGGAGGGAGAGAGAGAAAGGAAGTCAGTAGATTCTCGTCCTAGAATAAGTAATTGCTGAATTGCTGGCCAGGTTTCAGTATCCCATGCAAAAATTGTGCAATTTGCGGTCCCTTGATGGAGAGGAGATGAGCCAAGGTGGCCTGGGCCTCAGCCCCTCCTTTTAATCACTGTCTCTGAACTGTGGAAGGATGCTCTGCAGAGCAGGTGTAGGTGAAAGCACTGGAGCACTGTGACCAGGAGGCCAGAGTGAAGAGTCCGTCACACATTTTAAGTTCCCAGGTAGTAGGTGACGTAAGTTGTTCCTGGTCCATACAGGACCTGTGAAATCTCATGTGGTTTGTAGAATGTTCCCAAAAGGAAGAAACTTCTTCCCATGGCGAACATAAGAATGTAGGAAATGTGCATGAGTCATATCAATGGTCTGTTGAATCCCACGTTCTGTGTCTGACCGCAGCAGAAAGCAATGCTGTTTAGGAAGAATACGTGAACCTGCCTACTTTCTGATACCCATTCTTCTCACAATCCATCAACATCTGGAACTGTTGTATTAGGCTGCATCGTCTCTAGTCCTTTAAGCATTTGTTTTTAGACTTGTTGACCAGAATCTTTTTTTGCACGTACTGATTTTTTTTTTTTTTTAAAAGGAAAAAGAAAACGTAGGGGAATTGAGAATAGCCTTTGAAGGATATTTGTTCCATAACTTGCCTGATTTCAAGACCATAGTAATACATATTTCAAAATCCTCATTAGAACACATCAGTTTGGAATACAGTTGTTCAACTGTATTGCAAATTCAAGAAAAACATTTATTTTTGCATAATTCATCATTTGATGATGTGCTTTCTGAATTGATCCCAATGAAAGGATGAGGTTTTCTGATTTGCTTTCATTTTAGATGTGGCGCATCAAGTCAAGAGATTAAGCACTTTTTATTATCATGCTCCCTTGCCCTTCAAACCCCAAGCAAAACCAAAAACCATTTATGAGAAAGCTTGGATGGTCCCCTTAAGGGCAAAACAAACGATCCCCTTGGAATCATTCTAATATGACTGATAATTAAAAAAGGTACAACCAAAATTTTATCTGCAACATCAATGTGTCATTTGCTACCGAGGAAGAAACTGGCATGTGTATCTATGAGGTGGTCAGCTAGTGATACAAATTCTTTCTCCCTACTCCCAGAGCTACTGTGTGCCACTCTTCTACACAAAGACAATTTGCTTTTCATGTAGTAATGAAGAACAATGTTTTAACAGACAAAGGCACTTCTAGCGTATTATTGTGCTGTCTTTTGAGTAGCGCTAGATGCTGGGAAAAATGGTAATTCACAGTGTGAATGCTTCTCGCCAGCAATGTAGGCTAGAACTGAGCATGTACAATCTATGTTGCATAAGGTACAATGGTGAACATTGTGAGAGGGAGAAAAGCCCAAATTACAGCTCTTGCTGATGGCCAAGAAACTAGCCTTTTGTATTCTTTTTAAGACTAAGGCAGCCCAAACAAAATCCAAAACACTGTCCTTCGAAGTTTGTATGTGGCTGAATTTAGTAACAATATGTTAATTTCTCGTGTTTGCAAATTCATATAAAAATACATAGCTGTATTGCTGAAACACCTGTGTTCCTCTTGTTTTTTCTTGTAAACTGATATAAGGCACAGGTGGCTTCTCATTAACTTATTTCACACAAATATAAATATGCTGCACAGTTTCTCTTGCTGTAACCACATAATCCAAGAAACATGATTGCTACTGATTTAATGTAATCAGTGTCATGAGGGGAACATTCTGAGCCCTTTGTGAATGGCTCTATTCTGAGGGGATTTACACCCCATGTAAATCTGATTTAAATGGGAGAGTGGTGGAATGTGGCTTTCCTATTTAACCTATGCAAAAATCTATATTCTCCCACCTAGGTTTCTCACTGTGTGATGGGATACTCAGCTGGTACGTGGTGGGGGAGGGGAAGAACACAAGTCCAATAAGGACAGAGAAAGTAGGTAAGGGACTATCTCAAACAGGCAAGTTATACATTTTGATTCAATATTCTGATATTCTTATCAAGACTTTCCAGAATGTGACACTGACTCAAACTGCAAACAATAAGGAGAAAACAGCAAACATGTATCAATGTCTTCAGTGTTCTGCAATGATTTCTTTTTTTAAAGGACCAATGTTACAGCAGAAATCAAAATCTAGAAGAAAAACAGCGAGCCATCTTAACATGTAAAAGCAAATGTATTTTTAAAAATTATTTTAATAGTTCAAAGATATCTTTCTGTTTAAATTTATTGAACTATAGCCAGATTTATTCAATTAAGATAATACACTTCAAGGTTAACTACCATTTGCTGTTCACTTAGGCAAGCTATTGTACAGTTATGTAAATTTCATGAACAGAGACACGACTTGAGTGTCTTAATTACAAGCAAAAAGTGTCATTTAAATATGAATAAGAATAGTTGCCTGTATTTCCTGTTCACATTCTGCTGTCATCTTTAAGACCAAGAGCTAACTAGCCATCTATATTGTGCTTTCAGTTTTTCCTTCTGTCTCTAAAAGAAAAAAAAAAAAACAAACAACCCAAAAAAACCAAACCACAAACCCCCACAACAAAAAAAAGCCTGTCATATAAATGCATGTAAAGCAGATGATGCGGGAATGTCCTACTCTTACAGTTATTAGCGCAGTGAATTTTAATTTACCCAGATCACAGTGAATAGCAGTAAATACACAGTATTTTTCTGTGAACTTCTCTGCATTTCAACGTGATATCTATATTTAAATTGTACTTCTATAACTTCTGTGTAAGATCCTTTGGTAGTAACTTTCTGACAAGTCTGCTAAGGGCTTATTTTATACACTTCTATTTTCAGTGCTAAGAGTTATTATGAATTCCTCTCATTTATATACACATAGCTGTGTTCAAAATAGTCTGTTTCCTTATTAATTTATAGTCAGTCTAAATTAAATTTTATGTAACAAGAAGTTTGGTAGCAATATTCCTTCATCATCTTTAGGACTGAATTCCCTGTGTTTCTATCGTGTTGATAGTTTGGGATATTTTTCCCATTGTTTTGAATTGTTTGTCTCTCCAAAAATGACCTAGAAAGAAATCTGTCGTTAATCACATATCAACGAGGGAGGGATGATTAGTTAATAAAAACCATGCCTTCTTTCTGTGGACCAAATGGCTAACTCTGGTTCTCAGTACGTACAGAGTCTCTTGAAAGACTGTTCCCATCCTTCAGTGATGTAGCTGCAGCTCTCCCCGAGGAATGAGAAGTTCACTATTCACTCTGCTTGCATCACCCTTTCCAACATGTTCCCACTGATACATTAAAGGAATTAATTGCTCATAATGATCTCACCATCTGTTAACAGAGGTTCATACCTACAGGCTGGTGGCATGTGGTGGTCCTATTCAGAAATCAATAGGCAATGCTGGGGGAACGCTTTCCCACATTGCCTTCCATTGCACTCTGAAAAGGGGAGGAGAGCTCAGTGTTGGCCATCTGCTCCTCGTCTTTCTGTGCGAGAGACCTTGATGCAGTCCAGCCCGGCTCTGATCTGACTCCAGTCTGATTGGAATGTGGCTGATCTGAGAGCCTCTCAAAGCTGTGAAAGTGAGTCAAAAGGAGATCCCCATTGTCCGGCAGCGCTGAAAGAAAATGATCACTTTAAAATTCATAACTCCCAGGTGCCCGCCATCTATTCATGGGAAAAACTCTCTGAACTTCTCTTCATTAAAAAGAGAGGGAGTCCAGCTAAAAAGAGAGAAAAGGAAGTAGTTTGTGGGAAATGTGCAAGGGATTTCAGGCTAAACAAATGAGGAATTTGGAATTTTTACTCGTATTAAAGGAACCGTGTAAGGAAAGGGAAGCATTTGTAAAAGCAGGGCCTCTGCATCAGGGGCCCTTCCCTGGGGTCCTTTAGCAAAATAAAAAGGCTTGCTTTTTTTTTTTTTCCCTCTCAGGAGTTTTTCCTCCCTTTACCTCTTTCTTACCTGTGTGAATGAGGGTAGGAATAGTACATGAATTAGGCTGTCCCTGCTTTATGTGATAAATTAGAATGCATTCAGTCTGCCCTCCTCCCCCTCTCCTGCATGTATTTTATTGTTTAGGCTGCATATAAAGCTGACCTGATAACAAATGTAAACTGAAGCTGAGTATCCTCATGGACAATTAGATTTTTGAGGAGGTGGAAGGGCTGTTCTGTCAGCTTGCTGCCTAAACTCTTCCCTGCCCCCATGTCTAGTAACCTGAGGATTTGCCGTATCACAGGGAGGGATTTTGGTTTTCTTCCCCTCCCCCACTTTCTCCATCTTTTACCTCCTCTGAATGAGAGGTAGTGCCGAATCCTTCCTCATTCCTCAAGCGCATTACATGCGCTTCCCAATTCTGTGCTTTTTCACAGGGCCTTGCAATATCTTGAGTGGATTTATGCTTGTTCCCACAACGTGAAATGTATTTTTCCTCTGTTACTGTTTATGTGGCCAGAAGTGAGGAGGACCAGAGGGACCACGTAGTAGATTTTAAGGCAAGAATGGACTATTTTGACGACTCTTTGTCCAACTACCTCTGCAAGAAAGGCTGTTGAATAGCTCCTGGTAATTCCAGTTCAGAGCCTGTAACTGTAGGCTAACTACTGAATATCGTTCAGGAACATCCAATTTCAATTTGATGATTTCCAGGGAATTCATCCATTGCTAAACTGCATAGATACTTATCTGTGACCTATTTCCAGTCTAGGGTACCCCTTTCAAGTCCTATCCTGCCCTTTATTACTGCTGGTGTTAGACATATTTGATGTCTGATAGCATGAAGTAAGCCACACAGTGTGTCTGATTGCATGTGTATTTGCTGTCAGGATGTAGTTACTTATCTCCCACCAAAAGGGTTTGCGTAGTTTTTGACGTGATGCTGACCTGCCTCCCCTATTCTGAGTCTTACCTTATGATTCACCAATCTCCTTCATTTTCCCCTCTTGTATCGTTTGGTAAGAAGAGTAGTGGTGTACAGCATCTTTTTTTGTTTTGATTCAAAGTGGTTATGAGCCTTCCCACTGGGGTGGTGTTCTGTCCACCCCAACTTTCCTTTTAGATATCTTTCTGATAGAGCCAGCTGCCTCTGATTGCTATTTCTTTTCTGTTTATTCAACGGTGTGGGAGGATTGGTAAGCATTGTTCAGGCTCTCTTCTTCCCCAGAAATTGCTGAGGATGTAGGCAGCCATCACCAAACAACTGAGAAGCAAGGTCCCGTTAGACAAGAATGTTTGTCTTGCAAGTTCATAATAACGTGCTGCACCTCTGTTCTCTACTTTTATTCTCTGCTCCAGCTCTTCCTTAGTATCATTATCAGTTTCAATGACACTGTTTGTGCCTCTTCTCATGACGTCTTCAGTGTTATTGCATGTATATTCGTCAGGTGAAGCACTCTTCTCACCATAACCAGAGTCAGCAATTGCATAGTAATTTCTGGAAGCAACTGAGCAGCACCTGACCCTGGCTTACCTTGTGGTGTTGGGAGGTTACATTGCAATTCACACTTAACAGTTCACTTTAAAAAAACCCAAAACCCCAACCCCCCAAAAAACCAACAGAGATATTCAGACTTTGCTTGTTAAGTTGGCATACTTAGTTTGAATTGTGCCTGCTATTTTATATCTGGTACTCCATTCTTTAATTTTGTGACCACTTTCTGCTCTTGAATGGCTGTCTTCTTTCTAGAAACTTTAGATGTATTTGTTTAGAACGAAATATTACAAGATACTATTTTTTTAAAAAAGTCTTTTGTAGTTTGTACTGCAATATGTGGTGATTAATATCGCTATCCAAATAATAACCATATCTTTTTTTCAGAGATATGGGGGGTTTTGTCTGTTTGTCTGCATTGAACTTTTTGTTTCCAACTAGTCTCTCTTACCAGAAATTCATGAGTGAAGTCGTTAGTATGAGAGCTAATTGAGCAGAAAACTTTAGTGATCTCAACAAACCAGAAGATTTTCATTGCAAATAAATGTAAATGTTGTAAAACTGAGCACATTATTGATTCTTATTATTTCTTTACCTTCAAAACCAATGAAAAGTGGGAGCTTCCAGTGCTTTTACACAATGCATGAACACTGTGTGTAAATGGTGCCTGCTCAATGGAGTTTATAGTCCAAATCAACAAGGCAGATGATCAGCATTTGGAAGAGGTATGATGGCACTTGGGCAAACTGTTCAAACTGATCTCAGGCAACATATGCCAAATGAAAAAAAAAAAAGTTATTTACTACTTCAGTTCTCTGATATTGGATAGTCTAATTGAGTTAGCGTAAAGCTGCGTGGTATATCAAAGAGCTATATGAGAAGTAGCATGTTCAAACACCAGTTTTAAAGCTAGGAGAGGGGACCACAGTTCCTGTAGGGAGGAGTTTGGCAGGAAAAGTGTGTGATGATCACAGATGGAGAGGAGAAAGCAAGGGGCTTATAATATCAAGGCTATGGTTCTATGCTAATGTTTTTTCCAGGAGCAGATAGAGTGTAGAGATTACACAACATACTACTGCTCAGCTTTATTCGCTTCCAGAAGTTGCTTTCTCTCTGTTGCACAATTCAAGTGTTTGCACTGTCATACTTTAAGGAAGATCTGTTAAGATAATCTGGTTTGGGTTTTTTTGGTGTGGTTTTTTTTTTTTTTTTAAATATTCTGCAAAGTTGTTTTTGGTGGGTTTTTTTGTTTTTTTTTAATAATTTGTTTGAATTTTTTTTTTTTTTAGTAAAATTAACAGAATCCTACCAAGGATACAGCTAGGTAAACACTTGAGTCAGCACAATTGAAAGATAGTAGCCCCCAATAGGGGTACAAACCTCAAAAGTGAAGGATATACAAACTTAAACCAGACCTGTCATTGGTGGAGTAGTAATGTGCAGTCACAGCTAAAGATCATACGTCCATTAAGGAAGGTAGGGACACATGTTGTTGGTTCTGGTAACTTAAGTTTCAGCTTATGTTTGGGGGTTTTGGGGGTTTTTTTTTGGTTTGGTTTTTTTTAGTTAGTGCATCAGCAATAAATTTGAGGAGGCTTTTGAGTGAGGTAGATTGTCTTTGGAGCGTATTATCTCATCCTGCCATTACCTATTTTTTCATAGTAAATACTTCACTTAAGAGGCAGAATAATGCTGTGATTGTGATATAAAATTTGAAAAGTGAATGTGTCATACCAATATTTTAACATAAAATCTTGTGTATGGAGTTTTCTAATCCTGTTTAAAGGAGAAGACATGGGAAGAACTACCAGATATGTCATTCCCAGAATCTGAGACACCTACCACTTTGAGAAAATGCCATGTGGTGAAGCTTTATTGTCAGTAAACACTGTACAGGTTGCCTTGGAGAATCTGCTTGTTGTCTTCTCTATAGTGCCCATGAGGTATTTCTCTCTCTCTCTCTCTCTCTCTC
>JAVKLA010000028.1:21803204-21830740 GCA_034782735.1 Sagittarius serpentarius | reverse complement strand
TCAATTCCACCATCTATGTCATTGATGAAGATATTAAACAGCACTGGTCCCAGTATGGACCCCTGGGGGACACCACTCGTCACTGGTCTTCATTTGGACATTGAGCCATTGACCACTACCTTCGGGATGCGACCTTACAGCCAATTAACTTGTGGATATGTTTTTCTTTAGTGATTTGGAATTTCCTTAAATCATATGTATTGTTGTCTCAAATGAACAAACAACACACCCCTCCCCACAGATACTCAGAGGCAGAACTTGATCTTCCAGGCTTGTTGGTCTTTTTGTTCAAGAAACCTTATTTTAAAGATGTTTCTACATGAAATATTATTTGTCTTTGTAAGAATTTATATATAATTGCTAGTTCTATATTTAATGGCATGTGCTTAGTTAGTGCTGTGTTTCTCCACTGAGCGGTGACTGTATTTTAGTATCAAAACCTTTTAGCATAAAGGCTTGTTTTCAATAGGGTTTTTCTGAGTCATCGTCCCTGCTTTATATCATACATAGAAGGTGAGGAATTATTAAGGACCCTGTTTCAAATGTGTATTTTTAATTTAAATGCAGTCTGGAGTTGCTTGTATTTTCAAAGATGACAAGGAAATAATCATTAATGCCTTAGCTGGGGTGTGAGTTAACATTTGCACCAGCCATAGATTTTTTTTCAATTAGCACTCCCTTAGAAAACCCATTCCCCCAGCTTTTGTCAATGTGCTGTAGGAGAAGAGCAAATAGATTGGAAATGCTCTGCAGCTCATGCTCCTGGGAAAATGTAACAGGTGTTACAGCTCAGCTGGGTATGAGCTTTATGAAAAAGACCCTCTCAGACTTTAGCCATAGAATTTCCTTTCCTAGCCAGAGCTTCAAGTAGGAAGAAACTAATGACTTCATTACCATCTCAATTCTGGGAAATGCTTGGTCCAGACCTGAATCATTAAAGGAAAGGTATAGCACTCTGCGTGACCTTACAAGATCAAAATGTTATTTAGAGCAATTCCATTAGTCAAGGCTATAAACCTGAAAGAACACACCCTTTTGCGTTGGCTTTTAGGCCATAAAATGTGTGTATCATGAGGAGGGGGGCAGGAGGTGGAGGATGGGGCGGGGGAGGGGGCAGAAAAAAAATATTCTGCACTCATTATGCAGCACTATTTCCTATGCTTTCTTTGAAAAGCCTCCACTTCCAGCACTTCTTCCCTGCACCCTGTGTTGTGACATGTTTAATGGCTCTTGTCATTCTCACTCTTCTAGGGGTTTCTAATTGGGGATGATACTGAAGCCAAGAATGATGTCAAAATTTCAAGCCATACAAAATGAAATATTTCTTTAATGCTGTAGTAATTAAAAGCAACTTTTATTGCATCTTTTGCTAGCTTAAAAAAAGAGTAAGAGAGCAGCATGACATACAGAAGACTGACTTTGGGGTTATTTTCCTTTTCTCCATTACTGCTTTTGCAGTTACAATGAAAAGAAACCTCGCTTAGTGAAACTATATTCTTGCTATCTGTCTGGAATTTCTTTACATGATAACGCTTGATTTGTAATCCTGGCCTAACAATCTTTAAGTAGTAGAACAAAATGTTCACTTTTTGGATAATTTTAATGGACTTGGTCAATAAGGAAAAACTAAATGTGTTTTCCCACACAAGCTGCTATGAAGTCTTTTCTCTTCCTGCGCAAACATACCTCCACAGGTAAAGGTGGACATAAGCTAACACAAAGAAATGCGTTGTGCCTGCTTTAGGAAAAGATTTGCCAAGAGAGAACAGAGGCATGGTGCAGTGTTTTCTAGAAGGTTTGAAGCCTGTTATATATACGTGTTTGCAATGCCTGAATTTCGTGCCCAGAGGGAAACTGTGTATGTCTTGTACACCAAGCCACTGAGTCGGTTAGTCTGGTACTAACGGGCATGCAAAGAATGCTGGGTTTAGTGGGCATGTGTCTGTGTTGGTGTTTCTTGAAAGTGAAGTCTTTGAAACGTAGGCCTTGGCCACGCAGTAAGCACAGGACAGTTCACTGGTGGTCTCATAGCTTAACTTCATCCAAATGCATCTCTTTGAGGTTGTTGCAGGGGTTACCAATGTATTCTGGCCTCTTCCCCAAAGTATTCTTGCCTTGTAGGAATCCATTTCTACAGCAAAAATTTTATAAGTCATTACCACAGTTGTTTTATTTTAACTCTTATTTCTTGAACAGGTAAAATTGGAAGCTGGAGCTTGAGATTGGCATTCGAGATGAGGTCTCACTGGTTTTTTTCATTAAGGCATCCTAGGATTTCCTTTCCTTCTTGCTGCTGTGTGACATTGGTTGCTCATTTTCATCCAGTGGTTACCTGGTTTTCCTAGGTTCTCTTCCTTGTCCTTTATTAGTGATAAACCTGTAGTCTCAAGAATGGCATTAGCCCTTAGATGTATGATCTTGCATTTCATACTATTAAGTTTCACTTCTATTTGATCCCTTTAATCCTCAGTGGATCCCATTTAGAGTGAACCTCGATGTTCACATGAGCAAATGCAACAGACACCTCTTACTTCCCATGAGAGTACTGTGTGTGGCATTTTTGTAGCCTCAGGTTTATGCGTTCTTTAGGCCACAGTTCCTAGGCAGTTAAGTTGGCAAACACTGTACACTAACTAATGATAGTTTTGATGTAAGGAAATGAATCTTTGAGCCTGAGCCTTCTACAGCAGTTCTGAGCAGTACCATGTTACGTAGGTTAGGTTAACCTGGGTATAGAAGAGGTGTAGTTGTGTTAGCAGGACGTTGTTTTCTGAGCTATTGCCTGCTATGACGCTGCATTTTTGATGCTCAGCTATAGCCTTAGTGTGTATGTCTTTTTAATTTGACTTTGCTTACAAGCCCCTCTCATTCTGTAAGTATGATTCCTTGTTTTATCTCTTGGGTTAATGTGGTGGGTGGCAAGTTGTTGTGTTGAGTTCTCAGAGAAGGATGAGAAGGCGTACAAACTAACATCTATTGTCTCCCTGAAATATGCTGATATGACAGCTTCTTGGACTGAAAATGCATGCTTCTGGTAGAAGTCTTCTGACAGGAAAAGCAAGCAGTTTTGTCACTTAAAACCAGAACAAAACAACCCCCCCTCTGAATATTGATCTGTGATATTAATTTGTTTTATGAAGAAAGTAGGCAGGTTATTGTGCACAAACGCTGAATGGACTGTGTACTGTTGTTTGCAACCCAGAACAAAAAGTCTTTTGCTTAGTTTAGCCTCTAAAACCCAGACGTACCCTTAGAAAATCCACTCTGCAAATATTTGCTGTTTAGAGCCCTGCTGAAACAAAATATTCAAGGTGGAAGAGAATTAGAAAATTGCTAGGTACCTATTAAGAAGAAAATACTGGTGGAGTCTTAATTACGGAACATCTATTGGCACCTCTGTGCTAGTTTGTACTTCACAGTGCCCTTTATTCCGGGCACCTAGGAGGACTATTCTAACAGGAGTTACTTAACCCCCTCAGTGCCTCTCTGTGGCAGAACAGTTCTTCAGGTTAGTTCAAGCCCAGATGCTCTCATCCAGGCATTTTCCAGTGAATAAGTTTTGTGCGCCTAAGTAAAACTAACTTGCTCCTCTGGAGCTTTGTCATAGTTGTATGTTTTGAACGTATCCATTTTGTGCAGCCTTGTTGTGTTGAATCCATTTTGCAGATGATGTGCCTTACAGGTGAAGGTGAAATTTTAGTTCATGTGGTATTGGTGTGAGTTTTGCTGTGATGACTGTAGGCCTAATATCAGAAGGCTGGCATCCATAGTTTTTCTGGATGGGTGAAAACTAAGGGTGATTTAAAAAAAACTTCAGTAATTCTGACCTATATTCTAGAAAGCAGATTCCTTTGTGAGAACCTTATCAGAATTGCATCTTCTAATTAAACAACATGATAGAATATCTCAGATGTGATTGGGATGTTCACCACCCTGTCTTTATATTTATAAACTACTTCTGAACCCATTTGCTGGCTCCCTGACCCACGTGCAGTGCTTACTTAGAGGCTGCATGCTTACCTGTCCTTGTGTGGCATGGCGAACTGGAACTCTTCAATAACTGCTCAGTGACCAGTGTGCTTTGCACAGAAGTAATCAACAAGATATAGGCTGTTTGTTAATTGCCATCCTGGATTTGATTATGCCTATTGAAAGAACTGTTCTTCCGATATCGATGTTGCTCATTCTCTTGCTCTGCTTATTTCCAGCTCCCATGTTGTTCTTCATGTGGTTTCTTACAGATTGGCTGAAAGCATCATTCTCTTGTTCTAGGTGTTGCTTGTTAAAAATATTGGTACAGCATGTCTCAGACCATGTCAGTGCTTGAAAGGTCCAGAACGTCTGCATAAAAGGCTAGTGTAGGAGTGCTTTAAAGGATTTGTTTTGCATTCTAGTATTGATCTGAAGTCAGGACTTGCCTAACAGCTTCTTTTTTTCACTTGTGAAAAGATGACAACAGCATTATACAGCAGTATATTGTGATGTGTATTTAAAAAAAACAGCCAAGCAAAAAAAACCAAATAACCCCAGTTAGGAGAGTCTAAGTATTGACAGGTTTTGGGTTTTTTTTTTTCTAATCAGGAGAAATTTATGTGTCTGTGTGTAGGATCGTTAAAGTAGCCATTTTCTCTTCACCTGATGGTGCTTGCAGTCTGTATTTCCTGACACCAGAAGTTCATTGTATTTAATAAGCAACTTCCTATTGCATTAGCAAATTTCCATCTGGTTGGAAAAGGTACCTGATTCTATTACTATATTTGTCTTCACGGCTATGATGCAAAACATAATTTGCTTATAGCTTTGTAAATATGGCTAATGCAATGATATGTACATCATATTACTGCAAAAAGGTTTTGCTTTCTGCAGGGTACTTCTGAATTTATGAATGAACACAAAACATGAACAGAGAGGGGAGATAGCTTCTGCTTCTATAAGCCTGGTGATGTCCCAAAACTTTACAGAGGTTTTAGAAGGAAAATTAGAGGAAAGGGTAAAAAGAGGAAATAAAATTACTGTCTGAAAATGTCAATGCTCTTTCTGTGTGAGAGGGAGAGGGGTGGTACCTACATTTTACACGTGAGCAGGATTTTGGAGAGGTATCTGCCTTTTGGAAAATCAGAGAAAGCATGGGATGATAGCATGTCTCCCTGAAATCTTACTCTGTTACAGCTTGGTAACACAGTCTAAAAAATTGAAACCTGTAAGTTAGTAGCATCATAAAAATCTGATTTGAAGCTTTAGAAAGGGCTGGGTGAAACATTAATAAGAATGGGATTTTATCACCTGAGTTTTACCACTCTCCAAGAAGCCTCGGCAAACAAGTAATCTTTATGGAATTCTATTACTAATGGGACAATATGCACAGCATTGCTCTCTGTCCATTTTAGAGGTGTTCAAAGGAGGTGTGGATGGCTTTACAAATTTGCCTATTGTCACATAAGAAGTCTGCATCAGACAGGGAAATTAAGTCAGGAGTTCAGAGCTGGCTCCCTGAGATGCTTATGACAAAATACCTCGCAGGAAGTGCCAAATAGAAACATTCCTGCTCCAAAGAACACACGGACTAGATGTGAGGAGAAGGGGTGAAATGCCTTGCCCAAAGAAAAAGGAAAGTCAGTGGCAGAGGTTGAGGTTTTATGTTTTAAAGAAACAGGCAAAAAAAGCCCCAAATAAACAAAAAAGAAAACAGGATACTTGCGTGTACATCAGTGCTTAGTCTTCTGGTGGTAAATACATGGTAGCACAGGGTATTGCAATATAGTAGTCTGGCAGTAGGAGGATGGGAAGGATAGGAGGCCTTCTCAAGGAAGGCATTCTACTGCCTTCTGCTTCTTTCAGCTCTTCCTGTAGCCGACCTTGCGGTAACTGCAGAGGTGCAGGTTACCCAATACTGACAGCAGTGGGACCGCTCTGTGGGACTCGAGCATATTGATACCCAAATGGCATTTCCCAGTTTGTCACTGCCAGGAGACATGTATCTCTTGCCACCTTACCTGCAGTTTTGAATGGCACTCAGGTAGCACCATATTACAAAGTATTTGTCATATTGCTTATGCTGATATCCTACCTTTCTGTTCCAAGGGGGTACGTGGCTGGTTTTAAATCTGATATGCAGGAAGCAAGCTATATGAAATCATGCTGGCCCTTGATATCAACAGATAATGCAGGGATAGCTTGTGGCTTCCCCAGTGTATGGAAAGACCACAGAAATGTTGATAAATTATTCGCTATGTGTTTTGCCACCACAAATTAGCGCACTGACGAGGCACCCTGCAAAAGCACTGTTTGTCTTTCCAAGATGTGCAAGTATATTTACCAGTCAGTACTAATGAAGTGTGCTTGTGAAGGAAATGAAGCCTCAAGTGTGTGTAATTATGTCCCCTTCCTTCTGTGATAGCTGCCAAGAGCTTGATAACAAGAGTCCATCACCTATAACAGCAATAGGGATTTTGTCTGTTATTTGCCATTTGCTCTGTATATTAAGAACTCTGTAGGAACCCTCTCTGTAAAAGATGATGGATGTAAAGCTTAAATTCAAAAGTGCATACGCGTTGTTTTCAGTAACGTGTGAATTTAAAGATACTAAGTCCTATTGGGTGTGTCATGCCACACTGAGCATCTGGCATCAAGCGTATCTGTTTAATCTGAAAGCTCTAAATACATTCCAAAGTCCATTGTTAACTTCGTTCTTAATGAGGATCTATGCAAGACTATCATACTCTGGTTGCTTAAAATGGGGACTGCAAGAAAGTGTATGATAGGGTCACTCATCCTCTCTGGAAATTGAATGTCTGTTTAGGTGTCAAGATAAAGAGCTTGAAGCCTAACTTGAGGCAGTAATGTTTGACAGCTTTGACTGGACTTTCCCTGTTTCATCAGATGTTTCACAGAACAGCCTAACTCTATACACTAATGAAATCCTGTAAGATGTCAAGTTGCAACTGTACAACATACTGAGAAAGAAAATAAAGAGCTACATAGGAAAGCACATGATGCTTGATTTCAGAATTTGTCCAAATAGCTGCATGTGTTGGCTACATAACTGATGCTCTGAAAAGAAATCAGTCCCAGGAATGGAGTAATGTTCCTTGACTCTTTGTTAGCAAGTAGATAATATATCAAGGGTATAGCCATGCAGTAAAAATCAGTGAGCTCTAGGAAAGAACTGTGCAGGTAGTCTTTCTTTCCTGATGAGGACAGGTTTGGGGTTTGGCTTTTTTGGTTGTTTTTTTGTTTGGGTTTTTTTGGTTGTTTTTTTGTTTGTTGGTTTTGGTTTTTTGTTTTGTTTTTTCCCCTGAGGGAGATGGTCCTTCTCTTGCTATTGGGAGAAAGAGAGTGAGACAGTTTTGAAAATCAGACAACTTTAAACCTGTTACAGTTTCGGGTTTCAATCATACATACCCTTGTGTGTTCAGCATCAGTGTTTATCTAAGTGTGATTGTGTTCAACTATATTGTTTAAAAATTTTATTCTTTGGTGTTTATATTAAACTGCCACTATTATATCTTTGGGGTTAAAACCAGTCAAACTGAACATCTGTTATGTTTGTGAGCAGCTGACTAGTGCATCTGGGAAAAACTATCCCTGGATGTGGAGAGAGGTGGAGGATGGAATAGTTAACTGCCTGAGGAACAGCTCACTGCCGCTGGGGAGGCTGCTCTCTGTCCAAAGCTGTACCATGGTGGGTCAGGTAAGAGGCCTGGTGGGCACAAAGAGGACAGTATAAAGTTACTATGATGCCAACTGCCAGAGCTACTGCAGAAGCATCTGGTTTTGGAGCCAATGGCCTTGCTTTCTGCCCAGTGACCATAGTTTCTGTATGTATGTAGCCATGGGTTCATTACAGTACATCCAATGGAAGAGTACTGTATTTGGTGCAAGAGATAAAGGATTTCCATTTTGCCTAGAACTGGACACCAACAAATACAACAAAGGCTTTATTAATGACCAGGTGGGTAGCGAACTGCCAGTACCTCGATCTAGAACTGGTAAGAACTGTCAGAAACACAATTGAGAAGAAATGGGAATTGAGAACAAAAGACGAGAAGTGAGTTACTAGCTTCCTCCTTCTTGGGCTTGTGATGGTTTAACAGTTTGGGAGCCAAAAACTCAATCATTCAGCTGATAAATATTGAACTAATTATAACTGGTTTCTAGGATATTGTCAAAAATGGATAGTACTTGTTAGGTTTTTTAGAATGTTTACCTTTTTGGAGGCATTGCTAGGATTTGTGTCAGTCTGAGAGAAAGGGACATTTTGTGTAGAAAAGAAAGCTCGTGTCATCCCCATAAACTCTGAAGCTCAGGTGTATCAGAATTGGGTATTGGTGTATGGTAGGTTCCCTACTGTTATGATATGCATTTATTGCCTCCCTCCCTCCTCTGCTTCCCCTGGCAATAGCTTGGTGAAACATGAATGAGACAGAGTTGACTACACATCCCTGCCCTATCCAAGAACATGGAGGGTCTGCAGCTGATGGAGAGTACAACTGAAAAAAACAGTAGCTTGAGTGCACTTATACTGCTTAGTACAGGCAACACAATCTATATAAATGCAAACTATGTCTCCATGTCCTGGTATTACTCTCAGAATAAAATAAATACAGAAAATCAGGGTTTAAATGTAATTTCTTATAAATTGTAAAAGTGCTGCTAATGTCTAAGGTACGCAGTAAAAATTGTTAAAAATGTCATACTCTATCCCACACTAAAGAAGACTTCGGAGCTAATTATGTACCCTTTTCAACATGTCAGAAGGGAAAACATACATGGTAATTAAATCTAATCCAATGTCATTTTTTTTCCGTTTTGTTCTAGGCTGTTGGGAGGAAGGCAAGGAAATAGTTTACTTTTTGGTAACGAGGAGAACTTGTCCCAAGACCTAGTGATTAAGTCTGCATTTTTGTTTAGGATATATGATTCTTAGTCTTCCTTGCATCTGTCCACTCTCCTGCTGCGTGAAGTTTTGTGGGAGACTTAAGTACGCAAACTGTACTTCTGCAGATAAAGGCAAGGCTTGGTCTTACCAGCTTTTTTTATCTTCTTTGACCTCTCTAATTAGAAGTGAAGTGAGTTTAAAGGCCACCATGTACCTTGGCCTTTATGAGATGGATTTCACTTTGTGTACTCAAGCACAAAGGTGATGCTTATGAATGCAGGGCTGCCTTTTTGGTGACTCTTGATTTCCTCTTGGGCTTAACTCATATTTACATTTACAAGGATTCCTGGTAGTTTCAGGAAATTTCTGTGGAGTCTTCCTGGTAGTTAGATCTCTTGCTTGGTACTGTGCAGCCCAGGAACGAAACGTGGCAATTACTTTATCCCAGAGTAAAATGGGCAACAGTATTTTGTAATTGTTCTCCCTCTAGAAACTGGAATCTTTACTCAAATGCCATCCTGAATGTTAATATGAAACAGAAAATATCAAGGGAATTCAGTCTATTTCTCATGTTACATATGACCAAGATGCAGTGAATCTTGCTTGCTGGTTCAGCTATCAGTTTGCTCCTGATACTAGCAGAAAATGCAATGAGAATGTTTGATCCATTGCTCTGCAAGGAAATAGATGGAAAATACATAGAAACCAGTAACACAGCTAGCACAAACTGTGTTGTTCTGGCTGGTGATAATCTGGTAATCCTTGCTTAATTTCCTTCCAGTCCAATTAATCATTTTTGTTTGTTTTTGTTATGAGAAAGTGTGTTGTGATAACTTCCTTTAGCAGCTCAAAATATTACACCAAACTCCCTGTTGGCATGACTTCAAGAGCAGAGTTGTGCCAGCAGATAATTTGGCCTAGATTATTTTTAAGAAGGTTGTCAGTCTTGTTTTTCTCTATTATATGCTTACGGTGGTAATATCAAATATTTATTCTACTGATTACAGCTTTAACTCTAAACAGACTTAGTGGAGTAATCCCTTGACCCTTGCAGTGACAGCCCCCCTCACAGAGCTGTTTGAAAATGAGAATGATTCCTCTTGTGAAAATTTTTATTTAAACCATATTACTAGAAATCTCGAAACTGTGGGGTTTTCATGCAAGTATTGTCCTTTTTGCCCTTCCTGAAATACTTGATGAAATTCCCTCATCATAAACCTGGGACTGAAATCCACGACACGTCTCTTATTTTTTTCTTTTTTTTTTTGACATAATTATACTCACTCACCTGTATACATACATGTATATGAGTATGTGCGTGCACGCATGTGCAAATGCTCCTCTTAGCTTCAGAAGGGTGAAAGAGGAAACATTAACATCCCATTAACTGCAAAGTTCACACGCGGGGTCTATAAAGAAATCTGGCTTTGGGTTCCAGAACATGTTGAGAGAAAAACATAATAAAACGTAGGTGCTTCTTACATCACTTGCTAGCTCACTGATGTATTTGTGTCCCTGTTCCATCCCCCCTGCCTACAACCTCTTACATCTCCTTGGAACACAAACTTCCCTCCCCTATAGGAAGTCTCATTCATTCATGTTTTGAAGGAATTTCTTAATTCTCTTTCAGCAAGATTACTGCCATCCGTGCCCCTTTTCCTTCTCTCTGCCTTTGCCAGAGAGAGAGAGAGGAGCAGGGCCTGCCCAGATGGTTGAGGACCAAAAAGAAGGAACATTTTCTCATGCTTTTAAAAAGACCACTTTCTTCCCTGCCTAATATTTAGCTCCTTCAAATGCAAATGGAGAGGTTTCACTCCAAGGTTAGCATAACAATTATGGGAAAGCTTTAAATCTGAAGCATTTGTTTATACGATGAAAGGAGTCCACAGTCCAAAAGCTCTGAGGCCAGAGCTTTTCAGTAGTTATTTTCTGACTAAGTAGTGAACTGCAAGTCAATTTTAGACCACAAAGAAAACCAATTTATATCAGTGTGTAAGCTAATTTTGGAGGGAGTTCTACATTATAAATGATGGTGTGTTGTTTTTTTTTTTTTTTTTTTAAAGTGACTGTTACTGAAATAAACTCCTGATTTCCCCCTTTCCCAACCCTTCGCATCTTGCTGTTTAATGAGCCCCTAGATGTCTTGGATGCTAATGACTTTTCCCCAGTGCCCTCAGAAAAAGGGGCATGCAGGATCTGGCGAATCAGTTTCTATTAATACCCAGGTGGGTGGTTGTCCAAAAACCTTTACTGATGCTCAGGGATGAGTGCCAGGTGGGCAGAACCTATGTCAAATATGTATTTTCCTATCTTGGTTTCTGTTTAACTTCCTTCCCTGGTTGCTCACTCTCTGAATGCACTCTTCTTAGTGAACTTTTCATTGGTAAAATACTCTGGAGTGACAACTCTTGGTATACAGTCAGTCTATGGAAGCTGTAAGACACTTCTACTGTGAGCAGATTCATGTTTCTCCATTGCTATGCTTTTAGTATGCTACAGTCTTGAAATAATATTAATGCTGTATAATACCACTTGACAACTAGACATTTCCATTTCTTTTGTTGGTTAGAACCTTCCCAAAAAGCCTCTTTTGTTGCTGTTCGCATTGATTTTCAGTAGCATCAAAGTACCTGCAAATCTCTTGGGCATTTTGCTGATTTTCTCCTTTACAAGGTTGGTATAGCAGCAATGTGACGCTGTTGCTTCTCATCACAGGCAAGACTGCAGTCAGATTATATGCATCAGACATAACTTTGGCCAGTGATAGTAAGGGAGGAGTATATTCTTGCCTATGTGCCAAGGCAATGTCATCAGCTAAAACCAAACAAGACCTCATTTTTTGAGATGCGTTGCCTGCTGCAGACTCTATTTCCGGTTCATTCATGTGAATCAGGAAGGGCTTCCACTGGTCCCAAGTATTTGGGAGCTTTAACCTCTTCACTGTGAGAGAAGTCATCTTTGTGGAAAGCCTCAGAAAAGGTTTTCAGAATGGGGTTGTTTCCCAAGCAAGGTGGCTGCTTTCTCTCAGAAGAAACTGTACAAATGCTGCAAAATCCTGCAATGCTGTTCTTAGTGCCATAAGCTATATATTGAGAATCAAATACTTGTTGGTTTATTCTCCCTAAGCTTTCCAGAGGATAGAAAACGGAGAACCCTAGAAAGCATAGCTGGAGGGGCCCTCAATAGGCTATTCAGTCCATCTCCCTATCCTCCGGCACTTGTAGCGACGTCTTTCCTGACAAATGCCTGTCTAACCTGTCATCTGAACCAACAAAATATTTTACAGCTGTAGAATCTGGCTCCTAAATGATCACCTGACTTGTCCCCTCCTGTGGAGACAGACCACATAAAATAAGTGGTTCCCTTGATTGTTAACTGCAATTAATGCAACCATATGCATCTTACATTTGTTGAGTTCATGAATTGCTTTGAAAACATTGAAACTGCAGCAAATACAGCAAGACTGGTGAGTAGGAACAAAGTGAAAGAAACAAGTGCAAAGCAACAAACAGGCTCGAGTGAACCTCAGTGGAATCTCCCGCTGAGAAAAACCTGCGAAGTATGGAATTAGTACTAGGGTGTGGGAACCCTTGTTTTTTGTGAGGCCATTTCTGCATGGTTCAGTCCCTGTACTTAGTCTAATGAATCTGTTGATTCACTGAGTGGTTATGTTGTTTAGCAGGGGAGTGTGTATTTGTCTTCCAATACCACTTATTGGTTGATTGAAAAACTGTCATGATGTATTTTAGTGTTGTTGATGGCTGAAACGTGATATTAGAATGACTGTTACTGGATAAATAACAACTAGATTGTTGTCCAGAAAATTGTCTATTATTATTTCTCAGGTAGCCGTAACTGGTATTGTCTGTTGTTCATCCTTTGGAGTTGGTTAACTTCTTGGTGAAGGGACTTACTTTCTCTTCTGATTCCCATTATCATAAGATGATATTAGTATGTATCAAGGAATGCCTTCACTCTGCAGTAGTAAAGATCCAACTTTATAGGTAAAGTGCTGTAATCCAGCTATATCTCTGTTTAGTTGTTTTAGCAGCAGAACTTGTGCATAATTTCAAAGTGTATCTAGCATTTGATTGCTCACAGCAAGGCATGTGTGATGTAGTATTACATATGACACTGTTAGATCTGTCTACTTTTTTAATGAGTAAATTGTTTTGGTTGATCTTACAGAGCAAAGAATGGGGCCAGCTCAGCTGCTGGCCCCAAAGTTTATAGCTCTGACAGGCATTCCTTGTTTCTTGTACCTAGAAGCCCCTGAAGTTTGCTCTGACCACGGTGTAAGCTGGGCATGTGCGAGTGAACTGGAATTTGGAAATAATAAATCTTCATTAATGCAGTGCCATGCTGAAGCTTTTTTGAAGGATTTTCTTTGAAGTGGTTTAAGTCCGATGGGGGGCGGGGGGGGGGGGAAGGTAAACTTTAAAAAATAGAGATATGCAACCTTATGATGTTATGAGACTTGAGGCTCAAAGATGTTGTGTTATATTATCATTGTATAATACACTGCATATAACTTGCACTCTCAGAATGATTGGATTAACCAAACAATCTCTCGGGCAGCTAACAACAGCTAGTAATATACATTACACTGCCTCATTTGTAGAAGAGTCTTTTCCCCTGCTTTTCATCCCTTGATGCATTTATTGGACATGTAAGCCTCTAATACAGGTGAGTTAATGAGTAACTCCACTATGGAAATATTCACTAGTTTGGTCCCTGATTGGGGTGATTGGGCTATGTTTATGATGCAAATGGCAAAAGAATTTCTGCAAGAAGTGTACTGAAGTCTTAAACTCTCTTAAGACTGCTTATCCCACTTGTTGCTGTAGGTAAGATCCTCTTTCCTTTTAATGTGTTCAGTAGTTCTTTCCTGGATCTTCTCCAAAGTTTGCAGATTGTAATGACCCTATAGCTATCATTGTAACTTGTCATTGTGGCAATTTCTACTGTGAAGAGTTTGCACGTGTGCTAGCCTGTTGTAGATCTGGAGGTTATATAAAGGGGTTTTTGTAGGTTTTATTTTGATCTGCCCAATGACAGCTTTAAAAAAAAAAACAAAAAAAAACACCAAAAAAACCCCCAAAACCAAAAACCCCCACCCTCAAAGCCAGAAGTTGCTAGCCCACTGAGTGTATTTTAAAGAAATGCTTACAAAAGCAAGGATAGCCTTTGTGTTATTGTAATGCTCAAAGCTTGGTCTTTTAGACCTTTCTTTGTAGCAATGGATAGGTTATACAGCTATTTTTTAAACTCTTAACCTTTTGACCTTCTAAGTTGCAAAGTAAGATGGCTATGAAAGCTTTAGCTGTGAAAGTGGCTATAAGTAAGCCTGTTTGTACTGCTTTAATACAGGTTCTGTATGTTAATTCTCTCGTAATGTAATCAGGAAAGTGCTGGCATTCAGAACCAGCAAGTACCTAGTACTCACTTCACCCCCTGGCCATAATGAATGTAAAATGCTGATAGTAATAAATCGAAATGAAAAACTCCTTCATCTTTGCATGCAAGAGATTTGCAATCACATTTTGATTCTCAGAGTGCTGCTTGATTGGGGATTAATGCATGGGTAAATTGACCTCTTTTGCAGGAGCGGTTGTTTTTGTACGAACTGTATGAAAAACAAATTTCAAACAGATGGCCTGTTGCACTTTTCTTGCAATTCATATTATCACCCCTTTTGGCTTATCAATAGTAATACCTGCTCTGAACTCTTCAGGGTTCTTCCTTCTTTTCATGTCTTACAGGTAGGAGGGTGAATTTTATTATCAACAGAAAGATCAGCTTTCTTTTGTTCCTTTTACTGTCATCAAATATGACATCCCCTGATTGACTTGGTTAATTTAAAAATTGGTAATTTGTGCTTTTCAAAACAAAATGAAGCTTTCTGTATTTTCCAACTAAGCTATTTCTACCTGAGAATGTATGCATTATATGCTGTTGTGGTTTAACCCCAGCTGGCATCTAAGCACTATGCAGCCGCTCACTTGCCCCCTGTGCCCGCTTCCCCCACCATGGGATGGGGGAGACAATTAAAAAAAACAGTAAAACTTGTGGGCTGAGATAAAGACGGTTTAATAGGACAGAAAGGAAGAAACTAACAATGACACTAATAACAACAATAAAGTGAAAATAATATTAAAAGGATGGGAATACACAAAACAAGTGATGCACAATGCAATTGCTCACCACTTGCCAACCGATGCCCAGTTAGCTCCCGAGCAGCACTCCTCCCCAGGCCAATTCCCCCCAGTGTACATACTGGGCATGACATCCCATGGTATGGAAATACCCCTTTGGCCTGTTTGGGTCAGCTGTCCTGGCTGTGTCCCCTCCAAACTTTCCTGTGCCCCTCCAGCCTTCTTGCTGGCTGGGCAGGAGAAGCTGAAAAGTCCCGGACTTTGTCTAAACGTGACTCAGCAACAACTGAAACCATCAGGGTGTTATCAACATTCTTCTCATACTGAACCCAAAACACAGCGCTGTACCAGCTACTAGGAAGACAATTAACTCTATCCCAGCCCAAACCAGGATGTATGCAACAAAACAGCAAACCCACTTTTGTTCAGATTAGTTTTACACCTATTTACCTGGTTTTGACACATCAACTACTTTTAGTTTCTGGTATTGGTTTTACAGTAAGAATATTGCTTGGGCTATATTTTCCAGGATTGTCTAGACAATAGTAACGTCAACTTATATACTGTAACGTTTGCCTGAGAGATAAGAATATGAGTCAAATTTTTATCTCATCCTGGTTTATTAAATAAAATTAAAAAAAGGTGAATGTGCTTGGCCTGCTCAGGTGCTTCTTTTATCTTCATGCTCACTACTAAGTAACCAAACAAAAAAAAAGGAGCAACAAGCTCAGGCCTATGTTTTAGTTGCATTTAGAAATTCCACAGCAGACTTCTGAATTTGTGCTTTTACGATCTTAGGGAACGTATGAATATGTTCCAGGAGATAGCAATCCCAGTTTATTTTTCACCAGCTGAGGATTACAAATGAACCGGAAAATGTATTGTCCTTTCTCGCTGCATTACATCTTCCCCTCGGCTTTGTGGATACTATGTAGGTGATGCTAACTGTTATACTAACTATGCCATGTCTTATGTCCTTCTTTTCATTTGCCTTGACTTTAGAGTTATTAATTTTGGAAAATTGTGTAGGTAAAGAGGTGAGCTTGTGATACTTTGAAAACCAGGTGATGTACATTTAAGGTTATAAGTGGTGATTCTCATTTTAGAGCTACTTTGCACAGTGCAAAACAATTTTAATGTGCTTAAGAATCTGGGTCATAAACTGTAAACTGTGAGAGGGAAGAGGAGCTTTCAGTGTCCTACTTGTCTTGCAATAGATGGGTTTTATCAAACTGATCCTTAAGATGTTTTTATAACATAGGGAAACATTTCCCAAAACACTGCTATTGCAGACAAATCCTGTCTGGAGTCATGAAAAAGTGAGGTTTGATTTGTGATAGTAGAAATGACAAACATAACCAGCTATTTCTTTTATATCTTTTGTTGTGTCAAAATAGTGGGAAATGGCTTTGTCCTCCCTAATGGATGGATGAAAACGATATAGACCTCTTTGGCACACTGTAGGGTTTGGATCGCATTTCCTCCCACACCAGCAAATACTGCTGTGATATAATGTAGTGCCTATCTTGTTAGCAGATAAGTACTGTTTTGGAGTGTTTAGTTGTTGTCTATATTGAAGGGTCTCCAAAACTCCGTTTGTTCTGCCTGTGGTTGTGAAATGTTAGGTCACACATAGTAATGTTTGACCTTTCTTGGTCTTTAATGTATTCCTGTAATTATCTGGGATTCCTTTAATTATAGGAACTTGATATTTCTTTTAATTTAGGACATGTAGTGTTAAGATGCCTTGAACCAATGGCCTGCAAGTCCTGTCTTGTAGCAGACCAGGTGTAGCCATTAAAAACCATGTTCTGCAGTATGCCATGTCTCCTGGCACAGAGGGATCAGCAGGTTGCTGGATCTGAGCCCCTGAGTGGCATAACAGGTTTTTCTTAGTGGGGAAAGTGCAAAAATCCTGTGTCTGGAGCACTGTGGTTGTACCAGTCCTTCTCCCTGCTCTACTGCTCCATGCCGGGGGCTGTTCCCAGACTGGAAATGGAGCAGTGAGAGTGCTCACTTTTGAGATGTGTGTGGAGTGCAGCTGGATGTGAAATGAAGTCTCTGAATCCTATGCCAAGAAGAGCTGGGGTCTGATCTGAAAACTGGCTGCTATAAATTTGTCCGTTTCCGATTACAGGGAGTATTGAGAGCAAATTGTCCGTTTATGATGTCTAACCTGGTGCTATCAGTATCAAATAGAGTAGTCGCTTTTGCTCAGTAGCCTTAAAGGCTGTAAGAGATGTCTAGTGCAATTTTGGTAGGTAAATATCAATGCTGTTCTAAGGTAAAGTTTTGTTTCTTCATGTATTTCCAAACTAATGCATTTTCAGAGAGCCTTGAATAGAGACTATGCATAATCCCTTTACGTCCTGCTAGTTAGTTAATGCTACAGAAAATGTTAGTCCCTCATCAGCCCCCACCTTTTAACATGCACAGAAACGTAGCCCGATTCCCCCAAATCCTACCGCTGTTAAGGTAAAAAAAGCTTAATCAATTTACTCAAATAGCAAAATATATTCCATGGGTAGCAGACAAAGTGAATTCCAGTTAGGAGAGATTTGGGTGACAAATTCTATGTTAAATGTTTTTCAAGGATATGGGAAATGGTAGCACACAGAACAGCAGTGTGACTGATGTTAGTGTGTTTAAAAAAAAAAACCAACCAAACAACAAACCAAAAAACCCCAACAAAAACAAAACAAAGTGTGAAATGCATCAAAAGGGAAACATCTACCACTGAACAAGCTTTCTCTTCACTTACAGTAACCTTTTATTGTTGATCTGGCCAAATCTATGGTAATGTGAAACTTGCTATATTTGAGGCATTTGAGATGCCCACTAACAAAATATAGAAATAACAAGCATTAATGTTGGTGCAGCAAATACACTTTCTTGCTTCAAAACTTTGCTTTATAATAGATAATAAAAAGAAAGCAAGCAAAACACATAAGCCTCCAAAAGTGAATTGCCAACTTGCAGACCAGTGCCTAAAATTGAAAATCTATAACGTGACCACTTCTGCACTGGGTTCCTTGTTATTGGGCCTTTATGTATGAGATGGTTGACTACTGACATTACTGTCATCTGTAACTCTGTTTACTCAGTGTTGCATTGCTGTCATTCAAAATAGATCTTGTTTTGGCCAGTTTTGTGATGAAAAGTTGCTTCTCATTTTGAATGATGTGTAGGTTGGCTAAGGAAAACCCCTGTGTAGTGAAGAACAAGTATTTGTTTCTCCCTGTGTAGATCTCTTATTTCTACAATTCGGGAAGGAAGGAGATATCTACTGTAATGTAGCTTTGTACAGATTTAACTCTTTGCCTTGTACATAGTCAACTTGATAATGTATCTGTGGAGACCCAGGACAATACACTGCCTTGACTTGAGAGATGAGAGCCTATGCAGACTAGCTTCCTGTATTTGCATAAAGTGAGGCAATATGAGTTTTCATCCTCCATATTGAAGTCCACTAATAAATGATCTTTCGTCAAAGTTGCTGATTGTTTATGTCCCAGAGTAGTCAACATAGCTAGTTCATGAGTGAGTTGCGACAGTGGAATGGAATGGTTATGTGCTCCTAAATAGTTTTGATAACTCATGAAAATGGACAATGACATAATCTGCTTCAAGGACTTCTGCACCCAAAGTACAGGTGGTAACATCAGGGGATTGGACACTGCAAGTGGTAGATTGTCCATATGTTAAGCTCTGTTCTGAGAGAATTCCCACTTTTAATCTTGAAGTCTAAGTTTATCTGTGAGATTTGTTTTAGCTTCCAAAAAATAAGTTCTGGGTGAATGAAGCCTCGTGGCAGGTTTTTAATATTCTGTAACAACACGCTACCAACTATTGTGACTGACTTGAAGTTAGTAGGATATGGTGCTAGTGCTAAATTGACATCTGCTCAGAATGATTGTATAATAAATAGATCAGGGAAGAGTAAGTGAAGTAGAGCTAACTTGAGGTTAACTTTTGCATACCAAGCAGGCTGTCCAGGATCACTTCCCTCACATCAGTTCTTCGTTTCTTCAGATCATACATTCAAACACCTATTTGTCAAACACTGGGCTGTATTGTTAATCCTCATCTCTGCTCTAATATTCAGTTGTTTATCTTAAGTATGATTGTTGCTACGTGTATTTATTTTTATCTTTTCAATGTCTTGGAGATTGATTTCCCCTTTGCAGCATCTCATATTCTGAGGAATTTCAGTATCGTCTCTTACGTTACGTCGAGGTGAAAGGTAAGAGACTGAGGGACTGAGTTGTCATCAGAGAAGGAATTTGTCTTCAAGGCTAAGATTTCAAACAGGAGAGTGGGGTGAAATTTTTATTGGTGCTCTGAGTGTAATTTAGCAATATACTAAGCATTATCTACTCTGGTGGGAGAAGTGAATTTCAGTATCTTGGAGTACAATTTTTTTTTTTTTTTATATTTTAACTTTTGTGAAGATTCCCAAATATGTACGTTAAAAAAAAAAAAAAGCCTAGCATCCTTTTTGTTGAAGTTAATGCATATTTGGGCTGTACTAAATATAAGGGTAAGGGAAGAAAGGAGAGCAATCCCAGCATTTGTGCAATGTGGATTCCCACGGTAGTATTCAAAGCAGAGTAAGGATCTTCCCCTGTTCTCATTTGGTACTGTTATTGTTTTTTAAAGGTGAATCTGGCAGGTTGTCCGCATTCCAAGCAAAAGAGAGCCCCTGGAGACAAGTGGCTTGTTTTGAGAAAGAAACTCTGTGAAAGAGCTAGTTCCTTTCATAGCACTGCTGCTTGCCTGCAGTTCACTTCTCTAAATAGGAACTTCTGTATTTAAAACAAAAACAAAAAACCAACCAAAAAAACCCCCACCAAACCCAAAAAAACCAAAAATGTGGCTACAGCGCAGGGTGGGAAGTTGTTTGTTCCCTGGTTCCATCCTGGAGAGATGTTTTGATGTCTGTCTCCTTGCCTCTGCCCTCTTATCTTGCCCCGCTGTTTTTGAAAGCAACCTTTTACTTTTTGCTTGCATAGCAACATCTCTGATTCTTGGCCTTTCTCACTGAATTGGGACTTTGGTTTCATCTTGTCAGCAGGTAAATGGCCTTAAACCCTTCATGGTTTTGTCAGGGTAAAGTGGAGCTGAAAAGCATTACATACGTTCCAAGTTGAGAGGCAGCTCTTTTGCCATGTTCAAGTGGGTCTTTCCCCTCCCCCACTTCTCCTTCTATTAAAGGGCTCAGCCACAATGAAGCTTTAATCAGCTTCATTGATTTAAAGCTAATTTGCACTTGGCTTCAAGGCTAAGGTCTGTAGCACAAGCTGAAGACCTTTAAATCAGAAGTCAGAATGAAAAGCTTTAGGTGTATCATATTGTCTGCTGTGCAAAAGAATAGCAGCTTCTGAAGACTGCAAATTAACTATAAGAAAAAAGCACAAAGCAGTGTTTTCTTCTGTGTTAATGTAACCTCAGCTTGCTGAGTTACACAAGCTTTGCTATCAACGTTTCTGCTTCATCATGTAAATTAATAGAGTCGGCTGAATATGTTTTAGCTCTGTGATGTTTTCAGCACTCCAATTCTGGTTGGTTTCAGTTGGATTTAACCTAATTGCCAAACTGATTCCCATCAGTAATAACTTTTAACATTTATTTTTCCCAAAGGGAAAAAATTGTCTTGTCTGTATTCTGCAATTAAGAAGGTGATGAAATATTCAGTGTATGCCTCCACTCTGACTTAAATTCTTTTGTTAACTTTATCAGATAAACTATAAAATATTAACCAGCCTACTGTCTGAGCATGTGTGAGTTGTATGCTGTTTATCAGACATTTTAAGGTACTTAAAATTTTTAACATTGAATACGTCACAGAAGAGACTGCATTATCCTCCATTTTCAGAATCAATGCTTTTGATGGTGCTTGGTGTACTAGAATGTGTAATTCCAGTTTCTTTACAGCAAGATCCGGACACACAGGAAAGTCATTACTGCAAGCGTTTATTAACATTTAAACAGGTGGAGCAGAAATAACATCTTCCCTTAATTTGTCCTTTCGCCATATTTTCTGGTTATGCCGGGCTATAGTTTAGTGTTGCTTGCTGGAATTTTATAGGCAGTTTCAAGGCTGGGACAGTCTAAGTTACATGTGGATATTGCTTGCCACCTAGTATATGTAGATAGGTGCAAACTCGGCAACTAGATTAAAGCATCGCTATGCAGATTTTTATTTGGGAGTAATGTCTGAAAATACCATATTTTTTGCATCTGCACGTCAACTTTTTGCAAGCCTGACGTATATGCAAAAAAGTAAGGAGAATAAACTTGGGTTTGTGGCTGCTTGCAGTTGCTGTGTTTTGTTGTATCTATTTAAGAAAGGGAACAAAATTTTGTGAAAGGTTCTGGCCTCTTCTGTGTATGTGGTTTTGAAACGATTCATGAGCTCACTGCAGTAATGGAAGAATTTCAGTGCATTCATTAAAAAAGGGACTCTGCTTTCTTGTCAGGTCTATGAAGTGAGTGCAAGCCTGAGCCACAACAATAAAGTCAAAGCAGTATTTAACTTCTTAGCTTCTCCATAGAAATTAATTCATGTTTACTTGCTCTTTTTTATCTTTAAAAAAAAAAACAAACAACCCCAAACTTATATATATAAGTTTTGCAGTCAGAATCTGTGTGTTGATATTGAAAGCACGGTAAATTAGCAGCATTTAAAAGCTGGTGGGCACAGATACAGTAAGAGGAGGGAAAAACGGAACGTGTGGAACGCTGCGGGAGTGTTTCACACTGCCTGCTTAGGTATCTGCAGCAGGGAGGCGTAGCATTCCTCACCCACCCTGCACATTTACATGTGGCTGATGGAGCCATATACAGGCCTCTTGGGGTTTTTCTTACCTGACATGTGAAGCTCTGTTTGCCAACTCATGTGACTATAAGAGGTCTTTCTCTGTCCCATCCTTTTTGCCCTGTTCTCCAGCACTAGATTATGTGACACGAAAGGGCTGCAGCCAGGAAGAGCCTGCTTTTCGTCAAGGCTCCCTGCACGTACGGTGTGTTGTTAGGAGGCTTGTGTTCCCTGGTCCAGTGTCTTACTCTCACTGAAAACCCCGTACCAGACACAACTGCTCTGTGAGCCGCACAGCTGCATGCAGCCGCCTGATTCTGGAGAGCTGTGGCATTGTGCTGCCAGCCTAGGAGCTGTCGGAGGTAAAGCAACGAGGTGTGTGATGGAGGTGATAAAAGTCTCATATGTAAGGAGTGAAACTAGATAGGTCTGTGTCTAGAATTTGTGATGCTGTGGGTATTTAAAAAGCTTTTCCTTGCCAGAAATTCAAGACGACGATTGCATGGGGAATAACGGGGGTCTGAGTGACAAGCATTTCTTTCCTGGCAAGTGGTAATAGACACTCCATCCCAGATCACATCTGTTTAAGACACAGATACCTGTTAGATTTGGCGAGGTGTTCTGAGGTTGTCTTCCTCTGCAAGTGAAGGGCAGTGCGTATGCCCTTGTGTTTGACAGTCTGGCACATAAGACCCTTTGGCACATAAGACCTTTTGGCCCCACATTGTATGATAAAAATTAATTTTCTCAATCAAAAATGACTGTTTTCACAAACTATGAATTGCTTTGTGAACAGGCTTATTGGATACCCTTTTCAAATTAAAATTTTTTTAGTGTGTGTGAGGGGAAGGTTTTGAACTGTCAAAACATCTCATATTGTCATTTTCATAACAGAAAGTTCCAGCTTTAGTTATAGAAACATAATCTCAGTAGAGGTTGAAAAGGAGTTAAAATAGTCAAAAACAAAAGAAAATTTGTTGATTATTAGTCAGGATTTTTCTTCATGATTCTGAATTTTTTGATTTTGACTTTTCTCTTTACTGAATTCAGGAGCTTTCATTGATTCTTAAATTTTCCTAGCACAGGTTCTTTTTTGTGACTTGCTTGCTAGAGATATAATAAAGGTCAAAGTAGTTAGAATGATGCTGAAAAGTTATATGGACTTTATTCTTTTTTCAGAGCAAACTGCAAAGTTATGCAAGACAACAGAAAATAATAGTAAGGGATAAACTAATTTGAGACAAGACTGCTTCAGAAGAGTAGAGCAGACCACCGAGAAGGTCCAAAATCTTGAATGGGCTTTGCATAATTATCCCAGGTGTTCTTATCTGAAGTCTTGCTGCAAATATCCTGGTTAAGATATTTTTTTCTTTTCCTCCTCAAGTTATCTTTTCATGGGACTAGCTGCTGTTTGATAGGTTCCTACAAGTTCATTTTTTTAAAAAAAGAATACGCTACAGAGCCAGTTGTTCTATTTGCAAGATAACTAATATGATATGACCTTATTAAACTCTGTATTGATTACTGCAAGGCAACAAACATTAATGCAAAGGCATTGGAACAGCAGTTTCAAAATGTGAATTCATTCAGGAGCTCTCTAGCATGGTCTAGTGCCAGTACATTATCAGAAAATTCTTTTTGCTTTTGAACTTAGAGATAAAGGACCAAATGCTGCAAACAATGCATATTTAATTAGCCTCAATGCCTCCTCTAGTATGTCCTCTGGGAGCAGAGTAACTCACATGTGATAAGTGGCTGGTCTTAAAATTAACATGTGCTAGACTTCTGTGGAAATCTGCTGTAAAATTACATTTGGTACAAATTCAGGGCTTTGTCTCTTTCATAAAATACCCAAAACACTTCTTAAAAAATCTAACACACTTCCTGGTATCATTAAAAAAAATTGAGGAGGAAGAGGAGTAAGTAGTCCCGAGAGATTTGGTTTTAGTTAGCTGATTAGTAGCCTGGGGTGCTGTTGATTTGGTTTGTGATGTTCAAGAACGTGTATATGGCCCTTCATGTGTGTGAATTTTGCCTAAGCTGTAATGACATCACAACATAAAAGTTGAGAGAGAGAGGTGGACCAACTTCTAAATTTGATGTTAAAGCTCTTCTTCAAGAAGGTGACGGCAACTTTTGGTTATGTTTGGCTGCCACTGCCTATGAACTTGTAGGGAAGGCTACAGAAAATGCCTTGCTCTGGAAGAAGGAAGCTAACATTACTTGGAAAGGTCTCTTACAACTTGGGCATGTCTGTAATTTGTTATGGCTTTTGATTGTGATGAACAGTGCTCGCATTTAGGACCAGGAGTATTTATAAACCTGTGTCATTAGCAACTGTGGCATACTTTTCCAGAGCGATGAAGGACCTGCAACCAACAAAGGACAAATTTTAGGACATGCTTATCCTCTTTTCGCTATATTCTTGGTGTAAATACTTATTTCCTTTATTTTAACATGTACCAAATGCAAGTGAGAAAATCAGATGCTTTAAGGCTATTCTCAATGTTTAGCCTTAGCCGAGAGAAGCTTGTCTTCCGTAGTCAATGAACAAACTTACAGGTTACATCAGGACACCTGAGTTAATCATAGAATATCTCAAGTTGGAAGGGACCTATAAGGATCATCGAGTCCAACTCCCTGCTCCTCGCAGGACTACCTAAAACTAGATCATATGGCTAAGAGCGTCATCCAGATGCTCCTTGAACTCTGACAGACTTAGTGCTGTGACCACTTCTCTGGGGAGCCTGTTCCAGTGACCAACCACCGTCTCAGTAAGGAACCTTCTCCTAATGTCCAATCTGAACTTCCCCTGATGCAGCTTCGTTCCATTTCCTTGTGTCCTATTGCTGGTCACCGGAGAGAAATGCTATGCTTCTGCTTAGCATTTCTCTCTAGAGCCTGAAGGACTGCACCTCTCCCTCCTCCACTCACTGTAGCCAGACTACAAGGAAAACACCATCCAAGGGCTAGTGGTAGTGTTTGAGAGTATCTCGGTGTAGCCTTGCAGACTGTAGAAGACCTGTAAATGAACGCACTGCAAGGCTTAATCCCTTACTACAATACTGCGTGCAAGACCAAGTGAAAAGTAGGACACTGTACTTAGTTATATAAAATGTTGAAATGGGTGCTGGTCTAGACTTACCTCATTTTAAGCATTATTGGAGTTTGTGACTGGAGTACAAAGTCATTATTGAATGTCACTGTCATTGCTCCTTTAAGAACAATTCTAAGATCAAATCACGTGTGCATGGCAGTTTCCAGAGAAATATCTTGTGGTGGCTTTCTGGATTAGTAAAAATAATTGTTTCTTGTTGCTGGTGTGAAATGAGTGGGTGAGCTAGTACACTGCTAAAGCATTATTGCTCTTACCGTTTAGCCAGATCACGATGACCGAAGTGACGTGTATCTTAATTGAAGCTAGAATAAGTCCTCTCATCATTAAGGCCTTGAAACCACGCCACTGAAATTAATGAGAGAAATTCCCATTTGCTACAGTGTTTGTTGGCAAAGGCATGGAATTCTTAGCTCCGCTTTGCAAGCTCCCCCCTCTAACATAGGAATTTGCCTATTAGCAAACTGTTTTTGAATAAGTCATCCATTTTGCAAGGAGTGGATGTTTTTGGCACTGATGTAGGACACAGAGTAGAAGACCTGTGCAACAGCATGGTATTCCTTGGTTCTGAGTGCAAGAGAACTTGTTCCGTATTAGTCACACATAGGCGGTCCAGTGTACTTCATGCTTATTGATTCACCTTGTTGATAATTGCAGCATGCTGCTAATAAACGAACCTGCAGAAAACTAACCCACCTATATTGTATCTGCACAGTTATACTCATTGGTGTCAATTAAGTTCAAAGGGCACAGAAAGGCAGTTTGAATTTCCTTGCAAGTTTATGATCTTTAATATGTGCAAAAGGGTGATAGTCTTCTAAAAACTTCAGCTGTTTTGTAAGATTTACCTTCTTCACTAAATATTTCCTACTTTCTTGGTTTTTACTTTGTATGAGAGAATTACATGGGGGTAGGAGGGAGAGTGGGAAAAGAACGTGAGACTTTTAATTTTATTAATTTCCCTTTTACCAGACTGTTCTTATTCATGCGGCGTGCAGAATGCTGCTGATCAGTGTTCCTTTTTATTGGAAATACCATGTTAATGCTTTCATGTTATTTGCTGCAATCACGCTCTGACAAGTTTTCTTTCGTTCTATAATTTACTATTTCATTTGGAAAAAAAAAAAAACCTTGCACATTTTTTAAAGAACTAGGGACCAGACTTTCTCAGGTATGCTCAAAGCTTAAGTAACTTGAAGAGGCAATTCAAACTTGAGGCATTCCAGCCGCAGCTGCTCAGTCCCACCCCCAAACCACAGACTCTTGCCCTGTCAGTTGTGCTGATACAACTATTTGTAGGGCTATGCACTGTTAATCTGTTCAGTGAGCTGGTTTAAGTAGTGCTCTGAAAGTGAGTATTTTTAACCCTGATCTGACTTGCAGAACATGTCTACAAATCATTTGTCAGCACAATGGGTGGCCAATAACCACTACTTCAGGAGGCTTGAGACTTCCAGAGCGTGGGACACAGAGTGGTTGGGTGTTTAAATACTTTCAAAAGAACTGCACTGTCATGTCTGTCTGCCTTTGTATTCTGAAAGAGTGAGATTAGGTACAAAAGTTCTTGGTTACTACAGCCAAGGTCTACTGAAAATAAATTCTGGAGGAAATAATGGCACTAATGTTCACCTGGTTCTTTTCTCCTTCAAAGGACTTAACAAGTGAGGCTTAAATAATGATTTGCAGTGTAGTGTTAAAGAAATGCTGTTTCGCTTGCGTCCCAAATGGGGAAAACAAGAGAAAAGAAGTTATTTGCATGTTACTGGAAGGGACTCTGTAGGGTCTCCCTCACAGTTTTATGATGTACCTGTGTAGCAAATATTCCAGTAATCTCTGTTGCCTAACCATGAATGGTGAGTGCCATTTTAGATGTCCAAGGGTATCTGAGCCATCTGCATGGGTATGTGAAATACAATGCTGGATGTATGGGATAGGCACGCTGTCTGGGAGAGTGACACCTGAAATAGCACTTTGTATGACATCTAAAATAGCACTAGACACCTGCGCTTAGGCAGCTGAGTGACGCTGCGTAACTCATGCTTAGAATACAAGACACCTCTAAATCCCATTAGGTTATTACAAGACAAAGTGATTTCTGTCAGGTTCATACTTCATTCATACTGTTGATTTGTGTCAGAAGAAGTCTCAGAAAATGCTCAGCTGAGCCATAGCTGCTTGGCCTGCATACCAGGAACACAAACAAACAGGTAGTTCCTGCTTTGTGAAGCTCATAGTGAAATATGAAGGCCAGAGGAGAGGTGAGCGGAAAAGATACGAGTTAACAATTAAACCAGGCCAGCACTTAAATCCCTGCATTTTCAATCTGCGGCTCCACCTGTAAGACTGGAAATTCCTAACCTTTTACACTGAATGCTAAAAAAATCACGCTGCCCTGTATGCCAGTGATACGTCTGGATCTGAAGCTGCCATCCAGAGAGACCTTGACAGGCTTGAGAGGTGGGCCTGTGCAAACCTCATGAAGTTCAACAAGGCCAGTGCAAGGTCCTGCACATGGGTCAGGGCAATCCCAAGCACAAATACAGGCTGGGCAATGAGTGGATTGAGAGCAGC
>JAVKLA010000028.1:21775175-21803104 GCA_034782735.1 Sagittarius serpentarius | reverse complement strand
TGCCCATGGCAGGGGGGTTGGAACTAGATGGTCTTTAAGGTCCCTTCCAACCCAAACCATTCTATGATTCTATGGTTCTGTGATGTCTATAGCACATGTACTACTCATGATATGCCCTGAATGTGTCAGATTTCTTGGGCACATGAAGCACGTGAACAGTTGGTTCACTCATGAGGTTTGTTGTACAGGTACTGCGCAGTTAAGAGGTGAATGCATAGTGGTAGTCTGTCAGTCATCTGGTCAGCTAGGTGTAAAAGATGTGTCTAGGGATAACTGGACGGTTAGGAACCTTAGTAAAATGAGGGTAATTCTATTGACCTCTGTAAAGCATTTGCTCTTTTATTCCTAAAATGCTGAAAGACTCTTTCAGGCCTCATTTTTCCCTCTTTGTAAAATAGGGACACATTTCTCAGTCTTATTGCAGTGGAGAAAGGGCTTCATTAGCCAGCGTTTATAGAGGGTTGTGTTCTCAGAGGAAGGAAGTCAAGTATTCATGATACTGCAGCATTGTGAAACATTGTCATGAAGTTCCACGGATCAAACTCAATTCTAGGGTGATTGTCTTGATTCCTGCCAAGTCACTGCAAGTTCTGAATTATTACAGAGATGGTCTGTAGATTATCAACCCCATTAAGTGAGTCTTCTTTTCATAGCATGCATTATGTTTGTCAGTAAGAGGCGCAAAACCTTTTAAAGCTATAAAAATAGCAACTGCTCGTCTGAGGTCAAGATATGCCTTCATATGAAAGCAAATACCCATGCTGCGTAAACACACAAACGCTATAAAGGCACTATGTATACCTTCTAACACTTTTTACCAAAATCTGTTTGAATGTTTGCAGTATCTGGATATAATGAGTTGTTTTTTTTTTTCTGACCAAACTCTGTTACCTGATTATCAGGTCAGCTACTAAGCAGCTTTGGTAACTCCAGCTGCAAGTCACCACTAGATTGTTCCATGCTGCTTCCAAGTCTTTCATTGTTTTCTTCTTGTATAGTATGTCATGGCTTTAATAACAGGAATTTCTTTCAAGTCTGTATGCCTTATACTGAGAAGATGGGGAAAAAGAGGTTATTTGTGCATAGTTGTTATTGTTACTACTAACTAGTGAGATTGGTGTCTCCTGCTGTGGCTGCTGTCTCACTCAGGCTTGCAAAAGGGGAACGGGAGGAAAGCATGGAATTCGATGAGGAGCACTAGTTTCTGTACTTTGATGGGGGCTGATCTGGCTGATTATTGGGAACTGCATGGCTGATTACTTGCTCGTGTGCTCTCTTTTTCTCAGCAGACACCACTGAATCATGTGCAATTTGTAATAGTAAATTAGAGGTGATAAATAGAAACCCTTTGCATCCAGTGCTCTCAGAATTTGGGGAAATGAATTCAAATTTAAGGGAACAGTGATTCCATCCCCTAAGCTCTGACATACTTCTTTTCTGTTTTTGTTCTGTAGTTTATGTCTTTACCCTGAGGTTAATTTTCCTAACTGGTAGGTTGCAAATTTGCTGATGATAGGACAGGACCTTCATACAGTGCTAGAAGAGTACATACTTTTGTATCAGATGCAACTACTAATATGATTTCAAATATGATATAGATGACTTTCCTATCTAAATAAAATGAATGAATGAATAAATAACTGATCCTATTTATTTTATGGCCTCTGTGCATGGTTGTGGTCCAAAGAAGGATGTGGACAGCTCAAGAAAGGCAGCTTTCTTATGAGAGAGCATTTGGCTATTCTTAGTTGAGGAATTCCTGCTGGTTTTGGTATGTCAGCATCTGTTTTGATAACAGTCATCTTGTGCAGCAGAAGCATTGCTGTTTTGTAGGAACTTAAGGCATGCCAGACCCATAACTGTAGCTTAATGGATATTGCAAACTGCTGGAAACCTGAAGGGTTCGAATTCAGTCTGAGGAAACGTTCTAATGATGGTAAATTGCTCATCCTTGATTGCTTCAAGCATGTCAGCTGTAAAACTGGGAAGAAAAGAAGACCGCTCTGAAAAAGGGTTTCTGTATCTGAGGGTGAGAGTAATCTTGCTTAAACATTTTATATAGAAATACTTATACTGGTTGGGTTTTTTTTGTTGTTGTTTTTGTTGTTTTAAGCTTTTTAGAAGCATTTCCCAGCTGCAGCAGGAAAATGACAAAATGTAGCTTTTGAAATAGTGAAAGTAGTAAAAGAATGAATGAAAACAAAGGCTAGCTCATGCTGGAGAAACTGGTGAAACAAAATTTGCCTCAGCTTTGGAGTGGAGAGGATAAAAAGGAAAGGACAAACTCATGCTGTGGCATGTGTTCACATGCTGCTTTCTGCTCACGTACCCTATGTTGCTCACATGGAAGTTTAAGGAGACTGGTGTGGCTCCATCAGCACTCTTGACATTGGGGACTGGTTACTGCCAAGCAGAATGCCTCAAACTCATTGCAGGGCTATGCATTAGAATAGTATTAAAAGCTGAGCTGCTGTTGTGTGTATTTTATTGGATCAAAGCCCTTAGATTGAAACATAGAGGCTCCGTATGCCACCTAAGGAATTTCTAAACCCAGATGTAAACCCACCTGGATTTCTGGCATGGAAAAATCTCTAGAAGAGGGCTCTTTTTGCTGATGCCTTTGAAAAAGCTGTGCAAATTGTTGCTGGTGGAGCCTGTAAGAGCTAGGAATTAACTGAGGTCATCTGCATCTTCTGCACTTATGCTAGACATCAGGTTGTCAGCTTTGTTTTGCACCTGTACTTGCAAAGGGGGCAAACCAGGGTGATCCAAGGTTTTTGCCCTTCATTTTGACTGCAGATTTTACCATTAATTCAGAAAGGCTAAATGAATTTTGGTATGAATATTTGTTAACTGGTTCAGTAAAATGCCTCAAATGCTTCAAAATAAATGTTCATTTCTGGGGGGATGGGACAAATCAAACCCCAAAAGGGCTGTAGTATAAGTCAACCTACTTTTAGACTCTGTGAAGTGCTTTGAATATCCTACTAGTTGTTTTAATAATATCTTGGAGACCTGATATTCCTAACAACTCATCTAATTAATTAGTTTTGTTTTACAGAATGTGTTTGAGATATTGGGCCTGACTTAGCCAGGTGGTAGACTGAGGTCTCCCACTGCTGAGTGCTATGGGCTGAAAATGACTGGAGAGATTATGCTGTTACCATCATATTACATATTAAATCTCTCTATTAAATATATCATAAATTGTTGTGCCAGCAACATAAGTTAAACAAAGCCCATAAGTGTTGCTTAGAATATTGCCAATATGGTAAAAGACTAGGATTGATTTCTCTGGTTTGGTACGTACAGTGGACTTAAAATATTCATAGTCTTCAGCCTGCTGTATGGTAACTTAATAATACACTATTTTGAAGAGGGAGAGATGCTGTGAATCTTGTGGTACTGCTAATGGGTTTGAAGAGGATGCTAATGCATTGTACCAGGAAGTGAATTGAGCTCTCGTGTGTAAAGGGGGATTAGAAAATATAATTATGAAAAAGAAACAGTCACAGGCTTGAAGAAGTTTCCTTGATGTGTGGCTGCTACAAACAACATTTTGTTGATGAGAAAGATGACTTTGATGGGTGTATGCTGCAATAGTAATCTTCTCTATGAAGTAACATGGAATGAATTATAGAAATAGCCGTTTTGTGAACTATGAAGGGAAAATTAAATATAAAGTCTTATATTGACAAAAGCTCATGCAGCTTTTAATTTGAAATAACAGTTGTCTACAGAAAGCTAAGCTTTCACATCTAGAACTGCATGAAGGCTTTGGGAGAGAAAAAATACAGCGTGATATAACTGTCAAGCCAAACGAAAACTAGGTCCCCCTGCTACACACAGGCAACCAAGAAATTAAATAATTCATGGTCTCCAGCTGAGTATGGGAGAAGGATCTGAGCTTTTTTGAATATCATTCTCTAGTTCAGAAGAATGAATAGCATGTTGTTATGGATTGTGAATATATTGATTTGGATGTCATAAATCAGCCGCCTTGTGTGTGAATGCTGCTGCTGAGTGCTCATGACCCTAAATATTAGCTGTTATCACACTTGCTGGTTCAGGTATCCATTTTGTTATTCACATTTGGTGTACTTATTCCTGTGTGTGGTAGTTGCAGTTCTGACCTTCTACAAACAAGCATTAAGGCATCTTCATCTGAACGGATTTCTCTCGTTGTGACTGAGGTGTCTTGGTATGGGAAGTTTATAAACGACTGAACTCATCTCCCAGGCTCCTTGGGAGAGTCAGAATATCTGAGTCCTCTCAGTTTTTAATATGGATTTGACTGCATTATTCCCATATGGTTGAAATCAGAAGCCATTAGGATGCTGGACATGCCCACAGCCCTTTTCAGGGGCTTGCAGCAGAAAACGAGAACTTGTTGGATGGTAACTCCCTTTCCTCTGGTGAGAGGAGCTAATGCAGTGCACAGTCCTATGCATGGAGAAGCATTTCTGACTTGGCACTGTCTACATTTAGCAATCTAGACAGAAATGTCGTGGTTCACAGGCCATGGCATACTTCCAGTTTTGAAGCCTCTTCTTACTGCTGAGAGTAGCTGTGCCATCACATAGTCCCTTCCTATGGCAAGGACATTTGGCTTCTAAAACCGGTAGCTTAGGTGATGTATGGCCCCAAATACTTCCTTAAGGTCAGGAGCATTTGACCATCTAAATACTAAACTTCCTTAGCAATAAGACACAGAGCCTGCCTGTAGAAAAATACGCTTAAACAGGGGCAGAACTGAACAAGGTAGAATTGGCTTGCTGTCCTTACCCTCTCTTTTTCAACATATACCAGTAGATGTGAATTTCACTAAAATTTTTATACAGCCAAGTGCATTTCCATACCAAAATATAATTCTTAGCTCTTTTGCCATTAATATAAAACAGTTTGTCTCATGTAAGGTGTCCAATTTAAGTAGTGTAAAAGACAGTGTGATCCCACTGTTTATTTCGGAAAGCCTGGTGTTACTATTCACACCAGGGAAAGAGTCCCAGCAATTCTGACACTTGTTTCAACCATGGTATTACACCATTTTCCATGTGATACAAGTATCTGGAGACAGTCAGATTCAGAAGCAAAGAAAAATACTATAAATGGAATGTCAGCAAAGTTTGGGTAAGCTGTTCTTCATTCAGAATGTTTTTGGACTTACACAGATATTTGAATAACTTAGTTTCTTTTTGTTTGTTCACTGTCCCAAAATTATTTTAGACTGGATTGAACAGGTTTTATGTTTGTCAGTTTAACTTTATAATGGCTGAAACTGTCATGTTTTGAACATGGTTCTTTGACTCACTGGAAATAAACCCTTCTGTTTAGTTTTCAAGATATTTTAAGTGTTCATAAAAGACTAAAACTGATGAAAAATAATTTACTTGATTGTTTTTAGCTTTTATGGCATTTTTTAGATTTAAAACACAAAAGCATCCTGTTGAAATTTGAACAAGCTTGTAAAATCTCTTGCTGTTGCCCAATTTGGAATGTTTTTACTGAAAATACTGATGCTCACTTGTGTGTAATCCCACTAATAAAGTATAAAAGCATGAAAGCTGTTCCAACTTGCACCAAAATGTGCTGGACAAACTTTTCTGTTACGGTAGCCCTAACTTGCTCACAGCATTATTCAGTCTGCCTTTCCTATGCTTTTGTCCCCCACGTTCCTTCCTTTAGACACCAAAATTATGTTTACAGGCAGCAGAGTAGTATGAGAGCGTAATTGTGACCATTACACATGGAGTAGTTCAGTTGTCTAAAATAAGCAAAACCTGATGTGTGGTGCGGTGTCTCATGTTTAAAAACTCATATGCAACAGTAAAATACATTTATTTGTGCTTTTTGATTTTAAATGACTTGAAAATGTAATCTGAGGTTGGTTGTGGGAAGTGAACCACAATTACTACTGGTTATAATATGACTCATTAGTTTCAGAAGGTTGAATTGTTAATATCACAGTTCAGATTTGGTTGCTTGACCAAGCTATTGACTGAAACTTTTAAAGTTCCGTATATTGTACCATGAAAAGCATGAATGAAGGATCTTATTCATGAAAGAAATTTGAGCTACTTCTGCTCATTCCTCATGTTGCTTAAACAAAGAAAAATTGAGGCATGGATTTCCAAGAGGAATTCTTAAAGTACATTTGTCTCTGTGGAGATGGGAACACTTTTGCTATAATATGCAAATAGGTGAAGATTTCAGGGGGAGTGTTGGAAGAAACATCTGTTCTCCTTCACTTCCCATTTCTCTCTCAGACATGGAGAATGTTCAGCGTAGAAAAGCACACGTTTACAAAAATTAGATTAGTAGAATTTTTCATAATGAAGGGAGTGTAAATATATGCAACAGTGTGCTTTCTTCTTACAGCGTACTTGCTTGATTAAAACTCTCTGATTCAGTAGTTATAAGGTAATGATAAATTTAGCACATATATAATAAAATGTCATATGCAAGAAAACATAACCTGAAAAACAATCCACTTAAATTCACCTATAATATTGATATAAAAATCACTGTTACCCAGTATTTTTGTCCAAGTCATTCCTTTCTCTGTATCTTCCCTCTGTCTTTCCTTTTCTTATTGTATCATGTGTAAGCTATTTGTCTTCATTTCCAAGGCATTTTGGCTTCTGCCATTTTTTTAACAATCTCTTACTACTGAAATACAGCTTTTGCTTTTCTATGGCCTACAATGTCAGCTTCTGCATCCTTCATATTAAAGATTCAATAAATGCCTGAGTTCCCTTCACACTGTGCCATTTAGGAAGAGTTCTTCAAAAACATATCCACTGTTTGTCTTCATACTTTCCTTTTTCATGATCCCCATTAGGAAAAAAAAAATCGAGCAAGCCAACTTGTCAGCTGCTAGTCTGCTGGTGTCCTGACCTCTCCTCTCATATTTACTAGAGTTATCTGATAGTTCTTCTCTTTCTGTGTCACTCGGGTTTTGTTTCTTTCATTTATTTAGAATGAAAGTTCTTTGGGCCCAAACCCATCTTTTTTTTTCAGTATGGTTGTAGAGTGCCCCAGTTGAACAAAGCTATTCCTAGAACTAAGATTCTGAAAGACTCAGGAAGTCCATGCAACAGCTTCTATATAGTTATTACCTTTGCAGTTTAATATGTGAAATATTCTCTAAGCTTTTGTAGCTGGGGCATTCGTCCTGGTCTTCATTCAGTTTTAAGAAATGACCATTGATGATTGCAGCTGTCTGGCTACCTGATAGCTAAAGAACTTGTGCATTATGCCATTACGGGTTGTAATAAGCAGATAAGGGCAGGTGACTTTAGGTTGCAAGGAGAACTAAAAGAGAAGGCAGGATCACCTAATGAGGTGTATTCTGGTATTACTGCTACTATTCATGCATCTCTTTGTTGCCAGGATTCAATTTTGTTCTTGCTTTCAGTTTAGCTGGGTGCTAGAGGATTCTGTGTCCTTTTAGTGTAAAACAGGTTTCTCACTCTGTGGCTGTTACTCCTCTGAAGATTGGGCTGCAACACCTCTCCTATGAAGGCTGAGAGAGTTGGGGTGGTTCAGCCTGAAGAAGAGAAGGCTCCGGGCAGACCTTATAGCGGCCTTCCAGTATCTAAAGGGGCCTACAAGAAAGCTGGAGAGGGACTTTTTATAAGGGCATGTAGTGATAGGACAAGGGGTAATGGTTTTAAACTGGAAGAGGGTAGATTTAGATTAGATGTAAGGAATAAGTTCTTCTCTGTGAGGGTGGTGAGGCACTGAGGGAACAGGTTGCCCAGAGAGGCTGTGGCTGCCCCCTCCCTGGCAGTGTTCAAGGCCAGGCTGGATGGGGCTCTGAGCAACCTGGTCTAGTGGAAGGTGTCCCTGCCCATGGCAGGGGGGTTGGAGCTAGGTGGTCTTTAAGGGTCCCTTCCAAACCAAACCATTCTATGATTGTTTTCTTGAATTTCATTTGAGAGTCATGTCTGGTAGGCCATTCTTCAAATGCACCATTTGTCTGATTGTACGTGTCAAAAGTAGTTTACGTTGAAGCCTGTGGATTCTTCATGGAATGGATCAATATATAGGGTCCTCTCGCATGCATCACATCGTGAATGTAGTGCGTGGATGTAAAGGTGCTTGCTATTCCTTTGATTTAGTGCTATTTGTATGCATGTAGTTTTATTTGTGTGAAGAAAAGTGCCATGGTTCCATAGGATTTTCATTCTTTGGCATGCATCCTGTTTTGTTCAGGGCTCTGAAGGTCATATGGTCTTTTGGCAGAGTAAGGAGAATGGAATCAAACTTTATGCAACTCTGCATCTTTTTTGCTGTACTGCAAAGGGTTGGGCAAGGAAATAAACAACAGCAACCTGTTGGGTTTGGGTTTTTTTGTACTTCCCTCCAATTTCTCAAGGCTGTCAAAATGATTTCAAGAGTTGATTCCTAGTTTATTCTAGGGCCTAATCCTGTTTTACATTAGAATTAATGTAGGAACATCCATTTGTTTTCAGTGGAAATTGGAGAGCATCCATAAGAAATAAAGATATTTCACAAACGCAAGCAAGATCTCTCTTGCTGGGTAGTACTTGGTGTTCACCTCAAAGGCTACCTCACTAGCTTCAAAAAATTTTCAGTTTTGATCTTATAAATGGAAAATAAAGTTAATTGCTTCTCTCTGTGACATGAGTTCTTTTCCCTTGATGTTTTTCTTCCCATCTTCATCCCTCTTTTCTTTTTGCTCTTCCTCACAGAACATTGTAAACTAGACTCGGACATGGACATAGTCATTCAGGGCTTGTGTTACAGTGATAGATATGGAAGTAGTATTCCGTTTACGCAATGTTTTCCCCTTGTGTTATGTTATCAAGCATGTGGTTCAGCTTAGGGTTTGTTCTAGAGCTAGTGAGCTCATTACAGTGATACCTGAGCAAAAGCATTACAGGTAATGGGGTTCTGCTTCAGTTCCTGAGAGAGATTATTCCACAATGAATGAACTTCATTATCAGGATGTTTGTTGTTTATTTGGCCCGATTCTATTCTACTCCCTCTCAATTTCACACCTTTTCTTCTAGCTATGCTTTTCAAAACGGTTCATTTTCCCTACCCTTACTTTCTTTCTTTCTTCTTTCTTTTGTGCTTTCCTAACTTTCCTATGGCTTTTCCCTTGTTGCTGAGGAGGTAAATATCTCTATTCTGAACAAACTCCAGCCATTCCAATCCAAACATTTGTCTCAGGCTGGTTTGCCACCTTTTGCTTGTCTTCAGCACTAGTTACAAGCCTCATCCATTGTTTGTTCTTTTGGGATTTTATAACAACTATTTCTGGAAAAAAATAATTTCATAATATACATAATGTGTCTATTATGTGTACTAACTTCTTTCTCTTCCAGGAGGAGATTTTGTTTGAGTACAGTCCACAGAGGGTTAAGTCTGGCTGAGACCCCTGCACTGGCATTTTAGAGGTGTTACAGGCAGCATCTCATTAGCTTAAGACATGAGTCAGTGCCTTGAATGAACCATCAATACAGAGAGTCTCTGTAAGCACCCAACTGCAACCCTATTGAGAAAGGGGAATCACCTCAAAGTTGTACTGGATGGGAAAAAGTCTGAGGAATTAAGATCCTTGTCTGCAGTGTTACCTTGACTTGGGACTCCAAGCTGAGGAGAACCCTTAAATTATGTCGGACCATCCTTCAGCAAAGGACAGGTTGAGCTACAATATTTCATTTCTTTCTGCCTCCAGATTTTGTGATTTCCATGTTCTGCTTCTCAGTGGAACAGATTGTTTTACTTTAGAGTTTTTCTCTTATTAAAGAGTGGTTTTCAAGGGGCTGGCAGATGGCAGCTATTCCTTTCCTATTGTGGTGGGGGTCTTGAAACTGTGGTATGGGTTTGTTCTTGCAGTGTCCACACCCGAGATGCTTATGAACAGGGCTTGTGCATCCTGGGCTGCAAGACCAAGTTTGGAAGCTTACAAGGTAGAAGTAAGGGAAAGGAGCCTGTGGGTAAAGTGCTAGCTAGAGCATCTGTGCCAAGCAGGATGATGAGGGGAGTGTCTCTGAAATGTAGGAATCATCTCAGCCTTCTGCCCCCGTTTACCTCAAGCCTTTCTGTCAGGGTTGGACATGATAAATCTTCCTGAACATGCCAGGTGAACCTCTCTGTCTTGGTGAGTCTTGGCTACAATTTTGCTAAGTGTGGGAACTCATCTGTTATGTGCAACTTCAGAAATAATTCTGAAAGCATCATTTACCTGGGAAATTTGCTTGAAATTTTCCTTCTTTGGTTTGTTTTCCTTCTGATCTTGGATTTCAACAACATGAGGGAAGAAGAGTCCCCTGAATGTCAGAGCCTCAAACTCTGCTCCTGTGAGGCTGCAGGCTTTTCCTTAACTTTCTGGAAGAAAGGTCTTGTGCTGATGAGGATGCATGGGAGCTTGCTTATACCAGATGTGTCACTTAGTACTGTGATGAGGCTGGCAGGTTGAGAGGGAGCCTAGATGAGAGCTAGAAAAATTGGTTGTCTGCATTGGATCTGCAAGAGAGCTTGTAGATCAAAGTTCTCTGTAGGTTTGCTTGTAAAGCAAAGGCAGTGGGTTGCTTTTGATGTTTGGGTGGTCAGATACATGAATCGGGATTCTTCTGGATCACTAGTATAGGCTCAATGTGGACGCTTCTTGATTTTTGTGATTAGTCTTTTAGGAAACATACTTGGTCAGGCTTTATTGAAGACTTTTTTTTCTTTCCTTAGTGCAGAAGGAAGGGCTGAGAAAGATGGAGGGAGAGAGATAACAAGACTGAGGATTAGAACTGTAGTTATTTTTAAAAAATTCTTTTATTAAAAATGTGTTATAGTACTGCGCTACAATCCAAGCTCATTTACAAAGTATTTTAAAATGACACAGCAGTGCGCATAAAACTTTGCACCCCAAATTGTCACACGTAATGATAATATGAATGACCAGCAAAATATGTGGAATGGGAAAGGAAGCCACATCACTCTATTCGTATTTTGTAGTGAATTCTTCCAGTGACTGAAAACGTAAGTCATGATTCTCCTTCATTTATAGCTATGAGCTGTCTGTCCATGCCTATGTGCTGAAAAGCATTGATGCACTATTGAAAGAACACTACACTGCTCATTTAATCAGTGTTGGCTGTGTATTTTACATAGAGCAGATCAAATCTGACTGATTTATCACAGACTTTGAGATAAATTTTCCTGTCAGTGCAGGCATATTGCCCATTAATGAGAAAGGGAGTTAGACATGTCAGGCAAGAGCCTTCTGTTATCTGCTTACTGTAATGCTTCTTCAGACATGGTTCCATCTATAAAGTCAGGCTGTAGGTAGGGACTTTGGTTTGGAGGAGTAAACTGGTGTAGAGCTCTACAGAAGTAATACGTGCAAATGAAGCTCTATGAATAGGTCAGAAGGGAAGACTTCTGCATGCATTTCAGTGTGAATTTATAAATAATCAGTGTAACAGTTTGTCTTCCCTGTGCCATTTCTTTCATAAAAAACTTAGATTTTTTTTTTTTTTTTTAAGATGTGGGGAAAGAATATCAAAGTTATTTTTCTCCATTTAGTTTTCATAAAAATGCACAAGCTTGTTTGTGCCACAGTAGCACTAAGTACTCTGTCATTTATCATCACTTTGCCACTATGTGCAACATGGTCACTCTGCATTCCCTAAAATATAAGATATACACATGATCAAAAACTGAAAAATGCTGGCTACCCAGCCTGTAATTTACTTAAATGTTTTAAGTGAACAGTAGCAGTGTGCTTATGTATTCCTGGATAATTAAGTCCATTTCATCCTCTTGTGAATATTTGTGATTTAACATAGTCTCTAACACTTAAAGCCCTACAAGGGATGTTTTTTATTGTATGTTCAGTTAGGTCCATCATCCAAGGAATGAGATTTGCTTAGTCAGAGCAAATGTCTTCTATCTTGTGCATACAGCAAAGCAGATACAAGCTGATCTTTGATAGACTGAGTCCCATAATTCTGACTGTGAGCATTTGGGAAATTACATGGTTATTAAGTGATGACAGCAAAAGAGATTTCTTCTGAATTTTGTCTATACTTGATGACGAAGAGAAGTTGCCATCACTTAAAGATTTCAGTGTATTTGTGTGGCTTGTGCTACGTGGAGTACAGAGTAAGATGTTTAGCATGTGTCTGGAATACCCTAAGCCAAGGATGAAGAAGAATATGTGTCTGGCTTCACCTGAATACAGGTAGGGATAGGATTTAAAAATTTTGTACTGAATTCAAAAACCTCCCCCATCACATGCTTTCTAATCAGTGCTATCTGCAGTGTATTTGACTGTTTAAAGCAATTCTGTGACAAGCTTTGGGTTCTGTTTGGGGCTTTGTTATAGGCCCACCGACATCTTTAAGTCAGTAATTTCACTGGGTTGTGCCTCAGTTTCTCTGTAAAACTAAGATAATGTCTGTGACTAGCTTCATAAAAGATGCTGTGATCAACTCACTAAAAAAACCCCAGTAGATGAGAATGGGCTGGGTGATAAAGCTGTTAATTTATTTTTTCCAGCTCTTTTTTAGTGTAGGTTATGTCTCAAGTTAGGATAGACTTCCTTTTAAAAGGTGTTTGTATGAATCCCTTATTGCTTCCAGAGCTCCCCATAAACTAAGTATCCCTATCAGATTTTGGACAGGTGACTTGCGGGGGAAATCTCAGAGCTATAAGTACTGTGGAGTCAGTGAAATACTGCTCTTAATCCAGGTCAGTGCTGAATTCATGCTTTAAAAGGCTAATGGTTAGTCTTTGGTAGGAAAGACTCTAATGAAAGCCGAGGCATCATTTACAGTCATGTAAAAGCGGAGCTCTTAGTCTTGGTATCCTTTTGCGTTCTCTCCTGGGAGACTAAATCACACCACTGTACATTTTCTATATAAATTAATTGGCTAAAGCATAGATCTTAACTTTCTACTCTGAATGCCAGTGAAATTAGAATCCTACGTAGTCCATAAAATATTTTAGAACTATTCTGGATGAAAGGTGTCAGAAGTGTAAGATGATATTTTCCATATATAACATTTCTATTACTTAACACAAACATATCCTAGTTTTAACTGCCATTGGTATGCAAATTCAGTGTCCCAGGTATTGAGAATGACCAGAATTATTTACTATCACTAGCCAGTAAAGCAATCAGAATTAGGGGCCTGCGTCTAACAGCTTTTAGCCAAGGTATGCCTGTGTCTCTTGAGAAGGATTATGCCTGTCCCCTGGAACATCCTCTCCTTAGACACAATTACTTTTACAGTTTTGAGCAGGAGTGTGCCTAGGGGTTCAGCTGTGACAACATCCCAGGACTCTTACCAACCGTCTTCCCCCCAGGGAAAAGAACGGACTCGGAACCAGGACACTGCGCAACACTTCACTAGTCAGGCGTGATGCAGGATGCCTGCAGTGAGCATCACAGCTCTGATACGCTGACGTTATGGCACTCTGCGATTCCAGCGGAGACACATTTTGTCTGATTCCTCTTACCAGAGGAGAGGGAATAAATAAGTCTATTTCTGGATGCTCAAAGGAAACAGGATCCTGTAGGCTCCACGCTGTCTTTGGAGAGCATTTCTGTGGTCAGTGCTTCACTCACGTTGCCCAATGACAAAAATAGTAGGAGGAGCACATTTAGGTTTATAGATTTTGGAAGAAACTCACATTATCTGCCAAATTGTTTTGTAGACTTCTGGCGTCAAATGCTGAGTAATGTTGCCTTAGAAAGTTCACTAGTGAAATAACTGTAGTTGTAGGAAGCCCAGGTGAACAAGACATGCAGCAAGTGTTATTCTCTTGCTATTTTTTTTTTCTGGTTTATGACAAGACATGATGTAGTTCCCTTAGCAAAACCTGTGGATATTCTAAAGTATGTTTGCTATTTTTCTTACAAAAAGTTTTTTTTTAAAAGTGCTTTTGGACTTGCTTGTCAGTAACATTCAGTGAGCTGCGCTAATTTTGAAAAATTCAGAATAGAGTTTTGCCACTTTAGAGATAATCCATGAAAGCTCTCTTCCTGCAGACTGCAATAAATCATCCCCTCCACTAAAAGCCTGGGTGTCATTTGAAATTTATTGCATGGAGCTGGTAGTGGACTTAAAAGCCATTTCACATGTCTTATTACTCCAGTCATCTAATTGATGGGTTTCAGCCACAATTGTAGTTGGAAAAGTATTTTCCTTCAACTGATTAATATGATTTCTGTTTTTGCATTCATTTCCCTTTTTATAATTTTCTATAATCATTGCAAGAGACTTTGGCATCTAGCATTTAAATATGAAACGGAAAGAAAGGTGCCAAGACAGACTGGTGCAGATTGACTAAGCTTTATTGGCTCTTAGCTGCACTTGTCAAAAGGTATCTTAGTTATTGTTAGTTAAGCAGTCTTGCCCTAGGAAAGAGAAAGCTGTCAGGAGCTTCCTTGTTTAACACGAGAATCTGTAGCTCTGTGGAGGGACTATGAAGGCAACCTATTAAATGCAGATGAGGTAAGCATAAGTAACACAGCACAAAGAATAATAAGGTATTGGCGCATTTTTCTTTCCACTATGTAGTGTGAAAACTAGTTTGCGTTTACTGTGCTAGGTAAGAGTGCCTTTTGATTCTCATCAGGCTGTTCACCAGAAGGAAAGATAGTATGAAGGACATGTGTAAACCAAATAAAAAGAAGTACGGATATTAACCTCAAGATGGACCATGTTATCCATTTATCCATTTTAGGAGTTCAGTCTTATGCTCAATTCCATTGATATGAGTGGTATGTGAATTAGTAATTCTGCAACACACATTGCTGTTGTACGTGGTCTGCATGTATGTTTGCACAAATAATTTATGCTGTATATTATGAAAGTCTAAAAAAATCTACAGGCACCTTCCAGAAGAAGAAATACTGCATAATTCTTGCCCTGACTAGCTTATGCTAGTCTTAAATGTGGCCCAGCCTATATTTGTACCAGCATGTGCATGCGTGGTAATGTATAGCTGGTGAGGAACAGCATCAGTAACACCACAGTTACTTCCCTAGCATTAGAGCATGGTGTGAGGAATTAAATGCTGTCACTGTACTTATGTCACACGTAAGTCAGTGCAACGGTGACAGGTCAGGCACAGACGCATCCAGAGCTGCTTACAGGCAGTCCGTGAGGCATTGGATGGAGTTTGTCTGCAGCACAGATGCGGCAGTCTTTCCCCTGTCTGGCACCCGTGGCCTGAATGCCCAAAGGTAGGGTCAGTGGCTGAGGGCAGAGCCAAGCTGTGTGCAATGCTGCTTTGTCAGCTGGGCAAAACTATGATTACTGGCCAGACTGGTGACTTTACTACAGCAGTGAATGATGACATGCTACAAAGAGATATTTGAAACCAATATAAGCTTTACTGCATGTTTATATAAACACAGAGTCTAATGAGGAGGAGGAGGAAGTCATAGAGCTCTGACTCGCAAATACCCATTGTTCTCTGTTCCCTGAGAATTTGAAAAGATTAAAAACAAGAATGGTGAAAAGAGAATCCTACTGTGGTTTCCGCAATGCATGTTTTCTGCTAATAACACCTGGGAGGCAGTGCGCAGTAACAGCTGAGGTGCTTAAGGGCACCTCTAGTGCCATCTACCTCCTGTGCACATCTGTGGATTTGGGCATGCATCCAAAAGGAGGCTGAGAAGAAAATCAGGCAATGATGAGACCATTGCAACAGGAGGAGGAGATAGTCTTCTGCTGCTGAATCTGTAAGTTTCTGGGTGTAACTTGGGCGCTCCAAGGTTTGGGATATTTGCCAAGTGTTTGGGTAAGAGCAGACCTCAGAACAGCAGTTTGATGCAAGGGAGCTGAAATTGCTCCTTGTGCTACCAGGAGGAAATACGGCACCTGGGATGCCTCCTGTTCCCCTTGAAACAAGCAGCCACCAGTAGACAGATTCTGCAAGCCTCAGTAAGGTAGAAATACTGCCTGCCTCATGCCCCCATCTCTGCTGGGTGATGATGTGTGTGGAGCCTCAGTGTCCAGGTTCAGTACAAGTGGATCTGGCAAGTCTGAATGGCAGTTTTGTAGGGAATTTGCTCTCAGATACCACTGCTGAATAGAAAGCTGATGTTCTAATAGAGAATACAACGCTGGAGTCCCAAGATGATGAAAGATTAATGAGTAAGGGTTAGGCTTGCAACAGCTGTTTCTTTCTTTCCTGTGCATAGACAGTAATGTTATGCAAAGATAAACATATTAGCCAAATATTAACTCTTTTTTAAACACAACAAAAAGCAGCATGTGACAGGTTCCTGTATCTAAAACAGAATAATGCAGGTTGCCAATTTCAAGCTGAACTCAATTGAGCTGCTACTGGAATTTCAAGAGAAGATTGTTTTGTATAGCACCATCAGTTTGTGTTCGGATTCAATAATGAAACAAAGACTTGTTTTCCATGCAGAAAAGTTTATCTAGGAACTAGATCTTGAGCAATTAATGCAGCTACTACAGCCACAAGACTGAAGGTGATTTACCCAATTTGAGGCTTGCAAAGTAAGCACTGCATATTTTCTGTTGTTAATTTTTCACAGTTCATACTTCAGCATAATGATCTGTCTGTAGTTGGACAATATTTTGGGAATGGTCAATCTGAAAATTAATTTGCTTCATCTGTAGTGACGTCTTCTTTGTGTTTGCTTCCTGCGAATGTTCCTGCTGTCAAGTTTTGCTGGCACAAATATGTAAAGACACCAATTTTTTAAACTACATGCACAATTATTTGTGCTGGAAGTGCATGTGCTCTCTTTCATTTGGGACACAAAAAAAATGTGTAAATACACTCAATTAACCGATTGAGCTTGAAAAGAAAATATTGAACTGTCCGTGCTTGCACTTGCAGAGAGTTGAGATTTGCCCTCAACTTGGTTGGATACTTTAAAGTGAATTTTGAACTGCTGGGGGAGGAGGAAGCTGAATTAATCTAACAAATTCCTTATAGTGAATTATTTGTTCAACTGTTTAATAAGTAATTGAACTTAGGTGTTTGACTCTTCCATTTGGCTTCTGTTTTTTAAAGCAACATGGTCTTTTTATGGAATCAATGACTTTCATTATCTGGTCTCTTTATTTTTTACTGTGAGTTGATAGGTATCAAAGGCAAATGTACGATCATTGTGCTATTTCTTCACCTTGCCACATGGAAGGAGTCTTCCATACATTGCTTTCTATGAGACAGAGACAAAAAAGACCAACTGGGAAGTGGGGCCCCAGAGCAGCGCAGCTCAGCAGACAGCCGATTGCTAATGGCACCTGTATTTCAGTTTACAGTAGTGACTGCTAACAACACACACAGCGCACTCTGCTTGATTTTTTTTTTTAGCCCCCCCCCCATTCTTTCCCCCACTCCCACACGCTTAATTAGAAAATCTGATGCAGCCAGAGACGTTATCTGCCATACCGTGTGTGTTAGTGAGGAATGCATTCTTTGATGTTGCTGATAAGCTTTTCTGTGTTGTGGGTAGTTAATTGGTAGTGGAAAGGAAATGTCTGGACTAGTGTAAAAGGAAGCTTCCTAATTGTCTCTCATGCAGCTGGTCTCACTGGTTGATGAGCCAAGGTGTGGTATTGATGTAGCAGTGGTGAGGAGGTCCTGCCAATATTGCCCACCCCCCAGCAGAACTGTGCAGAGCACCTGCACCTTTGGAACCAGTTCTGAATTCTTCTCGTCTTTCATCTTTGTAAGGGAACAAAAATAGGAATAAAACACAGTTCTTCCCTAAACCTGGAGACCCAAATTTCCTGCCGGTATAAATCAGCACGTGCATGTGCACTGTAATCTCACCTCGGGTCATGCTAGTCCATCAGCCCTTTGAGAGCAGGGAATGTGGATGGTGAAGCATTTGTAAAATAGTGAACTAGTCAATGGGTTAGATGCTTGCAAAACTCAAAATAAGAACCTCAGTTTTATCTGAGGTTTGTTTTCTGCAACTTTCAAGCCTTATTTTGCCTTTCAGTCTTATTTTGCCTCTGCTGAATAGAAGACTTAGCTACTAAATTCTAGCTCCCCATTTACAGTCTTACAAACTGTAGTCAAATCTTGCTTTGTTCTTGTATTTTAACTAGACAGCGGAAGGATCATGATCTTTCTCTGGAGGGCAGGGCATATTTGGGGATTTTGGTTTTGGTTTGTTTAGCAATATTAGATCATATGCCCTTTTCTTAGATTTCTGTCTTTTTGCTATTATTGCTCACAAGACAACTTTCTTCATCCAGTAATAGATTACTGTCGTTGTGAAAGGTCCTTCTGTTCCTAATGAACTTTAAAATATCTGTCCTGGTTCTTTGGCTTTGTTGGCTATTGGTTTATTATGCCTTTTTGCTTCCCTTCTCCATCGTCTACAGTGTCTAGTTTCTGTTTTATACTTATCATTTTCACCTTTGTCTTTCTTCCGTTTATGTGCATTTGAAAAACTACAGATTAGTTTCACTTCCATTGTAAGCCTGGCTGCATTTCTGTAACCAGTGTGGGTTTTTTTGTGGTGGTTTTCTTATTTATTTAATTTTTTTTGAATCATTACACTGTGGCTTTTGGGGTACCTAATAAGATATTCTTAAGCTCTTGCCAATCGTTGTCATCTTTGCATCTTTTTTTTTTTTTTTTTTCTGGGTGAATTTGGCCCTAATTGTATTCAACTTCTTGAAACTGACCCTTAAAGAGCACCAAGTGGAAAGGTGACTGGTTTGAACTTTGTGCTGTGCGAGTGTAACAGATGTGATGGAGCCATGCTCACTTGTATGTGAACAACACTATAATTTTAATTCTGTTTCTATTCCTTCTCATCTGTCAAAATGATATGTAGTACAGGATGAAGGTCCTCAGTGAGACCCAAACACCTCCTCCCCCCCCCCCTTATTTTCACTAAATTATAATGATTGACATTGGTTATTTTCCTACCCACTCACCCCAATGTGGAACTAACAGAACTAGCTAATAATTGATGCTTATCTTGCTGGGAGTTCCACAGTGGCTTGGGTTAGTTGAAGGCCTCTGGCAGAGCTGTCAGGCCCAGTACTGACCCTCCTTGCTGTCTATCGTGTGTTGGTAGCACATGTGGTGTGCAGGCTGCTTCTTTTTCGGCTACCCTGGTGTGGTGAATGGATAGCAATTACATGAGAGTCCAGCTATTTAAAAGAGATCCAGAGCAGCTCAGAACAGATTTTCTGTGTTAAACAATTAGCTGAGTACTGAGACATTAACCAGATGTGCTACCCTTTGGGCCAATTTTTGCAGTCTGGTTCACAAATGTGTGGTAGGAGAGAAGATTCAACCTGTTTTCCCTCCTCTTACAGCAGCAAGGGAAAACCGTGATACTGAGAATGCCAATGAGGAGAGCCAGATGGTTAGCTATTCTTGGTCATGCGCCTTTCACAGTGTTGTGCTGCCCTTCTTGCTTTGTTCCCATCTGTATCTGCAGTGCTACGTTCCATGTTGAAGGGGTGCTGAAGCATCTAGAAAGCACGGGAACGCGACAGTGGAGAAAAACGCTGTTTTGTCCAAAATACCAGATTTGGAATTAAGGCTGAAGAGGATATAACTTCAGTGATATCTGGGAGGTTATAGTATCTGGGTGAGGCAGTGAAGTGTGAAGCACGATTTCCCTTACCACTGGCAGTAAGACTGCCCCAAGAGAGGCCACCAAACTCCTAGGCTCTGCCCCAAGGGTAATAGAATATATGAGAAAAGGGTTCATCCAGATTAATTTGTCTGAGAAGAGAGGCTGAGGAAGAGCTTTGCAGGGAAGGTCTTGGAAAGGACGGAAGAGAAGATAACTGAGGAAGCATTTGATTCTTTCCAATTCACCTGTCTGGTCTTTAGTTTGGGTAGAGGGATGCTACAGTACTGATGAGCAGGAATGTCCAATTCCACTTTCACTCCTTAGTCTCTGTGAAATAGGAAAGTAGGCAGCTCTGTTTGCAGGCTGTGAGGGAAGAATGTTACAGCCTTATTTGTGATCAACCTCAAACTTTCCTGTCGTGACAGAGTCTTAGATCAGTGACTGCACACACAGTTTGACAGGCCACACCGCTTGCAGGGTGTATGGTATGTGTATGGGACGATGACTTTTAGTAGTCTGTTCAGTACATAACTTTCCAATTTGAAATACAAATTGCTAAGTTGTGCATTGCACAAACTATTATTAATTTGTATTTCAGATTGCTAAGTACATACAGCTAGTAGCACGCATATACCACAGATTGGTAACTCTTGTTGATGTTTGAAAAAAATCACAAAAAATTACAACTGTCTTATAGGTTTGGCAGTCACTTAAGTGGATGTTTGAAGGCTGGAGTGGTGTGACAGTCCCTGCTAGGGCTGACAGTGTATGAGGAGGACTTTTGTATTTTATCTTTTTGTCTTTCCTGCTGCTACTGACTCATCCACTCTTTTTGCTGTCTGTTTACACTCATTTATATGCACTTACTCAGCTGACTGGTTAAGTTCCACCACCCACTTAACAACTGCAATGAATAATGTTTTAGGCCCAGTGTCTCACAAGTGCAGGCCCCTCACACATCAATGTCATTACTGGAATTGCTTTTACTGATAGCAGCCACGTGGCAGGTGTACAGAAAGCAGCCTGCAGAATGAGCAGCATGAAGAGCATTATTTATCAGGTTTGCTTAGAAAAAGTCATTTTGTCTGTTAGCATGAAAGCGTTGTGGTCCCCTTCCTCCTCCATTCTCTTCCTTCCATTGCCCGTGTCGCAACATGTGCTTTTCTAACTGTCTTGATTTTTCACATCATGGTTTCAAGTTGGGACTCCAGATGGGACTAGGTTGTGTCTTGCTGTTGCATAGAACCTTTGAAGAAGGTTCAAGGAATCTCTTGTGCTTTTGGATGAAGCTTCATTACTGTCACGTGCACCAGACCGGCCGGATTCATCTCTAGTCAAAAATGTACTTGTCTGCATTACTTCAAGCCAGTTGCTTTGCTTAAGCCATTGCTTAAAATTAAGCTCATTGATTTTTCTCTGAGGAAGGAGCCTTTACCACGTGTGCTACTGTGCCCAGAGACTTGACGGGGATGCGACTTATTGGACCCAGTCTGCACTTGCTTTATTCTGTATGACTTTAAGTTCCTTATGGGTATTGATGATTTATTTGGACTTTTGTTTTATTTTATTTTAACAAAGTACTTCTGCTTGCTTGGAATAATCACCATAATGAATCCAGTAAGCTTTTGTGACCTTAAAAAGGGTAACTGAACATTGGCACTAGATTTAAAAGGCGGGGTTGTGGTGATTGTTCTTAATTGAATCTGAAAGACAAAAAATACTTTAAAGATCTCAGTTGGCATATGACAGAATGCCCTCTTCTTGTTCTAGGTTGTATTGTCTCATTAAAATGCCCCCTTCCCTGTAATCACTATTTCACAGTTCAGCCATCTCCAGATACTGTGAAACAGCTGTGCAAAGGTCAAGTACAAGAGGGCAATGGGAAAAGAAAATGACACCACAGCTCCCAGGGTTTCCAACCACCCTGTTAACAAATTTACTGACACAGGGCATAATTTTTACTGACGCTGCCCATTTTTTACTGACACTGACTCTTAAGACTCCATAGGGAGCAGATGCTGACATCTCTCTTGACTTTGAAAAGCTCATTGCTGAAACAAAATGGTTTTATGCAAAGATTTACATACAGTGTCTAAACATTAAGCAGGGGATCAATAGTTCTTCAAGTCTGAGTAATGATCCCACATGGTAAAGCTACATTTTAATTAGTAAGAATGCATCCATACCTCATCTTTGTACTCTTTTTTCCCCTGTCTTGGAGGGAACCAGTGCATCCAGAGTTTGTTCAAGCACATCTCTGTTTCTTACCACATACTAGCCCAAGTCTCCTTGGGCTCTGATTCTGCTTTAAGACTTGTACAGACAGACCTGACGCCTTTATGACTTTTTAGTGAGACCAGTGGAGCTTGGTGCAGGTATCTGTATATCCTTGCAGATCTTACTTGAAAGATCAAGCCCTTGGTTAAGAGGTAAGGGTGCCTGGAAGATCTCAAAGGACTTGTTGCCTTCTGGATAGATTTCACTTATAATAGACCTCACTGTTCAGGAATAAGAGTTGTCTGTTTTAGCACCATGCTTAGCTTTTGTCTCCTTGGTCTCTCCAATTGTTTGCTGTTGACTTTTCAGTCCTACATAAACATGGTTTTGTCTGGTTCATCTCTTTAACCTGACCGCTAAACTGCTCTGTGTGGTGCACTTGCAATTTTTTTTCCCTTTTGCTGCTCATGTTCCCTCTCAGTTGTTGACTGTGACTGGAAAATAGGCATACAAAGCATTTTGCATTCTCTGAATGTACCACACAGTAATTCTGCTGTCTGAAAACTCTGTAATGTCAATAATTGATGCACTTGAGAAGTGGTAATTAAATTAGTTAATTATGCTGGTAAAATTACATGCAATTATGTGACTGCAGGGTATGTTTAGTAAATTAGGCTTTCCCATACTCACTACATATTGTGGTGCCAATTTTGTTCCTTGATGATTAGGTAGCTTTTGATACTTCTTAATTGATTTAATACCTGGATCTTCATTAGCCCTCGATTGCTATGCAATGTATGTCTGACATTTTTCTCTCTGATATTTCACAAAGTATCGTTCATCAAAAAAAAAATCAATCTATACATATATACATATTCCTGTCAGATGTTAAAGCATCAAGACTTCAGGAAAAATGCTCTCTTCTACAAGTGTCTTGCAGTGACTTGCCCACTAGTGTGAGATGCCAATCAACTAACTGTCCCTGGGAACCCTCTAATATAGAATGACTGATTTCATTTATGTTTCTCTTGAAAGATCCAAATAAATAGGTGTCTCAGGGAAGACTGGCACAGTGACAGCTGTTTTAATGACACCTGTTATCTTTGCGGAGAGCAGTGAAAGGTTATTAAAAGGTAACATTAATTCAAATAAAAATTTCAAGGGGGTCAGATTTGATTGTGTTTGGTGCATGAGTGGGGTTTGCTGTTCTTCATTCGTGCTTGCTCAATATTTTACATGTCAGAATCACCTCCCAGCAGATGGTTACCTTCATGCTGGCTGTGTTTACTGTCACAAACCTTTCCCAGATCTGCTTGTCTCCACACCCCATATTTCCCCCCACCAGCACATACTCCATTGCTGTAAAAAAGCATGCTTCCGACTATGATCCCTGTTTAGGGATGTTAGTGACAAACTGTACTAAAAGCTAAAAACCAGGTTATGTAGATTGAGTTATGGCCTTTTATTTCTGTTCACAGGGCAGAATCTCTGTAGGAGAAAGGAAAGGGTAGGGTGGAGCAATTGCTTGTTCTTTGGCTTTGGAGTCATGAAGCACATAACATTGTCTCTACCTGAGCTCAGTCCAGCAATGTGCCAGTATCAAAAGTAGCGGGATCTGAATGACAGAGTAGTTAAGTAACTAGACTGGACTGAACTGACCTGAGAAGAAAAGGTCCCACTACTGTGACGACTTTAGAAAATGATGGATGACTGTATCCTGTTGATGTAATGTTTCTGGGAACTTGATAGAAATATAGGCAGACAGGATCCTTGGTTTGTCAGTCAACAGTTTTGAGAGACATATACCCCGTCCCTCTGCAGTGCTGTTCACCGGGCTGCTGGGGAACGTGGAGCCAGCGCTTGTGACAGAACATGAAAAGTGCCCACGGTAAAGACGTACTTATCAGTGAACTAAGCATGCGGTGCTCAGAGAAATAACTCCTGAGGAAAAGCTTTTGGAGGCATCCAGGTAGCCTTGTCCGAGTTTTGCTTTTTAAAGCAAAACCAGCTTTCCTGTATTTATTTATCTGTGGCTTCTGTGGCAGCTTTATGATGGCTTTAATATTAACCCAGGGAGAGTCAGTCCACATTGCTTCTGTTTGCTTTGTTCAGACCTTTACTGTCTTTTCCTTTTTCCTGCTTCTTCTCAACAATGTTTATTACATAAATTCTTTTTCTCTGTTCCCCCCCGCCCCCAAACTATAGTTTTGGCTGAGTATTTATATGGCAAGTGTGCAGCTTAGGCGTAAAATTTTACAGGAGAGAATTTCCAGCATTTTCAGAGTGCTCAGTAATGTCTGGAGCTGGCAAGCTGGCTGGCTTCTTAAACTCTATATATCATGGCTCTTCAGAGTTGTTGGTCTTGGGGGCTGAGGCTGTGTTGTTTGCAAGCACAGGGAAACTTCTGAGAAGAGGGAGTCTCCGTTTGTCCAGACTTCTAAATTAGTGCTTATAGGGAAGTTCCTGCCTTTATGAATACAACAATGTCACACATTCTTGAGCTGATTCTGTAATTTTCAAGCTCACAGTAAAACTGAAGTTAACTGGGTACTACTGGGTGTGAAGGGTTTCCTATATACTTGCTCCAGCAGCAAGAACTGTGGTTCTGTTTAAGAGGCTAACCAGGTATTTTGAAAGACAATAGTTGTTCTGTGAGGAGAACTGCTCTTAAAATATGAAGGACTAGACCCAATTAGAAGGAAAACAGTGAAGAAATGTGCAGATTTAGATGGCAAAGCTCTCTCCTAAGGATATTAGCGGGATGGAGAGAGAGAGAGCGAGAGAAGACCTCCTGCAGGCATGTAATGGTCTTACCAGTGAGTCTGTTAAAATACCACCTGCTTTGCCTGGCAATCTCTGATATTCAACAACTTTGTTCAGATTTCCATGTTTGGGAAGGTGCTTGAATATTGAAAAAGAAATCTAAAATAACTGTAGGAGAGCTGGGGATGTGCAGAAGTTTCTTGCCTTTTTTTCTTTAGTGGGGACAACTTCCACCTGGCTCTTGCAGTCTTCTGAAAGCAGTGCATTCAAAACAACCTATCTTTATTTGGCACATTTGTGCTAGCGAAGCTGGCGTGCTACCTCGTTAGCTGGCGTAATGCCATCCCAACAGATGGACAGGAGTATAGGCAGCCAGGAGACCATGTACAAGCATCAGTATGTGTGTTGAGGGCAAGATCCCCTAGCCAGAAGTGTTGAAATGCTTGTCTGTCCTGTGTTTCTGTGCTTGTGGCCAAGATGATGTACCAGCCCTGAGTGGAATTGGCTGCACCAGTATAAGCTATTCCTTCACCTCCAAGGCAGGAGTTGCTCTGGCCATGCAGAATTTGGGTTACTATTCCACCAGGTATTTCTGTGGGATCTCCAGAGATTCCTAAAAACCACTAATGCTTTCTACATAGCAAACAGTTTGAAGTGTGGTGGGGCCACCTTTTATAGAGTCATACGTGCAATAGGTCATACTCGTAACAGTCTTGAAGAACAAACAGAGCTCCATCAAGGGTGACAAAATCAGAGGTGTAAACGACCAAGTCCAGTTCTGCAAAATTCATTGTGCCAAGATTTCTGCTCAGCTTGGAAAGTGGGCAGAGCTTGTCTGTAGATTGCCACAGAAAATCATTGTTAGACTTCTCTGGACATCTTTCATGCTGTTTGTCTTTGCCTGAAGAGACAGCATTTTCCCAGTGGGACACACAAAACCACATTTGTTAACATTAGGTGCTTTTGTAAATTCAAGTAGTTACTTGGTTGCGTTTATGGAATCAAAGACAAAGAAGAACAGATTCATCTAATGCATAGTCTAAGGGGTGGAAGGAAAGCCATGCCTCCATAAGATGATGGCACTTGTTGAACTCTAATCAGCTTTAAATTTGGGATTCGGGTAGTGGATGTATAGTTTGGGAATGGCTACTTTTGTTTTAGTTTGAATTTGCTTTGGGTGCTGTAGGGTAAACTGAAAAAAAATCCCTGCTCATAACTGAAATGAGCACTTATTTGTAAATGTCTTGCTAACTAAATTGGTTTAAATTTACCAGGGTTAAACTGTAATCAGACTCTAAATATAGACTCTTTCTAGACTCCTGCTTGAATTTACTTCATTTAAAGAACTGGCAACCATTTCAGAAGAGTTGTATGCTGTTTTTAAAACCATACAGAAGACACTGATAGAATGCTATGAGGCAGCCCACAAGGCGTTGAGATCTGCAGTTCAGAGGTCTGCACAGTTGTGAGTAAAGGCAGGCAGCGGTATTAGCAGTAGATTTATGAAACCAGTGCTGTAGTATTTCATATTTGGAAAATTATCTTTGCAACCATAAAGACTGTGTGCTTAAGTTTTCTCCTCCATCAACAAAGTCTTAGAGTCAGCTTTTAGCTAAAATATTTCCACGTGGAAAAGTCTGTCTTGCCATAAGTGACTAGATGAGCATTTTTGTCCCAGCCCTGCTAGGGTCAAGGTCTGCTTTGGTATGTACTCACCATGTGATATCTCTTCCTCACTGTGTGCTAACAGACATTTTAGGATAACTTTGCATGAAAGACTTGTAATTATATTCTAATTTTAGCAAGTGGAACTAGTGTTGAAACGGCAATATTCACATTTGCACATAAGCAATGCAACAAATGAATTTGTTCCCTTTAAACACATTTAAACATAACACCCGATATCTCCTATACTGAATAGCCATTGGCAGTCTGAATTGCAAAGTTCTGCAGATAAGCTGGCAAAGTCACTGATCTGCGTCAGGATCACGTTTGTTGGACAAAATATTAAATGAATTGGTCCCAGTTCACTTCCAAATAGGTATATGTGCATAGGTAGTGGAAATGTCTGTTGGCCTACACCTAGCCTCGCTTTTCTTGGAAGAAAGGTTGTCGAGACATCTGTTAGACTGGAGAAGAGAAGGCTCGGGGGGCATCATATCAATGTATATAAATACCTGAAGGGAGGGTGCAAAGAGGACGGAGCCAGGCTCTTTTCAGTGGTGTCCAGTGACCGGACCAGAGGCAACGGGCATGAACTGAAACATGGGAGGGTTCTCTCTGAGCATCAGGAAATGCTTTTTCACTGTGAGGGTGACCGAGCACTGGCCCAGCTTGCCCAGGGAGGTGGTGGAGTCTCTCTTCTTAGAAATATTCAGAAGCCACATGGACGTGGTCCTGAGCAACCTGCTCTAGGTGGCCCTGCTTGAGAAGGGGGGCTGGACAAGATGACCTCCCCAGGTCCCTTCCAACCTCAGCCCTTCTGTAACATAAATCTGATTGCTGTTGAGATTGAATTCAAATCATGTGTGCCAGACCTCTTGGCCGAAGGGAATTTAGTTTGGGATTTGTGGTTTTTTTTTTCCCCCATGCCTCTTGGTTATCTGTAGAAGGTAGTGAGCAGTATTTGTATTCATCTTATCAGCATACTTCCTTTTTTCTTCAGGAAGTGCTCAGGATCAAAGTATTGGAGAGCAGTTGTAATGTACTCAGCAGTTCCTTGCTTCTCTATTAGTCCTGTTAGCGTTTTTTTTGTAACGCAGGTCCTTTCTGCTGTGAAGGCACAGGAGAAAAAAGCTGTACCTGTGATCTCCCTGATAACTCCTTCCAAGTGTCACAACTCCCTGTATGGGGCTATTTGGGTGTATCCCAGTGAGAAGTTTGGATCTTTGTGTGATAATAGCCTCTGTTCCAGTCTTTCACCATGGAGAGAAGAGTGCCTTGCTCCCTACTCCACAGTCCCCTAGTGTGCATGTATCCATGCAGATTTCACGGCTTTCACTCTTTGGATGCAGCTTCACAATCTCCGTATCCCAGGTTAATCAGTCTCCCTCCTTCATCCCACTGCCATTCGCAAACTGGGTTACGGTGATAGGCTTAACTATACTTGAGACCTGCTAGAAGCTTTCCTTGGGAGCCTGCAATGTGTGCCTGATTAGGTTTATAAGGACATGGTAGTAGTCATGCGGGCTTCAAGCAAAGGTCCACCTATCAGAGAATCATAGAACTGCTTAGATTGGAAAAGACCTGCAAGATCATCTAGTCCAATCATTTAACCTAGCACTGACAAGTCCCCCCCTTGTCCCTAAGCGCTACATCTACACGACTTTTAAAAACATCCAGGGATGGGGCCTCCACCACTGCCCTGGGCAACCCG
>JAVKLA010000028.1:21735924-21775075 GCA_034782735.1 Sagittarius serpentarius | reverse complement strand
GCCTTCTTGGCCACCTGGGCACACTGCTGGCTCACGTTCAGCCGGCTGTCAATCAACACCCCCAGGTCCCTCTCTGCGGAGCAGCTTTCCAGCCACTCCTCCCTAAGCCTGTAGCATTGCCGGGGATTTTTGTGGCCAAAGTGCAGAACCCGGCATTTGGCCTGATTGAAACTCATATAGTTAGTCTTGGCCCATCGATCTGTCTCATAATACCCTCTCCAGTTGAGGCTGCAGGTGGGTTGTGTAATGAAGAGTAAGAAGAGTGCAGGGATGTGTGTATGATACTTCACCATAATACCCCCCATCTCTGTCTGGCTCTCCCTTAGCTGGAAATGTTTCCTGTGGCCTTACTGACCCTCATTGGATCTATCTTCCAGAAACTTACCAAGTTTCCCCACTAGCTTTTAGTATCTGCAGAATCCTTTGGCAAGGAGTTGTATGTGCTTCCTCTCTGTGGTGTGCAGAACCATGTTTTCATGTGTTGAACCTAGCTTTTATTAACTTTTTTTTTTCCCCACCTCTATTTTTCTAAAGAGGGAGAGAATGTGAGAGAAAAAAACCATGAATGAGTCCTGTCCCTTCTGTCGTGCTTGTGATTTTACCGGCCTGTGTTTATTTTATCTCCCTCAGTTTGGTAGTGGGTTTTTTTTTTTCCCTAGATTGAATTACTGTCAGTAGTACTTTCCAAATGGAACTATCACCTACTTGTCAAGGTTTTTATAAAAAATGGGCAGGAAAAGGATGAAAATGTAGAAAAGTTTAATATACCCAGGAATCTGGCATGTGTGAAGTGTTAGTCATCTGTCCTGATGCAAACAGGACAGGGACTCTAACAGGGAGTGTAGTGATATTGGGAGAGGTTAACTGTTTTAAACTGGAAGAGGGTGGATTTAGATTAGATGTAAGGAAGAAGTTCTTCACCGTGAGGGTGGTGAGGCCCTGGCACAGGCTGCCCGGAGAGGCTGTGGCTGCCCCCTCCATCCCTGGCAGTGTTCAAGGCCCGGCTGGACGGGGCTCTGAGCAACCTGGTCTGGTGGAAGGTGTCCCTGCCCATGGCAGGGGGGTTGGAGCTAGGTGGTCTTTAAGGTCCCTTCCAAGCCAAACCATTCTGTGATTCTGTGAAACAAACACTCTTTTTTATTCCTCTCTTTTCTCCCCCACCCCCTTCCTTTTCTTCAGGAGATCTTTTTATGATGCCTTGGATAACTTCTCTGTGTGCAAGTTCTGACTGAGGCTTGGGAAGAGCGTCTTCCCAATTAACGACATAGCCACTGTTTTTCTAATAGCTTTTGTATTGTTAACCCAGAAATGTCTTATCCCTGGCTGTATTTTAATTTCCCACTGAGTCTTTTTTGACAGGGAGAGTTCAATTTCGCTTTTTCTGGCCAGATAGAGATTCAATGTCACGCAGATAAATTCAAAGCGTAAACAGTAATGCACCCTACTTTTTACAGACTTGTCCTTTTCTGGGTACATGATTTGGCATGCTAATTAACTAGTCAGGATTACTCTTTGCCTACAGTATACTCTACACCATTACTTGCACTGATAATAAGATCACTTGTATATCCTTGAACCAGAAAGAGAAACTGGTTAGTTAAATATAATCTTCTGTACAGACCTGTGGGGTACCAAACAGATTTCACAGACTCATCCCAAGTCCACTTAGGTTCATAAAGCCCCACATACACTGCAACCAAACATGCAGTAGAGTACTAGTGCATACTAGTTTGCACTAGTATGTGTATACTAGATATTAAATCCTAACAGTAGGCTTACTAGTAGGCTTTCTACCAATATATTCTCATTGTTTGCATTTTACGTTTGAAATTATAATTAGTAGCAACAGGTGCAGACTAGATTCTCCCTGCAGAAAAATAAAATGCAACTGGGTAGCTAGCAAGGAAAAGGAACACAGGTATCAGAATGGTAAATGGAGCAGCTACAGTACAGTTGTCTGCTGCATTGGCTGTGGCTCTCCTGAGCCATCACAGCTTGTCCATTATTTGTATTGAGTTCAAAGATGGTTCCGTTAGAAAGATGGACTGCAAGTCCTCCCCACAAACCAAAGACACTTGTTTACTCTTACAGCTCTCCTTTCATCTCTGTTACTTAATGATTCTTGGCTTTTCCCTCTTTGTTGTCTTCACTGTCATGTTAATGCAGCTGATAGTGAATGCTGTCATCCTTTTCACGCCAGTCATCTTAGGTTTGGGTTATTGAGCACCCCACTCACAGTGACTCCAGGATCAGACATTTAGCTGTTTAGCAGCAATGTGGGCGCATTGCAGTAGCTTTGATGCATTGGCTGGCTGTTTCATCATTTAGATAACCTTTTCTCTGCTTGCCACTGCTCTAATATATGTGTTCAGCCTGTTGGAGACCTGTAAATATGGTTTACTACTTTTTTTTTTTTTTTTTTTTTGGTCTGAGATTTGGTACAACTGGTTTTCTGTCACTTAGATTCCTTACGTGAGTCCTGCCTACTTTATTGATTTCTGATGGGAGATACAGAAGGGAAGTCTAGGCAGAGGGTTTTGAGTAGATCAAGGTTATACAGTTCAGAGTAAGTATAACGTCTTAGTTTGCCACTGCAGTGGAACAAGTGGCAGAACTGTTTGCATGAAATTGTGGTGCCTAGGGCAACTATATATTTGAGGCTTAACCTAGTGCTGTCCCAGAGGCTCTGCAAACTGGAATTTGGATGCTGCTGCCGTGCTAATATATTACAGTGATACCTGTGTAAATGGGTGAGTCAGATGACAAGTACCTTGGATTCTGTTGGCTTTGACAGGGAGAGAGAAGAGATGGAAATCTTGCAGGGTGAGGTCTCTAGGTAGGGTCACTGGGCTGGTATTTAATATTTTGTCTGGGTTCTGGTGCCACCAATCCCAGATACTTAAAAGGTCTTAAGTTAATTCTCCAAAAAGTTTATGTTGTGAGATGCAGAAAAACAAAGCAAATTATTAAGTGGTAAGGGAGTTTTATGTTCTGTTTTAAAGTCTCTTCTGGTTTTTGAGTTTCAAAGTCATGATTTTAAGTGGTGTGGGTTATTTTTTTTGTTGGTTTTTGTTTTTGTTTTTTACACCACTGTTAGTTTTAAAGAGAAGTTTGGGGCCTTGCCTAACTGCTAACTTTTAGGAGCTAGAACTTTAATCAAAGTATCAAATATTGTAACACTTATGATTGAAGTCACCACAGCTGGCAAGACTGGGCTTTCTGATTGCCAGTTTATTTTATAGGCATGATCAATTGTAGTAGGTCATCTAAAATGCTGTAAAAAATAATACTAAATTGTATGTTCTTTCAATCTGTTACAAAGTAGTTGAGAAACATGCTGTCAATCAGCTATACCTATTGAACATGTCCAGCCAAACCCCAAATGTGTTGTTATACATGTTAATCTGTTTGTACTTGCAAAGAGAGTGTATATATACAGAGTATTAGAGTGTGAGCTCTCTGTGCGTATTTGAAAAGATTTTTGTTGCTTTGCATAAGGAATACTTTTATTTTACAGTGCATCAAAAGTAACCCTAAGTAAGCCATATAAAGGCATATCACATCCTTCGACTTTGTGACTCACTTATTTCTTGATTATACGCCAAACACAAATTCCAGTTCCTTGTGTTTTACTTACAATAACATTAGTGTTTAATTCTACAGACTCAATCAAAGCTACACTTAATATAAAGAAAACAAATTCTCTGTTTTATAGCTGCATTAAATACTTTCCCCTAAAATGGTTTAGGGGGGTGGGTTTTTTTTATTTATGGATTTTTTTCACAAAGCTAGAGACTTTGTTTTGGTTTTAGTACTCTGTATTTATAGACGTGGAATGATCATTTTCTGGTTGATTTCACATTGAGCTCTCAAAACTAGTTGTAATAGTTCCATGCTCTTCCAATCTTTTTCTTTCTATCACTGCTGTTACAATATATTATGCTTTATATTCTTAAGCTATTAACTCTGAGCTCAGTTAATGATTTGTTGGTGGTTTAAGGGAGAGTATCTGGGTTGTTTGTATTGGTATTAGCTTTTATTTTTTTTAAGAATGGCAAATAAAGAATTCCAATAGTGGGGAAAAAAATAGCACGGGGTTTGTTTCATGGGGCTTAAATAAGATGGGCCAACACGCAGTGTAGCGACCTTGACCTATTTTTGGTTTTGTTTTCTAATTTTTTTGGGGGGCCAAATGCTTGCATGGTTTTTGGTGGTTAATGATGATTTGCTTTTTCTTGGAGAGGTGCAAAGGATAAATGGAATTTTTTTTCCTTGATACCTCCTCTCCAGTGTTCTAGGAAGTTTGCAAGTTACTTGTGGGCTGTTTTCATTGATCTTTGCACCCAGTTCAATTTAAAGGTCCAAAATCAGAGACTCTGAACATCTCTGCAGGCTGGGGATGTAGGATCTGCTTCCCAGCAGGCACTGGAGTGTCTTAAGTCCCTGCTCAGCACAGGAACAACTGAGCAAGCCAGGCGTCCCACTGCAGAAGCAGAGTGCTTTTGGGTCCATGGGCATGACAAACAAGAGAAAGAAACCTGTCTCCTCGCAATAACTGAAACCCTGGTCTTGATTTTTTTATCAGGTTTTGAAAGGGGGTAGCGGTGGTGTGGTGGTCAGAAGTGACCACTTTCCTTTGCCCTTCCTTTACCCAAGACATACACACACATGCACACTGACTTATAGGAACAGAGGGTGAACAGAAGCTACATTGCCATAGCCTATCTGGAAGCATGAAGCATGATTATACTAGAGAGCCAGTTGGGTTTGGTCTGTGGGATGATCTCTAAGCAGATGATGGAGAGAGGGGGTAAAATAAAGCAGGGAGGGGAAGATGAGGAATGGAAAGAGGGCTGCTTTGCCACCCTCATATTGTGCTTGTTCATGAAGCTTCACTTTGTAAGGAGCAATCTCTTTGTTGTTCCTAGACTCCCAAAATGATGTGATCATGTATGACAACATTACACCTGAAATGGTGCAGGACCCAATGTCCTCTAAGCATCCTCAATTAATCATTGTATCCTAGGTTGGGACAGTTACTGAGATGCTGCCTTGAGGCTTGCTGAAGTTTGTTGTGTTTTGACCATGGGTAGCAGCAAGTGCCTCATACGGAGTTCCTTTGTTAAATAAGGACCTAAATGTGCTCCTGTGTCCAGTGCCTCATTTACCAGATGCTATTTAAGTTTCCCTCTTAGCTCCACTTTCTCCACAGGACAACATACCGTCTATCCTTTCTTGCTCTGAGACTGACTGCTACTTTATTGCCTTAACTAGGTGCTGGTCTTCCTTGTTTGTTGGCAGGGCTCCTGTTTTCTAATGTCTAGTTTCTTCCTTCTCTTTAGCAACTGTATATGCACAGAGTATTGTCACAGCTTTGAGATGAAGAAAAGAAATTTTTGGATAGACCAAACTGAGAGCAGAGCTGTACTGAGCTGCAGACTTGTCTTTGCTTTCTGCTTGAGGAGTTGGATGTCGAGGGTTTTGTTCGGCTTGTGATAATTGGTACTTGCTGAGTATGTGCTTCCATGCAGCAAAATAACCCAAATAGTGATATTTATTGATTATTTTTACTTATACTGAACTGGTCAACATGTGAAAGTCATATAAGAGCACAGGTGATCAAATCAAAGGTTTCATCTCAGATTCCCTGTTGCTGACGATACTATTCTGAGGAGTGTGGTTTGAAGGACAAAACCTCTGAGTTGTGGCCCAAACTGGAGAAGATTTTGCAGTGAATGGTCAGAAGAGCACACCACAAAAAGGCAAAGGCAGAGGGGAGAATGGGCTGTTGAAAGGTCTGATTTTTGGCTGATGGATTTACAAACAGGTAGAGCAAATGAGCAAAACCTCAGAGCAAGACAAAGAAGACAGTGTCCTTTACTGCAGCCGGTGTTTTGGCACTCCTCTTTCTTCTCATTACCAGAAGAATAATTCCATGAAATGCAGGTTTTCTGCTGAATTCCTCCAGGATCTGGATCTAAGTACACCTGGGTAGGATTCTTACCATTGCCTACTGTACCCTGCTGCTTTTGAAGAGAGATGCTCTTCCTCTCCACCTGCTGCAAGTATCCCATATGTGATGAACATGCACCTGGAGTAGTACGTACATTGAGTTACTGTCTATTGGCTTCCCACTATGAGCAACCCAAGGAAAGATTACAGCTTTTTACCTGTGTGGGTTTTCTTTCCATCCTTCAGGTGGCTACAGAGATGATGTTTGTGCAGGTCTTCCTTTGAGTCAAAATCTGTCAACTCAAATATATATATAAAAAAATATATATAAATCTATATATAAAAATCTATATATTATACATATAAATAGATATTAACATGTATTTTATATATAAATACCTCTGTATATAAAATATCTATAAATCTCTATATGTGTTTTTATATATATAAAAATATATATAAATCTCCCTATATATATTTATATTTAAACCCCATAGTGCTGTCATAGAAGAACCTTTGCAGTTAAATGTTTTGAATTGGGAAACAGTTGAGATATCTGGCCCCGTCTTCCAAAGTCACTAAAGTTTATAAATTGTTTTCATGTTAGATATGTGTAGATATGGATCTAGTCCTTGTTGCGCTCTTCTAGGGCTTTGTTAAACTGCTAAACATAAGAGTGCTCAGGCAGGATTTAAAGTCTAGTGCTGTTTCCAAAGCAGAGCCACCAAGGGTTTACTACTCCCATACAAAAATGTTGCTGTAGGTGATGTTTTGTCAATGGGAGAAGATATTACAGTGCTGTTTCCTGGAAGCACTGAAATCTATCTATTATATAACTGTACTTTCCCCACCTTAGCAGTCTCTTAGCATCATGTCTTTTTTTTTTTTTTAAATTCTATTATTACAGCTGGATGATACCTTTTATTTGACAAAGCATCTCTCACATAGTATCTGCCATCGCTCCAGGGATAAATAGGGTAGCATAGGCAGTCTGGTGTAGGTGTAGAGGTAACTACATCGAGTAGGAAATGGAAAGTGGAGTGGAAGCAGAGCACTTCATGCTTCCCTGTCTGAGTAGCCTTTTGCAGTCAGGACATCAGCAGAGGTACCAAGGCAAACAGCAAACAATAGTGGAAGAGGAGAGAAACTGAGGGGAAAATAAGGTGGAGAAAAGAGATTTTGTGGGAGGAGGAGTTTGCTTTTTGCTGCTGTTGTTGAGTTCTGTTTGTGTGGGTGGATTGCTGAATTACAAAGCAGGTGTAGGGAGAGTTAAGGGAGAGAAAGTTTTTGCACAGTTAGGGGTGAGAGTGTGTGAAAGGACGGAAGGAAAAACCAGTACCTGTTGAATACAGGGTCCACAGTTCACAGGTTGGCAAGAGTAAGTCCATGAAGGGTTTTTAAAATAAGGAAGTCGGTTTTGATCTGAATCACATAATGAAGTGAAAGCCAGTGGAATTGTCCAGCACTGCCAAATCCAGGTATTCAAAGCTCATGAGTTTTCTCGTCCTGTTCTATTATGATATCTTGAAATTGGCCTAAATGTCACAAAACTTTCAAAAAAAAATCTTGAGTGATTTTTATTTATTTTTTAAAAAACTTTATTCTTTCTTTTCATCCATATTTGTCAAATTTCAGCTTTTTCTGAGACCTTGCAGAGAACCAAAGCCAGCAGAAATACTTATGCTCACATAGTCTCTGGCGTCTTAATTTGATCTGGCAGATTCAGCTCAGATATTACACTGATGACTTTCTAAATATGTCATGTCATAAATTATTTGCCAACGGTATTACTTTTGTTTCTCTCTTCAATTTATGCAGAATTTTTCATCATCCTTGATTAAGGCAGGTGTGATTTTTTTGTTTTTTTTTAATATATTGAGAGAATAGTCTACAGCACAAATTTGTTTGTGGTCTATTTTTAATAGTCAGCCTCTGCAGATTCAGTGTAAGACTCTGGAAGTGTGCAATGGCTGAATGGTTCCTAAGCTATCATCAATAATGTTGATCTATGCTTGGTTTATTTTTTTTATAATGTTAGTGCAGGCAGCATGCTGACAGAATATAGACCCCTTCACAAGCTGTCCAGGTAGTGAACCTTTTTATAAATGGGAGTGGTATGTGGTTATAGAGTTCTGTAGTAGCACGTCTGGAGAGACGGGCAATTCAAATGCAAAGCACTTCTGGCTTTTTTCAGCAAAGATGTCTCTATGCAGTGCATCAGACTCTCTGCAGCAAGTTTTTAACTAGCATATCAAAGTCACCTTGCTGCTTTTGTTTCTGAAACAGTAGTGATAACAAATCACAGTGAGGATAAACCTTTTCCTTTGTGTGTGTTACATCACGTAGCATCTGTTGTTCCTAGTTTCCCATTTTGACCTGTGTTTTGATAGGAAGCCTCCCAAAATCCATGTACAAAAACCTGGCTGTAGTTGCATTTCTTAGGGCAAGCTGTGTGCGCCTTTCATTGGTCCTGTACTAACTACAGGAATGACTGCATGAATTCCAAATGTACATTTGGCACAGGCGCGAAACCTTTGACTGTGAAGTTAAACCCCCTGCTCCATTTAAAAGGCGGGCGGAGAAGAAGGAGGGGGGAAAAAGATATTTTCCACGGTAACTTGAAAATTAAGTACTTTGTTCTTGGTCTGTTCTGATTTCCCTTTGAAATAAAGCCTTAGAGCCCAAGCTATGAGTCTCCTGGTTCAGCAGCAGCTCTATTTCTCAAGCACAGGCTGCTTGCCAGCCTTGCAAACTAAAGAGGATTTGGGAACCCAGAAGTCCTGGATCATCTGTGCCGGTTGTGAGATGTCATAGAACTTTGGGTTCTAATGTAGCGCCAAGAATGGGGACAGAAATATACTGATGTGCAGGGCAGGCAGCAAAACCAGCTCCAATTGAGTTAATTTGGGGGCTAGAAGCCAGTCTCTGCCTTCGTTTTTGCTCCTTGCTTCTCAGCAGGGCTGGTGAAACCACACTGCTTCTGGTACTTCATTGTGCCCTGTAGGCAGAGAGTCCCAGCTAGTGCTGAGCTTCTCGGGCCCGCGGAGCTGCTATGTTACCAGCTCCGCGGCAGCAAGCCTGCAAACTCTCAAGTCCCTGACTTTGGATATGATTTGACTGTGAAAAAGATTGCCATAAGGCATTGCTGAGGCCAGAGGATTTAGCAGGATTAAACAGGGGATTGAATGCTTTTGTATAAATAACCAGAATATTCAGAATTATGGTTGTTAATGCTAGCAAACATTTTAGGTGGATATAAAAACCTCAAGCTTTAGGGTTTAACTTTTAGGGATCATGACAAAAATCCCTTCTAAGGGGTGACAAATCCCAAATCTTACCTCTAACAGGTTTTCTTGTCTCTTTTTCTAAGATGCTTGGTACATGGCTCAGGGCAGAGGCAGGATGTTAGAATAGACGGGTCACAGGTAAGATTCTGTGTGTCACTGTTTATCTGTCTCCAGTGGCTTCCTCTATGCTTACTCACCATGAAGACTTTATTTATTTGCAAAGCATTATCCAGCATTACTAAGGAGAGACGTGCATGTGAGTAAAGTGTACGTTGGCGTGAGCCCCTCTCGTTAGTTGGACAGCACCAGCAGATGCTCGCTGGCTGTACTTGTTGTTCCAGTAATCGGGCATCTTCACAGAAACATGTCAAAGAGTGGCAAGGAAAAGAAAAATCTCACCTTTCATTAGATTTGCTCCTGTGGGCTGAAGTTATGACTCAGCTTTCAAGCATGAAAAACACCCATAGTACCACACCTCCCTGGCAAAGCCAGGTGTGTGAGCACTCCAGAGGCTTATTCTTGAGGGAAACACTGGAAAGGCACTCGTTCTCCGTGCCTGAATAACATCTAGTCTTGTTACCTCAGGCATTCTTCTGTCCAGCCCTGTTAGTAAAAGAGCGTCATACAGAACTGTTGCTTTGCTTGCAATAGCATTGCAGCACATAAAATAAAGGTCAGTAGCTGTGACCTAAAGAGCTTAACAAGAGAGAGCACAGATTTTGAAAGCAAATGGGCTTTAGTCAATGGTGCCCCGTTCTTATCTCTTTAGTGCAACTGAAAATTTTCCATCATCCCTTTCCCAGTTTATGGGTGGGAAACTGAACACACTCAGGGAAAGGAAATACTGGAGACCCCTGTGTAGTCTAGAAGTGGGGCTGGTGGTAGGGCTGTGCCTGTTATGGCCTGCTGCCCTTAAAAGAAACAAGCAATGTTCTTCAGGATTTCATACGTGCAGATGGGCTCCCAGTTCTAATCCTTCATGTTTTGTTTGTTTCTGATGATCTTCTTTTGAGCTAGGGTTCACTGTGGAAGTACTGAAGGATCACAAAAACATTCACTTTATAGGATTGCCAGACAGGTTTTGTGCTTTTAATCAGTTAAAGTAAACATCTGGTTCTTTGAGAGATGGTTCTACTAGCTCCCGAACTGTGAACATGGGCCAAATGTCCTCAAACTAGGTGGAAAAAGACTTATAAAAGGCAGAATTAATGAGATCCTGTAGTCTGCGCAAGGCTCATTGACTTGCCAGATCCTACATAACCAATGATTTAAGCAGCTTGAATTACAGAGGCACTATCAGTGCAAGTTGCAACTTTATTATGCCTGGTATGAGTTGCTGCATTTTTTCATCCTTCATTTAATGAAGGATGCTTTGAAGTTAGAAAGCGCTCTGGAAAGTTCTAAGCAAGTGAAATGCTGTGATTCCTGCTAAAACTCTGATTTCAGACAAAACTTTTTCTGTATAAGACAGAAGAATGCGTCCAGGCATGTTTTTTCTTCCTCTTCTGTTCTCATGAATGAGAAAGAAAGGATATTGCAATGTTTAATACATATGCAAGACTTCTACCTGCCTACAAGAGCAGGGAGATGACTTACGCTGCTGTTTGTTCTGCTACACCACAACTGCAAAAGTTACACTCCTTTCTTTGTCTTTTGTCCCCTGAGATCAGTGGTTAGGTGTCCATGACAGTCACATAGTTGAGCGACACTCAGATAAAAAGCTCCAAAGCAGAATCTTCTCTTTATTGTAATTCCTTTAGCTATCCCTGCTCACAGCAAAAGCTGGGGGAACTTTAGCAAGACTTATTTTTTTTATTGTGCTACTCTACATTAAAGTGTATCTTCAGTGCCAAAAGGGACATCCATTGACATCTAAGCATATTTCCTTCAAAGTGGCTCTTTGTAAGCATACCTACTTATTTCTGTCATCTTTATCGGCTCCCTCTGCATGAGCAGGGAATGCAATCTTCCCTGCTTTTACAGGTCAGGAATTTTAAACCCTGTGGGACAGCACACAAATGCACTCTCTGGGATAGCTAATGGCTTTGTTCTGTTGCTCACATGAAAAGCTATTTTGCCTTGATTTCAGACTTTGTTCTAGGAGATGCTCATTCTAGTAAAAATGACAAATAATGCAAACATTTTTCTTTTGTGCAGATTCGTTAATGGGCCCAGGCCTCCCAGTTAACTGCACTGCTGGAAGTAAAGGGGGTATCCCGCTTGCAGAATGATGCTGGGATTAGCAGCTGAAGGATAACTCCCAAGTAGGCAGTTTCTTCTGTCCAGTTGAACTACTTCTGAAATAGGAAATCATGTGTTGATTTTATTTCATATGCAAACGTGCCTAGGAGGATTCTAGCTAGAGCTCATTTGTGCACATTTTCTAATTGTCCATGTAGTTGTTGGAGTGATGTTAGCCAATAAAAGGGTACAAATAGTTTCCTAATTGGACAGTTGGACTCTGATGCATCAGAGTCATCTTTTGCTTTTAGCATCTCTGTTGCTAATGTCCAGTGCCATTCCTAGTTTCACATTCATTTCAGATTTCACAGGCTGTAGCTTTCTGAAAACGTCTCTCTTCCAGAAGTGTCTGCAAGAGCTTTGCTAAGGGCTTGATTTGCTGGATCCAGGTCACACTGATGTGACATGTCTGTGTTTACAGATGTCCAGGAGAACCCCTCCAGTGAGGTGATGCAGGCAGATGAGAGTCAGGGCAGCAGCTCCTTAGACCTTTCTCCTGCGTGAACTGGCTTGTCTAGTGCAGGTGTGGTTCAGCGTGACCTGGCTGTCACACTTGCAGTTTCAGAACTCACCTACCTGCAAGGATCTCTGTCCTGGTCTTTCCTGTGCAGTGTTGACATACCCTAAGCCAAAATGCCAGCAGCTCTTTCATTATAGAGTATGATACTAAGCCCATTGGCTAGTTTTATGCTTTTACAACCATTCATTAGGTTATATAATAAGTAATAAACTTTTCTGCTTGGTTGAATACTTAAGTAGATACGTTCTCTTGCAGTTTATGATGCTAAAATTGCTAGCCAATTTTCATGAACCTTGTGTACAGTATCGGAGTTCTGTGGGTAACACATCCTGTAGTTCAAATAGTATAGTGTACTGGTATGAATGGTATTCCAAGGTGCATGAACTGGTATCAAGTGTTCTCTGCTGCGAAAATATATATTCTCTTTTGAAAATATATGTACAGCTATGACATCTTTGACCTTTATTGCTAAGTGAGGTGGAACGATGCTCCCTCACACATTTGTGCGAGATACTACCAGTGGTAGAACTGGAACTCAGAGAGCTAGACTCTTGTTGTTTTGGTGTATTCCAATTCAAAGTATCTTGGTTAAATTAGGTGGGGACTAAGACAGACATATCAAAACTGAATTAAGCCTTTGAAGGATTAGAAGTCGTAATTATAATCAGACAAACATTTAAATTGTATGCAACTTAAAACAACACCTGTGTACTTCTTTAGCTTGTGATATATTAAATCTTGTGGTATGTTATGCCCGTTCAGAATAGATATTTTTTTTTGTTGTGCAAGCCTTCAAATTCAAAGTTAAAGGCTTCCGAAACCCTTCTTTTTGGGAACTGTCCTGTGAAGTTTATGATGACAAATAGCAATTCATAATTGATTCTTCTTACATTAATATGCAGATCCATCTAAGCATGACCAAGGAAGCAGGGAACTTGCTGCTGTCAAACTTCCTTGAGAGCTTTCTGGAGGCATAATGTGCTTTCCAACATCTCTGCGTTACCATGATCTCTAATCTAGAGGGCAAAAAAGGAATAGGAGGAAGGATGTGTTTAGTCAGAAAGTCCTCAGAACTGATTGCTTGAAGTGGTTAAGAAAGCTGACAACATAATTGCTGGGGGGACTCCTCTTCTGAGCTTCTTGGCCAAGGCAGTGTTCCTTGGCTGGGCTGGGCGTAGTACTCCATGTCAAGTAGGTACAGAGAAAAAGGATAAAATCCTGCCTGTTAGGTGGCTTTAATGCATAACAGGCAGTGTAGAGTGGGGGCAAATTCAGCATGCTAAGAAGCAGAGATGAAGCTTGAGAAGCATATAGCCACCGAGGCAGTAACCTTGCCATCACAAGATCCAACAAAATTGCAGTCTTCATCCGCAGCAGCTGCTGCTTTGGCCCAGCTCTCTTGCCTTGTGCTCCCAATGTTAAAGGAAGGGAATGAAAGGGAAGAGTATAGCTGTCACCTTCCATTTGTTGGTGTGCCTAAAGGTTGTAGAGGCGAGTGCCTGGAGGCTGGACAGCTGGGGATTCAAGAAAAGACAATCTGGGTTTTGCTGCTGCCCTTGGGGCATGTCTCATTGTGCACGTCTGTGCCTCACTGGTCTGCCAAGACCTTTTTGCTTTATCTGCCTTACAGAAGTCTGCAACGGAGGCAGGCCACTTCCTAGCATGTCTTACATGATAGCTTGGTGGACCTAGAGAAAGATTTGAGGCTGAAAATTTGTGCTTTGTTTTGAAGCCCTATACGCTAAGGGATACCTCGTGTTCTTGGCTCCAGCTCATATTTGCCATGAATACTCCCCTTCAACATTCTTCTTCCTTTCTCCTGATCATTTTCCAGATGTGGCCGTGAAATACTGGTCTCCAGGCATAGTGCATTTCTTCACCTCACTGCCTTATTCATGACTTTTAGTTACTGAGGACATATCTAAGTGGGGGATTTACCTCTGGTCCCTTCTGTTTATAAAATAGAGAGCAAGCTTTCAGGTGCTTACACTTACCCTGCTTGTAGCAGATTCTCAGAGGTCAGTGACTTACCTGATATGATGGAGGAGACTGTATAAAATGTGATGCGTAATCTCTTCATCTTTCCATTTGTTTAGACCCTATCTTTTACACTGGCAAATGAAAACCACTCATCCATTAATCACAATGCTGAAAAATACAGGGAGCTTTGCAGGGATGGTGGGTTTAAGTACTAAGGGCATGCCCTAAATTATTTGCCCTGATAATTAAGTTTTTTCTGCTGTTTGAAGCATATACCCAGCAGACATTAGCATTTAACACAAGGCTGAATATTTGGAGTTTGTCTACAAGCCAGATATATAAAAACTATGGAAATGGGTGAAAGCTTCCAACTAAGAGTTGGAGACCTGGTAAGATATGGAGACGTTTGGGTAGGGGGTAAATGTGCGTATTGGAACTATTTATATTGACTATGTTTCTTGAGCTCATCTTTCTCAAGTATTTTGTTAAAACTAATGTCACTGTTCTCTTCAGAAATAGTTTTTAAATATAGTATATTTGAAGCTTTTAGCCTCATTTCCCTGCGTTTAAATGATCTCTGAACAGTGTAGGGTTTTCAAGAATTTATTCATCATTGGAAATTGTCTTGATCTGTAGATTGTTCTCAAGCAGCTTATTATGACTACATAGGATACAAAATTTGAGCTGTGTTGGTTACTTTGATTGGATTAAACTAGTGCTTGGAATCAGGATTTGGGTGCAGATACGTACAATTTCAAGTCCCAAATTTGATTTCCACAAACATTTCCTAACATTCAGATTGTTCCTGCCAATGGGTTTGCTTGCTTAACTCCTCACAGAAGCAGGTGAAAATATTTGCTAGTTGTTCCTACTGTAATTATTTTGGAGATATTACCCTATTTCACTTAATCTTAGTCCTATTTTTACATGAATGATTAGAAAAAGAAAAACAGACGCTATACATGGTCTAGTGTCTGTGAAGCACTTTGAGAACCTTCTTCTAGAAAAAGGAAAAATAAGCAGGAAATGGAAGATAGCACTGCTTTAGTGGCATTGCAGTTAACACGCTCATTCACATGAGTAGGGATTTCTAGAAAAAATAAACTTATACATAAGGTGATTAAGACAAGTAAACCCAGCATTGCTTCTTTGTTGTTAAACAAAGATGTTATTCTCACACTTGTAAGATTTAGTAAGACATTAAGCATGTGTGCATGATGTCAAGATATTGGCTCTAGCATGTGTTCTTACAGCCTTTATAGTTTGTGATGACATAATTAGGTACATTCTGTGAAAGTAACTTAAAATGTTACTGTCTGTTCCAATGAATTGAATGCATTTGGTCCAGGATATCTTGCTGGAACATTTGCACAGCCTTTTGTCTGGAGGCTCAGGGAGTTCAGAAGTGAAACCATCTTTCTTTTGTTCTGTGCAGTCACGTGTCTGCAGGTTTCCATATGTTTCCAGTGTCCAGAGATGCTGTCACCACTGAATGCCTAATAAAAACCCAAGATCCGTGGCTAGAATCATCCTTTGGATTTCCTGGCCCAGTGAACAGCTGTGCCTCATTGCAGTTTGCCGGCAAACTGGTGCTTAGCCTGGAACTGAAACTGCTGGCTTAGATAGTCAGAGGTACAAATCACCAAGTAGTACCCAGCTTGTTAAGCCCAAGCTCTCTTTTTGGTTTTCCCACTTGTCCTTTCTTACAAATGTCTGTGCAATGCTTGTAATTAGTTTAGCCTTCTGTTTCTGGCTCCTAGTTATTAAATACCTTACACTTGGTACCTTGCCATTCTTCTCAAGATCTCAAAGCACTCAGAGACCTTAATTCACAACACTTTCTGAAACAGATACTTAGGGCATCTATTTTAGAAGTAGCTCAGCTGGAGGGCAATACGCTAGCTCACCCAAGGTAAGACAAGCATGTCTGTACACAGTCAAGAATAGGCTGCAAGTGCCCAGGCTCCAACTGCTATTGTGTTATTAGTCTCTGTTTTTGTAATAATATATACAATAAATGTGTTATAACTTAAAACAAACAAAAAAAAAAAAGAAAAAGGGAAGCATACATTCAATGAGCTGTTGTTAAGTTCCTGGTGTTCACTGTTCAGTACCACCAGGAAAAAAAGGTGAATTGGGTTTTGGTGTGAAATCCAAGCTGAGTTTGTGTATGTATATTAAATCGTGCTGAGAATATATGTAAGGACACAACACCCTGTCCCCCAAAAGCTGTCCCTACAAGAGCTGCATTTCTGGAAACCAGCAGTTTTTAAGATGGAGTGGACAAAACAGTAGTAATTTGCAGCTGAGGTCCTTCATCAGTCTGGAATTATTCTGGCTGTATCAACTCCTTGGTTGCTATAAATCAATTTTTCTTACTCCTGCTCTGTGGTTGTGCTCAAAATGAGCAAGACTAGTTGTAAATATTCTTTTTTTTTAAATTTCAGACTTGGGACTCAGCAGGATCTTGACACTGCGCTATTTATAAAAGAGTAATTGTGGTTAGATTTCATAATATAAGAGCTTGCATTGGGAGGGGAACTAAAGTGAGGTATGTGTGTGTGGTGCTCCCTGGATCCCAGAATAACGACTGGTTCAAGCTGCTTTTTCAAATATGTTGCCACTCAGCTGAGAATGGAAAAAACGCCGGAACGTGCTCCAGTCTGGACATGGCTACAGTCTCTCTGTCTCTCAGGAACTCGGCTGGCCTTGCACATGTCTTCAGGGTGGAGGCTTACAGGTTTTGCTGGGCTCTCCAAAACGCTGCAGCGGGGTTGCATTCATGGGTTTTTAAAAGCTGTGGTGGTTGTACCAAAACAGCTGGGCCCCGCACACACCAGTTTCCATCTCGAGTCCTGAACAGATCTGTTCAGAGCTCTGTGGATGAATCACTTGCTGCCTGCCCGGGTGGGGGAGGGACTCAGTACCAAACTCAAGTCATCCAAGATGGGTGATCACACTTGGAGGGTGGTCTCTCTCTATGGGTTGCGGCGAGAGGCAGGGAGTCAGGCTCCAGCGTCACATCACCTGCTGGAGGAATGGCTCTCTCTCTCTGGAGTGAGCCGAAAGCATGTTTGATCACCGAGGTTAGGCACCTCTAACACACCGCATGTGGATCTCCCTCCCAAAACTGTTTTGGGAATTGGCAGGATTCGGTGTAGATGTCCAGTTTTCACGTGCATGGAGCCAGGTGAACGATCAGCATCTAAGTCTGAATGTGGCTCTGCAACCTAGGATAATAAACAGATGTACAAAGAGGAACACAATTGTTGGGGAAGAGAGAACAAGGGGTGAGTAATATAACGTGGCTACTCCGAGAGGGAGACACACACCCTGCCAGTGTGCTGGTATTTAATTCTCCTTCAGTTAACAGTAATGCACCTGGTAAAAAGCAGAGGGGGAGAGAACAGCTCCTGGGAGGGGCATGCCACAAACTCTACCTGGCCCCCAGTCAGCCTGTCTTCATCTTCTGAAACCTGTTGTGCTGTACTGAAAACAGTTTCATTGTTCCACTGACTACAATGCAGTTACTGGCTGAGGTCCTAGTCTTGGATCCAGAGAGATCTGCAGAGAAGTTTGCATCTGGATGTCTGTGGCTTGGGGTCATCTCTAATTATAAGTAATGACTCTTCTTTCTGGTCCTCAGCCGCAATAGCAAACTGATTTAAACGAAGTAACAGCAGAAAATAGTTTCTAAACTGCCTCGTGTTTCTCTGCTACTTACATCGGGGTCAGCACGTGCCTGACTGCTTGACGAGTGTGTGACTTTCTCCTTTCCTTGACTCCTAACATAGCAATAAAACACAGTTGGGGTTCTTCTTTGCCTTCCCCAAGCCCCACAGGCAAGGAGAACAGATCAGAGAAGGACCCATGGGCCAGCATAACTAACCAGAGGATGAGGAGGGAGACTTCCACATCCTTGGAGAGTACGTGGCATGGTGTTCCCTCCTCCGGGCAGTTCCCTGTGTGACAGGGCTAGGCAACGTGGTCCTGAGTGCAGACCTGTGTCTTAACAGCCTGGCTGAGCCCACACTGGTTTGTTTTGAGAATGGTTGTCCCATCTGCTCCATGTTTGCTTGAATGTGGAATGATGCTTGCACAGGAAGGAAGGTTGTTGATGTTTTAAAATAGTGTGGCATCAAATTCTGTTTTTATAAAAGACAGGTAGAGAGAAGAGGAGGGGTAGCTTTGGCATTTTAGAAGCAACAACTTGCATGCAGCTGGTGTGTTTATATTTGTGCAAGGAGCTATTCCCTGAGGTGCCTGCCTTGTCTGACTATATGTCTAATATAATTCCCTTAAGGCTGACCTCTGCTTTCAGCACAGAACGCTGTGGGATTACTGCTGTAGCTGAAATATTCTATGCATCCAAGTGTCCTGCTCACAGAGAAATTTGCGAAGTATGTTCTCACTGTGGGAATGTTCCCAACTCTTTCAATTGTTAAGAAGATATATTACTTCCCTCATCCTTAGATCATCCTTTGGCCCACATAGGAGTGCTATTACTTGACTTTCTAAATTTAGCAATGTTCGACACCTCAAATTATGAATTTAGTGCCCAACAAAACTGCCACTCAGAAGGAGGAAAAAAAATATTTTTCTCTCCTTCATAACAGATTCTGCTCAAAGTGCTTTCATTTGTTGAAAAATGTTTTCTTTAAACCATTAAAAAGAATGGAGAAGAATGCCAGACAGCATCACTAAGTCACGTTGGCATGGAACAGGGCATGAAGAGAGGGGAGGGAAAAAAAACATGTGGAGCATTACTACTACTGGGCTGAGAAACAGTACCACTTCACACTGAGAAACTGACTGGACCTTGACCAAGGACACAGAAAATTGGCAGCATTTTAGATCTTAATACAGAGTTGGGGCTTTAATGATGGCTGACTGAAACCTGAGCATAGATGTAGAGATGATATATGAACAGGACGTTTTTGGGCTACTTTTAATTTTAAAATAATGTAGCTTTAAATCTAAAAGCAAGTACAGAACACACAACAGGACATAGACATTTAAGCTACAACCTTCTCCTTTGTAGCTAGTGATGGTGTGACAAGTAAGACCTTTTAATCAGTGTATATGTAAACAAACTTCATGTCTTTCTGACTACTAAAATACTGCGAATGTGAGGTGCAATGGCATTACTTCATGGCTCTTGCCTCCATTCTTTGGTTTATGCATTTACAGCACAATATCCTCTAGAACTACGATAAATGTGGGGTGTTTTTTCTACTTTGGTACCCACCTCTGCTGTGTCTGCGAGGCTCTTGGAATGCCCTGGAAACATTCTGCCATGCAAAACGTAGCAGGATAAACATGAATCACTTCCTCTGTATTGGTTTCCTGATACTTTGTTGTGAGTCCCCAGACACTGGTTTTGAGACCTTCCTGGTAGACACTGTTATTTCTGAATTAGTTTGAGTCTGGCTGTACTTTGTGTCCTGGGAGACTGCTCCAGACTTTTTCTTAATCCACTGGTTATCCACAATGTGTACGAGTCAGGAGGTGCCAGGGCTTCCATTTGAAGCACGTGTTCTGCTCCCTCCACGGGAAATCCTGGGCACTGAGGGTGGAGACCTGCATGTTACTGGCCGTGCCATTTCCTGCGCTACGGGCGAGCGATGCATGCCACTGGATCTGTCCTCTGTGTAACGTGCATGTAACAGGGTCATGCCCTTAGGCTGGGGAACTGATGTGCATTGTGAGTGTGTCCCTGTGCCAGAAAATCCTTCTTTCCTGGAAAGCCAACCCCTTTTTCTGAATATGTATTTTTTTTCCTCTAATTACCCCTCAGCTCTTTCAACAATACTACTGGAAGCCTTTCCCTGCCTTTGGACCTGCACTTAGTAGGGAAGCAATTTAAACCATCCAAGCATGAGATGCAGCGTAATCAGCATCTGCTGTCTCCCATTTTGCCACCTGCAATGTATCTGCAGTAGCCCAGGGGGCTGTGTTCACATAGCCATGCTGCGCTAGGGAAAACCAGTTCTCCTCTGAGGGGTTGTCCACATGCACCTCACATGTTCTTGTCCCAGTGGCAATGTTCCAGCGTGACCTCCAGCTACCCTCTTCCCACCTAGCTCCTGGGAATTAATTTGGCCTCTTTACCTAGCGTTTCCAGTCATGGAGTTGAGTCTTCAGATCATGGCACTTCAGTTTGCTGTGTGGTCTGGATTTTTCTCCACTTTTCCCACATGTGCTTGCTAGGGCTTTGCCTTTAACATGAAAATAATACATGACTTGTACAGTGCTTTCCATCTTTTAGAGTCCAAGCATGTTAGAAAAGAAGGTAATGTTTAGGTAGCACGCTAAGCATGTGAAGTGCTAGGAATGTCTATTAAATAGGGCTATAACGCTTAGCTATGGTTAAATAACTAGTTTACAGATGATCCCTCAGAAGATTCCAGTTATGAATACAGGAGTTTAGGAGGTGCCCTGGGAAGGTGGAGTTACAAGTGGCTCTCAGATTTCTCTGCGGACATGCAAATGGTTAATGCCTAATTGCCAGTAGATGGCTCCCAAGAGCATTGTCTATAGGATATCTTCCCAACGCACACACGAAGGAGAGTTTTGGCGGACTGGTAACCTCCAGTGCGCCGTGACATACCAACTGAAGTTTGCACAGCATCAGGACATCTGTCGCCAGGCTCATGGCATTGGCCTGTGGCAACGAGGCAATACAGATGATGCATGCGGTACGGCAAGAAGTCTGGTCTCCCGGTTACACGGTGATGGTGTCATGGAAGAGTCGCGCTAACATGCATGAGCTGGGCAGTAGGTAGAGATCCTGAAATAGCGTCTGTGTTGTGGAATGACTCAGCTGGTTATACATCAGTAATGCTGACTGAGTGAGGGTGATAAGAGAGGGTGCAAACCCGTCAGAGTGTTTCTGTGCTGGCAAGCAGAACCTGACTGCTCGTTACATTTGTTGAATGCCTGCAAGAATGAGGCCCCTGACTTCTCTTCCAGAAATAGAGATGATAAATAATTGTTACAACTGCCTCCTTTTTATAATTACCTCCAAATGGATTTCTTTTTTTTTCCCCAGAGATTCTAATTAAGTTTTACATTAGTTGTAAGTGTGCAGCATCCTTTTACCAGCAGAAGAGTCTTCTGGGAATTTCTGCTGTGTTGCGGCTTTGAGGGCCTGGTTTTAGTCCATTTGCTGAGGCCTGTACTCCTTGGGGCTACTATTCTGTTTGACTCCCTCATTAAATATCCTGAGAATTCTTTCTTTCTCCATGATTTGAAATCCTTAATAAGATTTGTATTTTCGAAGGCAAACGCAGTTCCCTGGGAAAGCTGGGGCGATATTCTCTCTTGGCATTAGGGGAATTCTCCATTAGCTGAAGTCAATCAGAAACACCAGCGGAAGAGGTTTTATTTGTGCACGGGAAATCTGCCGTTATTAAGAGAGCAAAGATAGCCTGAGATTCATGAACTGGAGAACAGTTTTCTCAAGGGTGGCTCTCTTTCAGTCTGGTTCCTGTGTCCAAAACTGCCAAAGAGATGCCAGCTCTCAGCACAGGACTACTTGGTCAGAATGAACAGAAGGGACAAGGGAAGAAGTTGAGGCTGAAGCACAGGCAGTTCGTGGCAAGAGTGCTGTGGCTGCCAGGTCTATATCGAAGGATTTTTCTATTGGTTCTGAAAATGATGGGCAGATTGGCATGGACAAACTGCTTGGGGCAGTTTTAGTTCTGGGACTGCGCAGTGCTTGGAACAGTAGGGTCCTTCTCTTTGCCTGCAGTTCTTAAACACTGTGATAATATGATGCAAATCTGAAAATAGTACAGAGAAGAACAGGGGACCCAGAAATGAGCTGCTCTTGGAGGAGAACCCCAGGCCCCTATTACTACAGTTCTCCCTCGGAAGATGTCATAGCTGTGCTGATGTGCCCATATTGCTGCTTTTTTTCTGTTGCATCATTATCATGGCTGATGATGGGTTACCAGCAAGGAGCATCATGAAGCCATGCCACACTGCAGACGCATCTTTAGTAAGGTGTCATAAGACACACACCTCTCTCTCGGACTTAGGCAGTGCTGTGTTAGGTGAGCAAACTTCTGGAATGTATTGTTAACATATAGGTGTGTATGCACAGCAGCACTTTAAAGTTATGGATACAATGCATGTCGGTGAAGATCAGTTTTATGGGACTGTCGGGTTAGAAACTCTCAGATGCACCTCTGGCCTTCTAAGTGAGGAATGGGGGGTATTTACATCTTTTTGTTCTTATATGTGCATTTGTACACAAATACATCTTGAGTGTTTAAGAATACAGATAGTGCAGCCAGTGTGGAGAGACTTTATTTCCTGTTTCAGTGCAAGTAGCTGGATGAATAAAAGGTATTACTTACCTTTGTTCAGTAGTAAGTAATGGCTGGAAATCTCTGACAGGTTTATGTAATGGTTTAATGAGTTTGTGTATAATGCATTAGCCTTCAGCAGAAATTTGGCTGCTGCTGACTTACGGGACTGCAGTCCAAGGTATGTTTTAGGTACATTATTTCTGAAATAAACCCGCCACCTGAGGGCAATTATCCCGTGTGCAGTGTCTTTTTACATAATGGCATTTTAACCACAATATGGGCAGTGAAACTGAAGATAGGAGTTAAAGAGAAATAATAATAAGCACTAAGTAAACCAGCACCTATGTGGTCTTCCTCGAGTAGGTTTACTTGCTTTTCAGTGTGTCTGAATAGCCTCCTGGTGCTTGTAGCCCCTCCCTTTGGCAAGTAGTCTGGTCCGAAGAAGTGAAGCAGTCCCAAGACTTCCTGCCAACTTCTGTCACTGCCACGTGTGGTGGACTAGAGACTGTTCTGGGATCCACAGGAAGGCTGAGAAATTCACTGTAGGTCCAGCAGTTCAACTCTCTTACTATTCTGATACATCTTCCTTCAGCAAGTATAGGATCAAAGGAGCTTGCTGGATTGCTCTGAGTGCTTTGCAGCTGACTTTATTGTTTCATTCTCAAGTCTGATGGTGGCACTGCCTGTCAAAGAGGAGTGCTGTTCCTCAAACTGTGTTGAAGTGGTGGGAGCATGAGTGACGTTCTTACTGCAATCCTCAGATACCTCCACTAGAGCATGGTGCATGAAAACTCAGCCTGTTCTATGCTGGAACACCTGCCTGTTTGGTGACAGTGTTATACAGTAGTTGAGAATATTGCCATAATTGACCAAAACTGTTTGGAAGAAAACAGATAAGTAGAATAAGTGGGAGTTCTTTTTCGTTTTGTTTTTGGTTTGTTTGGGTTTTTTTACATAGAAATACAGCATTGATACCTCTGCTCATTTAAACAACTAACCTCACCACATGTTGTACTCATTGGATATCAGATTATTAATTTAACACCTCATCTGAAAAAATTTATCTCCAGTGGTCGGTTTTTACAGTAATAAATAAGTTCTGTGGCCACCTTGGAGGCAGGTGCATAAGTAAGTTGGTTCAGTTTGTGGTCATTATGGCTCATTGGTTTAGTAAGCACAGTTTATGCATCTGTGTTTTGTTCAGCTCTTGTCTTTGGTGTAAGCTGCTTTTAAAATTCTTTACAGATATGGAGATGGCACATAATAAATTAATATTTCAATTATTTAACTGCCATGAAGACAAGCTGTAAATGTTGCTTGTTTCTGACTTACCATGTCTGAAATCAACTCTAAACAAAAATAGACCAAGTCTAGATCTTAGAGGAACTGGTTTGATGAATAGCTCAAAATACAATCATAAAACCATCAGACTTGATGTACTACTCTTTGTTACATAAATCATCTAGTTGCTATAGTGAAAAGGTTATGGTTGATTGCTAGCTCTTGCAGATCACTGAATTAATAACTTATATCCAAGTCCACCTTACAAGTTGAGATCTAAGACTATAAAAATACACTTCAGTCATATTTTCATTGCCATATATGTGAATTTGATGCATTAGTGAGAGATCAAGCCTATAAAGTAGAAGTCAGTGCTAATGTTGCCCAGGTGAGGACTTTGGACCTAGTGGTAGTGTTCTCTGCTAAGCTAAAGAATAAATGCCTAATTTCTAAACCTTTTTATTTGAACTCTTTTGATTAAAACATTTGTTTGAACTCTTGCACTCTTGTATATATGTATCAGTGGGTCTCAAAAGGATAATTCCTGTTGCCTTGTGGTTCTGCGAGTCTGGGGTTTGTTGCCAGAGGGAATTCTTGCAGGGAAAGGCACCACTCAGTGTGGGGCTGGGCCAGGGATAGATCTGGAGAGCAGGCAGTGAGGTGGAACAAGTTACCCTTCATTTGGGATGCAAGGATTTCTGGGAATGACCCTGACTGGGGAAGAGTAACCTGCCAGTCTAAGCATATGTGCACAACTCCCAGAGGAGAGGGTAGCAGTGACAGAAGACCTTGTTAGAGGAAAATCAGCATAAGCCTTCTCCACACAGCACTACTGCAAGTTATCAGTGGCATATTAATGAATAAGCACTCTGAACTTGGTTACAGTCATCATGTTTATAGAGCTGGTACATTACTTCACGCGTGTTTGGATGGGTATCCCCATTAGATGGAGAGAGGAACTAAAGAGTAGAGAAGAAGGAGCTTACAGAACTCACATTTTTATAATTTGTGAAAAACAGTAATCTCTGAAGATTACTGGGAGAGGGCCGAACTATGGCTGATACACATTTTTTACTTTGTGGGCCTGCATTGTTTTAGCAGAAATGATCTCAGTAACGCAAGAATGAAAAGCTAAGTGATCATAATTACCCTGATTGACCTTAGGATGGAAGAATCTTCCTAAATCTGATTCTCATTCATTAATACTGAGTCACCAAGCAGCACAAATATGACCTGGACCAAGTGTCAAATTAAGCAGAACACAGTGTGGAATTTACGCTGCAGGAGGACAGACAATACCTAATCCAGCATAAAGTATGCTAGAAATGAGATACTCCTTCAATTTTTTTTTTTCTTTTTGAAGATGTTTGTGTGGAATTGAGTTTGCCATAGCTCAGCACTTGGCTGATGGGTTTGATCCAGCAAGATTGCCTTAAAACCAAATTTTCTGCTGTGTGGAACAGCGGCCTTGGTCAGAAGCTCTGACCAAGTCTTGTTAGTCATAGGAATTAAAGCTTGTGGGAAGAGCTGTACTCTTCAGTTTTCATAGGAGTTTTCCACTTCTCTTGCAAGTTGTGGAAGTGCAGGAAGTCAGTGGCTTCATGAGCAGGGTTGTACCACTCGTGTTCTTTAAACTGGGTTTCTTGCCGTTAGCCATGGCTGGTTCCACTCCCTGCGTAAGGGTGTTGGGAAGGCATTGCCTGTGGATTATTTTGCTTATTGTGATAGTACTAGCCTGTGGTCTTGCAGGCACACCTAAGTGCTTGTAGGAGCCACGTATACAGTTTGGTTGTCCCTCCCTCAAACATGATTTTTACACTGAGAGTATGTGGCTAAACTTAATAAATTAAATGTAAGCCTTGCAAACTTGGAACTGGAGATCAGGGAGTTCTGGAGAAGAGCTAAATGATTTTACAAGTACTTGTCATCATTATGTGCCCCGAGCTTCTGTGTGAAGCCATTGCTCTATACTGCCGGCCTTGTCCTCGCGAGCTCTGCCACTGGAGTAGATGCTGGACTGCTGTTGCTGCTTGAACAGAAAACCTGGAGTCGTGTTGCTGGGCCTGCCTCTTGCTTTGCAATTGCAATTGCAAGCTTGCAGCTTACAGACAAAAGTCCTCTCAAATCAATAATCTCTTGAAAACGTGGATTGTGCACCCTTATGAATCTGTACGGTGCTGCCATGCCCTGTTACCTGAAGCCTTCTCTGCCATTATAGAAAAATGTATTATTTTTGATGTGGCAAAGACATGGATCAACTTTTCCAAGATAAAAGCACTATGAAAACAAGCTGCTTTCGTTTTACTGTGAGGTAAATATACAAGCAACAGCTTCAGGCAGGTATGAGATGTTGAATTTGCTTTATTTTCAGGTGAAAATAAAAGCACCTTTTTGCCAAGTTTTTATCTGAGGGATAGCTTCTGCATCCTAATCTCTGCAAGGTTAAAATTACGGCTGTTTTTAGCTGTAAAGGCAAACCATACATCTAATGACAGAAGAGCATTTTATGTTGCTTTTGTTTCTCAAAATGCTTGTCCTTTTCCAAATTGCAGGAATACACACATTGCTGAAGTTCAGTTTCCAAAATAGGCTCTTGTCTTACATTTGGAGAGATGAAGTTTGGCTGGGAGTGGGGAGAAACAGCAAATATATGCTGTTTCTATGGGAAGTATTTATAGCTGTTTATGAATGCAATTGCATTCCAGTAGTTTAAAAAAGGCATGCTGAACAGGATATACAATGTCTCTCCTTATTTGAACTAACTTTGAAAAAAGTACCGCCATACTCCTTTTTTTAGCTTGATTTCCTGAGGAAACTTGGCTTAAAAGATCATGCTCTGTGTGTGTGCGCGCACACATGTCTCCTTTTGCTCTTAACTTCTCAGTGCTTTCACCGGTTTTAACCAAATTTGGCAGAAGTTCTAAGGATAATTAGTTCCTACAGAGCTTACAAAACTGCATGACTCATGAAAGTAAGTAGAGGAGAGATATTGTTGATGCCCGCATTGACATAAAGGCAGCAACATAAATGTATTACTGGACAGTGGGGATCAGCAGACGAGAGTGATGTTATGAATGTCCCAAATGTGGAGGAAAATCTGTGCCTCGAGCATGAACAGTATTAGCCATAGAGAGTTGAGCTGTGGAATCCTGACTGACAGGAAACCAACCAGTTTTCATTAGTTTTGCTTCTCAAGGAACTTTTGTACTGCTGAGAGTTAGTAGTAAAAATATGTCAACAGATCTCATGACCATCTATTCAGCAAATTAATGGTTTTTTATGTCTGCATAGCTCTGAAAAAATTAGCATTGTATTTAAAATACACTTATATTTTTAGGTCATGTTTTCTGATGAAGACTCTCATGTTTGTCCTCAAAAAAGAGCTATATAGCTCCCTATGTGAAAGTGCAATATATATGACTTTCCAGAATAATTGCACACTAATAAAGTCAGTTTAGCTAAAAAAGCAGACAACTTTTATGAAAAATAACATTTACTTTTCCTCTGGAAAAGCAGTATAATGAAAAAAATCTGAATGGTCTTTAATCTGTTCAGTACGATTCCATATAGAGCAGAGGGAGACGTCCAGACATTGGGAGTTAGGTTTCCGTGGCCCAGTGTGTATTTGCTTCTTCTCTTCCCAGGGAATAGTCATCTGCAATTCTTCAAATAAAACTACGCGTCACATCTAAGCAGTAGATCCAAAGAGCTAGGCTTTTATATAAGCATCAAATACCCTGAGACCAGGGATACGACTGCAAGAACTGGAGAGGCTGTATGGCGGACAACCCAGTTTCTAGTTTCCTCCTGTGATTTGGCATAGCTAGCACAGAGACATAAGAAGATGGATTGTTCTCCCAGTCTTCCTTTCAGTGCTCTAACTGAAATTATACAGTTACCTTCTGCTAATTTGGGCAACATGGAGATTAATTGCTTCTCGCTGCCTGACCAAGAAATCTGGAGAGCTGCATTTTACTACCTTTTAAGACTTACTAGGAACCAATGAGGTTCTTGTAGTTTTTCATTTTATAACCAAAAAGGTAGAAACTTGGTCCAGAAATAGAAATCTGACAGTGTGAAAACCCATCTCCAACTGAACTCCCTAGCCTTTCCTGTTTTCATTTCCTTAAATTCCTTTAATTTGAAAGCGTTTGCCTTCTTTGCACACACAGTGGCATCCCATTTTCATCTTGCCGGGTGCTGACACTGCATTCCTGTCTGTCTTCTGAGTTATTGTCTGGATTAATATTAATTAATTATGTTGGTTCAATGAGGCTGTGCTTGGTAAACAGCTTCTTGAGGACATTACACGTTTTCCTGAGAGTGGTATTTAGCGTCCGGAAGATTAAAGTGTAAGAGTATAAGTATAATCCAAATCCAACAAATGCTAACCTTCCTTAGGGTGTTCTAGAGGAGAGGGGATGGATAAGGTGAAGGGAAGTGGAAGAAGAGAGGAAGAAACTGTAGAATTGCTCTTGCATCAATAGCAGGGGCTGCCCTGTCATTGTGTTGAGCGGCCAGTGCTCACAAACCCACAGTATCTGGTATTGCTCAGCTGTGGATAAAGGGAAGTGTACTAAAGCAACCTTTTCCTGCTGCAACTCAGAACTCTAAGGTATGTTTCTTAATGCTATTCATCTTAATTTGCATAATCAGTTTTTCTGAAAATGATTCAGGCATTAAGACGCATCTGAACAGGCCTCTTTCCTGCCTGCAAAGGTAAATCCCCCTGGTGAGCTGAGCATTATAAATTTAAATCCAGGATGTGGGCTTCGTTGACGTACTGTACTTAGCAAGACAGGTACAAATGATTGGGAAGAAAAACTTGCTCTCAGTCTCTCTGTGTTCCTATACCCAAAGGGTTTTGCTTTAAAGAAGATTACTAATGTTTTAAGATTATCTTAAGGTAATATGTAAATAATTAAGGATCTGTGAGCAGAGGAAATTTTTTTGAGCACAAACGTTGCGTGACAGTAATATTTTAAAAAGAATAAAGGGTCCTTAGGATGATGAAAGTTCAAGCTGAACTCTCCTTCTCAAACAGAAGATAAGTCAGTAGCCAGCACTTGTTGGTATGACTTCTTGCATGATAGTAAAAGTTAACTTTATAGCAGCTGGAATCCAGAGATTTCAATGTCTACAGATACTATAATGGCTGTTAGAGGTATGTTATTGACATTGTTTATGGAGAGGGAGTTGTGCCAGGAGTTGTTTACCTGGTTAAAATGACTTTGTCCACTCAACAAATGGCGAGCTTTTTTTTTTTTTTTTTTAACACAGAAATGATATTTCTCTATTTGTTTAAAAACAAGCCCAGTTCTAAGCTCAGTTGTACTTCTAAGATTGTCATCTTTTTCAAATGCATCTCTTTTTTTAAAGGCAGTTACTGCTGGGAGGTTGCAGCTCACACTCTTACAAAAGTGAGTACCTTACTCCACATTTGAAAGTATTCCTGTGCCAGCTAGCCACCTTCCGCATAGCAGTAGTCGTAACTCTGTAAAGTTCACTGGAAATTAAGAAAGCATTTTGAGTTGTGCTCAAGGTTTCTGTATTGTCATTAGTTGTATTTGATGCTTCAAGTGTACTAAAAGCATGACTACATCTGGTACAAACCCTTTGTCAATAGCTGGCCTGGGGAAATGGGTTACTGTAAGAAAAAAGATTTTCTGAACTGGCCACCTCACCGTTCCTTCATGCACAAGCTCTGAGTAAGAAAGGCTGGATGTCAAGAAAGCTCTCTGCTTGCTCTGAAGAAGAAAGGGAAAAGCTAACTACTGACAATCTTAATTTACGTATAGTATGTACATACAGTATTATTTATATACAGTATGTATGTGCAGCAACATCATATTTGGGCTTTGTTCTGTGGAGTGGTGCACGTTGTGTCATGTAACCTTTCTTTGTGTTCTGATTTTAGGAAAATACAGCAACCTCTTTCACCTAAACCGTGAAAGAGATGCTCAGCAGAATGGAGGTTAGCCTGACTTAACAGCTAGTGGGTTCATGTTAATAAGGGTTTAAGGAAACAAGATAAGACAAGTAGGGTCTTACAAGTAGGGTGAGTGTTTCTGCTGGTCAGTAGGCCTTGTGCTAGAGAGGTGGCTTCTGGGGAATGCGAGCGTTCATTCCAAACAGCTGGCGCTGGGGAAAACCTGCTTTGGTGCATTAGCCTGTATTTGCAAGAGATTATTTTTTTCATTGGACTTGGTTTCACTCTACATTTTTCCATAGGTGCTGAAATTGCTTCGCCAGTTTGGTAGCACTAGGTTTTTTAAAGGGAAATGATCTTCTTGATCCATAGCTTTAGACATCCATGACGCTGCTTAAGAGAGTAGGAACTTACATGTTGTTATTTAGTTTTCACTAAATAATTATTGTTTACTTCAGTTCAAAACCCCTTTCTTCTTCTTCATTTCCAATATCTCTTGGGAACTTGCTGAATGAGGAAGAGGATATGGAAAAAATAACCATAAAGTTTCACATTTATTTATTTTTAAACCTGCAAATGAGTAATGTTTCAAGTGGAGCTTTGCAGACAGAAGTTACTTGAAAAGGGACATACTCAATGAACCCACTGAAGAGACCAAAGGATTTTGCCTGTAGAACCCTAGCATTGTTATTACTGTTGACATCAGGAGTGTGCTTCATAGGTATTACAAAGCCTGGCATAAATATTGAATCTAAGCTTTCCTTAAAGAAAGGGTAAACTTAATGTTAATTTTATGATAACAATTAAATCCCTCAGGAAATTGTGAGCTCAATTACTGATATATTTTTTTTTAAAGTCCTTTTTAATAGTAACAAAAGACTGAACTTTAAAAAAAAATTATTTTCACTTAGTCCTTTATGTATTTCTATTTATTTCAGTTTGATCAGCAAAGTAAAAACATATCGAGAGAGTTATGGTGGATTATTGTTCTGAGAAGCCCGGTGCCAGCTGGGAAATAGCAAAGTAGCAGCAGGGAACCTAAGCTACAGTTTTGCTGAAACTAATGTTCTGGTGCTTTTTTTTTTTTAATTTTTTTTTAAACTCTATTTATGAGCTTGCCATGACAGGAACTTGTTATCCATGTGTTAATCTTCTGAAGAAGTAGTGTTTACGTAGCTAAGATGCTTCATAGTTTAGGCAAACGATGCTAAGGAGCCTTTTGCAGATACAATTTGGGGTGTAACAACTCTTCACAGTTTGTGTTTGAAGCGGCTAAAGCTATTTACCTTTTGTGGGTACATCCATTAACCCATGCACAGTTCTGCCCAAGTAGCAACTACAGTAACTAAAACTTTCTTCTGACAATAAAATTCTTTTGTCTAATGCAAGCAAAACAAGCCCATTTATAAATAAACTGAATGTAACCAAAGTCTTGAATATTTTATATAGTAGTCCATACACTTGATCATAAACCCTAGAGAAAATTAACAAACATTATGCTACTGATGCTGTTGCATAGTTGCAAATAATATTCTGCTTGTAACCTATTTTGCTGGTATTCAGAAAGCCAGATCTCAGTTCAGTTAAACTATCAGGATAAGAGCCTATCTGGATGATCTCATCTTCTCAAAATAATACGGAGGAAAAACTTAAGTAATGGTGAGGGTGGGGGCATGTATCCATTGCGATTCTTTTGAGAATAAACCACTCATTGCTGTTTGCCTTAGAATAGAGTTTCAGTAATGAACACTAATCTTCAGTAATAGCGTGAGTGCCTGCATAGAGTAAGCCTCAGAAGATAACCAAGTCCATGGCTGAAGCAGATGAAACCTTTTATAACACCAGCTGAGACAATGTGGGAGCTGAGGGTAACACCGCTTTCTCAGGCCCAGAAAAGAGGAAAGTGCTCTTCTTTTGCTTCTGCAGAAGAGGGAGTATTGTGTTTGCTACCATGTCCCTCTCAGTCTCCACTCGAACTCCCCAAAGGGCTGTTTGGCAGTGCAGAAGCTTTGGTTTATTTAATACAGAAGGACCTTTCTTTTTCTTCACCAATAATGTTTTGATCTTAGCTGGGATTGAGAAGTGCTTCATTCATTACAACTACTTGGCAGTGACATAAAGGCATCCAGTGTTTAGCAGGTCTTCTGAATGTACATTGCTTGGAAAGAAAGCTGAGCTTCTTCATGTGTAAACATCTGTCTTAGTCCTGTAATGCCTGGACAGCTGGAAAACATGCAGTTCATTGTGAGTGTGCTCAAAACTTCATCCCTTAATGTATCTCTTCACAAAACTCAAATTGTTCCACTTCTTGTGGGTGGAATTGCTTTTCTTTGATCGTGACGCTTGAAGGGCTCTGCTGTGTGTGTTCCACAAGCCTAGACTTTGTACTAAGTTTTGTTCTGTCGTTTCTGTTTGTGATGGTGTCAGGTATTGCAAACGGCACTGAGAGCGGTGAGGAACATGTCTCCTGTGGTTCCTAGCTTTAGGGCTGAGCTCAATGGAGCAGGCTATCTTTGGTGAGGTCCATAAAGCATTTAGTCTATTTGGGCCATGGGCTAAAGTAGATCAGCTTATGGTCTGAGCAGGAAAATAAAAAAACATGATAAAGTGTGTGCGCGTGTTGTTTTCACGCGCAGAGACACAGATCTATGCAGTGGTACCATTTGCTTTTGTCAGTCCAGGCAGTAGCACGTTTGTGCATCTGTTACTCTGTGTTATGGTGTGGTCACTTCGCAGTCGTTTGTAGAAGCAGGTATCAAAAAGCCCCAATAATATTATCAGTAGTATGATTCCATTTCTGGAAACCTTTGTCTGTCCTTGTTCAGGGCTTGTTGGAGGTTAAAAGACATCACCTCAGCAATGGTGCATCCTGTCAACACGCGTTGCTGCTTTCTTGCTGCTCTGCTGATACTGGCAGCTCTCAAATGTCCTAAACATCAGGGACTTTCTTTGAGCCTAGTACCTTGATGGATTACAAAAGAGAGGGTATTGCAAATGCCCTCCCTGCACTTATGAGCACTTACGTATCAGGCTAGCCATTTGTGATTTATAAATGAGTGAAAATACTTGATTTGTCGCACTTCTTCCAAGGCTGCATTTAATGTGAACGGAATTGCAGTTCTAACCCAAGAGAGTGAATACGATACAGTGTCTTTTCGAAGAGAATTACATGGAATTATCTGGAGGTTGCCTATACAAGTACCTGCAAGAAGCACTGCTGTCTGCTTCCTGGCCAGGGGCACATGCTTCTGAGGTGTGGTGCTCCGCTCTGCAAGGTGCCTGATCCTGTGGATGCAGAGGTTTAATTTTTAGCACTCCTGCTGGGTTGGACTTCTCAAACAGCTTGGGATTAAGCATGTGAGGCAGAGGCTACTGACATCCTAGGTAGCTTTTGACAGTGAGGTGCCTGATCAGCTTCTGCAGCAGCCGAGCAGAGGTTCATGGAGCACTGCTTGACGGCAGGTGCCTAAAAAAGGACATGGGTGTCATGGGTGCCTGAAGTCTGCTGACTTTGTTTGGATTTTTGGCTAAATCTTCGCTGCTTTTTCCAACTTCTTAAGCCATAGAATACTCCAAGGAGTGACACTTTATTTTGGAAAAACTGGGGATTAAGTGGCATTTCCTTGAATTTGCAAGTTCTGAACCAGTAGGTATTTCCTCGGAAGGAATGATGTGAGGATGTTTGGCAGAAATTGGTAAATCTAATGACCTTTGATTAAAGCCTGCAACTGTACCATAATATAGACAAAGACAACTTTGAAGACAGATTCAGAAGCCAGGAATTTAGAGACCATTTTCAACATTTCAGCCTACACAGATTACTAAATAAAGGATTTCAACAACTGAGGCAATGTTTTTGTTTGTAAAAGTGGGTGCTTAGTACAGTAGGATGATGAATTAAGGACAGCCGGAATATATCAGAATATACTTTCCCACACATCCAGTACGATGGAGCATTAATACATTTTCATCCCTTTGTAATTATTTTCTCTTTGCAGCTATTTCCAGATTGTTACCATCTGTAATTGTGACACTTTTACAAGAAAATTGATTTAGTCAGTTCAGTTTCTGTGATTTTTGTTATTGTTGTCATTGTTTCAAATCCAGAACCTTCTAACTTGGCTTGAATTCTTCAAACCTCTCTTATGTTGTGCAACCAATAACCAGCTTTTTTTTTTTTTTTTTTCAGAAACCTGCCTTTTTTGTTTGCTCTTATAACTTTAGATAGAGACTCCCTAACAGACAACGGTCAAGCGCTCTGGTGACATTCCAGTAAAGAGATGAGCAGTTTTGCAAATTAAAGAGATTGTGGACTAAGGCGGTAGCCATTTAATAGCTGTTTTTGAAAGTTGTGCACTGGACAATGGGAGAAATAGCTTTGTTGTAAACATGTATTTTATGAACGAGACAGGCTTCAGGGCTGACTAAATTGAAGTATTTTAGGACAAAGGTAGTTTGAGAAACTGTGTCCTTTGAAAATCCAGTCATGTGGTGCCAGTTACCTCCTGTGAGATGCTGAAGTATGTTGCTCCCATTGAAGTCAAGGGAATTGAAGTCCATTAGCGCATTCAGGAGCTCTTGATAGAAATTATCATAGGTTTAAAAAGACAATCAGAAAGTACAGGAAAGATTTTTTGTGTGTGTTTGAAACAACCCAAGCCCATTTGAAATGGATCCATCTCCAATCAACTTTTCGATGCTGTGTTTCACTGAAAACTAGACTAAAACCAATTTTTGAATAGTTTCTAAAATAATTTTTGAAAAATGCCAATTCACAGAGAACAGCAGGGGTTACATTCTTGTTTAGTGAAGGCTAAGAAAAGGCTGCTTCTGGTGAAATAAACATGTCAGTGATTTTGAAAATTGCTTCAAAGTGATGTGATCATTTAAAATAAAATAATGGGGAAGCGTTTCTTCTGAAAGATTAAGAAAGAATTAGTGATAATTTTCCAGTAATGCTGTTTCAGTGACAAAAATGTTGTGGGGACTATTTTAAAGATAAATGTGTACTGCGTGTGTGGAGAGGGAAAACCTCTGTGACACAGAGCTGAATTGTGTGATTGCTTTGCTTGCTGATGATTGTAGCATAATACCTTAAAAGAAATACGCTTGTATATCTGAGTCACATGGATCTAGCTGCCTGTTGTCCAGTTGTCTTCCAAGTCTGTCTAAGCCGCTATCCCAAATAAGTAGCTCAGGTACAAGCTCTGGACTGTAGTGAACCCCAGGCTTTTGTGAACTTCTAGAATGGACCTGGACCAAGATGCTTGTGGATTTGCAGTTTCCCACAAGAGCCTTCCCGTACAAGCTGGTGCCTTTCAGAGGAGGTAAGGGTTGATTGACCCTTATTCCAGCAGTAAGGTATGAGCACCAGAAGATTTTCAACCTTTGAAATCAGCAGTCTGATGGGTAAAGCAAAGCAAGACATTCTCTTACATAAAGATATGACATAGCAGATGTCATCTGCTATGATGATATAGATAAGTGATGTATTTTATATATTGCCTATGATGTACTGTCCTTCTACTAAGTTGGCTTCCTGGTGGAAGTATGTGTTATTTTTACTCTGTTGCCCTATTCAAAGTAGTGATTTTAGTGGCAGGTGAACATTAAATGCGTATGTTCAGATCAGACCTTATATTTGTAGTGGCGGCACATGTGAAAGTCAAACATAAGAGGAAATAGTGAAGTGATTTACAGAGAAAATCTTGTGATGTCCTCAGCAGCTTCGGTGATGAAGCAATTGCTGTAGGTTGAAACAGTGGCTAAAAAGATGAGTGTAGAGATGTCATGATGAAAAAACAAAGAAGAAAGAAGAGGCCGAGGAGGTAGTTTATTTGGAAATGGGGGAAAGACGAGAGGGGGTAGCTCTTCAGCTGCCATGAAGGGGCATATATATGGCAAAATGGATAGGGTTCCTGTAAAAGTTAGTGGAAGTTGGTGTCTTTTTGACTTCAGTGGGAAGGGAGATCAGCCCCAAGATCAGGCAATTAACATTGGCACCAAAAATTGTTTGAATGATGAGCCTTCTTGTAAGTGATGAATGTAGAATGGCTTGCTAATGATTAATGCATATTTTGTATTAATAAATCATACTAATTGTTCTCTTCCTCTTTCCCTTTGCATTTTATTTCTCCCTGTGTATGAAAAGCACTCTATATGGGTCCAAAACTAGAAAAGATATCCAAGAAGAGATGATTATGCTTGGGTCCAGTCAACGTTAAAGGAGATTTAGACAAAAATATTATATTCCTTGTAAAACTACCAACCTGAATTAAGTAGATGTTTGAGATTATTGTCGTGTTTTACTAAAATCTGGCTGTTTTCTAACATGTGGCTTTTGTATCTTCGTAGTGTTACTTGACATTGCATTATTTACAGCCATTAATGGCTATGGATATGACTTATATATCCCAAGGGGACATAGCGTGGAGGTAAATATGAAAAACTGAACTTTAAATAAAAAAAAAAAAAGAATGTAGAAGGCAAGCACATTTCCAGATTTGTTCTGAAACTGTAAAAAGATACAGGCTACCAGAAGAACCTAGGCCAAAAGTAGAAGAGGTACTTATGAGCAGATAATGTAAAACGTAATGTACATAACATGATTTAACTCACTGAGTTTGGAGTCAGAGCAGAGTAATAAGAGATTTGAAAAAATTCATCCAAGCCCTGAATTGGGGAAATGCTTTAGCATGTCCTTGTCCCCTAGCTCTTTAGGTTTGCATGTGAGCAAACCGTTGACATAAGCCTTTATTTTGGAAGTTAAGCATCTGCTCTTCTGAAACTCATAAAGGCACAAGGGACACCCCTTGGGAAAAGGGAGGTAAGGTCATTGCAGTGTTAGCCTGCAGTGACCTCAGATTTGTTTCTCAGTTCGTCCTCAATGTCCTGAAGGAAGTTATGCAAAGTTGATTACACTTTTTCTTTCTTGTACGTAAGAGTGGGTGAATAGCCTTGCCCTGGTCCCTCAAGTATTTTGAGGATGATTGCTGGGCACCAGGCTCACTCACTTGCCATTTCTCTCCTTAAAAATTATTCCCCTTTATTAACTGCAGTGAAAACACCCAAAAGACAATTTGCACACCTGGTTTTCATCAGAAAACACTCCAGAGCACTGCAAAATATGCAGAGTCTTGCAAGCTGTTCCTCATGTGAAATTTTACATGAAGTTAAGATACTCACATTATTAAGAACTGCTCACCTGAGTAGGATGTTGCAGAATAAAGTGTTCAGTCCACTCCTAACATTTTCAGCTGCTTGTTTTTAGTTTAGTACTCTTCCTTTAATGGTCATCCTCAACTGCCTCTGAGTTTCAGACATGAAGTTTAACAAATTTTGTAAACTGAGATACTAAGAAAAACAGAAACAAGCAGATTAGAATGGTCTGATTTGGAACATACTTCCACCATATTTTTTTTACTCCTTTTATTGAGGAAAAGTGTTTTAGTGGAACCTGAAGTCTGGGCCATATTGTAGGTTTTAAGGTTGGGGGGGGGAGTCTGCCACCTCCATCTCCAGCAACCTTGTTAATTCCAATTTTAAAAAAATTAATAAAGCTTTTTAAGGAGGTACTTAATGGTGAAACAGATGACAATAAGCAAACTGTGGCCATTTTCTAGGCAGCTGGATCATTAAGGGAAGACCCAGATCTGGAAGTTCAAGTGGGAAAATTTCAAAGGGTAATAGGAATTCCATGGAGAAAATGTCTGAATCATTTGCCCTGTGTCGTTTAAGCTCTTACTTCTCACGAGGAGTCTCCCATTCAAGGACCTAAATCTGATTAATCTTTGGCATTTGAGGAGATTACAAACGGAGGTGTCAAAAATATATCCTTAAAAGAGTAAAGCCCTATTTTATTCATAGTGGTGTAGCATTACTGGATGCAGTAATTTAGATTTTTCACTACTGTCTTTTCCCTGACACCATCTCTTGATAACATATTAACTACTGAAACTACATTACTGCAGGTAGTACTGAGGATGGTCTTGTGCATGTAGCAAAGTGCCTAACGATGTCTTGAGGCTGATGGAGAGTAGTGGGCCATTTTTATTCGTTAGCAATAATTATGTTCTCAGCCAATTTGTGAGTTTATTGACACTGTGTTGAATATCACTTCTCTATCATCCAGAAGAAGGAGCAATATAGAATCATGAATAGAATTTTTGTTAATCTTACTCTTTTTTCCGTGTTAGCGCTGAAGTAAACCTTCAAGTTCTTTGAGTTGTTATAAAATATATCTAATTAATTTCCGTGTTTAATTTTTTATGTTTTTCCTACTATCAAAATAGACATTATTTTAAATGTGTTCTAGGAGAGAGATCAGCACCCTGAATTATTTGTTGCAAATAAATTATAGAATAAACAACCTATTTTCTATTGTTTGCAGACCAAGCCTGTTATCTCTGAGTGTGTTGGTTTTAAGCGTTAGGTGCATCTGTTTTGGTCTATGGATTATTCATGACAGGTTTGTTTCAGCTAGACAATGCTTGTGACATATAATGGATTATCCAGTTCATATGTTTGGGGTTTTTTTTCCTCTGTATCCTCACTGGGTGACTGAAGCTTTTTTTTGAAGAAAGGAATAATGGTTAAAATTTGTGCAATCATCGTGAGCCAAAAGTATTTTGCAAATGACCTGGTAATTATCTGCATACAATGAATAATGCAACTCGGTGAATAATATCAGAGCTAACTCATTTAATGACTTAATTTTGAATTAGTTCACTGTTTGACGAGCTCTACTTGTTTTATCCAACTAGTATGAGATGCAGGCTGATTCTCTTTTCTTCCTCACTGTGGCTATGTGTTGGTCTGACTCCACTGACGTTGACAGAATTGTAATTCCCATGCAGAGATGTAAATGATGAAAGAGGCATGCTCTCTGCATGCAACTGTCAAACAAATGTGATCAGACTCCGTACTGGGTATTGTGTTTATGCTACTCTAGTGCAGTAATGACAGTTGAGACTGGCTCAAATCTTGCCCTAATATCACAATGGTTTCCCAGAGCTCAATTACATAGAATGGTTTACATGCAATGTTAATTTAAAAGAACAAGAACAAACATCCCAAATGTTTTTGGTCTATTAGGTACTACTTCTTATGGACTAGAGCGGTGACGAGGCACACGGATGACCCACTAGATTCTGTTTGACTCACCAGTTAACGCTTGAGATCTGGAAGTTTTTGAAGTTGTCTATTTTCTTGGCAATTACCCCAAAAGACTGCGATTTGAGAAAGCTTCTTGACAAGAAAAACGTAAGCAATGGTTATATGAGAAGCGCCTGTCATGAAAAATCTTAAAGATTTTGGCTTGGTGGTCAGAAAACAAACCCATTTCCTGTGAGTTTAGCAACTCTGTCATGAATTATCTCAGTTTGTTTAACACAGTTTTCAAAGGTGTGTTTTTTGTTAATACTGTGTATGGTAAGTGCTACAATTTTCCTGACAGCTTGGATAAGAAGTGATGAACACAGTGAATAAGCTCCATCAAGTAGGGCCAGGAATTATATCTGTTGTTGTAATGTCAGCTCATCTTAATACTGCATTACTTGGCACTATACCTTTATCGTATTTAATAGCTTTTCCCCCCGCCCCCTACCCCCCCCCCCAAAAAAAAAAAACCAACAGTCATGTTTTCTTC
>JAVKLA010000028.1:21723095-21735824 GCA_034782735.1 Sagittarius serpentarius | reverse complement strand
CCCCCCCCCCCCCACCCCCCCCCCAAAAAAAAAAAAACCAACAGTCATGTTTTCTTCTGATGCTTACGCTTCTGTCACATTTCTGTATTCCTCTTGGTAGAACCCAAAGGAATAGCAGGACTCTTGAGGTACAGGATAGATGATCAAGTTACAGTGTTTCTCAAGTTTGTTCCTTGACAAAGCTTCATCTTTTGGAGATTTGCAATAGATCTGCTTTTCCTCTTTCTTTTTTGCTTTTTTTCTTTTTTTTTAATTTATAATTTCTTGGCAAGTTACTTGTTTTTCAGTGAAAGCTCTTGCCTTTACTGTAAATGACCATTCAGAACTTTGAGCACAGCAAGAATAATGTGTCTGTTTGGCTAGAAGACGTGAGCTTAGGGATAATCTTTACCTCCTCTCGTACAAAGAGATCTGTTAACGAGCCAGCGCATTACTCAGATGCTGGCAGCAGAGAGCCTGCATTTTAGAATGAGATCTAACTTTAAAAATATCCATCAACTTGATAATATGTCAGGTACCACTGTACCTTATTGCAAATAAAAGTCAGACTTGCTAGGTCCTGAAGACTTAGTTCTTTCAACATAGATTGTTCTGAAGCTTCAATAGCCATCTTTTTTTTTCTTAAACACAAAGTAAAATCTCTTGCATGTTCCTTGTATTACTGGTAAAAATACTACTGGTAGGAAGGAAGAAATCAGTTTTGTTCTGTCTTTCATGAACTAAAATAGAATTGTTTTATCTCCCAAATGGACTAAATCTGGAGGCCTGGATATCAGCAGAGTCAAGTATGGTCTCAGCCTGGCTTCACTACTTCTTTTTCCTATGTGTGTGTGGCAGGGGCAGGGGATGTGATATAAAACTGAAGAAACTTTCCACAGTTTATATGATCCCCTCAGCTCTGAGCTAATTTCACTTTCTAGTTTCCATGCGCTGATGCTGGCTGTTTTGAGGTCCCTGTCAGTGCAGGGAGCTATTTAAATAAATGCATCTGTTTGTTTAGGCAAATCACAGAGCAGCAGTAGCTTGTACAATTTGGTATATATTTCAGAAGTAGGCTCTTCATTTGATTCATATCCACAGTTGCACATGAACATAACTTCTCTGTGTGGCTGTCCCAGCTGATTGGGAGAAGGCAGTAGAGAAGTCTACAGGAATTTCAGTGGTTGTCTTTTGGAATTTGGGGAAAATTTGTACTCATTTAAGTAAACTGTCTATATTTTTGCTGCTTTTAATAATGGGTATCATATTCCACATATATTGCCTAGCTCAGTTGCAGGTGCATTCTACATCTAGAAGGCAAGGAGTGTTTTCCTTTTGTCAGGAGTCACATCAGGGGCAGAAGAGTCATGGAGGGATCCTCGTGGAGGGAGGTGGTCTTTAGCTATCATTCGTCTGCTCCCATTCTGAGTATGGCCATGCATAGGGGTGTAGCTGTGCAGGTGATTTACTTTTCTGAAAATGATTCAGGTAAATTATCATTTTTGGATAAGGTACTGAATGAGATGGTACTCTCATTAAGGTACTAAGTGAGATGGTGATCCAGGCAAGGCCGAGAGAAGCAGTCCCAGAAATCAAGAAGTCGCTTTACTGTTAATGGCATGTTGTGCAGCTTTTCCTTCACAGTTTACCCCATCGCCTTGTGTTAGGAAGATAAAGCCAGAAGTGCTTCTGTAACTGAAAATAAAGTTCCTCTTCCCCTACCTCTGTGCTGTAGGTAGCATGACCATATAGCAGAGATTCTGCCACCCCAGAAAGAGATTCAACATTTGTGTTAGCTGCCAGAGAGAGTCCAGACCTCCGCTGACAATTCAAATGGATCTTCTGGCTGGAGAACCTTCCAACACAGCTGAAACAGTCGTCTTTGTTTGAGCTGAAGTCCTGTTCTCTTTGAATAGGACTGTTCTCTGACCACTACAGAGTCATTGCTGTTTTGGCATTTTTCCTGATGTTTTTATGATACTCTTTTTAATGTACTGCACATTTTTCATTTTGGGACAGTGCTCAAAAATTTGCCCATAAATGCCACTTGAGCTGAGTGAATGCTGCTTTTTATCACTGTGTTGCTAAAGGCATTTCTGTTGTTTTCCCAGACTACTGCTTTGGTTCGTGGATGTTGAAACTAGTTTCAGCACAGGTACAATGGGTTAACATTTTCCTGCTTGTTTGTGTAGTGATTGCAGCTCTGAGACCAACCTGTAGCAGGCAACAGAATACAGGTATTTTATAAGAGGTACACATAAAGACCTTTTTAGGGACAGAAGGAGGCAAGATGGGAAGGAGGAAAAGCTATGGATATTGTCTGATGAAATACAGTGGAACAGGAGAAATTATAATTTTCCTATTTCATGCCCTACACCATTTTTCACTGTGCAGCTTCCTGTTATATGGGAAAGGCCTCTCTGTTTCAAGGTGCCTCAGTAAGGAGTGCACAACCTTCAATGGACTCGGCTGGGATACGCAGCCCAGGAACCTTGAGGAGGGTTGATAAGAAAGGCGGCAGTGCGTACCCACGTTGTCCCGTGAACAGAGTAGCACTGAACCATCGCACGGCCCATTGCTATTTCTGTTTTTCCAAATGGAAATTAAATGACAACAGCTGCCTCTTTGGTCCCTCTAACTTCATCTCCTTTCGGATTAGCTGTACTGAACAGTGGGGGAAAGGAGCCAACATTGTCTCCTCTGACCTACCTCAGCTAGAGGCTTATGTGGGTAGCACAGGAGAATCAATCCCCTTGCTTCACTGTGGGAGCCTGTCAATGAGATTAGTCCAGCGAGATCAAGAACAGCAAGACTGGTCCCTGACAGCTTTAGTCCATGTGGAGGTTGTCTTCAATCCCAGGGCCTGCTGAGATTTTCTTTACGAGTTTCTACATAAAAAGCCGCATCACAAAAATCCCTCTTTGTTTTTTAAACTAGCTTGAACAGATATTTTAATTAAAAACTACCAGTGGCAGTACATAGCAGGGCAGTGGAAACCCTTTCTCTGTGGCAGTTTCTCAGCACAAGCGCTTCTGTGTGGTTGTGGTCACATGTTTGATTGACTTGGTTCCCAAGCTGATGTTCACAGTACCGTATTCATCTTGTTCAGATGACTGTGACATGCTGCCTGAATGCACTGATGCTGACAGTGAATGTGAGGAGAACCAGACAGTTGACAGCATCTCCATTTTTCAGAGCTGATCTGTCACATGATGCTAGGCCGCAGCCTGTCATACAGCTACAGCTGTAATGTGGGTAAAATGAGCAGAAATGAGAGAGAAGTGACAAGACAGGGAAAAAAGGGCAGGAGGGAGACTGTTTATGCCTACCTCCTCTCACAAAATTGCACAAGCATTTTTCATTTGAATTAAAGCTGTGTTGATCCCATATCTCAGCTCTACCTGTTATTTCTACAGGCTGGAACAGCACTGGCAGCCCATCCATGCCTGCTGTTCAGGGTAAAGTCTCTGCCTAGGGCAGGTGCCAGAGATCCTTTGGGCTGATCCTGTGCCACATCCATCATGGCTATTAGGGAAGCCTTTCTCATTGTTGCTTGGAGTGAACAAGCGACAGCAACCAGAAACTCAGAAGATAAAAAAAATTACTTTATCTTGAGCTAAATAGCCATACTCTCAAGCTGGGAGATGTAACAGCCTTGTATATTTTGTAGGAGGTGCAGAAGGAGGAGACCCCTAAAGATGTATTCAATGCTGCCATTCTGCACCTAGGATGGATTAAGGGACCTTTTCTGGCAGGAGATTAATAGGTGATCCAAGCCTTTCAGGTCAGGCAGCCTGTGGTCTCTGTACAGTTACTGGGAAGACAAGTGTGGGGAACGGGTAACTCTCTGTGTATGCAGTTCATTACATGGATTTTTCCCTGTGCATCGATTAATGCTGTTCCTTGTCTGGTTGGTCTTCCCTGTAATTTGGGAATAATAGTTCTCGTAGCACCAGACTGTTCGGAGCTATGTAAGGGAAATGCATATACATCGTAAGGGCAGTATTCAAAAATGCGTCTTCCACTTGCCGTCTGCCTGTTTCCCCACCTGGTCCCATATGACCCCAAAACAGGAGGTTGGACACAGTGGTAGAGGGGTGAGGCATGAGCTGTGCTGTCCCAGGCTTTGTGCTAGGCGTTATGAGCCTGAGTGACGTCTTGTGAGTCCCAGTTGCCTCCCTACTTCACTTTTTCTCTAGGGTGTGCGTAATAAATTGCTGGTGGCCTAAATGTGCAGGGAACACGATGTGCGCTGGCTGCCACGCTGGGGGCTTAGGAGAGAAACAGAGCAAGGCTCCTGTCCGTTCCTCTCGTTCTCTGTTCACCTTCTCACAAGCGAATGGAAAGTCAGTGCCACTTAGCTCACTTCTCTCTGGGTATGAAGGTCAGCCATCTTGCACAGGGGGGTGTGTGTAAGGAAGGTTGTTCTTGTGCACCCTTGAAGTCAGATTCTTGCGCCTAATTTGGGTTAAAAAGAAAGCCCCGTGATGTACGTGGTACTTCTGTGACAAATGTTACATTTTTCTTAGTATCGTATACTTCTGTTGAGATGACTGGGGCACCACACTTGACAATGATGAATTATTTACAGCAGACCGACAGCCATTTATCCTGTGGTACCATCTGCCATAAAGATCACATTTTGTCTTAGCAGTTTCCTCCCTTTGTTATTCTTTGAAACAATATTTGAAGATGTGGAAGCAGTGAGGAATGGATAACCACCTCTGGGCCATGGTTTCAGTGATACGTTCAGATGCTCCTGGACAACAGTGTTAAAGGTTAAATGCTCTTGGCATTTGATGGGAAAAACTCTAACAAAGGTGAAGTGAATGATGCAAGCCTCGCATGAGCTTTAACTGTTTAGGATGTTTCCCATGTGCATCCTTTGCTGGTCTCCTTGGTATAAGGGTCATGTTGTGGGCAAGGAGGAGGTGTGACTGGAGCAGAACTGGCAGATGGTCCCTTGAAGGTCGTTTCTTGTTGCTATCTCCTGTAGTGATGCCATATGCTGTGCAGGGGGATGTTTCCTTCCTCTTCATGGAGTGTAAACTCATCAAAACAGTAAGTGCAGCATGCCATCAGCTCTCAGCTCTTGAAGTTTCTGATTAGGTCTGTGGCTTTAAGACATTTTTTAGTATGTTGTCAAAGAGTATATAGAATAAGTATGTTTGAAAAGAAATTAAAAAACGTCTGTCCATGATGAAGGTGGAGGTTTTCTCTTCAGTGATTTAACTTTTTTCTCCTGAAATTCTCTTTCTACCTGTAAGACTTTTTATTTTTATTTTTATCCCTAAGATCTTTCCTGGTAACCTGTGAACATCCAGAGCATGGACAGTGCCACATAAAAGTTCTGGGGGAATTGAATGCCACCACTACTTCTGGAATCATAGCTGTTCCTCTTAGCTGTTGTGAATGGCAAGTATTTCCAACAGAAATTACCTAAAGCAAATGCCCACAGCATTTGGGAGGTAAGCAGTGTATCAAACAGAAGTTGGCTGTGTCTTGAATGCAGTTAGTGTTTCTGAGCTGCTTGTACAAATTTTACTCCATCTCACAGTGGAGTCTTTCTAAAACTGAGAGTCCCATAGTGAAAGCACACGAAAACCATTGTTGCTCTGTATGTGATCTTTAGAAAGATTCCCCCCCCTACTTATTTTTGTTAATTGCGATGAATAACATCAGGAGAAGATTTTTATCCTGGAAGACTAAACGGAGCCATAAATGAGTTTATAGAGGTACAAATGCTGGTGTACTTCTTCAAGCAAATTTGTTATCAAAGTAAAAGTGTACAATGTCTGAGCAAAGCAGTAGGGCGAGATGTGTTCACCCATTCAGATGACTTGAGCCCTTTCAGAAAGGGCTTGACTCTCTCTAGGATTATACCACCTTATCCACTGGCACTGGTATTTAATATCACTCACTCATCAGTGGTGGCTATGACCTGGCTGGCCCAGACAATAACTATAACCCTGAACTTTATAACTCTTTAGAGGGAGGAAAAGTTTTTGTGAAGTGCTTCAATCCACTTTCCCAGGGCTAAGGTAAAGATCCAAGAGTTTCTAGTAGCCAGGCCACCAAGGCTCAAAGTGGTATAACTTTTCTTTGGTTTCCTCTTCTCTTTTGCTCTTTAGGTTTCATTAACATATCTCTGTCAGCCTTTTTACAATTTGCTGTCAAAGCTATTCTTTGAACACAGTATTTCATGGACTGTATAGCCAATAGGTGGGTTTAGGATTGCAAGGACTGCACATGAAGTCAACAAATCAGCTATTAAAACAGTGATATTTGGTACTACTATTTAAAGTTGTAATATTTACCTGTGGGTTATAATTGAACACTGTCAGTGTGTACAGTTATACAACTTTTCTTAACATTAGATATTTACAGTTAACATTCTTTGTGTAAATATTGATAGAGTGATGGATATAATCTCATTTTGGCTAATTACTAACAGATACCTTGTTAGATATCTAAGGTTTTGGTGTGGAGGGTGGTGGTGGTGTATTTAACAAATGACATAGGTTATATTGCTGAATTGACCCTTTCCCTATCAGCCTTTCCTTGTTTGTATTTTAAAAAGCATATCCAATGTTCACGCAGCTTCCTTGGTCACTTCTGCCTCTGTAGCAGGGCAATACTTTCATACCTTGATAAGATCAGACATGTGGGAACTGTAAAGATTAAAGGAAAACAACGGTCAAATTAAATTTTGCTTTTTTTTTCTTTGACCTTGAAAGATAATTATCAAGCAGATTCAGGTAGATGCAATGGGCAAAAACATGGAACGTGTGGAAATTTAGAAATCATAGTCTGACTTATGTTTATTTCATTTTCCTACCCTAGAATGGCAGTTTGAAGCACTGATGTGCTGGCATTCCTGACCACTGAGTATTATTTTAGCTACTACATGAGTGAAGAATAGGAGAGTAGTAGGGCCAACATGCCTTAACGTTGCCTGGTCATTAGCTTTCTCGGGCTCCAACGCTGCTGCCATAGACAGAAACTTTTCAATTTTGGAAAGGAAGCAGTTCTGAAAGAGGAAAAAAAAAAAGGTAGTGGGGACATTTTTGCAGGAAGCAAAATGAGATTGTTAAGTTAATACTGCCATCATAATGGTTAAATTTCAGGATGCAAAGTAATTAGCTTATACCTGCAGTAGAATCAGAGCCATAGTGCTGGACTCGTGTAGCGTGTCCTGTGAGATATTTCGTTTAGTATTGGCAAAAAGCCAAAAGCTACACCTTAAAATGCCCTTTCCAGTTTCTTCTAACCCAGGTGAGCCTTGTTCTTGTCTTTTGTGAATGTGGACAGTGCATGGTTTGTATACTTATCTGCTTATGTTCGGTGTGAGTTCAATTCAGTTTAATTACTATTTTGTATGGGCTGATGCAAAGCTCTATTACTGTGTTGCACAAATTTTTCAAGTGATACTGGATATACAAGTCTGAGGAAGAATCAATAAGATTGTGTCTAAATAACAGCATAATTAATCTCTTATTTTGTAGCAACTTTGTCTCATCCCACAGGACGCACAAAGAATTTAAAGAGCTGGTGTAAGAGCGATACAAAGAGGGTTCATGCATGCGTGATGACTGCTTCTAGGATAGAGTGTGGCAACTGTGTAGTATGTCACTAGTGCAGAACAGTAAAAACTTAATTTATTCAGAAGAATCAGGAGCAAGATTTTTTTTTTTTCTTAGGTGGCAGAATAGAGCTACCTGGGTTGGTATTTGGCTAGTATACTGGAGTTGATATGTGAATTCTGGAGCAAAAATTACTGTTGGATATTCTGATTCTGTGGTCAGGCCTTTGATAACTCATCTAAAAAGTGAGGTCTTCGTTGATACAGCATTTACTTCTGACATGGCTTCCTTTGTAGTGGTTTTGCTGAGGGGAAAAGTGATCTCCTTCCTGTGAAGGAAATATGATACGTCCTGGCCTTCCTGTCTTTAGGGAACAGGGTTGTAGCCAATAGTTCAAGATATATTGCTGAGCTTTTCTTGGGTTTCAGAATTTTTGTTATTTGTTGGAAGCAACTCCTGTGTTTAATTTGGCTGGGAATGTTGAAAGTAGTAGAATTGTCATGGGATAGGCTGGTGGTAGAGAAGGATGTTAGAAAGATGTGGGATACCCAGGTACAAATCCCCGCAGAGAAGACAGGTGCTGAAAGCTGGGGAGATGCAATTCATCTTCAGTGGAAACACTACTTCCCTGGCTGAGCGTGTCGGTGGAGCATCTCAATGTGAAATGGCGACCTGTAGCACCTGCTCCCTATGTCCGTCTTCCAGAGCAGCCAGTTTCTTCATGAAGTGAAGCTCTTTGTGTTAATGGGAGTGTATGACAATGTAATGTGACTTTTGGAAGGGTTACAGCAAGTTCTGAATGATACATGAAATGAAAAATCCCTGCCTGGTGCAGAAAAAGCATGTACAGCGCTGGATGATACACTGCCAACAGTTCTAACAAGGGGCTCCTTCACAGATTTTCCACCTCAATCAGCAATGCAGTTGACGTCCCTTGAGCAAAATTTCTCCTCTACTTTTTTTTTTTCTCTGTATGAGTGAAGAAAAATTCTTCAGCTTTATAGCTTACCCACTGCCTAAAATACTCATTCAATAATCTTTCTCTGTTTCCAGTTGTGACAGTCTCTATTGGGAAGCATCCTTTCTCCATAATTCATTCAGGCTCTTTCAGGTACTTTTACTGTGAATTTATTCTCCATACACTGGGAGGGTGAGGCAGGTAAATCTTGATCGGCGATCTAGCCAGTGATGTATAACATTTGCTTGTCAAGTTTGATGAAAAAATTAGTGAGGAAATAAACAATAAGGCCAGGTAAAGAGTGATCACCTAGTTTAATGTTTCTGTTTCAACAAAACAGTGGTTTTTAAAAGTCAAGCCCTAGCTAGTATGTATTGGAATGGAGAATGGAGTAAATCACATTTTGAAAAGCAGTGGCTTGTGGAAGGACTTAGGTGGCATCACAGATAATTTCTTGAACTAGAATTTTTGCTGCTGTGCTGTGGCAAAAAGGAGCTGACATGATCCATGAAAAAGAGAAATATTTAGTACTGTTTGTAAGCTTCCTCATAGCAGGTTGTGTCCTGTTCTGCCCAAGCTGGGCTGTAAAATGAGTTAAAGACTGGAAAATGAGCATCGGGATGAGGGTCTTAAAGAATTCAGAGTATTCAGCTAATTGAAGAGCAGGCTAAGAGGCCACTCTGAAGAAGACACCTGATGGCAGAGGCTTTTCCACCTGGCTGAGAGAAGCTGAAGTTCAGCTTATTCAGTCTTGAAGTAAGAAGTTGCTTTCTGGCTGCGAGGTCTGTTGAACATGAGAGCGTCCCTCTGGGAAAGAGACAGAGTTGTGATCGCTTCGAGCCTTTTGATAAGCCTGGGCTGGACGGTTGTGTCCCTGTGCAGCTATAGCCTTGCTTGTCCCTTTCCTTTAGGGGAAAGCATTGCACTCAAAAGCTTATAGCCAGCAACTTCTTGTTAAGACAGTTAACAGACCCGAATGTCATGGCTCAGATTTTCAGTGAGCTGTCTGAAGATGATCAGAGCAGATTTCTTTTCATCTCCTCCCTTGCACGATGAACAAAGATTTCTGTATGCTGCTTCTTTTCATTGTTATTAATTGCTTTCCCCTCCAGCATTAGAGACTGGCCACAGCAGGAGTTCTCTTTGTAGGTGGTATAGAGAGTGATTACGGATTGCCTTTGTTGGTTTGGGTGGGAATTTTCCCTGGGACAGGTTGGCAGGCTCTGTGGATCTTTCACTTCGTACAGCATGAGGTGTGGTTCGTCTGCTAGGATCATTTGTGCACATCTCACATGATTAATTCCTTGCCATCGCAGGGCTTCCTCAGGTCTTGCCAACCCTGCATCTGTGGCAAATAGTTTTCTAAACGCAGAAGTGCTTTTCCATCACTAAAGTATTTGGGCATCAACTAGGATGTTTTGGTTAAAGTTAACAGTCTGTGAATACACAGTAGGCGCATCTGGGCCTTAATTTTTAGGGAATGATACCTATATGCTCTCTGATTGGTTAAGGCTGGGGTGGTTATTTAGGAAAGCATGCTCTGCTGTTCTGAAAAATGGCCTGACTCCTTCAGAGGGCTTGTCCTGGCAGCCTGAGGAAAGCTTAATCTCTATTGAGCAGAAGTCCAGCTTGCTTTAGTTTAATTGCAGAAACCAGTCAACTCAGTTCAGATTGTGCATTTCCATATGTAAAAACATGCAATTCTGTAGATTGAGCTCAACTAGGTATCTGTACTGTCTGAAAGGATATCCTATTCAATTAGCTTTCTGGCTCTGTACAGACACAACCAATGTGAAAGAAAAGGTAACTCAGAGTGTTCTTCTTGTAGTTAAAGTAGCTAGATAGCCAATGAATTCCTGTCTTACTGTGTGCTGGTACTATAGGAGTATCATTTCTACACTGACTGACTTTTCAATGTCAGTGAAGTCAATGAGGTATTCCTGAGTTTGAATCCTTTCTCAAAAAAGCATACAATTTAGCCCTTAAGGCTGTCTACTTCAGCAAAATAACAAAGCCTGCCTTCAAAATACAGGCTTTACAGCCTCAGGGGCCCTGTGATATATGTGACGCAGAACCTGACCTGCTCTATATGCGTGCAAGTATTTGTGAATGTTTGTGTGCATAATATTATGGTATAGTATGCATTTTAGGAAAACTTCCATTTCACTGGAGCTAGAATTTCACCATACAGGTATATGCAGGAGCGCAAAGACAACGTGTGCGTGAAATGCTAAGTTGAAGTTCTGCTATTTATAGAATGTGTAGCAGCACAATAGAAACAGACATCATATAAGCAGCAGTGTTTGATAGTTGTCTTTCACTTCCCCATCAAAGAGAGAGAGATTTGTATTTTTCATGAAACGGCCTTTGCAGGAATGCCATAAGCAATCAAGATTCACCCTGTGCATATCAGGGAAACCATGCCACTTGCACATGTCTGGCTTCATCCCGTAAAGCAGAAAACAGCAGCAATTGTGGGGCTTCATTCAAATGCTATCTGTTGTTCTACATCTTTCTTCTTTGCACACCAAACTGGAAACTTTAAAATAAAAATAATTGAAAAACAGAATAGTGTATTTCTAAGCTGAGTTGTCCTTAAAAATTCGAATGAGTCATTTAGATAACATTCACAATACCAGCAGCTCCAGGGCACTTTAGAGAATATGTTTCAGCACAGAGACATTTGAAACAAAAATTGTAATGTTCTAAATGGAATTAGATGAGCAAAACCGTGTCATACAGAGATGAAATATAAATAAATGCTTTAGGCCTGCTCCATGAAAAATGTATGCACTTTTTTAAAAGCCTTTTTTCTTCTGCAGTGGTGTCATTTCTGTAGAAACCAGTGGCTGGTTGTGGGTTGTTTTTGTTGGTTAGGGTTTTTTTTTTTTTTTTTCCCTCCTAGTGCATTCTCCTAGAATGTGCTTTTGCCACTCAATAAACCCTTCTTTCCACTAAATGTCTGTCTCTGTATTAAGCCCCCAAGGAACTGTACAAGCCAAAGGCAGATGGAAACAATAGGCATTCTGTGTTCAAACGTACAACCTACAGAAAGTTCATTTGTCAAAAGTCTGAGGAACATTTCCAGGGAGGCTGCTTCATAAACAGCATCCACATGGGGCAGATCTGACTTGTGCTACTGCTTTTCATGCACATATTCCATAAGAATTTAATAGGCTGTTTACTCTTCAATTAATAGTTAAAGCAACATTTACAGAAACTTGTTCCAAATCCCAGTCTCAGTTCTTCTTTCCTTCCCCTCCCACCCCGCTTCTTAAATCTCTTCATCTTTTACATGCCCCAACTACTTTCCTTCTTTTTACAGAAGCCTCGTCTTATCCCCTCTGTTAAGACCAAAGCACTCAGACTTTTTTGAACCCTTTATTTTTCTCAGACTTTATTGAGGTCTATTTTTGTACCTATTGGAATTGTACTCCTTCATTGGTAAGTATGCAAACTCCACCACAGTACCTATCTTTTAGATATCAATCATTAATGCCAGTATAGTAGTGTTGAAAGTTAACCTAACCTTCTGACTCATGCCTGGAAGACAACAGTTACTCTGGTTGGTACTGTCTAGCAGACAGCATACTTGCTTTTTAAAGCTCTAATTCCTTATGGTAAGTATTTGCCTTCGTTCCTTGGCTTTGTATTAATGAAAAGATTAAGATGCTGATTCTGTAAAGCTGTGAAATCACTTTGGCTCCCATGGACTTCAACACCTTCCCTGATCAGACCCCAGAAGAGTGGCAAAGAAAACAGGGAAGACTGATGATACCTGGATGCTGCATGTGTGATTCTGAGCTTGTTCTGGTGTAATCCAGAGCTGAGACCAGCAGAGCTGAAGAGCTACCAGCCAGCTACTCATAGGTCATACGTATGTGTAGGACACATGTTCTTATACCAGGCCTCATCTGTGCACATTCTACCTGAACACCTCCTGAATATATGGACTGTCAAAATAGGCAGCTGATTCAGAGTGCTGTCATCATATAAATGGAAGTAACTAGCTTCTGGATTAGGCCAATTTGAATTTACCTAGGACACCCAAATTCTGTATCTGGTGCTTAAAATCCCAGGTAGTAGTATCTGGTGCCCAAGGAAGATCATAGAATCATAAAATGCCTAGATTGGAAAAGACCTATAAGATCATCTAGTCCAGTCCTTAACCCAGCACTGACAAGTCCCCCACTAAACCACGTCCCTAAG
>JAVKLA010000028.1:21697693-21722995 GCA_034782735.1 Sagittarius serpentarius | reverse complement strand
ACCTCGCTACAGCCTCCTTTCAGGTAGCTGTAGAGAGCGATAAGGTCTCCCCTCAGCCTCCTTTTCTCCAGGCTAAATGGTATCATTAGAAAATTAGTCACCCACAAATGCAAGGTTCAGTTTTGATCTGTAGTTAATCAATGACCACATATCACTCTACAAAATTATAAAATGAAGGAAGGTGACTTGAAACCAGAGATACATTATGTACATTTCTATATATAATCTCCTAGCACTAAAAAAATGTATAACAAATTCTTAGCCTGGATTTCAAAAGCAGCATTTGCAAATAATAGACACAGAAGAGTGAAAACCACCCCCGAAGAGTGAAAACTACTCAATGGACAGTTTATCATTTACCAAAGAATATCATAATTCCTCCCAAGTGACATCAAAGTCATCTGAACGAGCCACTTCCCGGCTGGTGGGGCTCAGGCAGAACTAGGATCTCCTCCTTGCCTGAGCTGCATGGAGGTGCAGGGGTGTGAATGAGTGTGAGGCTGATGGCATGTTGACAGCTTTGGTTGAGGTTTCTCCAGTGGGAGTACTTCCCTTGGACTCTAAGGTCACCAGTAAATTTTTGTCTGTTATGACTACGGAAGCTGCTAGCTTTGTAAGGTTTGACCAGTACAAGAAGAGAAGTTGTAGCCCGATCCTCCGCTTGTAATGTTGGACAGGAGCACAAACTGGATGTGGTCTTAAAATGGATCTGGGTCTCCTCATGGCAGCTGCTAAGTGTGTTTATGCCTAACACAGGAGCTTTTCACCTCCCAGACATGGGGCCAAAAAGCTCCATCTGTGCTGACACAGTCCATGTGTTCCATTGCCCTCGGATGGCGTGTCCACCAGAGTATAAGGCTGTTGCTGTTACCAGTTGCAGAAGTACGTGCTGCTTGTGTAAGAGAAGCAGGTACTACAGAAAGCAGAGAAAAATCGCGCAAATATTGTTCAGGGCCTTATTTTGTAAGAACTGTTGTCTGCTGTTGCTTTAGTTTATTATGAAAATTCTAAAACAAAACCAGTGGGCCAAGGTCAACTATCAGTTATCTCCGTGTGAATCCACAGACTTCTGTTGGAGCCAGACTCATCACTCTCGATTTATACCTGTCCAAATAGAGTTGGAAAGTGGCTTAGAGGGACAGGGCAACTTTTAAACTGCTTGACCATTAATCTATGGTAAAGTTATGAGTTTGCCCTTGCAGCACATGGGCAGACTCTTAGAGCACAAAGAAGAAGAAAAAAAAAATTCTCGGTGAAAATCCAAGTGAGTTCAGTACTGCTTATTCACTGAAGCCAAAATTCAAGTGGGCTGAAACTAGAACCGTCTTCTGTAACAGTCGCCATCTGCTCTCTGAGGTTGGGCACCTCACCTCTCAGGTGCTGTAGCCTTAAATCTCTTACAGCCCTTGACATGTTACATTGGATTTTAGCAGTTGAGGTCAGCTGCTTCTTTCAGTTGTGCTGGTACTAGTAGAGTAAACCTGTATTTACACCCATGGGTCTACTGTCTGCGATGTGGAAGAATACGAATGTTTTAGCATAAGCGACCTACTGTAAACCATTATTTTTCATTCTTGCTAGAACTGGTTCCCAGGAGAAAGATACTGTGAAAGGGAGTGACAATCTTGGAATCGGATGCTTTCATTTTTGTTTATGTTTGTTGACTTCAGTGGCTGTCTACATACATGTTAATGATCATTTGAACATCTGTGGTATTTTTACAGGTGGGGAAGAAGTCAAATCTATTTAATGGTGCGCTTCCAGACATAAGTCTTTGCAAGTCATGGCAAAAGCATGGTAGGAAGTGAGCCAGAGAAGCAACGCTTTTTCCATTTATGCCGAGAGTTTTGGCTCCACAAGGTTTTCTGTTATCACAAAGAAGTCCAGATCAGGAGAGCCAATGGAGAATTTTCTTTGTGGGTTGTTTGCATCCCAGCTACTTTTGCTTGCATTTGCCTTGGAATATATTAAAATAGTCATATTCCACAGTCCACACAGCATGTCAGCTTTGAGACAAGTACTCTGAAATGTGCTCACAGATGATAAATTGCACACTATGTCAACTGCATCTTTGTCATGAGATTCTATTTTCTGTTTATAGTTGAAATGAAACCCTTGAGAAAAATTCTAAACCAAAGCAATTTCACAGAAATCTCGTAAATTTTTCCTTATGTGTGTATCAGTGAAAAGACCCTCCTGTGCTATCTTTCTGCTCTGTGGGGCTCCAACAATCAACTTCTGAGATCAAAGTAGGATGCTCTCAAGATTGTGAAACTTATAATGTGTCCATGTAATCTAGCTAGTGTGCCTTTGGAGTACGTTTCCTTTCAAACGTTAAGGGGAAAGAGCACTTAAGCATAACACAGTGCAAATACATACAAAATTTGATACAGTTTTGGGGACTCAAAACCCATTATCTCCATAACAGAAGAGATTATTTAGTTACTTCTTTGGCTTGTTCTGCTAGTTTTGTTTGAAGCTGGCAGTGATGTCTGTCATGTACTTTTCAGTATTTTGCCTTCTTTTTTTTTTCCCTCCTCTCCTTCTAAGATGACTTCCTTTTCACTTATGCATTTTAAACACGTAATCTGCTGCAATGGAGTTGCGGATAGCAAAAACTGGAAAAAGATACATGTTTGGAGATAGCACTAGATTCGCTTTGAAGCTAGAAATGCAGCTGTGGTTTTTATTTATGGTTTTTTTTCCCCTCTGATTACAGCAGCTTACTTTAGGAAAAGCATGTCTGGATAGCAGTAATGATGCACTCTGATGGGAGATCTCCCAGCTCACACTCAGCTGGATACGACAGGATGTTCTGCAATGTGCCGAATGATTATTTAAGATACATAGGCCTTGTGATGGCTTCCTTCTGCTTTGGGCACCCAAGTCTTCATGGGATGCGCAAGGAAAGTTTCTTGCCTCAGAGCAAATCATGCAAGCAAGGATCTAAGATAAGTGAAGTACACGCAGGAGAGAGGCACTGCTGTCTGGTGTGGTCAGCATCCTCTGTACAAGCTTGCTTGAGAAAGGACTTGCAGCTGTCCACATGGTGAGCAGGGCATTTGTCCAGGGGGGTTCAGATCTCTGGAACCCACATCCTGGGGATGCCTGGAGCAAGAGCAAGCTACATCTTTCTTGCCATTGTGGAAGTGGCTTTTTATGTGATACTGATAGTGTTATACTTTCTGTGGCCTTTGTGGCTTTCCTCTACTACTTCTGGGCTTCTCAAAGTATACTTTCTACCCAGCTCTCCCTTCTTGAATCTAAGAAGAGATTTGGTGGTTTATTCCGGATTTACATACATATAACTGATTTTAAAGGTAACTCTAACTTGAACACTAGAATAGCTGGCCCGTCAACCTGAAGGTATAGATACTTCTTCAAAATGACATGTTCCTGCATCTGACTCTGCTCTAAAGCTGTAGTAGTAGGGAGGTCCTGGATTTAAATTCTCTTCAACTCTGTAACCTTAGCCATCCATTAATCTGAGTGCCATAATCTATCTTAGAAGTGTATATGCAGGGCATTAACTGCAAAAGAAACCATTGCAACATCAGTGCACTGGAAAGGTTGAGATAGTTACTGAAACTCAGTTGGACTAGAAAGGTAAGTGATCATACCAAGCAGCATTTTTACAAATAGAATCATAAAATCATAGAATGGCTTGGGTTGGAAGGGACCATCAAAGCTAGTGAGCTAATAACTTGTGCCCAGTCTTGCAAAATAGCGGCATGAACTGCCTTTCTTTGAAAATTGTTTTATGGAGGAAGGGATCTTTAAAAGCTACATATAAAAAAAATCCTGATGTTCTTTGTTTAAGTTAACAAGAACACCGAAAAGAACACAAAATCCACTTTCCTTGTTTGGAGACAGCACCATGAAAACAGTTTGCCTTTCCCCCCCCCCCCCCCTGTTTTCTCTCTTCTATCTCTCTTCCAACATCTCTGGCTCTTTCCTTCTGTTCCTATTCAATGTATTTGTTCTAGGCACTCTTCTACCAAATTTTGGATGACCTTAGAAAGTGAACCTCCCTCTGCTGCAAGTTTGGTTTGTTCATACTGCCAGCTTTCTGCCAGCACTATGTTTGATCAGGCAGCTTCCTCCTCTGCAACTTGTCTGTCCTGTTTAACTAAATCTACTCACCCAGAGCAGCAATAGTGTTTTGTCTAACTGGTGTGCTAGCAGAGATTACTAAAGATATCTCTCTGGATGCTGATGTGATACGCACTTGGGTCAGTACCTTTAGCTTTTACTATGCTGCTTTGTTGTTTGCTTATTTGTTTAAAATACTTGAGTGCTACATTTGCAGTGATGAAAAATAAACTAACTAGCATCCAGCTCCAAAACTCTTGGTGGGGGAGGGCTGCCCACTTGAAAACAAGCAAGAAGTCTTACAAACATTTGGACTGATTAATTCACCAGCTTTTCTTTACAGAGCTCTTTTGTGATATAAAGCCATTCGCTGACCAAGAGAGTACATTGTCCATTTAGTTACTGTTTTGTATCTTGTGTCAAACAAAAGCCACTGCCTCCTATAATAGTAACAGCTGAATATTTTCACTGCTCATGCAGTTTCCTCTTCTAGCTGCTGGATCATCAAAAATTCTAATCAACTCTGATCTAACGCAAAGTACTATGTGGCATTCATCATCTGTTTTAGCCTTTAATGCACCATGCAGGTTTTAATCAAAGGTATGCAACCATTAGCAAAAAAGACAGACAAGAATTATGATGGTGTCCTAAGCAGAGCTCTTAAGCTGACATCACAGGCAGCAGATAAGTTCACCTCCCCCTGCTGAGTACAAATACAGAAGAATAAGATGGGTCTTGTTTGAAATAATTGCAGGGGAGCACCACTGAGGTTTAAGGGCCATGACTTCTGTTGTTTTGTTTTAGTACTAAATGCTAAGACATATTTGCTTGGCTTTCCTAAATATTGAAAACAAATGTTGGCACTATTGCCTTGGTGTGGGGGGGCTGCTGGATCATCTACTTGGTTTGGTGTTCGCCCGTATCTTCCACTGTTGTCAGAGGGAGCCAAGAGGATTGGCACCGCTTGGCAAAACTGAGCCCAGCGCCTTCCTTGTGCAGCAGCCAGGCCTTTTGGTCTCTCGCCTCCTCCTAAGTGAACTCCATTAGTCACCTCCCTCATTTTCTTAAGCGCAGGACTAGCCAGGTCACTGCTGGCTTGTGGGTAGAATTAGATCCATGTGCCCTGCTTGCGTGCAAGCAGGAAACTTATCCTGTTTCTCCTGGGTTTGGCCTCTATTCCAGCACTTCTTGCTTCCCTGCCCATTTAATCAGAGACATCCCTCCCTAACAGGATGGCAAACAGCCCCCTCCTGCCTTTCTCTGACTCACTACTCACAAAGCACCAGGGTTTCAATTGACTGTGAGGATGCACATTCAATACCAGGTCAAGAAGTTCGTCCTCCTGCTTCCCCACCCACCCCAGCCCAGTAAATCAAAGCCAAGCAGTGACAAGCCACTAGCATGGTATCAGGCTTTGAATCCAGTTTGGCATGGGGAAGAGGCACTGGTTCATACTGCAGAATTGTTTCATTTCTGCCTAGTTGAGGGAAGGGCAAAAGCAAACTTTTTAGGGAGGGAAGCAGGCTGTGGATGCAGTAGTGTGATCTCTCTCCTGCCATGTGAACTCATGAGCATACTTTGATGAAAGTGGCTTGTGTGAGGATGAAGGGCCTCACACTCCCTCGTGTCCTGAGCAAAGCTACCCTTCATTGTGTTTGAAGGCTGGCTACCTCTAAGACAACTGCAGTTGTTGTTTGCTTAGCCTTCCCCCTTGCCCTCTGCTTCCTTCTCTTCAGTTCTGGTATTGGCAGAGCTGTTTCAGGTCCTGGTTTAGGAATAAAGGGTTGTGCCCTCTGCCAGCTTATAGCATTTCCTTGCAGCTGTGATAGCAACAGGGAATGAAGGCACATGTTGCTCTCTGGCTGTGCCCCACACAGCTGGTATGGGCAGAGTGGGGAGCTGACAGTCACCCAGGGAGCCTGATGTGAGCAAGGAGTCACTATTCAAATGAGCGATCTGGAGGTCTTTGGGCTTGTGAAACCACGCAAATGGTGCGTGGGTGGATTTCCTCCTCAGGCCTGCTTGCGCAGAGTATGAACTTAGCGAGTTACATTGACTTGGGGGTACGCAGTAGAATATCCCCATGTCACGGCAAATGTAGAGGACAATGTTGTGGGCTCAAACCGCCCTTATAAATCATTACAACTAGTGGGAGCTGGCCCTGGACAGACATTAAAAATGGGTCTTTCTAACGAGTTGCCTGGGACCTGATTTTACTCATGTGCTTTACGCCATGCCTAGCTGCCATTGGGGGATGGTGGTGTTCAGTAGGACTGTATGTGTACTTGCCTGCATCAGCTCCCGTGTTCAGCCTCCTGCCAAACTGAGGTCCCAGGCGTGCCTGGGCTTTCGCACCGCGCTCTGTTGCTCCTGTAGCAGAAACCCTATGTAAATTCTTGTCTTTTACTTTGACATGGCCTTTAATGTGCAACATGTGGGTCTTTTAATGACCACCTCTGGCAAAATCTTAATTTGGTTGAGGGTGGAGGGAATGGGTGCTTTAAATCTACCTGTGCATCCTGCATCTGGCCTGTGCCCAGCTATGCTTGGAAGCCAGAGGTTTTCCACAGCATCTAGGGCCTAAACAGTGAGATCATATTTCCAGTATCCTATTTAATGAGTCTAAAAAATAAACAAGTTCCTGTTGTTTTAACCCAGGTAGGTCATTTGCTTTACCCTATTTGTAGATACTAGTTCATCATTGCAGCGTATTGTTGTGGGTTCTGGAGGTGGATAATCAGCAGTACAGTGTTGCAAAGATTTAGTTCCAGGTCACAGACAAGTAATGAAAAAACAGCAGTCACTGAGGATTTGATTTACACACTGCAATGACTATGTGATAGCCCCTTTTGTGAGAAAGGAAGTCTGCCTCTGGAGACCACATTCTAACCAGTAGCAAACATTCAAGCTCCCCGGTGTTTCAGATGTCAATTATACCAAAGCCTCTTATTGTATAATGCAGGTCTGTTATAATAATACTGTCTGGAACAGCAATAATAATGTGAATGAATTTCCAAACAGTGGAGATAGGAGGGGGAGATTGATCAATATGGCACTAATGATGGCCTTGTCTTTCACTGAAATAATTGTGATAGGGTTTATAGCACTTCCTTCCTACACCATGCTGTGTAGCAGTGTTGGTTTACTACCTGCTGTTATTGCTTTTGTATAAAAAGGTGTTAAAAAGAAATGTCTGTCAAGTTTTAAGGCTGTGAGTCCTTTTTAATGCAGTGGGGTTTTCTAGTCAAGATGGTCTGAGGATATGAGAGATGCAAGGTTCGCAGGGAGAAGTGAAATCTTTTATTAAGCACGCTGACACAGTTAGGAAAAAAAGCTTTTGGGCTCACAAACCAGTAGCAAGATCCCCATTTTTATAGGGGATTACTCACACTTTATCATAAAGATGCCATTTGAAGGCCAGAGTTTTTCCAAGTAGACTCATCCTGCTTGCTTGGACGTACAAATGTCTCTCCTTTGAGAGAGGGTGTGAGCACTTGAACCCCTAAGGGTTCAAAAAAAGCTCTCTGGCACACTAAGCATGTTTTCCATTTATGTGACCCTCTTTCTGGTCTGATGATAATGTGGAGTTTTCTCTGTTACTCCTCCAAGTGTATAGCATGCATACTGAGACCCGTTGGAAGAAATATCCATTGAATCTTCTGATTAAAAAAGAGGTGGTTTCTTTTAAGAAAGTCATATTTTTGCATCAACATTTGTATTCATGCAATGGGAAGTCATATCCTCATAATGTGTTCCTGAATGTTGGTGGAAAAAGCAGGGGAAAACCCCATTAAGGAGGACGATAACAAAGTATTGGAAGTTATTTTTTTTGTTATATATTAAGTCCTAAAATTTTCTGCAGTATCTCAGAGTTCCTTTATTTCTCAATGTGCTGGAATGATGAATTCCGTACATTTTGTTTTGTGAAGTGAGAGAAATTGGAAGAAAGCATAGCCTAAGTCTAATGATAGAAATCTCTGTTGAAGCTCTTCATTACGATACTTTTCAGAACAGAAAAGACGAACTGCTTTTGTAGTGGCACAGGTCCAATCTCAAACTAGAATCAGTTGCTTTGCCAACGCTGAACACAAAGGATGTTCATTGTTTGCAAACTGAATTTTTCTTAGTGCGTGCAAAACCGATGATCAGATTTTTTTTTTTTCTTTAGAGAAACCCCTGCAGTGAAAAAACTGCAGCTGATTCTGTGCTTCCCATCCTGGTTTGCAGGAAGGCTTCTTGCCTTCACAGTGTGATTTCTTCATAATAGCTGCATGACAGCAGCATGCCAATGTTTTGAAAAAGTAATGGCCAATGTTATAACGCAGTTGCTTATGTTAGCTACTTACTGCTGGTTTGGGTTTTTTTCCTTGAGAAAATAAATCTGCCTTTGTGATCTTACCCTTCAGAGGCTCACCTTGCCATATATACAAACCTGTATCTATGTCTGTCTGTCTATGTGTATATAGGTTCTGGCAGGAGTAGAAGGACCTTCCCAGGCCTGTCCCCTCCTGTCATAAGTAACTGCATTGTATCACGCTTGGTATCAACTGATGAAATTCCATGTTAAAAATGAGGAAAGGTTTTTTTCCCTTGCTATTTTTATGCAAAATCTCCCTCAGAGTCACTTTTTTCCCTGAAGCTTATGACCTTGTTTTCTAATATCCAAACATACATCTGTCTGACTTCTCCCTATTGCTGTGCCAGCATTTTCTTTACATTCTTCTTTCCTCCCCTCATATAATTCCTTCTTGGTATATTTGCAGAGAGCAATTGCATCCCTTTCCATGTCTTTTACTTCTGAGCCAGCATCTTACAATACAAGGTCATTATGGGGTGGCAAAAACTCACCCAAACATTCACATTTAACCCCTGGGAAGTAGTGGATATGGCATCTACTTGGAGTCATCCTGACTGTGACTGCAGTATTTTGTACCTTGAGGACTGGATTCCAAGTGGAGGCTGGTGATGCTAATTTTGCAAAGTTGTATTTATTTATTGGCCATACGCCCCTGCAGAGCACTGCAGAGGATTCTGTGATACAGAAGGCTGCTCCATGCCAGAGTGCGGGCTGCACGTGTTCCTTGGAAAAGAGTCCCACTTGCTGACAGGAGAGTGAAAGTAATCTAGATGCTGCATTTGCTATGTATGTATTAAAGCTGAATCAATTGCTTATTTGAATCTTGCCTACATGTCTCTTTACGCAAGATCTCCCAGCTGGCTGCAGTTTCCTCAAAAGTCTTTGCAGCTGAGTGACGTGTTGTAAATTACTCTGTGGTTTGTGGAGGTGTTCAGTATTGGTAATTCAAGCCGTGCTGCCTGTTTGTTATTGGTCACGTGGCACAGTTTTTCTTCCCTGACTGAATGAGCTTAGTGAGTCAAAACTTTCTCTTGAATCCTCACAGGAAGTTATTTGAAAACTTTCTGCAGAATATGCAGGGTTAAAGATTTGCTTGCTCTTGCACATTTGCGCTGGTTTAACATAACCACAGAAATGCTGGTAGAAAACTTAACAGGGGGTTGTGTATATAGTAGCACTGATTTGTTTTAGGGGGTCCTGAAGAAACTTGTTTGCAGTATTCCTGAGCAATCATGTCAATATATCAGCATAAAAACTTCCTCATTTGCCATTTACTGATATGTATCTCAAGCTGACACAGGTCTCTTCTGAGAATCTTTGCTAAATATTTCAAAGTGCTGTAATGAGAATGTCTTTCCTATATGTTATATATTCTTACATATTTTCTAATATCTAGCATTACAGGATGTCGCTGTTTCTCTTGGTAAGATGCTATACAGTATCAGTTATGACATTTATCAAATAGAAGAAATGGCATACATTTTGTGAAGCATTCTGCTTTACATCTATTTGCAGATAATTTTTTTTTCCTGCTTGTTCACTAATTGGCAGCACTGAGTAATTTGTGATCTGTCTTCCCACTGAACCAGTGAGTGTTCTGTGTGCATATGCATATGTTAATAAAGTCTTAGGATTAGTCTATGTGGTAACTAGAACCAAAGGAAATAACTGCATTCTAATTCATAATATTTTGATTAAGGTCTATTTGTAGACCTTGGTTTTGATGTAATTTAAGCTGATAAAAGAAATCACATTAAGCTATACTGAAATGGCTCTGAAATCTGTGTCTCATGCTAACTACTGAAATGCTAAGGGTGTGATTTACAACTGATTTAATTGGATTGGTTCCATTTACCATCTAAACAAGCCCTTAAATGTTGGAGTGTTTACCACCTGTCGTGACTCTTACCTTACAGAGATCTTTGTTCACAGGCAGGAGGGTGTGCACTATAATGAGAGAGGAAAAGGAGGGTTATAAATGTGCACCTCAGCTTATGCATGCTATTAAGCTTGCCCCTGGAAAAATATGAAGTTTTTTCTAAAATGTACAATAAATTTCTTCAGGATGTTGATGGTGATTTCTGCCTAGCTTCTGACAAGTACTATATTTCCTTCTCAGCTGGGATAGTTAATGTGGAAAAAGGTTTCTTTGTTGTAGTTGTAGTATATCATGCTAGCTCCTCTTACGCTGCTGCTGTATTAATCTAGGTCTTGTAATAGTTTGTGAGGAACTCTGATAAACAATTCTGAAAAATATGAAGGATTTTTTAAAATTTATTTGGGATATTGCTTTTTGGAGGCAAGTCTTTGCCATAGTCAGTGGGAAAGGTATAGTTAAGGCAGGATGGTCTATACTGGAGAAACCCCACGAGATATTTTGATGTAACCAAGTCGGGCTGTTGACACAACATAGTCACCCTGCTCCCCTCATAGTCTTCTCTGCAAATGTAATAGGCTGAGTCTTCCTTTGCTGATCTTCTGCAATAGTTCTGTCTTATTTGCTGTCCTGGAGGATGGATGGTAATTGGAGCTTGAAAAGAAAAGCTGCGATGAGACCCTCTTTGAGGATCAAAGACTGCTAGGAAGATGCAGGATCCACCTAAGTGGGGCAAAAGCATCCTTGCCAACGGGCTGGCCAACCTGGTGAGGAGAGCTTTATGCCAGGAGTGACAGGGGAGAGACAGGATGACCCACAATCAAGTGAGGAATTGGTCATCCAGGGTGGTAAGGAAAGGGTGCAGGGTGATGTTGAAACCAACAAAACAGAATCAAAGGAGGCTCGCCCTGAGCATATGCAGGAAAATAAGGAAGTGCCGATAGGATAACATGAGAGGGGAAGCACTTGTACCTTATCTTGAAAATCAGCACAGGTGGGTACCTGTCTGAAATACCTCCGCATTAACACAAACAGCCAGGGGAATGAACAGGAAGAATTACAGGTCTGCATGCAGTTATAGGTCAGTGATCTGCTTTGGCACCACAGAGATCTGGTAGGATAACTCTCCCAACTGGAATGCTGCTATGGCTGGATACAGGCCCTATTGTAAGGGCAGGTCCGAACAGCAAGGAGGGGAGTTATCTTTTATTTATATGTGGGAGAGCAGCAAGAACAGTGCCTAGGGATGGACAAACCCAGCTGAGAGCTTGTGGATCAGGACTGAAGGACTGAATGGGGGCAACATTGGCGGGTGTCTGCTACTGACTCACCTGATCAAGACGAAGTAGTAGATGAGGCCTTCTTCAGACAGTTGGAAGAAGCATCATGTTTGCAAGCCCTGGTCCTCGTGAGGGACTTTAGTCAGTCTGATATCTGCTGGAAGGACAACACAGCAAAGCAAAAGCAATCCAGGAGGTTTCTGGAGTGCATTGATGAGAAGGATCCAAGACAGCTGGTTGATTTTCAAGGATCATTTCTGCAAGCTTGAGACTGGTCCATCCAAACATGCAGGAAGTTAAGCAAAGGTGCCAGGAGACTTGTATGGATGAACAAGGATCTTCTGACTCAAACATAAAAAGAATATAAGAGGCAGGTACAGTGAGTGACCCAGCAAAAATATAGACACATTGTCCAAGCATGAAGAGATGGGGTTAGGAAAGACAAATACCTCCTATTGAATCTGGTAAAGGATTTGGAGGGCAACTAGAAGAGCTTCTAAAGATATATCAGGTGCAAAAGAAGGACTAGGGAAAATGTGGGCCTACTGCTGAATGGGGCAGGGGACCTGATGACAAAGGACATGGAGAAGGCTGAGGTACTGAGTGCCACCTTTTCTTCAGTCCTTATTGGTAAGATTTGCCTCAAGAAATCCCAGATCTCTGAGACCAGTAGGAGAGTCTGGAGCAAGGAGGACTTGCGCTCTGTGAAACAGGATCAGCTTGGGGAACATTTAAACAAACTGGATATACACAGGTCCTGGGGCCTGATAGAATGCACCCATGAGTGCGGATGGAGCAGGCCAATGTCACTGTGATGCTACTCTCAATAAGAAGTGAAAGATCATGGAGACTGTGGGAGGTTCCTGAAGACTGGAAGAAAGCAAATGTCGCTGGTATCATCAATAAGGACAAAGAGGATCCAGGGAACCACAGGCTAATCAGCCTCATCTCAGTCCCTGAGAAAGTGGTGGTGGAGCAAATAATCGTGGAAACCATTCCCAAACGTATGAAGGACAGCAAGATGGTGGGGAGTAGTCAGCATGAATTTATGAAGGGGAAGTCATGCTTAAGCAACCCTGTGGCCTTCTACAGCAAGATGGTTGGTTCAGTGGATACAAGAAGAGCAGTTAATGTTGTTTATCTTGTCTTCAGCAAGTCTTTTGATAGCGTCTCCCATAACATCCTCATAAACAAACTCAAGACCCACAGGCTAGATGAGTAAACAGTGAGGTGGTCTGAAAACTGGCTGAACTGCTGGGTTGTGATCAGCAGCTGGAGGCCAGTCATTAGTGGTGTAGCCTAGGGCAAGATACCAGGGCCAACACTCTTTAACATCTTCATTAATAATCCCACTGTTGTGACAAAGGGCATCCTCAGCCAGACTGCAAATGATACAAATTTGGGAGGAGTGGTTGATAGTCCAGATGGGTGTGCTGCCATTCAGAGGGACCTCAGCAGGCTGGGGAAATGGGCCAAAAGGAACCTCATAAAGTTCAACAAGGGGAAATGGTAATTCCTGTCCCTGGGGAGGAACAGTGCCATGCACCAGGACAGGCTGAGAGTCAGTCAGTTGGAAAGCAGCTTTGGAGAGAGTTTGTTGACGAGGAAAGAGCCAGCAGTGCACCCTTGCAGCAGAGAAGGTTAGCAGCCTCCTGGGCTGCAGTAGGTAGACCATCACTAGTAGGGCAAAGGAGATGATCCTTCCCCTTCGCTCAGTCCTGGTGACACCCATCTGGAGTTGCGGATCCAGTTCTGGGCTCCCCAGTGCAAGAGAGATGGGGACATACTGAAGTGGGTTCAGCAAAGGGCCATGAAGATGATTAAAGTGCTGGAGCATCTGACATTTGAGGGGAGGCTGAGAGAGCTGCGACTGTTCACCCTAGACAAGAAAGGACTCAGGGCAGGTCTTTTCAATATGTGTAAATACCTGATGGGGCAGAGGTAAAGAAGACGGAGCCAGGCTTTTCTCAGTAGTGCCCAGTGAAAGGACAAGAGGTAATGGGCACAAAGTGAAATACAGGAAATTCCCTTTAAACATAAAAGAAAACTTTTTTTCCTGTACAGGTGGTTGAACACTGGAACAAGTTGCACAGAGAAGTTGATGAGCCTCCATCCTTGGGGTTACTCAAAACCTTACTGGACCAACCTACTCTCATTGCCTCTGCTTTGTGCAGAGATGTTGTATTAGACAATCTCCAGAGGCCCCTTTGCACCTCAGCGATTCTGTGAATCAGGAATTTTTGCACTGTTCTCTACTTAAGTTAAATTTGATTGTGGATTTTGGTAGATATATGCCTCTACAAGGAAACTAAACTGAAGCCAAAAAATCACTCTGAACTTAAACTTAGATAGCTCAGGTCACACCACCACCAACAGATTGGGGAAATACATTTAAAAAACCCCAACAACCCAAAAGCAGGAAGTCACCCTCCTTTCCTCCAAGGCATGTTTACCCCTGCTTCTACCAGCAACTTCCTTCCTCTTTGACCCCAGGTAACTCATTACTTTGTCACTTCTTTTCCTCTTTGGTGTTCCATGCTGCTCTGCATGTTCTCTCTCTTCGATGACTTGACTTAAATATTCCAGCCCATTAGGCTCACCATTTCCTGCTGGCCCAGCAATCACAATTAAAATGTCTCACATTAGAGTCTGATTCAAGCAGAATGCCCTACTGGGACATGAGCTCAGTGGCAAAAGCGATAATCAAGGTTTCAGTTGGATTTGCTCACAAACCTTATTGCTTTCCTGAGATACTGAGAAATTGGATGCCTTTAGGCACCAAATTCTGTCATCTTACTTGTTCAGACTTCAGTTCTTTCTTTGCTTCTTCCATTTTCCCCACTGTTTAGCCCCAATTTGCCTGTGATCTCTAGGATGCCATAATCTAATAGCTGCTTTCTTTATAATTTCCCAGAGTTCATCAGAACTATGGATCTTTCTGCCTGCAGATTACTGGGATCATTAGTGTTCAGCTCTTAGCCACCTCCTCATTCCATCCAGCCTAATGATGTAAAAATGGAACATTATTTGGGTGGAGGTCTCTGTTGCTCATATGCTGTCATCAGTGAACATCTCAAGTTGCTTCATACATTGGTTTTCACAGCATTCTTCTTTAATGGCTTCCAGCATCTCTGTTTTCAAGCTTTAGTGAATTCAAAATTCTGGATTAAATCAGTAAATGAGTCTCTAAGACCCATGTGTTTTTTGACCTTCATGCGCTCCCTCTCATTAAGGCCACTGTCATCTTTCTCTACTCAGAAATGTTCTGATTCATCTATAAGGTGAAGAGTAACCTAGATAATTTCTACCCACGTTGGACACATTCTCTGTTCTCCCAGTCTAGCCCTCCTCTCCTTTTCCATTCTTTCTAACCCCAGATGTGCATGTCACATATTTTCATTTATAATTTATATATGTATTTTATTGTACTATATAGTTTATATTGAGTAGCCTCTTTAAAATGCCTTAGGAGTTGTTTTTTTGATCCAGAACTGACCCTCAGAATTTCAGAAAGCCAGACACAGCTTTTAGGATGCCAAATGGAGTCCTTAACTGGATGCCCAGTTTGTGCCTGCAAGTAAGCAGGCTGATTCTCCGTACAAGCAGGTACCCCTCTTACACATGGAGCCTGCTAAGCCATTAGTAGCATCACTCAGCAGTTTCACTGTTTCTTGCTGGTCTAGGAGCCATAAGCAACAAACCAATTCAACTTATAGATTATTAATTCTACTGAAAATAACCTGTTCATGTCCTCCTCGTTCTCAGAGCACTTAAGTTTTGTGTTGGTGTTAAAAAAATAATACTAATTAAAAAAAAAAAATCCCCGAACTTCTGGGGAGCAAGACCACATTATGTTTGTCAAAGTGTATATGTATGTATTGCTGGATTCAAGTACTGTCCAGTGTGCCCAGAGCAGTGTGTTCCTTCTGTAAGAGAACATGTTCGTATTTTCATTCTTTTAAAGGTTTTAGTACTTTTTGATAGGATATAGCGCCTGGCAGTGTTGTCTCTATTTTGTGAACCCAGGGACCACCAGAATTCCTGGAAAGTTCTCAGAGTTGATGGGCAGCTTCCCTTTACAGCAAGAGCCCAACATCGCAGACTCCCTTTGCCATGAATTCTCTAGAGGCATCTACAAATAAGTATATAAATTTTCCAAGGATTTTACTTTAATAGTTCAGTCTCTTACTCAGAGCCAAAAAGCACCTTTCCTGTCAAGGTAATAATGTGTTAGCCTTTGACATACTTTTCACTTTTTGTACGCTTTAGCAAAGAGGAGGCAGGAAAAGGTTTTTTTTCTGATATTTCTAGAAGCAGCGAGGTGTTTCATTTCATTTGGTAGCAGCTAGGATTTCTGCTTCTGAAATTTATACTGTGGGGACCATGCCTGTTGACTGAATTGATGATAAATCTGTATCTCTTCTTCAGATTAGGTTTTGCTACAGTAAATCATGCAGTTAAAAGTCATGGGGAGAATCATGTTGTCTCAAACACAGATGGAGCATGCAGGTATTAGGGGACGAGGTAAAACCCTAAGAGCAAACAAATCTTAGTGATAAAGCTCACTTAAACAAAGGATAAAGTTTTCTTAGACTTACACAGCGTTTTGCATCGGGCTGCTGGTAGCAATTGGATTTAGCACACCTACCACTTTATAGTAGATTAATCTGCTTTTTTTCCTTTTGAATGGAAGGCGTAGTGTACCGAATTGAAATCAAATACTGTAAAACTCAGTAGGACTGAAGACCCTGGAGACAGAAGAGCACAATCATGGCATGGCATATGTAGTTAGGTAAACTTGTTCTTTCTGCAGGCTTCTTTCTGAGATCCCTCTTGGCTTTTAGTTCTCCTCAGCTTGTAAACATTTCAGCAGAGATTATGTTGCAGTGAATCTCTTGCAAATTAAGTCTGATTTGTCTAAGTTAAGTTCTGTTTCCAGGGCCGTTTTAGCTTTAGAACGATTAACTACAGTAATGATAAAATCAAGGGAAGTTGCATGCAGAATAGAAATACTACAGCAGAGAAATGAACACTATTGCAAATACTGGAGGAAATCATTGCCTGGTGTATGTAGTCAGAACTCTGCTGGACTAGGATCTACCCTGAGCAATGTAAAGTTCCCTAAACTGTTATTAAATCGACATATTTTGAAATTGCAGGAGGATCTGAATTTTCACATCATCTTTGTAGCCAGTTGATTGTAACCGACTTTCCTCTGAAAAAAACATATTGTATCTGTCTAAAAGCTGTTCCCTTCCACAGAACACATGTAATTCTATTGTTGTTAAAGCTATTTAATAACTTTTGCAAAATCAACATGGAAAAATGAATGAGGTTTGTGAATGGAAAGATGACTTAGCGGGAACTGATCTATAGAGAATGCTTTTGTAAGAAGTATTATTTGTCTCCCACCTTTTGTCCTCTGCTAAAAAAAAAATACTTATTTAAAAATTGTTTCAAAAGCTGAATAGAAATAAGATAACAAAACCAACCAATGCTGTGTGGCATGTTTCTGTTTCTCTGTCTCATAATTATAGCATCATTATCTGGATTTTAGTAAACGTCTGCCCAGTGCTGAAATTATCTTAAATGCACAGACAACACACAAATCTGTGTATGGGGAAAATGGCATTATCCAAGGTATATCTATACCTTGTGGGTTTAAATATCAGGTTAAAGGGAATAGGCAAAATACTGCCTGTGACTGTATGCCTCTTCAGATGTCAGTATGGTTGCTGATGAATATGCTGTTGGTATCTTCCCTAACAGCTGTTGCTACAATGCCAAGTCACACAAAAACAAGTGTACATGAAGTCCTACACATAAGATGCAAAGTCAAGTATCTAATCTCTTTTGCTGCAGGGTACCTTTTGCTAAATCAGTATGGTTGTTGCTCTGGGTTGATGGTGTCGAGAGCCTCTGAAAAACCATTCCCATGGCTCCACTTCTTCCCTTTGTTGGATCTGAAGGTAGAAGGAACAAAGTCATTCAGGCCTCTGTGTGGTGAGAGAATTTATGGTTAAACAATCTCTCAGGCTGGATTTTGGCACATTAGAGTCTCATCCACTTGCATATAGATGAGAGCAATGAACTGCCTTTAATACAAGGTGGTCTTTGGACTTTCAAAGGTCTACAAAACAAACCCAAATTGCTTGTTGATTCGTGTGAAACTGTGGATGGTAAGGCTCTGTGTATTTTTACTGTTGCTCTTAGTGGGGGTGGTTGTGGCCAGGTAAAGAAATACTACTCCTTCAGGAACACTTTTAAATGATCTGCTCCTCTTTGGAAGCTGCCAATTGTATACTCAGTCTGGCAGTCCATGTACATCTAAATGCTTCATTGACTTGTACCAAGAGGCGGAAACTGGCCTGTTTGTTTTAATACATTCCTGATGATTTTGATGGAAAACCTAAATGTGTAAAGAATACAAGATCCTGCCCACTAGCAGCCAAAAGGATAAAATTTCACATTTGTTCCTCAGGGGAATCAGGGAAAAAAGAACAGTAAGAGCAAGCTCTTGAAGTTAGAAGGAAACCAAGGAGGAAAAGCTGTGATTAAGCTGAGAGCCATCTACCACAGCAGACCTTCCCATCTTATAGAATCACAGAACAGCCCAGGTTGGAAGGGATCTCGAAAGCTCATCTGGTCCAACCTTTCATGGGAGAGGGAGCCCAAATGAGTTTATCTAGTGCCCTGTCCAGTCTTCTCACATGGCAAATCATTCTGGTTGCCCATACACTGGAAGGGGAGAGCTGAGTAATGCTTCCTAGCCTGCCTCATCAGATTGCTGCATTGGTGGCTTTTGATCAGATTGTTCATTATTCTTTTTTATTGCATGTTTTTCTATTGGACACTTAGCTCTTCTTTGTAATTAGACATAGTGATTATAGTATCTTTTTATATTACACTGGAGTGTTCCTTTAATGCAGACATCAAATAAAACAAAACACACATTAAAAAAAAAAAGATTGTAACAGTAATGCTTGGGTCTGAAGGAGTGAAGAAGCAGGAGAAAGCAAGTTGCAGTTATTGCTTTTGGCTCCAGCAACACAGTTGTGGGTTTTGTTTTTTTTTTATATTCCTCTCCAAATTATGTTTATTCATTTATTACAATCCACTGAATGAATTAAATATAAAACCAATCCAGATTTTTAAGGACAGACATTATGTGTTGTATCTAAATGCAACTTTTTTGTTGTTGTTCAATTGCTGGGAAACATTTTTCTTCTTAGTGTAAATGTTTCCTGAGGAAAGAGTTCCATTGGGTGAGGAGAGAACACTCAGGATGGAAGAAGTAGTAGCAGAGTATCTAATAGCACAGAGCAGATTCATGTTGTTCCTTCATGGCAGCATCCACACAGTGATCAGCAGTCTAACAGCTTCCCTTTACCTAAGGAACACACGTGTATTCCAGGAGTACTGTTCTACATGGCCCCATCTGGGAGTTTGTTTTAGAACAGAATTACCTTCACCATGATAAGAATCTGCTTGAGGAATTATTTTGGAAAAAGGCCATCTGCCAGGGAAAAAAAAAAAATAAAAATGCATGATTCGGAGAATAAAGCTTTGATTACTGCTCTCTTAGGAGGATGGATGAGGAAGAAAGGGTCCAAGGAGCTGTCCCTGGAAACACATTTTAGAACAAGCTGTTGGGATTGACTGTAATGTCATGCAGAGGGTTGTTGTGTGAGATAGGCTAGTCAGTTGGCTCCCAGTGAAGGAAGCAGGCCTCCTTCACTACCCTTGGCTCCGAGCGGTTCCTGAACAGCGCACGAGTAGCGAGGTAGGAGATTCCTTCCTGGTACAAGCATCATCAGTGCTTGGTGGCATCTAGTTGGAGGGACATGATAGTAGACTGGGATAGAACTGCCTGGAGGAGGCAGCTGGTGAGATATCATTAGGTGTTCGCTGAGCCCAAGACGGTTCAAACTAAGATGCTTTTACAGTAGTTCAACAGCTAATTCATGAGTGCCTCAACAGAGAAAATAGCAGAGATGACGCCTTATCAGTCAGATATTAGTCATACCTTCTGCAAAATCCCTGATCCCATTCAACAGAGAGTTCCATGTAATATAAGATTGCAGTCCAAGAAACACTAAGGTTTGAGTGAACTCTCTTATTTTTACGTGATTTTAAAGTCTGCTTTGATTTCTCCGGTTGCTTATACAAGTATAAATTGGGAGTAGCTTTTGGAGTGACTGCATTCCAGAGGAAGGTCCGCAAATGAAATAAATCCTCCACTTTGTTGGAGACCTGGGTGGAGGAGGACAACCATCCGTTTTAAGAGCTGTGTTTGAAAGTGCACAGAAGATAAGATACACCAGCTGTGTTAAAACAAGCCATTTTCATCTCACGCATACACCCTGCAATTCTACTTTTTAATTTCTAGGCAATCACACTGCTGGAATCTTATTCAGCCATTGAGTAAAATATATGTTTGTCTTGCAATTATGTAAATAAGGTAAGTGGTTAAGATTTAGACCTAGAATAATAATGTTAACATCATTGTCCCTTCAATAAACAGCAAGCTTTGGATGTAATGTTGGTTTTGCTATATATGTTCCATGCCACAGAAAAACATAGGCTGACACAGAGATGATGTGGTACTCTTATTGTATTTAAAACAATATTTAGGCAGGGTAACTCCTACTGCCATTTACATGTGTTTGAAAGAAAACCCTCTTTCATCAATGGGAATGTGTCAGAATTTTGTAATAAAGCATGCTGTGTAATATATTTAAACACAGTCCAAATTAATTAAAGTGTAGTGGACGTGAAAGATACATACTCAATGTGACATTTCAAATAGGGAGAAAATATGATAATGAGCTATTTCCATGTGTTGCCATCCTTCTGGTTAAATAATACTTCTGTTTTCAATGAAGCCACTGAGCAATAACATTCATTTTTGGAGTTCCACAGTGGTTAGAGCTGATTGTATACAGGCTGTAATCATTATCCTAATTCTGCCCAGGAAACCCTCTCTCCCCACCATGGAGAAATTTGGAATAAAAAGTCTCGTTCCAGGAAAAAGAATTTCCAAATAATCCTGGGCACCAGATCAAAATATGAGCTCCAAATCCGTTCCTTTTTCTTAATAAGAATCAGCACTTTGAAAAATGCTGCTTTGCAAGGAAATAATTGCATTAGTCAGCCTCTTGGCACTGGTGTGGGCCGGAGCCTCTTAAAATGAGGCCCAGCCTCGCCTGCAGTGCATCCAAGTCACCCAAAGATGCAAATAGCCCCAAGACCCTTCGTTAACAGGGATGTTTGTTCACTGCTGGAATTCCTATAGCTCTGGTGTTGCAAATGGCTGTGTTCTCACAGGCAGAAAACTAAAACATGGGATAACAGGACAGAAAGGGATCTGGAGACATAGCCTGACTGTACTGATGCTTGAGGCAGCCTCGTGCAAGACAGACATCATCTTGTGTGCTGAAGAGCAGAAGCCAAAGAAGGAGCTAGAAATAAAAGGTGACTCTTCCCATGCTTACGAAGGATCTGATCACACAGATGGCAGATTTAGCTCTGCCTTAGATGTTAGCCTTTGGCTAACTATATAGCCCAAAGGGTTGGTGGTATGTGATTACATATTTGTCTCTTGCTGGGTCTGTTCTTTGGATTATAGATCTTACAATCAGGATAACTGCAATGTTCAGGACCTGACAAGCCCTAGCAAGATTCTGCAAGACTGCTTTGATTGCTCTAGACTGGAGAGACCTTGCATTTAGTATGGAGAGTGAACCTATGCACCTTTCACTTGAGTGATTTTTAGAACCACGTCAAAATATTCCTTTGTATTAAGCCTCTGATTGTCTATTTTCAACAGTGATAAGGTTGCATATTATTGGTGAAGGACGACAGGCAAGCTGTGCACATTATTGGATACAGAAGTGCAATTCTGGAGCCTTGATCTACAGGAATAGAAAGAAGCCTTGCCTAGCACCAAGACCTTAAGCCCTCCAAGGAACCCTCCAACATGCCCAGCGCCCCACAATTCACTAGGAGGTAGGTGCTGAAGTACTTCTCACATGCTTATGTTGTCCTTACGTTGTTCCAACTTGTCTATTTGAGCCCTCCGTCCCATCACCAACAGAACTATTTCTTTCACAGCTGCCCTTCAATTAGACAAATAATCAGTACCAGTTTTAAGTAATGTAGTAGAGCCCGTAGTGGAAACTATTAAGATTGGTGTGGAACAGAATGGACAACTCATCTCTTTTGTTCAAAGAGTACTAAGAAAGGGAACTATTTCCTAAAGTGCAGGGAGAGCAATTTATTTCTAAGATAGTTTTATACACAACTTTGCACGCTAGTGCTGCTGAGTTCTATTGAATACATGGGAACCGAGTCCCTCCGCGAGGCTGATGAACAGGGCAGGTAGGCAGGTGCCCACGCCATCCCTGCTGTTGATCACTTTGTTGGCAGTAGGTTTCAGGTGTTCCACATTCCTCCCTCCTTGGGCTAATGTTGTACCAATTGTTGTTTGCTCCTATCCTGCTAAATAACCAGTAGGAAGTGCTCCTCTATTGGCTGCCATTGACCTAATGGGAAAACACTATGCAGATGTAACTTGCAGTCATCGTTTGAATACAGTCAGAGAAGAAAGATTCGTTAACCTGTTAGTGCCAAAACTAAACATAGGAATGTGCATGTGTCAGTAGGGAAAGCATGTAACCCCGCCTGTGCCAAACCAGAGCTTGCCAGAATCCTCACCACCTGGTAAGGTGATGGATGGAGCCAGACTCTGCGTGGTAGATACAGCTTTACCCCTGTGTTGCAGAAAGAGCTCTGGGGCACTGAGAGGGGGAGAGTTCCAAAGGCGCCGATGCAAATTCATTACAACACTTTTACAGGCTTTTGTGCATCTATGGGAGGGGGGAACTTCTGGAGAGTTTGAGCCCTTGCCGAGGTACTACAGAAATGCTGTGTCAAAGACAACAGAGGAATCTAGACCATGTGCTCTGCGCTAGTTTTTCTGCATTTAGATTTAGCTCTTCTGTTGCTGGACTATTCTGGCATTGTGGTCTTAGGGTACTCCAAGGTGTCTGAACAAAGAGAACAATTCTGCTGCTGCTTTGGAGATAGTTGTCTGAAAAAAAACCACAATGGATCAAGTTCAGACCTACAGGATCTAAGCTAGACTTACTGCTCTGGCGTGTGCGGGTCTGCCTGCACTGATGCTTTGGCAGACTGGCAGTGCCCAGCAACCCCACCAAGGGGTAGGGGTGGTGCTGGGCAAGGGGCTGTTATGTTATGTCCTGTCCTGCAGAAGGTGGGGTTATCCTCAGATAAAATACATGTGTGTGTTTGGGAGGATAAGAGTGGGAGAATGAACTGATAACAAAGCTAGTGTGTTCTATCACCAAAGAAAATCTAAGTCAGGAAGAATTTGGAAGGGGGCAGTAGCATTACAGCTGTCAGTGTGGGATGTTTATGGCATTGAAGGAGGTGAGAGATTAGTACTGCTTGGAAATGTTCCACCAAAATGTTTTTTCTTAAGGGAAGATTACTTATTATTTTTAAAAGGGATGGGGGTTTGTGCGAGAGAGACTCTCATCCTCATATTCAGTGTGCTGAATGTGAGAAGGGCAATTGTGTACCTGTCCATCCCAGTCTTCTCCTGCTTCCCGGTACCTGGACTGTAAATCTGAGATTTAAGTGCTGCACATCCAAGTATTCCCCTTTGCCTACTGCAGGTCAGACGTTGATTATTCACTCCAGCATCTTCTGGATGATTGTCCTAGTGAACAGGACCTATGCTGTCTCAGGCTGAATATGGACAGTTGTCACTCTGGCTTTGCTAGTTCAGAGATCTCTGTTCTTTACCAAGCGGAGAAGACGAAAAAATTGTGAAACTGCGAAATCTGTTATGGAGTATAGGGAAAACCAGACTTGCTTGTGATCAATGCAGTTATCACTGGCAGAGGGATGGTGGGAGATGATTGTCTGAACAGCAAGAAGGGAAGATAGTGTGCTGGAAGGCAAAAACAAGAAAGCTGTTTGCAGCAAAGGAGGGAGAGCTGGTAGAATGATGCATGCAAGAGTGGAAATAACACTTTGGGCAGCAACATTGATTTGAGGGAAGCACAGAAGTGCCAGCTCTGCAGATCGACAACTCAGACAGATTAGAGAAACTAGTCCAGCATAGGTTTAGACAGAAGCAACCCAGTTCTCTTGCGTTACGCTCCCAGACTGTGCAAGAATGGCACTGAATTGCATATGGCCTGTGAGAGCCCAGAGGGCAGCTGTTGATAAAAACCTGTGTGAGAGAGAGAGAGAAGAGGACCAGGGCAGGGCTCCTGGGTTCAGAAAAGGGAGGGTTGAATGGGGTGCAAGGGCATCATTTAATCTGGAGCATTCTGCGCTTGGGTAAGATAGAGAGAATGTTGTAAGGGCGTAAAATGGGTGAGACTTTAAGGAAATAAATCTAGTTGGGAAAGGAATAGAAATGAAATAGCACATGACCCCTGGTAAGTAAGGGAGTGAGAAGACATGATATCTAGAGAGCAGGCAGAAAGGAGACAGAAGGAGGGGGATTGCCTTTCTAATTATGGGTATCTGTAACTTTCCTGTGATATAATGGGCAGAGGATGAGTAACAAATGGCTGAGTCACAGAAACCGTGTGACTGAGAGTCTAAATTCAGCTGCTGAGGGGCCCAAATATTCACATGAAACTTGGAAATTTTCCTCTAATACTGTTCTGATGCAGGTGATCCTAAACCTCCTATGGCAAAAAAACTTTGCAGCTGCTGTTTGGAAATACCTGGCTCAGTAAATAGGTCAATATTCATGCTGGCAGGCAAGTTTATTACCTGATTCACCCGTTCCTAGTGGAGAATGCCACTTTTGGCCAACTAAACAGTTGTTTGTCCATTTTTTACCCATAGAACCATTTGCAGGAAACTTTAATCAAATGTTGTTTGAGCCTTCAACATAGCCATTTGGTGAATGATGTTGCTTAGAGTCGGAACAGTGCTCTGCCAGTCTTTGTAAGCCAATTTATTACCATTAATGATGTACTACTTGTAGAACTTTCAAATACTTGATGCTTCAGGAAATAAGGAGAACATGTGTCCTCTGGTTTAAGGTGCTGACTACTGAAAGTCTTTGCTTCACGCATCATTAATGCTGGCATAAATTGGTGGTGCCACCAAAAGAAGTGACCCATGCCTTCCACAGGAACTGATGTAGGTTAGAATTATCTGTTGTCCTGGTTGCCAGCTGATTGATTAGGTACAATCGTGGTTGGCTGAAGTATTTCAGATAGTATGTTTAGGGAAAAGATATAAATGAGAAATACCCCCCACCCCTCAGGAATGAGATAATTTATTTTCCTGATAGCAATTACTGAAGAAATGCAGGCTGATGGAAACCAGGATTAATGTCCCTCCCCAGCTGAGCTGGAGTTTCTGTGTGCGCAGTAGGGAGAATTGGGCAGCAGTGGGCTTTTGTGGGTAGTGTAGATTAATGAAGTTTACCTTCTTCTGACTTGGCAATCTGTAGTTTACTTGAGACAAGTGAGCTGACCCACTTCTCCCTTACCTTTTTGTCCCCAAGAAAGGGCAATAAAGCAAGCAAGCTGGCTACTGAGGATGAATCTAGAGTAAGCAGGCTTTTAGCATGAGGTCTCAGGCATTAGTCATATGCAATTCTGTGATAAACCAGTGCCACCTGGCTCATGGAGCTGCCTAGG
>JAVKLA010000028.1:21595858-21688535 GCA_034782735.1 Sagittarius serpentarius | reverse complement strand
AGGGTGTTATCAACATTCTTCTCATACTAAATCCAAAACACAGCGCTGTACCAGCTACTAGGAAGACAATTAACTCTATCCCAGCCGAAACCAGGACAAGGGTTATTTGTTGGGTGTCATTGCCTTTGAGACGGCTGTTCCCGACAGATACTCTCATGTCCTTTCCTTGTTCCTACACTGTTGCTCTGCTTTGCTGTTTCTGTGTGGTGTTATCTGCTACATGAGGGAAAAAAGACAGGGTGAGAAAAATGTGCTGGTGTATTTGCTTGAATGGCACACTGTAGGGCCCAGATTTCTCGAAGAACTTTTGTGCCTGTGTGGCACCAACACTTGAAGCCAGGGCAGTTAAGTGTGCAGAACAGAGCATGCAAATGCCTGCAGAAATCTGGTTGATCATGGCCAACAGACTCTGGTGCAGGCACAAACACAGATTATGAGGCTCAGTGCTACACCAGTGGCACACTCAGAAGTGTTTGGCAACGGTCCTGACAGTGTCAGGGTCGAGGCTGTGGCAAAAAAAGGTACTGAGCTGCATGGTTTTGCCCCATAGACCATACGTAGCCCTTGGGCCACCAGCTGATCTGCCTGAATGAAATCATACCACATTTAGTATCCCTGACTCAGTTCCTATTGTGTATTCTCTCTGGCGGTTCAATTTGGACAGATTTCCAAACTGCTCCAAGTGGTTCAAGTGCCGTGATGTGGTGAGTGGCCGGGTCTCAGCCATGCTGAAGGGCTTTCATAGTGCAGTCCTTCTGCAAACAGGAGTCTCCAGCCAGCCCTAAAGCGATGAGCAGACTTCCCCAAAGGCAGGGAGGCAAGCTGGAAGAGTGGCTGCTCAGAGTTTCTCTTTGGTTCGTTCAGGTTAAAAAAAAAAAAAAATCAGCTTTGCATGTGGAGAAAGAGCAGAAGCCTCTGTTGGCTGCCGTTCAAGAGACTTGCACCTTCCTTTTCCTCACTTCTGCAGCAGGGAGTTGTGATTTCTTTTCTCTTGCACACACCCATTCGCCATCACAGACCTACCCTGTCTCTAAAGCTATCACAAGGAACTTGTCACCTCTCTCTCTGCCCTGACCCCAAGCATCTTAACCCACCCTCCCTGTGCTCCCTCACCTTTTGTTTTCCTCGTGGCTCTCTCCATTTCACGTCCCATTAGGCAAAATCTCCCCTGCAGAGCTGTGCTGGAATAGAGGCTGCATGTGGGCCGAGAGAAGGGAAAGGATTTAGACACTTCTAAGCAGAGTGCGTCTTCTTGACAAATAGCCTGGTTATTCTGGGTGAAGAAAGAGAAACAGATCTGATTCTTAGCCATCACCACTGAAGCCTGTGCTGCTGTTACACTCCAGGCAGCACTCAGTTCCCGTAAGAGGAGCAGGTCGATGGGAAGGTTTCTGCGGCCGAGCTCCAAAACGCTCCCCAAGAGTCTCTGGGAGTGTCAGCAGATTTCTAACCAAGCCAAGAGAAGGGCCTCAGCGGATTGCCTGGCTAGCTGACAGCACCTCTGAACTATGTGTAGGATTAGCTGTTGCCACAGGAGCAGCTTTCCTGTAAACTTAGGGTGTTCAGCTCCGTCCGTTCCCTCAGAGTGTTGCAAAGGACAGGGGCTGCGGAGGCATTTGATCTGCAGGAGGCTGATGCAGCATGGTGGTTAATGTGGTACCTCTGGGTGGTGAAAGAGAAGGGGAGAAGTTGCAAAAGAGGCTTTTTGATTTCTTTACTTTCCTCCTGCGCTCTGTATCCTGTCTGTGGAGAGCACTTAGCAGATTCATGGACCTGGACTGCCATGTGAGTTGAAAAAAAGAAAAAGTGAGGGAGAGTGAGAGAAAACCAAGGGAATCCATTAAAAATTGCCTCTGCTACCTCATTAATCTTTTGCAGCAAATAATACATGCAAAACTTGGGCTAGCGAAGTCTCCAAAGGATAACACTATTTTGGTGAGGTTTTAACAAATTAAAGAAATAAATTAAGTCACTAGCACAGCAGGAAAGTGCTTGAGGCCTCCAGGGTTTGTATGTTTTACCATTGTTCTAAAAATAAAGTGGGAAAAAAAAAAGTCTTTCAGTTGAAAAATAATGTTTCCTTTAAGTGGCTGTGTTTGGGTTTTGCTCCCGCACGGCACTTCACCACCTTCCCCGGCCCTGCGGCTGACTTTTGGAAACAGAAGGCGGGAAATGGTAGGAGTGGAGGTAGCAAAGCCATGCGGTGAAGGGAGAGGCATGCTGGGCATTAGCAGGAAGGATGTAAAGCAGAAATTAAAACCTCTGTGCCTCACCCTGCTGCAACTGCTGAGACAACGCGTGTGTCAGAGATTAGCAGTCGGCTTTCTGGCCCCCCCAGGCCCAAACCAGTGGGAAAATTTCTGAAAATTTCTGATAGCTTTTGTGAGTTTCAGAAGAGAGGTGGCTGGTGCCCCACCCAAGATTGGCCAGGCTGGTCCTCTCCTCTCTCGCTATATTATAGACTGGCCATTTTTTAAATGAGCAGAACAAGGCTTCCCAGGTTGCCAGAAATCAGAGGAAACAAGGGCTGCCTTCTGATTTCCCGTTTCCATGCTCCTTTTTGTAATTTGCAGTAAAGTGCCTAGAGAGAACAGCATTACCTCTCTGTTTTCTCTTCTCCCCTAAAATGGACCGCTTTCCCTCTCATCCCAGCTGCTACCTCAACACTTGCCTCCGCTGCCTCTCCTCCCTGGGCTACCTCCATTTCCCATTCACTGCCTGCTGTCATTTCTTCCAGCTCCACCCAGGCCTCGCCTTGGGGAAGAATAACTACACTCACTCCTTCTAGCCTGTCCCAGAAATTGGAACAACTGGTTTTTGTCAAAGCCAGCTGAGCTGCGTGATCTGCAGGCAAACAGCATTCTGGAGGAGGTTTTTTAAAGGTACAAATGATGGGTAGGTGTCTAGCTTCCCACTAAAGATTATCACTAGAAGTTAGGTATCATGAATTTCTCCTACTCCAGCCATTGCTCACAGTGAAGCTGAACGCATAGACATTAAAAAAGAAATTAGTTAAAGGATGCTTTTAGAGTTGCAAAGGTAAGGCTGCTGTTCTCTGGCAGGTAATCTGCAAATTGACTGTAATTGCCTCCCTGCTCACCTAAATTCGGCAGTAGTCGGAATTATATATGTGCATGAGCAGTATAAGGAAACACTGACATTCTGCATAGCTTTTTGCTGCTGGAGCTCTGACACTTGTTCCTCCAGTCTTGGTTCCCTTCCCTGTAGAAGCCTCTCAAGGGACTTGGCCACTGATTTTGTGTGGATTACCTGTGCGTGGGGTAATCAAATGTGCACAGCATGCATACACACACGCACTCATACACACACATGCGTGACACTTCCAAGTCAGTGAATGCCAGGACTATGGTTACCCCTGATATCTTCAGTTAGGCCCCTTGTGAATGTTTTTCTGCTGTAGCCTTTAATTACATATGCTTCTGCTATTTTCCCCCTCTTTCATCCCTGCCTTATTTCGTGCACAGAATGGGCTGTGCTCAATTACTGAGCAGCAACTTCATATTTAGTTTTCTCCTTACAGCTCAGTGTGTGGCCCCTAGCCTTATTTACTGCACAATATTCAAGCCCCGCTCTGATGACAAAATGGTTTATTACCTCATGGGCTCTTCTGTGTCCTCATCATTGTATGCGTATGTGTGACTACACAAGTGATTCATGGTGGAACTTGTTCTGGTACTTGTCCCTAGCCTCCTGATGGTGCCCAGTTACTGCTTTCATTCTTGGGATGGTTTTAGAGTGGAAAAGTACACCAGGAAAAGCTGTATAATTTGCTGTGAATGGAGGTAGCTACTTTTTGTTCGTTTGCAGCTAGTGCATGTTCTGTTTTGTTACAAAAGCTGTGGGTGAGCAGCAAAGAGGAAGGCTGTTTTATTCTGCCTGCTTCAGTTCAGAAGAGAAGGGAAAACTGCCCCTTCTCAGAAGGATATGGGGAAGGCAGAAGAGCTTTTCCAGAGGGCAGTGTGGGGCATCCCATTCCCCCGACACACACCCCCAAATGTGGAGCAGAGCTCCCAGGAAGCTCCTGAGCGTGGCACTGGGACGTGACATCCCCACGTGGCCCCCGGAGAGGGTCTCCTGGGAGCCAGCGGGAATGGCACAGTGCTTGGAGCTGAGCAACAGTTTTCATTGCGCTCTGGACTGAGTGGATTGGGAGCTCCCAAGCATGTGAACACACAGCAGCCAGGAAAGTGCAGTGTGGAAGGAGTGGAGGGGACTGTTGTTTTTTTTTTCTGTTCTAAGATCTGTATTCTCTCTGTTTTGAGTAGCCTGGATTCGCATCTCTGCAAATCCTTACCCCTTTGGCATGCTTGGGTTGCTAACACTAAGGAAAAGGTGTGAGGAGACCACCTCAAAGCACTGGCCAGCTTGAAGACCTAGCTGCACCCAAAATGCAACCAGCATGGCAACAGCTGGGTATCTTTGGCCACATCTGCCTGTGTTGTACACTGTTAAATCCCAGTGGCAGTCCTGGCTCTGGGGCTCTGTAGAAAGCTTCTGGCTCTTGCTTGATTGCTGTGCTAACTCCTGAGTGGTTTGGGAAGAATCGGCTTTTTGTGTTGCTGGCATTTTCCCCCGAGGAGAGAGGGAACACATTTGGTTCCTGTAGGGCTGCAAAAGCACCTACTGCCTATAAGGAATACCTGAGACCTTGTATGGTGTTGGACTCGTGTGACTAACAAGGATGGTGTTTGCTGGGCTGAGGTCAACAAGGAATAATCCCCCTTTCCCTGCAGTTAGCAAATCAGCAAGGTGTTTAAAAGTATTGATGGTTGGATGGACTGAGGCTAGGTCAGTAATTAGCATAAGCCTTGGGCAGGCTGAGGAGAAGGTCTCCGAGACAGCGATGGACTGTTGTAAGTGTGGGGCTTACTCGTGAGGATGGATGAAACTAGTGAGGAGGCTGCCAGGTGTTAATTGAAGGAAGAGAAGAAATGGTTTTCTATCTATAATGTTTTATTGATGTTCTTCCTTTACATAATCCGAGGAGAACTTTTTTTGTGTTTTAAAGGGCAGCAGGGGTATCCGAACCAGGAGATTGCTGGAGGTACGTGACCTGACCAGAGTTTTCCCAAAGAGGTGACTAGACAAAGAGGCTCTCATCTTCCTGAAGTGTGTGGGACATCCTTTAACAGCCATTGTTTAAAACACCGGGAAACCTATCTACATGGATGATGTCTCAATTCCACCACTGTGGGAAAAAATAAATCCTTACTCACTGCCCCAGTCACTGTGGTGTGAGGCCCAGGCTTGGCAGGAACCATGGTTCAGTCTCCTCTGAATTGCCAGCTCTCTAAACAAACTGTATGTTATTGAAACAGAAGAATCTGTTTTCCACTGGGACTTAAAAGTAATTTGCATTGAGCCCTGGGAGTTTCCAAGCTACCCGATTTTGAAATTGTCTTTGTTAAAACAGGAAAGGGATCCTACAGCATGGAGATATTGAGTCAGTGGTCTGGATCCGCTCATCATGGGAGTGAAGGGGAGATCTGCAACTAGTTTCACTATCTGGACAGCAATGATTATCGAGGTAGGGACAGAGATGCTGGTAGCCTCCCGTTTAGCACTTGCCATGTGAGCAGAGAGCAGCCGTGTTGCTGCATATCCACCTCACCATTCTGACGGTTGACCCCAGCCTTGAGTACCAAAAATCTGTAGCGACAGGTTTCTGGCCTTACAAGGAGAAAGGGGAGGAGATGGGCTTGCAAGAGACTTACAAGGTTATGTCACACTAGAAAACTAGCATTGCTTTTGTTTTCTGAGCAGCGCATACTAACTCCAGGAGGCAGAAAATATGGAGCAATAGGACAGGTTCTCCTGAAGTGACCGTGGGATGGCCTGCAGGGAGCCAAGCTAAATTGAAGCTAAGAAATACTTTATGGGTAACAAGTTTAGAAAGAGGTTTAAATTTGTTTAACAGAGGGCAGCTTGGAAGCTGTGGCTGATTCTGAACCAGGGCTTAAGCACTGTAATGGGCAGGAGTGGGGTTAAAAGGGGCTGACCCAGGTGGAGGATATTCCACATCTAGCCTTGGATTTGAGTCTGATTTATGTGATAAGAACCATCTTTAATGTAAAGCTGAAAAGATAGCAGGAAGATGAAAGAGTTGGAAATAAAAGAAGTCCGGCCAAAATTTTCATTTACATGGGCTGTGTAAACGTCTCTCTCAGGCTGTAGTTACTGATCTCTTTTTACTTTCTTTGCTTTCCAGAGGCAAAAGTAATAACTCCACGCCAAAAAGGCCAGTTTTCCTAGCATTTACCAAAACCAGCGTGAGTTCCTCAATGGCCACTGTCAGAGAAGGTGCTTGTCTAAAAATTTAGAGAGTTTTGTAAACATTGATGTTGTGGACAGAAAGGGACCAACTAAACACCAGGCCCTAGATAAGTTTGGATCTTTATCCACACTTGATATCGCATTATTGTGATCCAGGTTCCTGTCTGCTTGATGTCTTTCCAAGATTCCCCTGCATTCGTTTTTTCCTTGACAGGCTAGTGAACATCTACTGGCACTTTTACCAAAAGGTTTGGAAAGGGAACAGCTGAACATAATCTTCAGATAAATGCAGCATACCATGACCACAGATAAATGGCCTCTCCCATGAACAGAAAAGTGAGGCTTGTAGCTCTGAAAAGCTTTCGATTTAGATTTCTCCCTAGAGAACAGTGAAGATCATGTTATCACACCTGTGATCCTGTAGTGTGGTGAGCTGGGCTGTGGAAACTCAGGTATATATCTGCGGCTTGACTACCCAGAGGATTTTGTGGCGTGGGTCAGGAATGCCCTGTCAGGTGCTATGCTACTAGGGCTTAGTGGCTGGAGCCTTCCCCAAATTATCCAAAAGAGAAGAAATGAACTGCGTATTCCACCCCAGATGCAGTAGAAGTGTACAAACAAATGTATCCATCTCTGCTGGGCCACATTCACGTGCACGTGTTGGTTCCTCAGTGCCAGATCCTGCTATGAACTCTAGCACTGCATGCTGTTAGAAATGGCAGAAAGAGATAGATATCTGTAGCTCTACACACACACACTTTTTTTTTTTTTTTTGACCTGCAGCATATGTTTGCTTAATCCATGGAAAACTCACATACCCATACGTGATGTGACATGTATTTTCTCCACAAAATGCAAACTTTAGTTTTACGCTGGGCTGTATTTGTTACTGGATCCTTAAGTCCATTTCTGCTGCATAGCTAGGCAGGTATGTTTGATATTTGTTCTTTTATTTTTTTTTTTTCCCAGTTAAAAAAAAAGCACCAAACAAACAAAAACCCACCAGGAAACATAAATAATTCAGAACACATGCTTTATGTCAACTGTTTCACTGTTACTATTTTATCTCTCTAAGCAGGGCAGAGGCAAATCCCATCTAAACAAGGAAGGGGAGGAAGATGCATTGCAAAATTATGGCTGGGTCACGTGAGTCAAGAATACATGCACAGATACATTTTTGGCTGGAAGGCCCAAGTCAGAAATGCAATGCCTGCATTTTAGTGCTTATGCATTTCAGGCTGCTGAGCGCATGTACAGTGAGTTGTGTGCACTCTGGCTGCATCTGACTTTTTGCATGTGTGCAGTTGCTATTTGTCCATGACTTTGGGTGTCCAGGCTTCCAGATGTTCAGAAATCCCACACAAATGTGCTGTTAGCAAGAGACTCCATTGGAGGGTGCTAAACCTCTTGGCATTCCCTAGAAATTCAGCCCCTTATAAAATATGAAGTTTGGGTCACTTTTTGTAAGGCGGAAGCCAAGTCCAAGCTACTGAAGTCAGGTGGAAGTGCTCTGTTGAATTAAGAAAGGAGTTGGGCTGGACCCATAACAGATCTCATCTTCCATGCAGATGTGGCAGTTTCATCTGGGTTTTTATCTTTGGGTTCTTGACTGATCGACTGCTGACAGAGTTCCTGAAAGGTGCTTTAATTTTCAGCACACCTTACATACTACCGATAGTCCATGCCAAAGCCCTAGTCTCTTTATATGGAGATGTTCCCTCACACTCCAAGTACGGTTGTTCAGCATTGCTGAGAGAGCCTGTCCCTGGTCCTTTGTAGCTGCTTGATTTGTTTTAATAACTTGATGAGGTATATTATTTTCTGTATGTTCTGACACACTAGAATTAGACCCATCCCTATTTTACTGTGGTGATAAAGTCTCCGTTACTTGTCTACTACTCAAATTCTGATATGCACTGCAAAGCCAACGATAGCGCAACAAACTAGGTAATATCCTAGGCTGTCATGTCCGCAGTGTAGAACACAACAGGCCAGTTCAATCTTTCAAAAGACCCATTCCTGAAAATTATGTATCAGCCCTTTTTTTAAAAACTTACGTGAAGGACATGCCACAGCATTGCTGTGAATATCCTGTCCCAGTACCTCATTTCTCTGCAGTTAGAAGATTTCCCTGACGTCCAACATAGTTGTCTTTGATGCAAATCTTGTTCCCTCCTCAGTGGCCACAAAGGCAATCAGTAACAACCTTTTACGTACCAGATAGATGGGGGACCCTATAACATAGATGGTTATGAGGAACCAGAATTCTGGGGCCTTTCTCTGCCACGTATTTCCCTCCCATCTGACCTCAGACAAGTCTGTTAATCTCTGTATTTTGCTGCCTCAAAGGGATGCTATAAGGGTAAGTTCACTGGTGTTTCCAGGGGTGTTCAGATACTGCACTGACGGGCTACATAGGTGAATAGAGAGAGAGAGCAGACATACCATTTATTAATCTGGTAAAGGACTGATATTTAACTCAGCCATGTTCCCAAACAAATGTCAAAGGCTATATTATCAGCAAGTCTCTTATCTCTGGAATTTTGTTTTGTGCTGTGCTACTTTACTTGTTGGTTTGTGGTTTGTTTTGCAGCTTCCTGGAAAAGAGAACTTGAAAAACATGAACAGAAAACACCTGGTAAAAGTTGTAACTGGTTCTGACTGTCCGTGGAATGATAGCCAACAAATATCACCTGCTGATGATTTACAGATTCCTGGGAGATGTGGCGTTGAGTCTCAAAGAACTGGAACAAGAACAACTCGCCCAATATGCTTCTCGGGAAACAGTGTAATGTATCCACCCGCTTCGTGCTCTCCTAATTTAGGACATGTGTAGTGTGTAATGATGAACTGGCCGACTGGTTATGTTGCTGTAAATCTCGTTCCCCACCTTACAAAACACCCTTGATCGACCCCTTCTCTCAGGAAAGCTCAGCCCAGAGTTTCCAGTCCACCTCTTGGGAGGGAGATGCATCACGCCATTTGCAAATGCACTTCTCCAGAGAGAAAAATGCAATGTTTTGTTGTTTTTATTTCATTGGGCAGCCTTTTCAAGTTCTGTGACCCACTTTTGCTTCCCTTTAAACTATGACCAGTATTTATTTATCCCTTTTTAAACATAATACTTTAATTAAGAAACTAATCAGGAGTGTTGAAATGATCTTTGAACTACACCCCTGTCACTGAAGGGTATTTATGAATGCGTTATACAAGAAAGATCCTATTATCTAAAAAGCTTTCTACCAGAAGGATTTGGCATCTGAAAAGTAAGACTTGAAATTCTGCGCTAAATTTATAATGTAGAGATGTGAACATTATTTATAGAGTCTGAAAGGTATTCCAACTGAATCTGACAAGTTTGCCTGGCTTGTTTATTAAAAATAAAACTCAAGTTCAAAGGACTTCAGAAGTGAGTTGGATTTTTAGGAATCCGAAAGACAGGTTGTAAAGCTACCTGCGTAACAGAGGTTTAATGATCTAGGCTGCCTCTTCAGTCAGCAGAGAGAGATTGGCATGTTCCAGGTATGTTCCATTTTCTTAGTCACTTATCTTTGGATGGGAATTTATTGGCTGATCATCTCAGCAGGGCATTAACAGGGCGTCTGTAGTTAATCATTGTCATCATCGGCCAATTCCAGTTCTCTCAGCTTCAGATCAAGAGAACATTTCTGAAAGCTAGCTGGGGTTGTAGGCACTTTGGGCAGAAAGTGACCAGATCCAAAAAAGAGGGTCCCACATGTGCAGTCTCGCCCAGCCCTAAGAACTGAGCTGTTGCTGCTTGTGTAACAGGACAGATTCAACAGGACTATCTCCTCTCCACCAGCTATGTGCTAAGTGAACATCAGCTTTAGAGGACCTAGTTCATAAGTCCCAAATGGCTTCTGGGGTATGAAGGCTCCAAGACTTTTGGCCCAACATAGTCAAGACAGTTATGTTTCTGGACATGCTCAGCAGAAGAATTAAAGGTGCCTCAGTAAGTGCTCTGGAGGAGGACACAGTGGTTAGGGGAGGGATGGAAGATCACTTACTCTCAGGCCTCTCCACTCCATCTGACTGGCACTGCAGGCACCTAACTGCAGGCTTAGATCCAGTCCTTTGTCCTCCGTGGGCTTGAACTGACAGGTGGAGATAACCAATTAGTTCTGTCCAAATGCAGGTCTGGAATCAGGGTCTGATAGCTGGAATTAACGAGTGGCACATGTGAAGCCTGGTTTTCTATGGCTTTGGATCTTGTGACTGACTTATCCTGTGTCTCAGAAGGTATGAGCTCTGTTCCACGGTTTGGCCGTGCTTGGGAAATACCTCATAGTGCTTGCCTCTGGGGATTCTCTGGTGACTAATAAGTATGATAAATGAGGAGTTCTTAGAGGTCTCTTTTGTTAAGAGGACTACAATTATTTCCTGTATTGCCTTCTTACTTTCACAATATTTGTGGAATTTCATCTTTTAGTTCTCTAGCAGGTTAACTTGAAATGTGCCCACAGGTTCAAAAGGCTTTGGTGTGGGGAGAGAAGATAGATAGATGCAGGTTAACATGTAGTGCTTTCCTGAGAAAAGTAAAATAAAAAGGGCGCAGTGTCTGCCCTATGAAGCTTACTGTATCTCTAAAGGAAGGACAAAGCACAAGAGTATGGACTGAGGGGGATATGGTATATCAAGGACTCATGTCAGAAAGACCAGGGAAGTCTTTTAGCAGCTTGATGAGACCCCCAATTAAGTTTGCCACTATCTACACTGCTGGGGTCTACTGACATGAGCTTGCTCAGAGGTATGATGCAGTAATTAATATCCTCTCACTTTCCATTGCCTCATTTGCTTAGTTATGTATTATATACTCCACATGGGTTCTGTAGGGAAAAGAGAAATGAAGATGAGAATAAAGATTAAAAGAGAGGACTGCCATTTTTTCCATGAAGAGCAGATTGCAAGAGTGTGGCATTTTTCCCACACATCTTGAATAGTTTTGGGCTTGGGCTTTTTGAGGAGTTTTTAATTAATTTATTGTTTAAATAACTGTAATGAGAAGAGCCCCTGCCACACTGATTCTAATGAGGATTGCATGTGCTCTGTGTCTTTCTCATTGTGGCCTGTATCATTTAAATATCTTAACCAACATGTGCTGTGGCAGATTTCACTTATATCTGCTTAAATTAAAGCTTGTCAGTTTAGGAGCTAAGAAACATGCAAATATTTGAGAGAGATTTGACATTCACTGCTGAAATCATTGCACTAAATATCTGGCATCAATGACATTACTTGAGAAAGGTTAGAAATTCTTGCTGTGTTGTACAGGCTGGACATTCTGGACTTGAAGAAAAATGTACTTCACCTTCTGTGTTCGTAATTAAGGTCTCCACCAAAATTTCAGCTTGTTTTTCTTCTTTATTTTCTCTGAGCAATATGTGACTGTTCGAGTTCCTCAAAGTTGCTGCTAGGAGAACAAACAGTACCAATATCTCAGAAGTAGTTGGAGTAATAGCACGATTTAGCTGTAAAAGGAATGGCATTTCCTTATGTTCTCATCTCCCAGAAATGCAAGGGAAGATGGCACTGAGCTGGAAGAGTCTGATGGAACCTTGGATGTTTGAACAGCTCCAGCCACAGGAGATGAAGCTTAATTTCTCATGTGCATGTATTTTTCCTTCTTACGGGTCACTGTAGCCAAACACCATACTGTATGTAGTATGTACGGCAGTGTACAGCATGCAGACTTTTCTGTGCTGGAAATTACTTGCTTGTTGACACACCAGTCAAACTTGGGTATTAATACAGAGGTATTACACATCTAAATTTAATCTCAATTGTAATGTAATTGTAGTGGTGCTGAATTGGCTGTTACCAAAGGGACCAGAACCCAAATATTCCAATACCAAAAGAGAGTCCTTGCTACCAAATGTAGAGTTACCTTCTTTTTTTATACAGGATCCGTGAATATGCAGTAGGCAAACAATTTTAGTGCAGGTAGGATCATAGGATAATTCAGGTTGGAAAACACCTCAGGAGGTCTCTAGTCCAATGTCCTGCTCTAAGCAGGATTAGCCAGGAGATGAGACCAGGTTGCTCATGGCTTTATCTAGGTGGGCCTTGAAAACCTCCAAGGAGGCTGCACAACCTCTGGGCAACCCCAGTTGCCCTCAGGAAAAAAAAAATAAATCCTTATAGCCAGTCTGAACTTCTCTTGTTTCAACTTATGCCTTGTCTTCCCACCGCACACCACTGTGAAGGGCGTGGCTTTGTCTTCCTGATGACCTCCTCTCTCAGCAACAGGGTGCTCCGCTGACCACCGACTTATGGTGACTGAGATGCAGAGAGGAGGCCCAGTCCGTGTTCTGACATCTTAGATGGTATAAAGGCAAGTCATGGATGTTAAATACAGCGTTTCCTTTTCCAACGTCTGCGTATTGCCCTCAGTTGCATCACTCCTTTCAAAGCTTTTTTTTTTTTTTTTTTGTTCAACCTCAGACTGGTGGGTTTCCCACTGTTCAAAGATTCTGAGAGTAGGGGGGAGGGAACATTTTGTTTGATCTGTATTGGTTTATCTTGTGTGCAGCTAGGCACAGAAAAAAACACCACTTCCCAAAGAGGCTTTCAGTGTCCTATTTTCCACAGTTTATTCCCCATTTCCTTTAGGGTCTGACTTCTAGCCATAATCATGTGGAGTTATTACTTGGCTGTTTCAGGCTGTATTCCTTTAACGTTTCTTATTTATTGTCAAACTTTTTGTAAGCAGTGGTACAAGCCCTGAGCACGTCCTGCTCTGCGTAGCCTCATCAGAGCTATGGGAGGAGAGTCACGAACTCAGGTCCTGGCCCTGCTACCTGTTCACTCTCAGTTGTGTCGGCTCCAATTATCGTCCCTTGCAACTGACATACAGCCCACTGTCATGTCCAGGTCACTAGCTTTGAAGGAGCAGTAACCTGCCCCTCCACCAACTAAGCTCAACCTAGGTGAAGGTCAGATCTGTAATGCAGAGCTATTTATAATTTGAGTAAAACTGCAAAGAAAGGCGGTGGGCAGAACACTGGTGGGGAAGCTGGAGTTGACAGAGCTGACCCAGCTTTTGTATGACTTGAGCTTTCTTTCTTGTAAGGGAATTTTGCTTTGTGTTAGAACTTAAGACAGGTCCAAGTGGAGGTGTTGTTCAGTGCAGCAGAAGCCATACAGAGGAGGGGGGTCGTTCACCCTGAAATGCTGTGCGACGCTACCTCTTCAACTGCACTCCTCCATGCTGTGGACTCACCTCTGTGATCCTCTCCCTTTACTCCAGCTTGCCCAGTTTCAGGCCTGGAATAATCCCTGTTGGCAGCCTCCTGTAGCACTGGACTGCTGAGTGTTACAGGCTGACTGCTAAATCTTCACTTTTTGGGTAAGAAAACTGATATATAGAAAGATGAAATTGTATGGCTCCCTGTGCTTTGCAGAACTGCTATTTACTGTTGCCTGGGCCCCTGTTAATCGAAAAGCTTAGGAGGGGCTCAGGAACTTTGTGCACTCAGGGTTCCTCTGAATTTTGTTCTCGCTGACTGTATTCGATTTGTTCCCTCTTAAGAGTTGGACAGGCTTTCTCCAGCTCTGGTGCTGCACATTAATACTTATGCATAATATGGCTTTAAGAAAAGATGAATTGGTGAGTAGTCTGGAAACCTGAGGCACATTGCCCTTTTGAGTAATGATTCTGCATATGGAAGGGGGAGGAAAATATTGCCATAGGGCTCTAGGGCCTCTGTGACCTGTTCATGGGTAAGTAATTATTTAGAAAACATTGATTTGGAATGAAAAGTCAGCTCAGAGGCCTGACGGTTATACAGCAGTCCACGGGGCTAATCTGGGAAGGTTGTGAAGTCAGTCAAAAATCAAATTCATCCCTGAACAAAACTGCCCTGGTTAAATTTTTATTTTGGGAAACAGAGAGAAAAACGAAGCAATATTGACTGCTGTAGGTGGAGAAAAGCATCCTCCAGGCTTGTGACATTTTCAAGACACAAAATTTTGTACATCAGCTGGTTCAAGCCTAATGCTGTATATATCTACATGAACAATATCCTTTTGAGTCACAAGTGTGTAAGCTTTGCTAGAGTTTCCAGCACGTGAAAGACTTTAAGATGGACTCATCTAAGTTTCTATGGCATGCTGTGTAAGCCAGCAAAGTGGGGTTGGAGAGTCAGGCAAGGCACCTGGGAAGGCAGAAGTCTCCCAGTAATCTTTATTACCTTGGATGTCTCCCTTTCTCGGCTCCTATTTCCCAATTGGAAAATGAGGATAATGCCAAGGTCTGATGGACAGTGTCTGCTTTATTTGTTCTCAGTTTATAGGTTAGAATTCTTTTTAAAACGACGTAGTTGACTCAGCTGCAGCCCTTGTAAGAGAAAGACAGGTACTCCTACCCTTTATATCTATACGGTAATGTCAAGTAGGAGACGATTTCACAGAAGAGGTGGGATATGGCAGACAAGGAGCAACTGCTCAGTAAGAGAGGCCTCCAGCCCAGTGGGCAGGTTGGGAGATAGCAGAGAAGTAAGAAGCAGACTCACAATCAAGTGTCTTTGGGATAGAAAGAAGCTTCATAGGGACCAGAGGGGACTACGCATGGCTTGCTGTGGTCCAAATATCGACTGAATTGAATGAAACCAGGCTAGAAGGCATACTTGAGGGCAGGGAAAAATTGATTTATGTTATTCATTTTACGGTGATTGTGTTTGACCTAGTCAGTCCGGTTTATACTGCTTTGAGAAGTTAAGGATTGTAATTTAAATTCTAGTAAAATCCAGATGTTTTATGTTCAAAAGCCTTTCTTCTCTCTTTTGAGGGGCTCTGGATAAGGGAGGTTTACCTGCCAAATTGGGATCTCATAACACAAGGATGCTCGCTCTTTGCAAGATGATTTGGGGTTCTTGGAGTGAAAAGTACCATAGAAGAGTGAAACTGTAGTTATTGAACTGCCTAATACTCAGGTCTAGAAGCCCATTGCCTGCACTCCTGTGCAGCTTCTCCCTGCTGATGAGAGCCTTGCTGAATTCTGCAGACCTTGTAGAAGTTAGTCCTTGAAGGTATGCTATGCTTTGCTGATACTGAATACAAGCAACAGCAATGAAGATTCTGCTTGTCTTGGCTGAAGTGGAAACATCTTCAGTCAATTAAACCATTAAAATTATCTTTTGTCCTTTGATCCCTTTTTGTTCTCATCTGTCCCTTTGTTAAATGCTTTCTGATGTTGAAGTGAAGGCTCTTTGGAGACAGGGCCACCTCTGCTTCCGTGTCTCTGGAGGTGGGCAGATTACTGCATGGTGCTGCTACAGAATGGTTTCCATCAGCTCTAGGTCCCACTGGGGTGTATAATTCTCCATAAATGACGAGGTGACTTTCCAGGCTTCACCCGAAAGAAACACACAAAAAAACCCATGCAATATATGGTTTTCTTTCTTTTGATCCCTTTTTCCGTAGATGATGCGTGTCAAATTTAACTTGAATAGTCCCAGAGAGATCCAGTTTATTAGCTCTAATAATTTATATGTCTTACAGACGTAAACCTCCCTTCTTGCCCATTCCTGCAGAAGTCACTATACTAAATTCCCAAAACGTAGTCTGAGCCTACACAGACATCAAGATCCCAGTAACCAGAATATGTTACGTCGATGGGAATTCTGGAAGTATCTTATCACCCCAAATCAGCTATTTATTGTAAGTAATAATATTCATTCTTATTAATTATGGCTATAGAATTATGTTGGGCCGTCTCCATTTTTTAATGTTTTTGGCAGTGCTCCATGACGCTTTGACCAACGTTTAGAAAAATGGCCTGTATGTCTTTTTCTCAGAGCAAATAAATTAATTTTTATGGAATGGAAGTAGAGGGTAGAACTGAATAAGCTAGTTGCAATGGAAATAGTCTTTCAAAACATTGGAAAAGTTAGGCACTCGCAATAGCATGTGTTCTAATTTCCTGAACCTGTGAAAAAGGATATGAGTTATTATATAACTTACTGCTGAACACATGCTTGCTTCCTCATGTATGTAGAAGGCAAGGGTGGAATATGTGCATGAGTCAGGTCCAGCATTTTTCATTCTGTCTCTTACTAGTTCAAAACCAATGCAGACATTGTGAATGACAAAAAGGCATGCCAAGAAGTGAGCCAGAACAACCTGGAGTAGTCTAGATGTTTCTAAACTGGACTGGAGAAGAAGAAAAGTAACTTGTGCTAACAGATACCTTTCTAATTTTTCAATAGGTTTTATTTTGTTTTAAAAAATCTTGTCGGAAGATTTGGAGTTATATTTTTTCATCGTGTACCAAAATGGTCAATGTTGTAATTTCATGTAAGAACCATACTCATCTGCTACTCCTCTGTCATGGCAGTCTTTCTCCAATATTCCTGTACTTTTTTCCCAACATTTCCAAAGAAGTTTACTGAAGCTTGAAGGAGGGGTGGGGACAAAGAAGTTGCAGTGGTGGTTTTGGGGGTGGGTTTTTTTGGGTTTGGGGTTTTTTTATTTGTTTATTTTAAGAAAGAAACATATCCCTGAGTTTAAAACTCAGAAGGAATCTTGGCTCCTTTGAGGCAGCATCAAGGTGGGATCCTGCAAACATATGTTTGGTTGCCATCTAGGGAATGTAGTACATTCACAATTCATATTCAATTTACTGCCTTTACGTGAAAGGATTCTGGATTTCAGAGCCTGATGGTGGGGTGACATTGAATACAAGATTGTGTAGCACTTTATAGAACTTTTCTTTTATTAGCAGCTCTATAATCACATTAAGTTAGACTGAAAATTTGAACTAATTCTTTCCCTTGAGGCCCAGGCTCTAATAATGGTAAAAATCTGTGAAATAGGATAAATACAATTCAATAATTATATTGATAAATAAAATGAAAATCAACTAATTGTGTCATTCAGCCAGTTGCCTGCCTCCGTTGTTGCTGCCTTTCTGCATCAGCGACTGCTAAACTTTCTGTCACACTTCAATAAATTTAATTGTGCAGAATAAATGAGCTAATTTTTGAAGTCACAGGCTCTGTTTGCAAGATAAAGATGGTGATTTATTGACCTCCTCTAACTCTGTAAGAGTGTCACCCTCCTTTTTACTGACAACCATAAGAAGGGGTTTTGTCGCTCTTCACCCAGCGCCTTGCGAAATCCTACTTTGTATATTTACCTTCCCATCTCATTTTCTTGGAGTCACATAATACACCGCAATAGACCAAGGATTCCTGCTTCAGTTGGTGGCTATACAGACTATTCCAAGTGATTAGCAGAGCGGCGGGGGTTTTATCTTTCTTTTGAATGCTATTGTCTTCTGATGATGATTTCATTCTCTGGATTTTGGAAGGATGGTGGCTAAGGGGAAGTGCAAGAAAAGGGGCATAGAATAATACCTGTTTTTTCTGGAAGCTCTGGTCTAATCTCATTGATGCATCATGAGCTCATCCACCCTACCAGGATGCACACTCATTTCAGTGCTCTTTCACATTGGTAGTTTGACCATGAACACAAGAAAACCCCGGATATTAGGCATTGGACATACCTCATGAGAAAATTGCCTACTTTTTAAACTTTTGTTTCTGTTTCTTGGTGTTTAGATGCTAAGAAGACAAGGAGAAGATACTGGCTATCTTGTCCGTTGTATTACTGCTGCAATTTTGACAGCAATGGCTTAGATAAACTGACATAAAATGGTAGGAGTGAATAAGCTGCGCCCTTTCTTTTGCAACTCTTTGATTTACTTTGATTGTGAGTTACGGGTTTTTTTAGCAAAACGTCTGTATGACAGCCACAGCTACCCTTTTTCATAAGGCTGGATCTTTTGCTCTGTTCTTTAAATTAAAGCCATAAAACAGCCTATATGCATATGAAAAGGGATGATAAGATACTGTGGTACAACTCTATCTCTGTTGTAGCAGACAAATCAGTTGTCATGCTGTAGCAATATGATCCCTGAATCAAAAATCTTGGTATTCTGTTGAGTCAATGAAACACTTTAGAGAAAAACAAAATCAGCATCAATACATCAGCTATGTCAAAAAATGGTCTCAAAGTTCTGCCTCCCTGCCTCTGGCAAATAAATCCAATATATGAGAAGGATACCTTCTTCGTATTACTAAATGGCTGCCTGCTGAGGTGCATAGGGCTATGCAAACCAAACGGTTTTCCATCGCAGTGTACGCAATGTTTGTTCTTCACAGTGAGACTGAATCTACTCCTCTTTGACTATGATACTAGGCAACATAGCAAGTCAAATACATATGAGAGCTAGCTAGACTTTGACAGACTTGGCCTCCTAGAAGTGCACAGCAAAAGACTTTTTATGGAGCCAGGATTTCAGCCGGGCACCTAGAACACAAACTGTGAGAAACCTTTTTCTCATGTTTTAGTTGTTATATTGGACCTCTTTCTGCTGTAATTTTCTTCTAAAGAAGACTTATAACCTCCTAAATATTGCCTGTCAGGTGTTGGCTAGGTGAAATGCATCCTAGGGAATCGCAGCTGGAGGAATCACAGCAACCCATATACAGAGCAGTCCAAATTTCTGCCAAACTCTTCGCTGTGTCTTTAACTGAAACCGCTTGCACTCTTCATGATTGATGCTTGTAGCAAAAGGCAAACCTAACCCAGGAAAGCCTTCTGCATCGTGGCTCTACCTTCCTTCAAACAAAACTTATGTCCAGTTTCAAAGCCTGCCCTGGGAGCTCCACACAAACCTAACACAGACAGCCTTTGTATAAGATGATAATTGCTATTCCTCTCTGTTCTCACTGTGCAGTTGGTGTTTGTGCCTTCGTTGCTGTGGGTCGCTTAATTTAGACTATCTCAGGAACCTTTCAACCTGCACCTGAGCAATTACATTGATTTTGGGGGGAGTATGAAAGTAAACCTGAACAAAATTTACCCTTTGGTGAAGAAACCTTTGCCAACTTTAACAGGATAAAATTCCGCCAGCATGTAATGTTTTATTGGGCTGTAGCAAAATACTTTGGAGAAAGATTTCCAGTTCATAAAACACTTCCAAAACGTCAATTGACCTTGTGTTTTGTGGGCCGTTATCATTTTTCTCTTTGCAAACCAAGTTCCCATTGTTCTGCAGTTGCCTTGCAGCAAGAACAAGAAGATAAAGTTTGTACTGAAGAGCTGGACCTTGTGGGAGGTGCAGGAGATTTCTGAAAATGCTAAGTCTGATTCAGATCAACATTTCTAAAACAGTCACTTCCACTGAAGGAGGGAGGGCTGTGTACTTCCTCTGAAAGAGGAAGTCAGCAAACTCTTATGATAAAAGTAATGCTCATTTTCCACTTCACTTTTTTTTTTCCTGCTACGATCTTTGCCAGATCTTAAATTGTAAGTAGAGGAGTAGAACGTATTTCCTAATTAATCTGAATTGAGCACATCCATCATGCTCTGTAGATCATAATGCAATTCTGCCTTTCTTTATCCTTTTTTGTTGGTGCTTTGGCTATGTGGGTATGACTAAGAGTTGTTGGTCTGATCTGGAAGTGACTTGGCAAAATGCCACATGCTTGTCACTCCAAGTCTGATTTACAGACTAGCTGAAGGGTACAAGTTTTGGTGAAATATGCAGTCTGTAGATTAAACCAAAGTTAGGCAAATAAGGGCTTTTCATGAAAGAAAGCCTACTTTCCCTGTTGCTGAATGTAGGAGCTGAACTGCCCAGGTGTGGAGATAAATCAGAACTTAGTACAGAGATGAGACCTCATACTGCCTGGTGGAATTTAGGTTATCTTCCTAAAATAACCAGGCTTTTGGTTCATTCTGCTGAAGAAAAGGAAGCCATCCCCATTACTGGGGCAATGCATGGCCAGCCAAGGCTGGGGTTGAGATCTTTCTGCGTTCTTTGATATTTGAAAACTAAGGTGGCTATAACAAAACCATTCAACTATATAAAAATGAGGAGTTTGAGGGTGTACCGAAGCCCAAGTGAAAACAAATGGAAGACAATGTCTGGAGACAGGAGCCATTCTCTGTCCATGGCCCACTTGGATCCCGGTATTGCCAGACCTCTTCCAGTCCCCAGGACAGATCTAATACAATTAGACCAGAGCACCCTCTACTTCACAAAATATGCTTACTGCAAGACACTTGTTTCCAGTTGGGATTTTTGTCTTTTATGTTGTAGTTTTGAGATTGCCTTGGAATATTTTATATAACATCAGCCACTGTGCAGATTTGCGTATTGTACTGTAATTACTTAAATAGGGGATTTTGTATGCTACAGCCAGTGATTCATAAACTGCAGGGTATCTGCAAAAACAGGCTTTCATTGGGATTATGGGATGTAAAATGCCTGAAGGTTTTTGCCTTTGATAGCAGACCTGCCATTGCATCCACACAGGGTTTGTCTAATAAATTGTATTAGTGCTTTCCAGCATCCTGATAACTTCCCTCCCCCAACTCCTTGCTATTCTGAAGTGTTTTGAAAGAAAACTGGTTCTCTGTGAATTATTGCTGTGGCAATCATTAAAGCATATGTTCAGCATGCTGCTTGTTGACCGTGCAGTGTAACAGAGAAGAAAGTTGAAAAGGTTCTTCAAGAAGGACTTAATATCATGGTATTTGCAATTACATAATTTCTAACTAGAAATAAGGGAGTTGTGGAAGGTGTGGGGAAAAGACCCTAGCTGGATGTTCTCCATGTCTTCAAGGGAGTGTAGTCAATTATCTTCCATCAGTTTGGGGTTATGTAGCTAAATGCCTTACCTGCTTTTGGAAACAGGCTCAGCCACTGAAGAAAATGGAGTTACTGTTTGATTTCAGGCGTTGTCTAACTTGGCATGTCAAATTATTTCAAGACCATGAGAAGGAGGAGGACATGCTGATGACAGCATGTTCATGCCTGTGTATGCAACCAATGTGCTGGACTAGGGATCCTTGCAGACACAGGTGAGTCTAAAGCTTTTTCCTTTTGTGAGATCTAGCAGGAACTGGGCAAGGGGAATCATAAATATATGATAATGGCTTGCTGCCTGTTAGAAAAACCCTAATTCATCCAGGGGATAGCAGGTTTCTGGTGAGATTTCCTTGCTGAGTTTTCTGTCAGCCCATTTCTAAATGTCTGCAGGTTTTGTGCTGTAAAGACAGAAACAGAGTTGTTTTGTAGTCGCTCATGAGTTTTAATTATAGCAGGCACAGTTTTTCAGACATGCCAATGCTTGTTTTTATGTTGGGATCCACATGGCTGCATTTTCTTTCCAGGGGTTGGGAAAGATCATTTTCTTAGTCATGTTTCTCTCAGATCTAGAGCTGTGCAGATAAAAAACAAAACCAAAACCACTTACTGCTACTAACTCCCTTCCTTCTGAAGTCATCACAGCTCAGGTAAGGAAGTTCAGCAGATAGCAAGTACAAGTCGGGGTAAGTAGAATTACAGTGAGTGGTTCCCATGAGAGTCTTCACTGACTTTTATTCCCATGCACAAGGGTCATGTCAGCCATTAGCAGCAAGAAAATCCAAGGCCTTCCAATCTCTACCCTTGTTCACTTTTTGCTGTGCCTGTTTCAAGCTGCCTAGTGTGCAGCAGGTTGCTTGCTATTTTAAAACCTCACTAAAAATATGAGGGCAGCAAGCAGGGTATAGCTGTGTATATACTATGTATATACAGACAGAGCTGTATGTTCTTGGCTGAAATCCTCTGTTCTGCAGGGGTTCTTTGGGGTTAGGTGCTTTGTAAAGGTTTGGTTTTGTTTTTAAAGCCCTATGTGCTTCCACTCTTGCTACTCTCAGCTCTATTTTACAGCGCTTGGCCATGCAGAGCAAACAGGGCATCAGAGGAGACTCAGCCCAGCAAAGCTGCAGGTAGAGCAGAACTGACTGCCACTGTTTTCCATATGTTCCTCTCTATGGGGGCCTGACTGGACCTCGACCCTAGGAGGAAGCAGAACGGAAACGTAATGGAGAAGCGAGTCCCACCCCCCAGGTATGAAACAGCCAAACTCTTTTGTTCTTGTTCTCTCCAGTTTCAGCGTGTTTCTGTCCTGGGGAGGGGGGGGTGTGTGTGTGTGTGTGTGTATACTAGAGGCAGCACGTTCATCCCTTGCTCTGCCGAAGTCCACAAAAACATCTCCAAGTGCTCAGCCTTAATTTGCAGCCCTTCAAAAGAACCTTCCCCTATTTCCTCTTCTTTTTTTTTTCTTTTTGTTTTAAGTTAGTTCACATTGATTAATCATTTTAGAAATGTTTAGGGCTGGGATTGTGAAACCTTTGCTGGCAAGAATTTTTGCCCTGGAGTCAAGGAGACTACTCATTAGCATGACTACTTGCCAGCGTGAGGGAGGGATTCACAATCTGGACGTTTGTAGTTTTAAAAATATGTCTCTATTTAGCTGATTTGAGCAGCTGAACAGGGCTGGTTATGGAAATCAGACTAACAGGCTGTCATGCTCGGGTGTTTTACTTCAGAATGCATCTATGGTAAAATAATGTATTTTTACGTAACACACACATTTAAACAGTATTTCAGTTGTCTGATTGTGTCTTCAGTCTTACAAGTGTTGTGTGATACCCTTTCAGCATACACCAAACCAAACCTTTTGTTGTTAAATCCCCCTCTCTATACCCCTCTTAACTTACACACAGTGTAAAAACGTACGTGGGTCAGTATTGACAAGAAAGCCATTATGGGCCAATTACACCGGTCTCTCAGGAGCAGCTAGTGCTTGCAGGACACCTGGTTGTGAGCCCAGTGGGTGGAGGGGGTAGAAGGTGAGGAGCTGGGTAAGGTTGTGTCTGCAGGACGTGAAGGTGGCATGGCTGTATCTCTTGTTCCTGCTTGCAAGAAACAGAACTCTGAGGAAAGAAGTCTGGTGCTCTGATAGAAAACCCAGTGTTTTATATTACACCGGTTCCCTGCTGTGAGTCAGTCACTCCCCCTTTTTTTTCTGAGGACAAGTGAAACAATTCTGCCTCTGCTCTGCATGGCTAACAGCAGCAGTGACCTTCAGACTTGCCGCTTAAAACTGGTGTGGGATCATCCCAGTGGAAATTGAACAACGCTGTCTTTCCCTTTCCCCCACGCTCCTCCACCCCACTCTGCTGCGTTTACTCCTCTGCTTGCAGCCTGGCCATCCAGCCTGGGTGCTGGGCTGCTGGAGCACAGGAGTTCCCTCTTCTGTCTGCATCGCCCTCCACCTTGCACAAAGCTGACAGGGGGATTTTTCACCTCCTCACTTTCCTTTTTCCTCTTTGATTAACTTTGGACCAGATGGCCAGTCCCCAATCTCTCAGCATGCATTTGACTGACAGGAGCCTTTGATAAACCTCATAAGAATGAAGTCATCTTCAGGTCACCTCCTCTGCCTGGCCTTTCGCATCCCGCACATACCACCATTATCTGCTGAATAGGAGACAAAGGAAATTAGCTCCAATTCCCTATCATCCCCATTATTTCCACACTGATTTAAACAATGAGGCAATGAGATGCCCTTCACTTTCCTTCGAAAGGTACAAATGTCAGCTGTTAAGAAATGCAAACAAGAGGGTTCCCATGTTAATGGATGGGCTTCTTTGTAAAGCCATGAAGTGGTAAAAGTGGATTTATTCACCGCCTGCCTGGAAAATGCTTAACACACTTCTAAACAAATTCTTTAACCGCTTTTATTTTATACACAGTGCAAACTGCTTGAGAAGCCTCATTGTTTTGGTCTGGATGTATGTAACGAGGTGATATATCACTCATTTGTTTTTTCCATACGCAGTCATCAGAGCTTCATTTGCGACAGCCCTGAACTGAAATCTTGGAATCCAAATTCCTTGATATACAAAAAGATGTAGCTGCGTATGAATCCAAGTACTGAGATATAGGAAACTACCTCCAGTTTCAAGTGAGGAAAGATATTTGGATACTCTGGACAGAGGACACAAGAGTGTGAATCAGAACAGAAATTCTTCAGAGACTGGTAAGTAGTTACCTCACATTCACTTGGCTATTAACCTTTTATCTGAGAAGAGAAATAACAATACACCATAAGAAGTGTTGCCCAAGGGGTATTGTTAGCCAGGCATGCTAGAAAATATCTTTTAAAATACTTATTTTGATGAGGTTTCTTTCCCAAGATTGTGGTCTTCCACTTGAGTTGATTTGACTGGCAGTTAATTCTGATTTTTTGGCAACTGAAAGCATCTGAATGTTTGGGTGCTTTTATGAAACCATTCTCCAGATCACTGGCATGCCCGCCTACATTGCAGGAGATTAAACCAGCAATAATCTGCAAATTAACTCTTGGGAAAACTGGTCCATAAACTGTGCTTTACATTGAAATATAACTTTGCTTTTCTTCTTTGCTTACTAGTTTCTCCCTAGCAAAGCAGTCGGGATCTTGCCTCTGAAACAGGGCTCGCGACAGTCACGTCCTGACTTAAAGTTAAAAAGCACCACACAAGACTGTATCCATTTATGCCAGAGAGCAAGGATCATGCTGAGAGCTAGAAACTCTGAGCTGTGTTCCCGTTGCCTGCCATGAAACATGGGAGCAATGACAGCATGTCAGGTCAAGAGCCCGGTGAGCAGTTCTGAGCACCTGTTATGCCAAGTTGCTAGACCTTGGCTTCCTGTGCAGTCAGTGGGAAAAAAGTCGTCCTAGTACCCAAGTTAGGCATGTAGAGAAGTCAGTCCTGCCTACTTGATGCATTGTGACTGCTGCTTACAAAAGGTAGGAGTTTGAATCACTCCTTGCGTATTGACCTTAGATGCCATTGGAGGGAGCGTTTCTACGTTAGACTCTTACACTGGGCAGCCTGAACAGGGCACTGAAAGGGATGGTCTGTGAAGGCCTTTCTGTTGTTTTAGAGTCCTAGGTAGTGTCTGCCACATATCTTTAGCCACTGACAAAGGCTGGTCTTTTTCTTGACAGTGTTATCACAGGTACTGGCGCTTCATCAGTGGCAGAGAGAATTCTGATGATGATCTAGCCTGATTTATGCTTCTGGGCACACCTGGCTAGCCTCCACCATGAATGCTGTGTCTAGAGAGTGGTGGCAGAACTGGGGCATAAGAGGGTATCTAGGTTTTAAATAAAGACCCTCTCCATATGAATTCAAACATACTCTTGCTGCTGGAGGAGGACTTTAATGTGGAAGTCAGGTAGCACCTTTCTGGTTTTTTTGCTTTGAGAGTCTTTTTTATGGCTTCCCTTACTAGTATAAGGAGATCCATATTGTGGCACTGCAGTAAAGGATTCCCATTCAAAGCTGGGCTTATAAACTCAGCAGAAGTCCGCTACTTGAGACAGGGCATGAGAAAAGCAAGTTAAGCCTAATTAATGAATTGTATTCATTCTTCAACCATTCCTGCAAAAATCAAAAGAAATGTTTTGCTTCTTTCGTCTTTCCAGCTGAAAAGCTTCCAGTGTGGCCTGCACCATTAAAGGACTCCAGCTGCTTTGCAATTACACCTTGTTCCTCTTTCCTCTATATTCCATCTCATAGTGGTGAATCTTCAATCACCACAATTTTCTTGGTGCTGACAACAAAAGGACGGTCTTCTGACAGCTCTGGAGAACCTGTAGTTCATGTTGCTTCTTGAAGTATTTGACTAGCTAAGATGAAAGGCCAGATGCTTCTTCCATTTATCAAGTCTCCCCTTTACCATGCTGGTGTTTCTATCTTGATAATGACTGACTTTATCACCAATATGCTTTTTTTCTGACCCCTTGACATCAAGCTGGTCAACTGACTAAAGATGGGCCCTAGGCTTAGCTAGCTAGAGCATGGCCTTGTCTTGGGATTTACAGGAACAGATGGCTTCTGCCCCAGCAGCCTTGGTAGTCTTTTTAAGATATCTGAAGGTACCTTTGCACTGGTAAGGGTGGGAAGCTCAACACATTTCTGTGCATCCTGCTGCATGCTTTCTGATCAAAATCTGGAGAAGGAATTGAGCTTCTGGCAGCAGTTATGAGTTTGGCAGCCACAAGGCTTCTTTTAAAGACCCTGCTGTGTCAGGGTGCAGATCAAGGTGCAAAAACATTCCTCTGAAGAGCTTATTTTCCTTAGATAGCTCTGTACAACTCAGTCTTCCCTAACCTGTGGCAGGGATCGAAAGCTGTCTGCGGTACTACATATTTTTTTAAGCACAATTCTCTCCCACAATTTGTTTTTCACATACAGCCTGTCACTACTTGAGGTGTTTGACTGTCCATCTTTGCAAATAAATGGACACAGCGAAAAGATGGACAGACATACTGGCACCAACACAGTTTGACTTTACAGTAGATATTGTCTGAAGACAGTCTGAAGACAGTCTGAAGAAGCAAGAACATGGCAAAAACTCTAATCTCAAGGTTTTGATTTTTTCTTTTTAAGCAGAAGTATCAACTATCTGCAATTCAAAAAAAGAGGTTGAGGGTGGGGGGCTTATGCCTCCCATTTTGCTTTTAAGAAGGTCATGGTGAAAGCTTGTGATTGAATATTTTGCATGGAACTGCTATGACAAAGACAAAGATGAGGTTTTTGTCAGAGTGCTATGAAAAGAGAGGGAGAGAAAGAGAGAGAAAGATCTGTGTTAGATTTTTAAGGTATATTTGAAAGAATGAAATAAAAAAAAAAAGCTTTCAAATCCTCAGGGACTTTCGAATTTATCAAGAAAGACACATTCTTCCTAATGAAAGGTTACTGACCTTCATGAATGTGACAGTTCAATTACAGCCCATTCATATGCAGAGCAGCCGTTGATAAAGGATTTAGGAAATGTGACTAGCATAGCAAAAAAAAGGGGGGGGGGAATGTCTAGAAAATTATTTTTTTATTGTGGAGCAAGAAATATAAATAAGATTCAGTCAGGTAGTAGAACCTTTTCTTCTCTGGCCCAGCAACCCATTAGATTTGCTTCAGTGAATACATTGAGTTTTTCCTCTTCTTTTTCTACTAATATTTCTGTCTTTTTAATCCTCTGAACTACTAAACCTAACAAATCATAAAGCCCTTGGGGTGTTGAGATGCAGGGTTTCAAACATTTTTTCCCTCTGACTGGCAGAGAAAGCTGGAATGTGTCCTAATGTTATTTTAAGTGCTTGACTAGTATTTAAACTCTTAAATGGATGGAAAGTTAAAGCAGCAGCAAATGCACATGCATATGCACACACATGTACCCCCCCCTTCCTTGTCCTTCCACCTTCTCCTCCCCCCGCCCCGCTTCCCCCCACACACTGAGCTTGGCCTCTCCAAGGCTGTTAATAGCCAAAGCAGATATTGGCTAGACTCTCTGGAGCCAGCCTTCAGCCAATGGAGGGTGACACCTGTGAGCTGATGTTTGTTGAACTCCTCCAGGTGTAGGAAAGATGCTTAAATTGACATAAGGCGGGAGCTGTAAAAACAGGCAAGTATGTCACTCATACATACAGCTCCCTGGAAGATCCCACGGCCAAGTTGTTGCGAAACAACTAGAAAGAAAGAAAAATGTTTCACTTGCTTTGAAATAATTCCAGATTATCTGTTTACCTATCCGTGCGCACACACACACACTCATGGATCTAGGCCTACGCGCACTGTGCGCACATGAAGTAGGCATAAAAAATAACGTGAGGCATATGTCCCTACACACACATGTACAATCCCATCTTCTATTTTAAGGTGATGGCAGGCTGAGCAGTTGTGGAGTTAGATGAGGACAGTCTTTTACTTAGTGTAAGCTCTCACGGGTAGTCCCAGATGGAGCAGCTGTGGTGGAAGTTTAGTGGTCACCTATATTTATGTTAGGCCATGATTACATGGAAGGCATTGTCTTCCACGGAGCAGCAAACAGATTCTTGATTTTAAGCAAGTGCTGAAATCCAAGCGCAGTCAGATGGGTGTGAAGAAGTGCTAAAACTGTCTGCGGATGTCAGAGCCAAAAGACGTTTCCTTGACCTCCACTCAGTATCTGTGAAATGGCATGCATGTTTCTGAGCAATGAGAAGCTTGGTTAACTGGCACTACCTCCACCCAGATACAAGGCTGAAATTTTCCGCACTGTTCAGACTGGGGAACTGCGGGGACTGAGACTGAGAGATCTCTGTTCTTCCTAGCAGAGCAACCGCGGGGAGAAGAGTCCGGTGCAGAATATTTTCTACTTCTGTTATGGCTGATTACAGTTTCTGGGAAACAAGAGCCACTCTCAGTCCTTCAAGCTGCTGCACTAGATGTCTGTCTTCCCTGCCTAGTTACCTAACCTGAGTAAATTTCAAGACCTATCCCTAGGGTATGTTTTGAGCACCTTGCTTACTGGGTGCTGAAATTTGTATACGTTCTCAGGAAAGTCCTGAGGAGCCTGTTCTTGAGGTCGTGAGGTTTTTCATCAGTAATCACCCACTGGTATTGACTGCTTTGCAGACTCTCAGGCTCTGTTGGCTCATTCGGGTTTAGGTGATCATTGTAGAGGAAAGGAGACTTCCTTGTCCTTAGTCTAATTTTAGATCAAGGGCTGGCACGGAGTTGGCTTTGGCGGCGTTGAATGATAATGTCTCATAGTGATGTATACAAATAAAGTAATCAATCTGTCTTTATTGGTTCTTTCAGATGACTTTGAAATGCCTAACTGTAAGGTATTGAATTATGGAAATCATGGTAGAAATTACCAGGATCCCTTCGGAATGGTCTCATTCTCACTTCTCTTCTAAGCAAAAGTTCATCTGATCAAAGGGCTTTGTAAGGCAGAATGCTTTGTTCTCTCTTTTGTTCAGCATGTACCTGAGACTTCCAGGAGGGTGTTAGGAGGCCCCAAGAGAAATGAATCCAATACCTTCCTGCAAGATCTGTTTCCGAGAAATCTGTTGATGCAGCGTAGCAGGCAACCCAGCGTCTGTTTCGGACACCCGGAGATTTTTTTATATGCTTCTTGCTTTTCCTGGTAGCTGCACTAGAAGCTCTGGGCAGGCTCTAACAAACAGATGACCATCTCCTCTGTCATAGCTTTTAGCTGTCTCATAGTGTGACAAGATTAGAATCAAGGCCCTTTGAGCACTGAAGAGGAGCTTCCTGGTAGTATGCTCACCACTTGCTTTTAATGTTGAAAAGAAAAACAAGATAAAGGGATTGAAAATGTTGACATTTTTAAGTTCAGAAAACCTCTTTGGAGTCTTATCTGTGCCGTTAGATTCATTGTGGGTAGGGTCCTAATCCAGCAGAACAGTTAAAACACTGAAGCTGGAACATTATCTGAACTGAGGACTGAATCAATTATATTCAAAATGGAGAGAGTACAAGAACTAATCCAAGTACATTCTATAAAATTCCCTATGTCATTCCTCAAATATGTTTTCTGCAACCTGCTGTAGTCTATTTGGACTATGGTATGATATAAAGGGTTTACTGGAATTCATCTGGGATGACCTTTCTGCAATGTTTTGTCTTTGCCTCTTGTAGATAATGCATGCCATCTAGGCTTTTTTTTTTTTTTTTTAAACTCGTAAGGTCCACAAAATAAGATTATAAAACATTTGGCACAGAGAATCTTTACTGTCTTTTGAAATTAGGCTTACTTTTCACCACTAGTAAAATGTATTTAATTTACTTCCAAAGGCCAGTGGACAATTTGATCAACTCTAATTTTTAGATAGCTTCATTTTCATGACAGATTTTAATATTCCAATTCAATTAAAAGCCATCTTTACTGAATGTAAAATAGTAAAAATAATTATCAGTACCAGCATCGTGAGAACATTTCTGATCCCATTTGCTTTGGTTAAAAATATGGTCTTTGTTTTCTGCTTACATTTAATTGGCAGGGTTCCTTTAAAGTTTACTCTTGGCCCTGAGACTTGGGAGTGCAGTCAGGCATGTGGCTGAGAGCAGTCCTAATAGGCAGGCTGCACAACCTCACCGGCTAAAGCTCATGAGCTGTGAGGGGGTTGCTCACCAGGCGAAAAACACAGCCCACTGCCATTCAGGCTAGCATGAACTTTACATACTGCATGCCTTGCTGATTGATTAAAAATGTAGTCATCCTTAAAGGCAAATCACCTAAGGACTTGCAATAAGTCACAAATACAGAGATGGTTTTATGTAGCGTACTGTTACGTAACAGACTCTCTCAGGGTGAGGACTTTCTTTGCAGTCAGTGCAAGTTGGTTGGTGACTCCTGCTAGCTTACTGTTTGAGGCAAGTTCTCCTGAATCAGTTCACGTAGAAACCAAGCTGCACCTGAGCAAACATTGGAAGGTGGGGAAGGAATTGCTTTCAGTTCACAGCCACATATGTTAAGAGTGACTTATGTGTGTTCTAGTAGGGAAAACTTTCTCTCATGGCTGATTGTTTGATAAGATATGGCAGGAATCAATTTTAGTGGGGCTAGTAAACATGAATTATTGTATGGCTGGCCTCCTTCTAGCTGGGTTCCAAAGTGTACCTGGAGAAAAAATATTAATTGGTATCTGTCTCTCAGTTGCTCTGGTGCCCTCAGTCAACTGGTATGAGATCGCATACAGGAAAGCATTTGCATATATATTCTGTAGATACCAAAAAGAGTAAGCAGAGATGTACGTGACAGCCCATAGGCTTAATGGTTTGTAGGCACAGTTTCAGCTCGGCCTGGAGAGCATCAGGAACAGAAGAGCAGGTCAGTGTGCAAAAGCACACTGTGGCCAGCCCAGTAAAATGGCCTCTGAAAGAGTACTCGTCACATTGATAGTCACTGGATCAAACTGTTGACAGGTTTCCTTGTGTGAAGTATGGGAAAAAAACGCCAAAAGTTCCTTTTCCAAGCAGATGTGATGCACTTCCAGTGTGTTAGCAGCAGTCCTCTTTTCACTTAGACAGAAGATTTCAATGTGGGCATAAATTCTTTCAGGTGCTGCTCATTAAAACTGTGGTGAAGAAGATAAAGGCACAGCAAGGTGTCTGTTTTACTATTATCTGTCTGGCCTAGCGTATACTCTACATGTTAGGGTAGAGACCACTCTGTCTAGTGTCTCACAACATACTGATAGCAAGAACTGGATCCAGACAGGCAATGTTGGCTCATATCCAGAAAATGTTACAACTATATGTGTATATATCAAACTTGAAGTATTTAAACAGACCCCAACTCTGGCGTATCAAAGTGTCTAGAAAACACGTTTCTTCAAAAGAGCCTTTTCTACTTTGGAAGAAGCAAGAAAAATAGTAACAGGCAAGATATATTACAGAATCTGGGCCTCAGTCCAGGAACAGCACAAGTTTCCAAGATCCTCTCATTTTTACATTATGGCCTACATTGAGGTCAAACCTTTTTAAGGTGCAGATTTTTCTTCTGGGTACTTGAAGAGGAAACAATGTGGGTTCATTTCCGTTTTGTTTCTTCATGGTGCGTAAAGGAATCCTATGATATTTGTTTTTTAAAAGGTTGTGACTTTTTTTTTTTTTATTATTATTGCTAGGTTCTATTCTTGTCTTCTGGTTTGCAATGAGTCTTGCTGGAGCTCTTAGGGCTGAGGATTGTGGATGCCTCCTTGAAGAGGAAGGATACCGAAACTTTAACAGACTTTCTTCAACATGCTTTTTAGCAGTCAAAGAAGGCTTATGAAAGCTTGAAACTTCTGAGTCTTTGTTCATTCAAAACAGGTTTTGCTTTCATTGTATCTCATAACCCTACCAGTTTTCCAGTCCTCCAGAGTCTCACTATAGCAATGAGATAAATAAAGCATGAATCGCTATTGTCTGAAAAGAAGGCACTGGGAAAAATATCTCAAAAATAATATTAATAAAGAAAAAAAGCTGAAAAAATATCTTACCCTTTTGTATTCGATAGGGATGGCCCTTAAGGATTTTTGTAGATTAAAGAAAAGTCTCCTCAGTGAGTTCATCTCTTCTGACCACATTAAGGGAGGGTGTAGCCAGGGGACCACTCTGCTCCAGGTACCATCCCCTTAGAGACCAAACTGGCATCGGCACAGGTCAGTACCCAAGGCTGCTTTCCACATCTTCTCTTGGGTTCCCTTGAGGGCAGTGCTGGGGTGACTCCAGATCAGGACTGTGTTCAGCCTGCCAGGGCAGTTGGCCCTGCCCTACTGGGTTGTACCAGATAAGAGTTATAGCAGGTATATTGTATATTACTGTCTGCCCTTGGCCTTGCTGTGTAGACACTGATGAAAATCCTTTCCACTCATCCCCCTGCCTGCCACAGTTAATCCTATGCACCTGTTCTTTTTAATGCTGCATGTGGATACATGTAAATGTCATTGCTAAGATGCCTTGTTTGGGTTTATCTTACTTTCGATTTGCCTTTGAATGTAAAGGAGCCCAAGGGATTTCATACTGGGGCATGTGCTGACCATTCTGTGGTCCTACTAAGAAAAGAGAGGTAAGATACAATAGAGATGCATCTTTTTCTAGCCAGTCAGCTATGTAGTGTAACACTGATGCTGCTTTCATGTTTTTCATGAATCGCTGACAAAGTCAGTATCAATCTTATAAAAGAAGGTAACAGCTTCAAATGGCTGCTCTATTACAGGTTAGTACTGTGTATGTCCATTGCCCAGGCTTTGTCTGCACACAGATGCTGTTTGAACATTTGCAGGTATTGACAGTCTGGCAGATGGGTAACACGTGAGACCTACCATGTATGTGCTGTGCAGATGCCCGTATGTCCATCCTGAGCTCATCCAACCTGCTCTCTATGTGGGATGGTTGTTGGCTCAGTGCGGCTGTATTGGCCTGACTTGGCATGGGAAATGCTGAGCTGTGCTCCTTGGTGTGTTCCGTGTAGCTGGACATCTGCAGCCTGTTGAGAAGCGTGTTACTGCTCTTGCTCGGACCTGTCTGTGGGGCAGCCAGCAAGCCTAGGCAAATGTCCCAGTGCTTTTTTACAGTCAGATTTCCGGACAGATAAAAGAGGGTATGTCTGGTGGAACTGGCCCCTAGAGTAGCCTTAGTAATCTGTCAGTTCTTGGCCTCCCATCTGCCGGTTTAATTCACCGTTCAAGGATTCTTCTCCTAGGCAGTTCTGGAGTGCTGCAGAACTGGTGTGCCTTTGCTCCATGCGTCTCCTCTCCTGCAAGGAAGGCCAACAGAAGGGGCAAAGCTAGTAGAAAATGGGCTGTCTCATAATCCCCAGTGACTGGATCAGCCCTGCAACCTTGCTGGAGACACCATAATTTATAGTGAAAGCTGAAGTGGTGAGGAAGACTCAGTCCTTAGGTTTCAGTCCTGGGCACTCTCCAGGGTGAACTCTGTGCATTTCCACAGAGACCTCGTCTTTTCCATGTTGTTTTCTGGCCTATTCTTGAATTAAGTGCTAGCCACTAATCTCTATGTCTCATTCTGAAAACCTGGGAAGTCCACGCTTTCTGTCTCATGTAAAAGCTTGCCTCATATACAATGAAATATAAGGGCTTTATTTTTTTCTACTAGAGAACGTGTGGGTAGGAAAACATCCAATCTGTCAAACTCTTTGTGACTAATAAATATTAACTGCTTCAAGTCTTCTAATTATCTCAATTTTTTAAAATCTGTGGCCAACTACTTAAATATTTAACCATCTGCCAAAAAGCACTCTTGGAGGTTTATTCTGCAACATACAGGCAATGTTGTTGAAAATGGAAACTTTTAATACAGTGTCTAGATGAGTATGACATTAATATTTTTCTTAAGTCGATAAAGATAATGTGTTAAATTTTGTTAGGGTCTCCACATAATGACACCCCCAGTCTCCTCTAAACATTCCTCCATTTGAACATGCTTGAAGATCAAATTGGCACAGAAAGGTTGAAAAACTCCCTGTGTTAAGATATTGAACAGTTAGTTAACCCATGTTGAACATAATGGAGCTAGCCACAGGATATGCCCGTTGCCTCTTCTATGTGATGCAATAACTAAACACAGTAGGATGCATGCAGAACAAGAATAATGATACTCATTTTCAATTCAAGCTTAGCAAAGCAGATGTATTCCAGCTGGGCTCCCAACTCATGGTCTTCTCACTTTCACTTTCTTTTGCATTCTTTGCTTCTCTTGATCTGGCAGTGTCTGTAAGACTGATGCCTTGAGGGGGAAAAAAGGGGGAGAGAGAGAGAGACTTTGAAATCCCAGGCAGCAAGCAGGAACAATTCAGACAGCAGGTGATATTTCAAAGCTTCAGGTCAACATGAGTCATCAAGCCCTGAGGCCTTATATCCCTTCAGATCCCCAGAAGTCTTCTGAATTCCAGAAGCTTACTGAACTCTTTAAAGTAATAATGAATAATCAATACTATATTTGATCCCTTGCATGAAGGTATTGCAACAAATGGCACTAGATCTTTTGAAAGGAAGAATAACATTTTGATCTTATGCTGTAAAATTGCCATGCTCAAGACTACCTCCTGGCTCATATGCTTAATTATGTAATGACATCTAGCTGGACTACAAAGGACTCTTGCAGAAAGCCAGGCTCCTCTGAGAATAAAGTGTCTCATAGGAAATGTTTAGACCCTGAGATCCTCTGACACAAAATGATGTATCTGAGAAGGATGCTATGTCATATCATTTTTATGGTGTTCTGCTTAGGACAGAGCAACCAAAACAACCTTATTTTCAATACAAAAGACACTGATTTGGGGGGGAGATAGAGTAGATTTCAGGTCCAGTTTCACCAACACATGAAGAAAATGCCATTCAGTGAGATCTTCCAAAAGGCTATAGAAGTGACTTATGTAAGGTCAAGCTTGCTTCCCTCCTTTCCCACCAGTTACACTTTCCTTCCATTGTTATATTAGGACTATCTTGTGAGACATAAAGGGTGAGTGACATCAGCTTGAGCTGTCCCCTCACTAGTCAAGGAAAGCAAAAATGTCTTTTGGCTATGGAATAAACTGTATTGTGTTACAGATGTCTGAGCACACATGGACTTACGAAACTGCATTTGCTCTCCAACCGAGGCAAGGAGCCCTGCTGAATTCAGGAAGGAGTCCTGGAGAGGTGACTGCCTCCTTTCAGGATGTCAGGTTAGTATTTAATTTCCTTTTTCTTCTCTCTCTCTCTCTCTCTCTCTCTCTCTCTCTCTCTCTTTGTGTGTGTGTGTGTGAAAGCTCTGAAATGCTTGTTTTATAAGTTAGGGTCCTGGGATGCCTGCCACATTGGCTAATGTTTCAATCTGAATTACATGTGGGACTTGCATGTCTTTCTTGTCTTCTGGGTTAGGATATGTACATCTTTATTGGTTTCTATAACAGTTGTCTCTTGTACATGATGAAGTGCTAAGAGAAACAGTATGTACAGCCTTGGCTCTGGAGCTTGAGACTATAATGTTTCCACTAATAGTGCACCAAGGGCATACTACAACACAAAATCTCTGGTACGGATCTTGCCAGGGACCTCACACCATCCCTGCCAGTAGCAAAGTCCATTAGTGGAGCTCTGACTCTGGTTGTGTGTTGTATTAATGGCTGAAAGCTCTTCATTCAGTGAAGAGGCAGAGCAGCTTCACTTCCCATCATTTTTGGCTGAGGACAAGGACTGAATGATGCTTCGCAAGTAGCGACTTCACAGGTTCTCCAGATTAAGAGTTTTCCTTTTATTATCTTCAATGTGACTAACGATTCTGTGCTCTGTTTATGAGGTACAGCAATTACTTGCAGGTGATATTCTTTACTTTCTATTCATTGTGCTTGGCATTGACTAGGTGAAAATGAGAACGGATTGTTATGACTCTTGTAGACATTCCTAAATTCAGATCAAGAGAGAAGAGTCTTTTAAGATGATCAGAGACCTACCATTTTTGTAAGTCTTAGAGATGGAAGGGCTGACACCAACTCTAATGGAGTTCTGTTAAATCAGGTTTCAAGCATGCTCTGCTCTTGCAGTCCTACCCCTCCCTTGGGTGAAATTTGCATCCATATTGCCATTAGAAGCAAATACGTATGGAGGGAGGTATTACATGATAAGAAACTATAGCACAGGAACAAGTCCTAATGTTGGACCAAAGCTCCTTGAAGTTGGTAGGGATGTGTACAATGACTTCACTGAGTTGCTATTCTGGCACTGCTACCTTGAACCTGTTTGTCCTTTTCAGCTCCTGTTCAAAGAGAAAGGCTCCATAGCTACTACCACTCTTCACTGACTGTGCTGTAATCTAGGCTCTGCTTTAGCCTTGCTCTTCTCAGTCACTTGATTCCAAAGTTATTCTTTCCCTCTGTACAAACTAGTCAGATCATTTTCTGTGAGTATCCCAGTTCAGTTGGATCTTCCAAAAGGCTATCTTCCTGAAGGACAGGTATGCAAGAAGGAAATATCGTAATCATAGCAACAGAATTTTGACAGAAGAAGAAGGAAATGTGAAAGATATCTAATATCTAAGCTGTAATACTTCATAATCAAGTATTAGTTATTTCCTGATTCTGAATATGCTAGGTTTTTCTTGCTTTTCAGTAAATTCTCCTATTCACTGTTGGGCTTTTTGTGTATATATGTATACATATGTATGTATGTATTTGTGTGTGTGTCTGTATATATACGTGTGTGTGTGTGTGTAGGGATATACAGAGAGATATGCCCCAGTTTCCGTTAAGGTAAATTTATAGTAGTTGTTGACAGCTGAAGCAGTAAAGGAGGGAAAGTAATATATAAAGGAACAGAGTTCCTAATGGTTCTATAAGGCAACAATAAAGGAGTTTGTATTGTCTTTCTGTTTCATAGAAAAGCCCATCACTGTGCATCTAATAAACTCATGAAAGTTGGGACACCAAAGTGGTGGAATGCATTGACAAAGAATGCAGCCCTCTTTCAACTGGTGATGGATTTTCTGTAGATGGTATCAGTAGGTGCAGCAGAAATGAGATGCAGTGTATTCCTTCCTCGGATTTTTTGACTCTGTTTTGCTTGCTTTGCTAGTCTGGTGATGCTATCAACTTCACGAGAGCTTTTGTTTAGAGTTGTTTTTCCCCCCCTCTCTCCATTCTCACCGCCCCCTGTCCCAAGCCCCAGTATTTCCTTTCATGCTTTGTCTGTATGTAAATGAAACTTTCTGACTGCCAAGAGCAAAATTAGAAATAAGCATAACCAAAGCAAAACTTCATTTAAATGTTAAACTCTGGTCTAACCCTAGCTCAGTAAGGCCCTTTGGAGTTGTCAAGTTAGTAGCAGTGTGCTAGTTCTCCTGCATGTGGCAACCACAGTGACAGCCGTCTGGTACGGAAACATCCAGGAAGGTTTAAATTAGTTGAAATGCTGGTAGCAGTTGAGTTATGGCAATACACTACTCAGCACGCGTTAATTAGCCGTACCTTTTCATGTAGGTTTGCTGAGCTCTGTGTTGACACAAATACTGTTGGTTCACAGATAATTTTTAAGTCTAGCTTGGGGTCTGTACTAGCCTGCACTACACAGCAGCCACCATATGACTGTAATTTAGACGTAAGTTCAAGTACTGTCAGCAGGCTTGCACTGAAAGGGTCTTGCTGTTGTCCCATCTCCCAGGGGAGATCAGTGACAAGGAGGCAAGGTCACAAAGTGGGAGCATCTTGGCCTGTGACCAGGGAAGATGTATACTGGTGTCCTTCTCAAGCAAGCTTGCTCATAGAGCCTGTTTAAAATCTCTGTAAGTCCAGATTCAAGGACTCGGTTACAATTAAGGCCCTCATCCACTGTCTGTTAAAGACTTCCACTGACTAAATGGGCAGCTGGAAGAGTCTGAAAAGCCAGAGTCTGCAAGCAAATAGTACTTTTCTGTGGATGTTACCTTTAATTCCAATATTTACATCCTAAATCACTATTCAACCATTTGAAGGCTCTGTCCCAGGTGGCTCTACCTGGCTTGAAGGATGCTTTCCCAAGAGATAGCCTTTCCCTTCTCTGTGATTAACTGTCAAAAAATGTATCAGGCTTTTCTCCCATGTTGCCTAGTCATGTCTCTAAAATCCTATTTGGACTAAAAAAAATTAGCCAACAATGTACTGAAGATGAGATTTTCAGTAAATAAGAATGTATTTTATAAGGAAAGGGTTGAAAGAGTTAAAAAAGTAAAACCGAGTCCATTCCAAGCCTTTACATTTTGAAAACATTGATGAAATTAGTTTTTCACTGTTTTACCAGCACTACTTTCAAGCTTCCTTCCCACGCTGTTGTGCAAGTTACTTGCAGAGTACTCGGGGATACAAATCTTCACCAAGCCTGACTCCTAGTCTCTCTGACAAATGCTCATGCTGTGAAAGAAGAGGCATTCGGCTGCCCTGGATTGAGCACACTGTCAGACATCCCCGGAGAAGTTACCATGAAAAGAAGCTTCTTCAAAACTTTGTTTAGAGTGAGGGCTGTTAATCAAGTCCTTCGTGCTCTCATTAGAGAGGGGAGGAACCATTTAAAGTCAGGAAGCTGCAGTATATGAAAGTCATGAAATTGAAATGAACGCATCTTTTGCCAGCTGGTTTCACACCCCCAGTTGGCAATCCACAAAGGTTTAGAGGAGGAATTAAATCCATTTTTTCAGCAGAAATAACTATTTTTGTGATTATCATATAGATTCCATGAGCTACACTTTGGTCCTATCAAGACAGGCAGGCAGCTGCATGAGAGGTGGAAAGAGAGAAAATGATTGAGATGAAATCACCACCAACAGCTACTGCAGGCAGGAAGGCAGCGCTGGATCCCAGCCACAATACTTGTGCAACCTGGTTTGAATGGGCCTGGTGGGATGCCATAATGTAACCTACACTGAACAAGGTATGTGGAAAGCTGTCTGACATGGGGCTCTATTTCAAAGAAAAAATAGAGATTCCTTCCAGGCTTTAATTGCTTTTATTTTACTTGTTTTGCTCTTGGGGCTAAGATTGCCTTCAATAAAATGAGATTAAAAAAAAGTAGAGTGAAATAACACTCTAAACCAGAGTCAAGTGAGAAGAGCTTGGAGAAGAAAGGGTTTTTCTCAGTGTCAGTCTTTAAAGCAGCTGAAAGGCCTCAATGAAATGGGTGACTGAAGTTTCTTATCGTTGTACGGGGTACAGTTCTGTTCTTATTTGTTCGGCTTTTTTTTTTCCAAAAATCACTTGTCTTCTAAGTTCATTAAGTGTCGTTAGGGTGGAAGTGATTTTGGTCAGGAGATTGCTGCCTTACTTCAGAACTGACGACCCAGCTCCCACCTTTATCAGCTCTGGGCACAATCCTACCCTCCAAGCACAAATGCTGCAACTGAGTTTCCAGCTGCAGAGCAAATCTGGTTTGTGTATCAAAGGTCAGGATCAAGTCCTCAGCTGTGAACTGCAGGAGTATAAATACTTTCTGGCAATTGGACTTTTGTTGTCTGGTGTATGTTCCTAGCCAACAATTGTGGCGCCTGCTGTTTCTGATAGCAATTTCCCCATCCCCTTTTGGATTACTGGAAATTCATCCCTGTGCAAAGAGCACATGTATCTCTTGAAGTCCCAGTTTATGTCCCGTTGTGATTATTTAAGAAGTGCCTAGGAGCCTTGTAGGGACTCAGCCCTGGGGTGAACTAAAGATTAGTTTCTATTTACTGCAAAGTACCCGAAAGTGTCATAGCCAAACATCCCTGGCAGGAAAGCAGAGAACAGCCAACTGCAGCACGGCAGCTACCTCACCGCTGGTGTGACCTGAGTGCTCAGAATGGCTCTGGCTGCACACACAGGTGGAAGGTCAGAGTATTTCCGTGTTAAAACAGAGAAAAGGGAGGCTGAGAAGGAGAGAATAAAATAAGTGACCTTTTTGAGCTCTCTTAAAAACTGCACTAATTTAGACAGCAAAAAGTGAGGAGGACTATCCATAAACTCTAAGCATTGGTTTAGCAGTTACTAAATATTAGGGAGCAAAATTGCTTTTCTGTCTAGAAGATGGCATTGTTGGTTCTTGAAGGCTTACTAACAAGACTCCCTTGTTCCACCTCATTCTTCAAAAGATCCCACCTGTGAATATTTGTTCTGTTGTAAAACAGAAATAAAAATGGGCAGGTCATGGGTTTAGAGACTGGGTTTAGAGACATTTTAAAACTCTGTCTAGAAGACTCCACTGATTTATCCAGCAAAAGTGAAGAGCAATATCTGTAGTCTCTTGCTGGTGGTTTGCCAGTTACGGAATACTATACAAAAACTGCAGATCAGTAGTACACAACCTTTTCAGAACCCATGTGTCATTCTGACAACTTTCCAGGACCAAGGGGGGCAGACTTAATCTGCATATATATTAACATAAATTTACATAGGAATTGAATCAGAGATGAATGTGCACAGTTGTTATTATTGTGTATTTACAATAAACTTCACTGTAAGTGTTGACAGCACTTCACAAAACAGAGAGGAAGACAAAACATTCTTTGAGAGTCAAAGAGAAAATGAAACACCATTTTCCTGAAAATGGTTCCTCATATCTTCCCAAAAAATTTGATATGGCCACAGGCATCGAGGAATGCAGCTTTGAGTCTGTCAGATGGCTGCTGCATTTGCGTGAATGGCAAAATAAATCTGATCTTGCACACAGAGGAACTTGCTGTGGTCTGTGGTTGGAGGGACTGATTTTTTTCCCAGGGATGGAGATAAGGATTCTAGAATTTCTGCGCCCTCCTCCAACATTGTATCTCAACAGCTACTTTTTTACTGATCTATACCAGTTCCACCTCTCTCAGGTCTGTACAGCAAGAGGAAAAGTTTCAGTTATGTTTCTGTCTACTTGTTGATTAACTGTTTACCCACTGGAGCTGGCATTTATGAGGCAGAGCTGAGTTCTGAGCCTGTGCTGGAAAAGGGGTTGCAACACTGCTGCAGATGCAAGAGCAAGAGAAGGAAAATTTGCTGTCTCCTGGTATGATCAGTCAGTGGTGCACAGTAGGGTTACAAGTACAACTCTTTCATGCTCTTTTATTCCAAGCGAAAGGGGCCCCTCTGAAAAGACCTTGAAATAGATGTGCTTTTGGTGTGCAGCAGAAGGAAATACAGTATTTAAAGGTTGATTTTTTTCAAAAATTAATCAGCAATGGGCATTGACATTTAATAAAATGGCCTGTAGCATCCCTGGCCATAGAAGATCCTGGGAAAAACTCCAAACTGCCAACACAATTTCTGGATAAGCCAGCCTAAGGGACCTGGAGGGCACTGCCAGAAGAAATATCCCCTTTAACTTTCAGCCACAGTGATGCTGTGCATTCATTACCAAAAAGGTGGACGAACAGCATGATGTAGTCTGAATAAATTGTTCAAGATACTTGTTTAGATCTTGGAGTTAACTCTTATTTAGACTGTTATATTCAATTCCTTTTCTCTTGAGAAAGTGCAGAATAATAAGGAAAATGATGTATGTGTCCAGCACAGGTGTGTCTACTGTTTTGGGGGCTCATGTTGTTCAGGATAGGGAGGGAAATGAATTAAACCTTAAAACCCGTATACCTGTCAGTTGAGATAAATATGATTTAGAGCCAGGGTTGAATGTGGCAGCTCAGGAAACATCTTGCTTAGAAGTAAGTGGATCACAGCAATGGTTTGAGGGTCAGATGTGGTACAGGTATAAATCAGAGTAAGCCCCTGCAGCCTTTACAGGAAATGTACCACTGTGGGAGCCCAGTGTTGTTCACAACATCTTTTGGCAGGTCTGACCTCCCTTAGGACCTTGGGAATGAGAGAAAAGTGGCTGTGAGTTGGGGCTCGCAGTCCCAAGCAGTTTGCCATGGCAGTTTAACTAGTCACCCTGCATCAGCTACTGTGCTCGTATGTGAGCTCTTAGCCTGTGGCGAGTATGAAGTAAAGCAATTTATCCTAATCTTTTTTGACTCTGAGTTATCTCTGTGAGCCTACGTCTGAAGAGGAGAGAGGAACAATGGTCTTTTTAGATACTGCTCCAGTAGGCCCGACCTCAGGCTGTAACTGCACCTACAGGAACTGGAGGTTGATACAGTATCACGTGTCTCTTTGTCAAGTTTTTCTGGGGTGTTTGGTTCAAAAGCTCATCTTTTATACTGTATGAGTCACTTTGCTATTGGCACTCTAAAACAGGAGAATGAAACAATCCTTCTGCAAATCTTGGGACAATTCTTGGCCATCCTAAAACATGTTCATGCCTTAAGTCTGAACAAAATAATCATAAATAATGTTATCCCTGTGAATCAGACTAACCCAACTCAGGGCTTTTGCTTACAAATCATCTCATAAATTATTCAGCCAGTTCCAATTTTGGGTGACTTGCTGAAGTGAATCTGGGTCATAAATTGGTATATCCTAAATTGGGCCAGTGACAGGGTGCATTATATAAGGACTTTCACTGCAGAGCCCCAGGTCCTATCCCCTGCTGCAATAAATAGTTTTTTTATGGAGTATGGGATAAACCCAAGAGACTGGGAAAGCTTTGGTTTAAAATACACTACAGTTGGTTTAGACAGAGACGTTTCCTGGGAGAGACAGGCTCGGTTCTCTGGTCTAACTCAGGCAGAAGAGGGAGCTGAAACTAATCTCCAGCCTCCCAAGGGACAGATCCAGCTGCTGATAGATGGGTAGGTGGTCATGTTCCCTCCAGGTGCTTTCTGTGAGGCACCCACCTAGAAGACAAGTTCTGGGAGCACAAAAGTCAGGCAGAGGAATGCTTAGTTTGTGAAAGTGCAGATACAAGCATCAAGCTTGTTAGAGCCAGTGTAATGCATATCCGCAGCAACTGAAATGTAAGGTAATTCCATCGTGTAACATTAAGCATCTGTAAACTTAGTTGACCAAATGGGAGGGGTTTTGAAGATATAAATTTTAATTCAGGTGCCTAACATGGTAGCCCATTACTTTAGTCTATTCAGGAGTTTGGGATCATGTGCTTTTATGTTTACTATAATCTTTTCAGCTCTTTCCCCAGATTGCTATTTTGAGCTAACCTCAGTACCCACAGAGGGCTCCATGACCCATCCGCCGACTGCTGAGTTTGCTATGAGACTAACTGCAACTCTGAGCCTGGTTTTCCCTCCCATCTGGCAGCAAAAATGAACTGCCGCTGACTGAATGACCACTGATTCTCTTGGAAGGAGAGCTATGCGAACAGCAACAGCCAACTCTGTCACCATTTGTGAGGATTTGTAGCTTGGGCCCTGAGACATCTGGCTGAGATATTTACCCAGTCCGGTATTGCACTCACTGAGGCTCTGCGTTCACATCTGGAGTCTAGACTGAGTGACTCTATGGGCTGGCCTTCAAGCCTCCAAACAGCTCATGTCCCCCTTGTTCTCTCTCTTTTGTCTTTTTATTGCTTTACTGGTTTATTTATTTGCTGTAGGTGCTTCTGTCTCATTCCCTCAGACATTCCTGTCACGGCCACTTGAGAGCTTCGGTAAGGGATGGCAGTGACTGAAAGGGACTAGGTAAAAGCAGATGGGACAGGCAGGGGAAAAAGGCTGTGTTGTGGCGAGGCTTCGATCGCGTGGTTATAGTAGTGGGGGATGCCTGGTGCTTGATTACCCCGTTTCTTCTGAGTTCTTGAGCTGTGATTGTGGGAAATGACAGTGCTCAGCTGCACAGTTTGCATTCAACGCATGTGACGGGGTCAAGGGGTTTCTGTGAGCTGTCAGAGGTGGCCACGTGGTTGAGCCAGACGGGGAGCTGAGCTGCCCACTACCCTGGGTTAGATCCATCAGCGAGCTGCAGGTACAGCCTGGGTCATCACAGAGCTGCTCTGCCTCAAGCTGGTTGGAGTTGGTCCCCATTCACTGTCCCACTTTGAGGATGAGGAGCAGGGAGGCAAAGCCTAAAACAGGACACAGTGGTTAGTATTCAGTAGCCTAAACGTAGAGATCTGAGCTATCTGAGACATTGGCACAGGGCTAGTAGATGGATCACAAGTCCCGTGGGAGAGACTTTGGGCATCTAAAAGAGACATCCAGGTTTAGGAAATTAATCCCTTCAGTCATACATCTTTGTGCTTAGTTGTGCACTGTTTTGAACATGGGATGCTAAGAGCTTTAGCCCTGTGCTGGTGCTGTACTTTTGTGACAGGTGAACTCCCGCTTGATCTGACACTGTCCCTAGCAGTATCGGCAGCTGCTGCTGCTGCTGCTGCTGCCTGCACTGGGAGCAAATCTTCCCGAACATTGCTGTCCTTATTCCCAGCCTCTCTTCATTTCTTTCCCTCAGGCCTTTAGTCTGTTAGTTCCACTTGCTCCTCAGCCTGTCCCATGTTCTCCCTGGAACAGTTTTCCTTTGTTTTAGATTTCCTGGTTGCCTAACAGCCCTGTCTGCCACTGCTGAAGAAATACTGCTAGGGAGTCAAGGGCTAAGTATCACTGACAACAGTGGGGTTATGACCTGGAAATGTAGTGGAGAAACTGAATCGGCCAATAGTGAAAATGTACGTAGTGCTTGAAAAGATGGGTGCTATGGATGTACCTGTTTGTGTAGGTAGCTCTGTATGTATTTGGATATAGATAAGCCAGAATCTACATTAAGAGAATATCACAAACTCTAGAAATTCAGGCACTGAAATACAGTTCAATTCAGTCTTTAAAGAAGGGTAAAAATGGATTTCTCTGTGCACTCAAAGTAGCCAGCAACACCATGAAGGCAGTTCTAAGTAAAGGGCCTTAATCAAAGTATGTAAAAAGACTGGAATGATGTTTGAACAACACGTCTAGCTCCCAAGCATTGTCTCTTTCCTGCTATCAATGACACCCATTGTGCAATAACAGCATTTGCACAGAGATACGTCCTGTTTTGCGCACGGAGAATATACTGAAGCAGCCGTAGGGCTGCACTAGCCTTGGCTAGAAAAGTCCCCAAGGGCCCGTCTGCCAGCTGCTGACTGATGTCGAGCTGCTGCTGCTGATAATAGGGTACATGTGCTGGCTTTGAGCTGAACTAGGCAAACTGGGGCACAGTCAGATGTGCTGAACAAGGATCAAGTTCAAACCTGTTTAAGAAGTTAGTTCCCGTCAGTGGTGATTTAAGCTAAGTAGTTTTGCTGTGTATTGGAAAGGACGAGGAATGCTCACGGAGTCAGCTACTTCATCTTGGCTGTCACAGTGGTGATTTCAACACAGCCAGGGGAGTCAGAAAGACAACAAACAGCTGAGATCTGTGACATCCTAAATCACGCAGACACAAGCTGCTAAAGGTGTATTTCCATTAGATGTTTGCCTCCTTGTATGTAGCAGAATTGTGCTACATAATTCACTCTCTCTTTCCAAGTAGTTGAAATCACGAGGTGCCTAGACTTCTTTGAAGATGTAGATCATTGTTCCACACTGGAAACAGCTGTTGTTGGTTGAACATTGCTGATCCATTCAGGAGCTCAACAGCAGCAGCAAAATGTCAGTGTGAGTGAGGCTAGAAAACGCAGATTTTTGCTGTAGAGTTTGATGTACCATCATTGGAGAGCAAACGTAAATTCCCCCACTCTACTAAATGCTCTCACCGGAGAGGAAATTAAAAAATGATCGCTGAAGGATTCAAGAAACATAAATACACTAATAATTAAGCAAAAGAGCATTGTACATGACATCTGTGTTGATGTCACCCGAATTTATCATCAGCCACGTTCCTTCTAGGAATATCCCACATGTGCTAAGCAGGATATACTTTTGTGTGAATACTGTTTCACACCATCCGGTATCACAGAGATCAGCTATATTGTTTTCCAGGCTTGGGAGCCAGAGTTGGCCTTGCATCAGAACGGTCATATTGTGAAGTTGCTGAGCACGGCTCCACTATGTTTCCCAAAATTATTCAGTTCCTTCCTCAGAAGAGCATGCGTTTCACAGCAGGAGACGCTTCCTAGGGTTTATCGCCTCCTGGAAGTATTAAGGCCACATTCATTCTGATGGAGTTCTGGAGCAGCAGTTCAGCTGTAACTATTCAGCTTTTTCATGAGAGATGCCCCGTGAGGGCACCTTCAGGCAGATCTACAAAAATATTTAAGCCCTAGGTAGGCCCCTGAGCTATAAGTAAAACCCAATGCTGAGATTCCTGCTGGTCGTGTCAACAGGAGTTTAGATATCAAAAAAAAAAAAAAAAAGGGGGAAAACAAAGACACAGTAATTAAGTACTTTTCTGACTTGAACGAACTGCGGTAGAAGCAAAGATGACTTCTTTCTGGAGTAAATTGTTCTGTCTGCTAAGCAATCACTTTAATTTATAGTGAAATGGCAGGTGAAGAAATACAAGGAAAATGATTTAAATCTTGTTACCCTGGCAAGGATCCCACTGACCACAATAGTATTTTACCTTTGCATGGATTAAGTGAACAGCAGGATCTGAACAGCTGGTCACTTAGTTGGGTTGTTGGTATTTCTAAACCTCTAATAAGGCAGTGCTGAATGCAAATATCTTATAATCTGAACACAGAGATCTTACAGCATCACTCAAGGCCTCTTGAAGGCAATGCATATAACATATGAATGGAAGCTGTAATCTATAATGCCACAAATCCTTTATGAGGATTACCTCTGTTATCTCATCTGACATCAGAGAATTACATGTAATATAGACACATAAATGGCTTAGTCACAGAAAGATCCTTTAGAAAAAGGTAGGAGAAAGGAAGTTTTGTTTGTTTCTAAGCTGGGGAGAAGAGGGAAAGCTCTGCAAATGACAGGTGGATTGAAGCTAAAGTCCTGTTTGGGTTCACTGCAGATCTTACTCACTTGGGAGAATTAGGCGACGGAACTCAGGCCCCACTGTCTTGATTTGCATGTAGTCATTTACAGCGGTACATGCTTGTACCTCCGTTTCCCTTTAGCTAGGTTCAGCAAGTCTGCATGAGTGTCAGGGGCTATGGAAGTGTAAGACAATCAATGATTAAACCCTGTAGCTCCACGTTGGCCAAACAAAAGCCTTAGATTTTAATAACTTGAACTCGGGATAGGATTGCTTGACTTATGAGGCTCAGTTGCATAGCTAAACAGAAGATTTACTCATTGCAGAGCCAGCCTAGATTCATCTGTGGTAGTTCTCTCCTACTGCCTTCACTTATTTTTCTTTATAGGACCCTGCTGGTTTCTTCAAAGAGAAAACTGATGAAGTATGATGCAGCTTCCCTGCTATCTGTGACTTTCCTTATGCCTCCTACCTATCTTGTCTCTTTTTCCATCCAGATGAATGAGATTCTAACCTAGCCTTGTACACTTGCTTTAGTTACCTTATTCCTCGCTCCTTCACACCTGTGTATCAGCCTATTTTTCTTCTTAAAATCTCTGGCTCTTTTTCATTAACAATAAAGCAAATTTGGTCATTCCCTTCTTCAAAATACTTATCTATCAGCATCCCTTCCCTCTCCAGTTACCAGCCAGTTACTAACTCTTTCCTTCCTTCCTTTCATCTCTAATTGCACTTCTAACAGCACTGAATGTGTTGTTTATTGCCTATAAGCCAATGTCAGAGGTGCTGTCTTAGACCCTCTCCAGTCCAGCTTCTACACTTCTCATTCATCTCAAAGCACTCTCACCAAGCTCTCTAATGATGGTAGGACAAAAGGAAAAGAAGGGAAAGGACATGTTGGCATACCTTGCAATTTTAAATACGTAGTTTGAATTCTCCTGTTTTGGGAACTGATTAAAACCCTGCTAAAATTAATGAAGTCTTTCCATTGATGTAATGATCCTTAGACGAGGACCAGCAAAATCATCTATTATGTGAGTCGGAGTTCAAGAAGGAATTCCAGTATTTTCATTCATAGATGGCTCATTTCCTGTAGCTTTCACACTGTCCTTTCCACTCCACTGACCTCTGTCTGATCGTATACAATCTCCTTTATATTCCCTCTTACAGGATAAGTAGTTGGATGTGCGTAGAAGAATGTTCCATTTTCTGAAAGAATTTCTTGGATTCCCTGAAGAGATTAGTACAAAATTTTAATTAGGGGCATTGGCAGAGTTCCCAAATGCTGGTATATTAGGCTGTGGTTTTCATTTTCATCACCTGTTTTGGTTCCTACACAATGCATAGGATTTCTGATGAGTAGTTTACTTTAAATGATGTACATTTTGTTCCTCCAGTTTTTGTCCATCCCGTTGATACCGATGAGTCATGATTAGCAACAAAGTCTTGTCTTTTCCTTCCAAAGGCTGGGGAGGTTGCCCAATATTCTGCGAACAGTTGTCCAAAGGATGTCAGAGTTTGAAGTGACCAGTAAAATTTCCACTAAAACTCTGGAAGGCATACAGGATGCAAGTGTCATTAATTAAGCTCTAAAAACCTACAGTGCTGTGGGAACCTGGCATAAAATACACAAGCTGAACTTTGTTTGCAACTTCCTTCTATTTAGGAATTCATTAAAGGGCTGAAGCATTTGCAGAGATTTCAGGACCCGGTGCTAGAATGGCTAATTGCTAGCTTGGTCTTTTGTATACAGTGTAGCACATAAAAGGACTGTGATCAAAGAATGCAGGTGCTGCTGAGGGCAGTGAGAATGCAAGTATGGTGATTGCTTGCCAGATACAATATATAACGTTTCATTTAGCTGTGCTTTGCTTTCGTCCATGATAGGATTTTGTAGGATTTGTTGAATGATTTTGACTGATGTGATTTAATAAATGCATTGTTTAAGCAGAGCTAAAAGTTAATACTTCTTCTTTCATCTTCCCCCTGTTTTTCCCCCTTCTAGCACCTGAGGGAAACATAACCACTACTGTAGATCTAACTTAGATGAAGGCTTTAGTAAGTTTAAGTTGGTTTCACCTTCTTCAGTACATTAGAGGTAGCTATCACAGTTAATTTTTGCTGGATCCGTGGTCTTGCAGTGGAGGAGAGTGAGGTTACACAGTACAGCTTAGCTTACATATCTTCACGGTGAGAGCTAAAGAAATCACAAGTAATTTTATGACTATATTTACCATACCTAGATTTTCTTCAGTTCCTGCTCTAACTGTTCTCATCTTCCCAATCTTTTCATATATTGTTCTCATCAAATAACAACAAGAAGTCTATGATGAAGCTTTCTCCTTTTTTAACAACCATCCTATTTGATCACCCCTCAAAAATAGCACAAGCCATATGAAACAAGTGGAGCTGTGGACCCTGTCTTGGAGAGCGTGCATGAGTAATTAAATAATATGCCCTTCTGTCACCATTTTTGCAGGGAGGGGGATTAAAATCTGTGTTCACAGGCTGAGAGCAGGTGTCTCTGATGAGATCCCATGCTGTGACATGCATGCAGCACATTCTTACATGAAAAGCCCTGGCTGATGAAATGACCACAGGAAGACAACATGGAACCCTCCCGGCACGATCAGAAGAAGCTTAATTAAGCTCTGTGTTTAATTTTAAAGTGAGTGTGTGCCTGTTTTAGAAGAGCATTAAGGAAACTGAAAACATGGCTATTTTTTAATTATATTCTGGTCTTCCTGACATTCCTCAAGCAAACTCTGTTGTTTCTTGCGTGGTCAAATGATACAGTGACTCAGAAGTGAACACACACATCTTTACGTAGATGGGATTTAGTAACTTGTCCAGAGTGGTTTTAGAGTTTGTTTCTTAGTTGTGGACATTTTTTTCTTTGGCAGAAGGCAGCACTGAACCCCCAGTTTCTGCAGTTATTCTTGATGCAGTTGTTTTAGATGTAATTATATGACTGAAAGCATACAGAGACTACAAATTCCCTATAATCTTGTTAGAACTTTCATTAGAGAAGGTAAAAAAAAAAAATTGGGCAAGACTCAGAGAAAAGATGAAAGTTTGTGTTAGAATAATTAAAAAAAAAACCAAAACAGTAGTACTGATGGCAACAGTCCTTTGCCTTGTATTACTATGCTTTTCCACTACAGAACTGAAAATGCTTTCCTGATTTCTGTGAAGCAACTTGAGAAACTCTTTACATGTGCATGACTATGGCTATTGCAATAGTGGTAAAGCAGAGGTTTGAAAAGTGCAGTCACTTGTTCTAACAGTGCCGTAAGTCAGTGATGAAATTGGAAATAAAAAGTAAAGTACCCATGTCCATCTTAATGCAGAATATGTGGTGAAAAACTGTAGCTTAGCTGTATATGGATGGATGGAGTGACAAAGAAAAGCTTAAGGCTTCATAAACACCTTTGCTTTTCTCAATAGAAGAATTTGTTCTCTCTTCCTGGTCCTGTTTTGTTTTGTGGGTTTTGTTTTTTTTCTTTTAACCTCAATACAGGCTAGGTCCTTCTCAAACATGAAAGAAGGCTCTGTCTGAGAAATTCATTAGCCAAATTAGACATAAAATAATGAGGGTGTGAGAATGAGGCAGCAAGGAATGGGGGTGGGAGGGGAAACATGGACAAGGATAGCTAGAGATAGTTCTCTGCAAGGGTAGCTGATTGAAACAATGGTACAGTACCTTGACTAATGTAGGGCTAATTAAAACTGTATAGGACAAAGCACTTCTAAATATACTATAGGGAACAATCTTTCTATGGTAAATCCATCCCCAGTGAAATTCCATTGACTTCAGTGGGTTTTCTTCTGGGATGAATTTGGCCTGATAACCTAATAAGTCTTTTCTGTCTCTAATTTCTAAGGACCTTTTGTCAGAAGCATAGCAAGGAACTTCAGTCTGGCTTTCAAAAGTGCTGAACACCCAAAACTCCTACTGAGGTGTCCGGGAATTGCAGGTACTCAATGCCACTGCAAATTAAAGCTGAATGAACTGTTTCATGTTTGCTGTGAGTTTGCTTTCTGTACAGTGCCATCACATCTGCAAAATGACCCTAAGTTAACCTCCTAAGCCTTTTGAGGCAGAAACTTCTATGCATAGGTACAACATCTCACACAAGGCAATACAGAGCTTAGCAAAGGCCTCCAGGCACTAATACAATAAAATTAATTAGTAAAAACAACTATTAAAAATTATAAATTCACAGTATCTGTATTTGCAAGGCAATGGGGAATACGTATTTGGGCTGCTTATGTATAGATGGGCCTACATTTGCTACCCAGTTTCCAACTATCTGTGGTCTGATTTGTCGGATAAATTATGTCCAATGTGTTTATGGGTTTTGTGAAGTTAGAAGATTTGTCTTTTTATGACCCTGTAAAAGCCATATTGAGAAATAGTCAAAAATAAATGGATGCATCTTATTATTGCCTTCAGCACAGAATGAGTGACTCTTCCCTTCACTCTTCAAGCACTACAGATTCAGGTACTTATCTTTGTATACCTATTAAATTTACACTGGGAGTTACAGTTGGCATCTTTGAGAAGACCGGGACTATCATGTAGAACCACATCAGACTTGGTTTGAAAGCTTCAGGTCAAACACAGAACATGGTCTGTGGAACACTTTTACTGCACTACTATTGTAAAGTCTGCTCTGCTTTGGCTTCCACTCCATGGAACATGTACATCGTATCGGTAATGATAGTGTTTTAATAATGCACTTCTTTCTCTCACTTAACTTCTTGGGTTTATCTGAGAAAAAAAAAAACCCAAGCAAACAAATTCCTAACAACAGAATACCCTACCATTTAATGAGCTGCGCTCTGGTTTTGTTCTGAGGGCTGTCTCTGAGAGGAGGATTACTAGTTTATCTCTGTGACTTTAAAAACCAGATCTGTTCGATTACTCAGTGTTTGGTTTTTAAAAGGGCAGCTCCTGGGGATCTTAAAGAAATCCATAATGCAACAGGGAAGGAATATAATAGACTGGTTTGGAAAAAAAAAAGATACAATGAGGGGAAAACATAACATGCAGTACATTTGGTGTGAACTTTTCCCAGAAGATTGCTTGAGCCTCATAGTTCGCTTACAACCAGAGTACAGTGATGCTGGGCAGCCTGCCAGCGTTTGTTATTGTAGTACTGTGAGCCAGTTCCCTGGTGAAGAAAGAAAAAGAGAGAGGGAGACTTTTCTTTGCCTTTCCTAGGTGTCCCACGCTTTCGTTTCTTCTCTCTCTGAACATCCTCCCGTTCTTTACATCAAGGTGTTTTGGTGCATGCTACACTGTGCAGATGTCACGCTACTGTTTTCGCATGTGGTACTTTCACAGTTCAAGAGGACTGACAGAGGGCTGTATCGCCTCACTGCACTGGAGGTTTCAGATGACAGCTCTGCCTGACAGTCTAACAGTAAGGCACCCTGTGATATGTGTAGTGATGATGAGTAACACCTTGTCCTCACAACAGAAGTATCTGGGAAGAGACGCATTCCTAGGAGTTGATGCCAGGCTAAGTTGCATGTCTACACTGAATTTTGCAGTCAGATGTGAGCCAGGATAGCTTGGGCTTAATACCATGCTACAGATGCCAGTGAGGCATCTCTGAGTTGTTCAGAGCACTGGCAGACTTCCCTCATGTCAGCCTGCAAAACAGTGTACAGACATGGATGAGTTAAAGGCTCAAAGTCTGGCCCTGAATGTATAGCAAAACTGAGTATGGATGAAGGAGGCCTCCCACGTTCTTATATCTATATTCTACCTGGAAATTCATCCAAGAACATTTCAAAATCAACAAACATGGCATGGGGTTGTTTTTATTCCCCCCCTCCACATCCACACACCTCCTCTTCATGCTGGTATGTTGCCTTGAACCCTGAAACTACAGCACTCTCTGGGAAGCACTTACGCAGCCTCCATCAGAAGCATGCTGGGCTCCCAAATGTGATAAGAAGCTGATAAAAATGATCTGGGCGCTAAAACAGCCTCAGTGGAAGAATGTTTAGCTAAATAGATACCATCTGTCCCTTAAAGTGAGCATGTCCTTGTTCTGCCCTGGCCTGACCACTGTGAGCTGTTGCTTTTGTGGTGCAGTCCCTGTGTGGACCGGCTGTTGTTCCCAGGACCTGGGGCAACTGTTTATGCAATATGGACTTCATGAGAAACAGTTTCAGTTGCAGGGATTTATTTTTTTTTCTTTAAAGGATTAAAGATTGGTAATGAAAACAACATTTTCGCCTAATACAGAAAAGTACTGGACTGGAGCTCAGCTGAACGCTCATATTGGCCTGTAGAGCACATTTCTTTAGGGAAGCCAAAGAGGGAAGGAATCCTGAAGAGCTAAAAGCAGCATACAAATTACCAAGAGAACTTTCATGTCAATAACAAACAGTGCAAATATTTTCCAAGGGATACGGGCAGTTAGCACACAGCACTGACTCTACAGTTTTTAAATGCATTTTCTTTACCTCCTTACAGACATAGTGGAAAGAGCTTGGATAGACTGACACTACAGACAGTTCATTGAGGTACTATGCAGATACACGGGAAAGAGGTTAAAGACAAGAATCAGAGGGTGACTTGCTCTGAGAATGACTGAGCAAACTTTGGGACTTGCAGGATTAAAGCGAGAGTGCAGTCTACCTAGAGCAAAGTCCTGCAGAGCATGAGGGTACCGAGAACAGAAGAACTATCCTGCTTCCCCAGAGAGGGTTAGGTAGTGAGACATGCAGTGGGATAGTCACACCATCTAGCTAACCTAAGCACATTCACACTATATTGTCCAAGTCCAGAGAAGTCAACCTAGCTGAGGTACCTCACTGGGATACCTAAAGGTGGACAGGTCAGTGCCCCATGATGGATGTCAGGGCACTGAGGGCACTAATAGGCCTTAATGGTCATGACCAGCCTAACCTGGGGCCTCCACTCGCACCCCTTCCCATGGACCCAAGAGCCCTATTTCGGGTCAGGCCTTGGCCTCCATCTCTGTTTGAGCTGTGTTGCAGGTGGAATGGAATGGAATGGAAGAGTTGAGTTGAGTTGTGTTGGAAGAGACCTAAAATGATCGTTGAGTCCAACTGCCTGACCACTTCAGGGCTGACCAAAAGGTAAAGCATGTTATTAAGCTCACTGTCCAAATGCCTCTTCAACACTGACCAGCATGGGGCATCGACCACCTCTCTAGCAAGCCCATTCCAGGGTTTGACCATCCTCTTGGTGAAGGAATGTTTCCTAATGTCAAGTCTGAACCTCCCCTGATGGAGCTTTATACCGTTCCCACACATCCTGGCACTGGATTCCAGGGAGAAGAGCTCAGCACCTCCCTCTCCCCCCTTCCCCTCCTCAGGAAGCTGTATAGAGCAATGAGGTCGCCCCTCGGCCTCCTCCTCTCCAAACTAGACAAACCCCGTGTCCTCAGCTGCTCCTCACAGGACATGCCTTCAGCCCCTTCCCCAGCTTTGATACCCTTCTCTGGACACGTTCAAGGACCTTTAACATCCTTTTGAAATGGCGGGGCCCAGAACCGCACACAATGCTCAAGGCGAGGCTGCACCGGTGCTAAATACAGTGGCAAACAAGTGTCCCTGTCTCTAGTGCTGTCCCTGGCACTGTCTCCTAGATGGACCTTGAACCTATGTTGTTGGGTGGTTTGTTTTCTGGATGGCTGTCTCAGATGTATGTTGTAGGTTTTTTCCAGTCCTGTCTTTGGTCCTGTCTCTTCTGAACCTGACTGGAGCCCCTGGAGGGTCCCTGGACCTGATTCAGCACTTGCTGTGTCTGAAGATGTTGATGGGCCATGTTACCGTCCCCTGGCTCTGGCCACAGTGCTCAGGTCATGCCGGATGGCACCTTGTTGGGGAGGGTGCTGGCTGCGCTGGGGCTGCTCTCAGCTCCCAGATCACCTTCCCCTGAGGAGCAGCCCTGCTCTTGCTGCTTCCTCACAGCGTCAGAGCCTCCGTAGTCATGGGATAATATCGTGCGAACTCTAGTCAGCAGCCACGCGATGTCGAGGGCTGTTGTCCTATTGTTTGTAAGACAGTGCACACCAATGGCTAGTTGGCAACAGGGGCTAAAGAGTCCATGGGCCTTGAGGCGAGCAGCAGGAGGGGCTTTTCTGTCATCCTCTGTAGCAGCCCTAATGTATAACAGCTGCTTCTTGGCAGGGCAAAGGCTTCTCACCGTCTTGTTACAGTGTGTGCTGATTGTCAGGAGAGGAAGATGAGGGCCAAGTATTTGCCCGTAGAAAGAAATAGAGGCCCCTCGTGTCCTGTGCGGTTGCTGTTGTCCGTGTACTCGCTGAGGGAGCAGGCAGGTGCCACGACTTCAGTGCTCCGAAACTCTGGACCTGCAGCAAATGAACAGTGTCCTTGAGTACAGAGGTATATGAGGAGGAGTGATGCTTACACAACACTCGTGCAGGGCAGTGCTTATAGTTAAAGTCTCACATGGCACCTCACCATCGCAACTGCTGTGGGGGTCAGCAGTAGTATTTCTCAGAGCAACAGATTTGCTAAAGAGGGCAGGCTTAAGGGAACTGGTTGTTCCAGTTCATATCCGATGGGGTTTGGGCTTTAATTGCCTGATGATGCCGAGAAGCAGGGCAGCTGGTGTAAGAAACTGAGATCTCAGAAAAGGGACAAGGTTTCTTTTATTCCGTGTCTCAACATCTGCATAGGCAAGGAGGTCCCATAGACTTCCAAGAGGGGATTACAAAGGCTTTTGGTGCTTTGCTTGAAGAGCTGTAAAGCTCATGTGGTTTGAGAGTGAGGTTGCTGTGCAAATCTGTGTTTCTTTTTCTCTTAATTACGTCTGATTCTAAAGTGAATCTATCACCCTGGAGGTGTGTGCTGTTGAGTAGGTTGTTCAGGCATGAGTGGTCTCAGCTGTGCTTGTAAGGCCTGGAGCAGAATTGCAAAGGCCTGCACTCAGGGGAGAGCAGCCAGAAAGGGGATCTTCACATACAAGCCATCCTGTGGTCCCAGAGTCAGAAACACTTCCAAGGTCAGAGCCAGACCTAGCTGGACTGGGAACACGTGGGATCCCTGTTCTGCCCAATTACACTGACAAGAGAGACCTGACAGTATATGCAAAAGTTGTGGAGGTTGTAAGTGTGTACAACTCGTATGTTTTGGAAGTACATTACAGGATGGAAAGGATATTCTGTAGTTCTGAATCAGAAGGTGTTTCTGGTATAAGGAACACAATAAGAAAGTTCAGAATTCTGGTTTAGTTTAATTTTTCCCTTCTACCCCTACAACAGAGAATGGCATGCGCAAATAGCTTGCAAACAGCTTGAAATAAAGTGGCCACTGATTTGCACGCAAAGGGGTGCAATGGTTAGAAAAGTGGATCCTCAAAAGGGTTTCAGTTCTGTGGGTACATATGTAAAAAGCCCAGAAGGGCTCTTATGAGGAGAGATGCCTGTGGAAGTGACGTTACTTTGATCAGTTTGGACAACTGCAATGTAGTACTAACAGGTTGTGCTTTATAAAGAACGTGCATAGCAGTGATGTTATTCAGAGTAGTACTTGCTATGCTATCTTTTGATTGAAGCTCAAAACCACAGGTCTTGGGATGGGGTGCAGAAGCTGAAGCCTGCTAGCCAGTTGACTGTTCATACAAGAAACTCTTCAAATGTTTATAGCTATAGTCAGAGACCAGCCAGATAAGAGGTAAAATTCAGTTCTGTTACTTGAAATTTTCAGGATCAGACCGTAGTGAGCACATTTCTTCCTGTTGTGGAAGGGTGAAATGAAACTTCTCTTTGATGGGTGTTTTGGCTTAGCCTTTATGAGCTGGTTAGAAGGGCTGATCTTAGGACCTGGTCTATTTTCATTGCATGTGTTACGCAGACTTCCTTAAAAAGGAATCTTGTGCCTTAGCCAGGAAGATAAATAATGAGAAAACATCTGCTATTTAAGCTCTGGACTGACCTATAAATCTTAATGACGAATGCAATCCCAGAAGCAGAAATCATCTACAGATTGCAAAATTCTCTCACTCTCTCTTTTTGGTTTTCCTTTTTTTCTGTTTGTTGTTTTTTGGCTTTTTTTTTTAACAATTTTGTTGTTGTTCCTTTAATTCCTGGTAATTTGGGACCCCAAGTGTTTGGTTTTTTCCCCCTCACTGTTTCATTATAACTGATAGGAGCTGCTGAGAGGAGGGCATGGCAACCATAATAACACAAGAGGGATGGAACAGACAGCCCCTACAAGGAGCTGACAGGCAGAGAATAATGACAGAGTAGAGGATGGATAACTAATAGTTTGGATGATTTACTCTTGAGAAGCTCTGGAGGGTGGGATGCTTTGCCTGTTTATTTCAACCTCACATGCTGAAGAAACGAGTTTGCTTAGCTGCTTCTTTAATCCTTTGCTGCATTTTCTCCTACCAGGGGACGGGAATCTGCTTCTCTCTTCAGTGCTTCCCTGTGACCTGCCTCCCAAAGACAAGATTGCTGTTAAGAATAACAAGAGGTTTCTCTCTCCTTTTGCCTCTAGAGCTGCAACAGAAGGGGTGCAGCAAACATTTAAAACAACTGTATCTGTGATGACCATAAAATTAAAGAGGCTAAAATTTAAAATGCTGTGGAGAATGTCAGGTTCAGTATTCAGAGAAGGATGTTAGTGTGGGGCATGGCTCACCTGCAGCATGAGTAAAGATAAGGAAACTCATCTTGAATTTGCCCAAGATGCTGAATAGAACTGGAGGGCCTTTCACACAGCAAGTCATTCTGTTATCTGTTTGTTTATTGCAAGGTCAGGCTAATTTTATTCTCCGTTTCATGTTGCTTTAATCTAAATACTGGAAGAGGTGATGTTGTGGTAAAAGTCACAGGAGATTGTGAGCAGCATATGGACCGTTTCTCTTGATAAATCATAGAAGCATCCACCTGCAAGCGGGCAGGGATGGAGTAATTCTTCTCCTGAAGCTGTTAAGAGATCCTTGCATCCCATGAGTCAGTATCCTTGGTCTGTAGTTTCACAGGCAGGTCTGTGGGTAAGATGCCTATGGAAATTATACACTTACCTGTCCCAGACTGAGACAGGAGGGACAAGAAAGCTGGGCTGGAAACTCAACCATCTCCTGGGAGTGGTGCTCCCAGGGCAGAAATTACCTCATTCTGAATTACGCTAGAGAGGCATGACTGCAATTCTGGAGTGGCAGGGCTGACACTATTCAGGCACACAAGCAGACTAAAAATAAGATAGTGTTTTATGGTTGAAACGGCAATTCAGGGAGTGAGAGTTAAAATTAAACACATGGTGATACTCTTGTTTTGTTGTTTCCTGTGCCCTGAATACCATCTGCTTGAAAATCAGGTGAATCCAAGTGTTATTCTGAAGGTCTGTCCTTATTAGATTGAGATTTTCTTTAAAGTGGAGCAAAGATTTTTGTCTAAAAGAGGAAATAAATAGGAGTCTAACAAGTAAATGCAGAAGAGACTGCAAACTGATCAGTGATCAGAAGAGGGTGAATGGGTTTGACTGACATCTGAAGTAAAGCAGTGCTGTGCTCTTTCAATTGCAGGTTTAGGACTGCCACAAACGACAGATTAAAGGTGTTCACCCTAATCCAAAATTATACTTTCCCCAGTCAAATTGACCATTGTGTCAGCTTCAATTTGTTCAGATACGTCACCCACAGTGACTGATTGGACTGATTCACTTGCACACTCTTTGACAAGGTCCCTGTTTTGTGTTCACTCCTTACTCTTGCTATTTCCCTTGTCAGACAGATACTCTAGAGGCATTTCCATTATATCCCATGTAGCTGTACCTCAGAAATGTACTGGACTGGAAAGAAAAATCCTCAGGCCAATTATTCTGACATAAACTCTACTTATCTGAAAGCACTAGAACATGAAGCGTAAGTTAAAATAGCTCAAAAATAGGATGCATACATACACACACATACACACCCCAGGCAGACACCGCAGTAATGCTGCGCTCACTCTCTGCCGTGACTGAGAATGGATGAACACTTTTAAATAAGAAACAACCCAAACATTGCCTCAACCTCCAGATTGAAACATTCTCTCTGAGAATAGAAGTGCTTTAATTTAAAGCAAAACCAACAAATGGTTTGCACAGATCTGCCCTGTATTGTTTCAGTTAGGAGCAGAAGTAGCATACTGCTTGGAGAACAGTTACCCCGTAACCTTCCTGACTCTTTGAAAAAGGAACAAAAATAAGCAATGTTTACAACCTTCTGAGAACAACGCTGGTGCTGATGCTCTTTGGGTGAGGAGACAGGGAAGCAGAGGTGAGTTGCATTTCTTTTCTACAAACTGAAGGAAGAGGAGGTACTTAGCTCATAAGCATAAAGGCGTGAAGTGGCATTCAGATTAGTGAGTTTTAACTTTAGCCAAATTCATCAGGTAGGCTCTCTCTTGTGAGCCAGACTGAAAGCGTGTCACAGCCCACTGAAGAAGGTTCCCACAGGGAGCTTTTGGAGAGCTCTTAGTGGTGTACCCTGACTTTCCGCAAGAGTACGGGCCATGCTGCAGACAGCAACACATCAGCAGTGAGGGGGAGTGGCAGGGTGCAGCCTCCTGGTCTGCGGGTGGGCAGCGCTTCCAGCGGAGTGGTCAAACTCAAGGCGGTGCAAAAGGGATGAATTTGCTTCATCTCATCTCCCTCGAGCTTCCTGTAAAAAAAAAAAGAAAAATCACTTCTTAGCTCTACATACTAGCAGTACATGGTGGTGTGACTGGCACTCAAGCCCCAAGTATGATTCTCACTGAAACTTCACTTGAATCTTATTTCAAGGTGATGTAGATGAGTGTATAATTAATTTGATTGTCCTCTCAGATTCTTTTGCATCTCTGCTAGTGTTTTGGGTTGGTTGGGTTTTGTTGTTGTTGTTGTTGTTTTATTCTTTGAAGTTAGCCATGGACATAAAAATGAAATCTTTTTTTCAGGTTAGAAGTACATAAAAATGTCCACTGTTATCTATCTTTGTAATCCATCTGTCACAGTTTCACACAGAGCCATTAGTGGAGTTTCCAGGCACTGCAATAGATAACATTTAAAAGAGATACTACAGCCAGAACAAACATTACTTGCCTGTCCACCAAAAAAGGCTTGCACTAAAGCTGAAGGAAGGTTTTTTTGCCTCTGCTTGCAATAGCAGTTCTGAGTGGGATGCGTGCACAGGTTCTGTGTAGCTCGCAGGACAGTGGCATGCTGCAGAGGCTTATGAAGCAGGACATTAAGGACTGACGATGGTACCGCTTGTTAACGGTGCTAGAAAATCCTTTGCTTTACATTCTGGAGACTCCCCTAGTTAAAATACTTTTATTCTACAGGGCATGTGCAGAATGTTTATCATTCTATCAACATTTTGACCAAAATGTTATATATCCCTTGAAAGACCTAGAGTGAAGTTGCTGGATTTTGGGTTGTAATTAAGTTTTGAATTATAGACAATGGTGAAAAAATGCATTCTTTTTGTTATGGCTTTTAAGCAACTCACAACACCTTAGAGAATTGGTGTAGATGTTTGAACTTTGGCACATACTTTATCCCCAACCACAGCCGTGCCTTTGGGTTTTCTGAATAGTTATAGAGAAAGATATAAAATCTGAAACATAAGAGCACAGCAGTACCTAGTACTGTCTATTTATCTAACAGTTTCCTTCGCCCCTATGAGGTCTGAAGCACATGCCCCACACATACCCCTCAGTATTTGTGCACAGCAGCAGAATTTGTTTTTAATTACTGATTTTCCAACTTTTAATAGTCATGGCTGACATCACATGGAGGTAAGTAAGGTGGGAACTATTCCTTCTATCTCTTTGGGTATGCCTGCAACCCTCATGCATAAGCAGGCTCAGCAGATGCTTTCTGTTAAGATATGTGTTCATATGGGATGCAACCTGTGAGGGGAAGTCTTGGAGCAGCTAGTATGTTTGTTGACTGTAAAGTCAAAAGGTACCTCTGGAACCATTTATGTGACTCAGGGTTTAGTTTTCATGGAGGTGAGTTGTAGCTGTCACTCGCACTTTAATCTGGAGGTGAGAGATTTTTGTAAGCAACTAAGCCGTGCAAGGCAAGAAAGCAGAAATAAAGAGGGACCACAGAGGTGAGCTTTTTGAGTAAGTACCAGTTAGCAACAGTTTGAAGCACAAAAGTAAAATCATCAGAGATTCAGCACAGGAAAAAAGCAGAAAACTGTCATTGACTTGACAAGATCTAAAACCCCTATGAGAAGAGGCAGAGAGGAAAGCAGTGCATCAACAGGACTGAGGATCAGCCTGTTCTAAGGAGAAACAGAGGTTGACACGTCTCTTCTTGATTGACAGCACCTTGGCCAGCAGAGACTCGCAAGGTGACTGCCCTGTGGATACTGAGCATATGAATGCTTAGCCTAATAATGTTAGTCCTGGCCTACTGCTGTGTGTGTTAGCAATAAATAAGACTATTTTTATATATGTACAATCCTGCTTTTGGGCCTCTCTGCCCAGTAAAAGATGCCCACAACATCGAGGGTCACATATAATGTGATCTCCTGTATTCTGCAGACTGCAGTACTGGCCTCAATTAATTAATTCCTCCTTGAATCAGAGCATTCTGTTTGGGGGAAAAAAAAACCCAAACCCACATTCTCTCTTGATTGAAAAGTTTTCCAATGATGTATACTCTATTGTAGCCCTAGGGAAATAACTCCACTGGTTAATTATCCTGAATGTTAAAAATCTGCATGTCAGTTTTATTCTGAATTTAACTGGTTTCAACTTCCAGCCACAGAATTATATATCTGCTAAACTAAAAAGCCCACACATTATCAGGTTTCTGCTGCCTGTTTTGATGGTGATTAAATAAGTTTTTGCCTTTGCCTTGACACGCTAACCACACTCTTACCTTCAGGTCTGTGCCCTAGTGGTGTGCCCCAAGCCCATCACTGCCCTGAGCGGATCTTTTCTGAATGCTCATAGTGCTTCAACACCCAGAAACAGACACAGTCCTGCAGAGAACATGCCGTTACCAAATACACAGGAGAGCCAGGGCAGCAGGAGAAACAGTCTTTTCTGTTAATATAACTGAGCACTGCAACAGCTGACACATCACTCTGAGATGCCACCTACCGCGTCACCTACCACAGCCCTGGGCACTGACTGTCGGGGTAGCCTGTGCACCCCTTCAGTGTGAGGAATTCTCTGATGGCAGGTATAGGTCTGTATCATCAGACATGCTATTTGCTTGTGCCTAATTTAGAAAGTGCTCCAGACTGGTGAGCTGCGATCTTTATCACTCCCACTGACTCTTTTTGCCAGGGTAGACTTAGTCCGTAATGCAGTTATGCTTCCATCCATGTCATTGATAAAAGTGTTTGATAGCAGAGGCAAAAATTAATTTGTAAGGGAGCTTGCTCAAGACTCACCTCCTTGTCTGAAGTCACTCTGCTTTAATTCTTCCTAAACTGACTCTCATAGTAGGCAGTCCTCACCTGGTTTTTACACAGCACGAAGAGATATGTCTCGTGACACCTGTTGAAGCAAACATGGAGCCATGACAGGACAGTCCAGGCAATGCACTGCACTGCATTGTAAGTCAGGTGAAGTCCTGCCCACCTCTCATACCAGACCAACACGCTGTTATTGGATCTGCTGCTTCTCACCTCTTTGATGCTGCTGCTCTAACCCTTAGATTGAAATAGGGCCAAGAACTGATCCTTGGTGACTGGCACTCGTAATTCATCACCTAAGTTACTCCTGCTCCTCTTTACATTTGCTGGTGCCAACAGACGCACTTCAAGGTTGCCAGCTTACGTTCACGGGGCAAATGGTGACTTAAACTTTAATGTTTCCTGACTTCCTGCTGCTTGTTCTTGCAACATCTATGTTGTTACGACATCTGTTGTAGAACCAGAATGATACATAAATGTGAAAATCAGTCCTATAAACCAGGAAGCAGTATAGCAGACAATGAAGGAAAGTGCAGGGGATTACATGTGTATCATACAGGGAATACATTGTGTTAACTATATACAATCATACATTTTCTTGGGTTTTGTCTTTTGGAATGAGAACAAAGGGGACAAATCAACAGAACAGGGATACCCCGGTGAAACTTCACTGAAGTCAGTAGAGTTACACCAGGGATACGTTTGGCTGATTCTTTTGCTAACGGCTGTATGAAAGCCTTAATATAGAGTTTCTGCATGTGTGAAGTGTATGCCAAGACAAACGCAACGTGCTAAATGGAACCTCTTGATTTATTTAAATAAAAAATATGTTACAAAAAAACAGTGGATAATTGCAGTGGAATGGATCCAGACTGGAATCGTCTGTCTCATGTCTCCAGAGTGTCTGAGGGAGGGAGCAGTAAGGAATATCTCACTTGTATACCTAAGCAATGTAGCATATGCAGATAGCAGATAATTTCTTCAAACTGCTATGATCCACCAAGGGACTCGGAGCTCTTTAGAAGACAAAGGTTGTAATCAGATGTAAAACAGCAATTTTGGCTGCAGCTGATATGAACTAAGGGATTACCAAATACAGCCTGTTCTCAGCCGTTCCTAAGTTATCTTCCTTATAGGCATTTGCATCCCTCTCCCCTTCCGGTTCAGATCTGCCAGTATCACTGTCGCTTCCCAGCTGGCCAAAATGGTCTAAGTATTAAAAAAAAAAAAAAAGATCCTATAAAAAATGTTAAGGCTAAACAAGCTTGTCTTGCCTTAACTGGGCTGGAGGATAAGCATGGCGATGTGCTATGGATGTGGTAGCCATTGAGTTATGCCAAACACCCGGGGCTGGGCTAGAAGAGGCAATCTCTTGCTGTGGATCAGCAGCAGCCTGAAGAGCATCTCTGAGAACAGTCTGACTTCAGTGTTTGAACACCATTGACCTTCTCATTACAACCTCTACCTGCCTGCTAACTGTGGAGGTACCTAGAGCCCTCCAATGGCCACCCTTCTGCTTGTGCTGACCTGCAAAACCATTTAGACCACGTAACTGTTGAGCTGCTCAGAGACCTACCTCACATCAAAGGTCTTGGCGGGTTTGTCAAGCTCTGGGTTTCCCCTGCCTTTAACACCTGGTATGCCCAACCAGACCGGTGCTCCCAGAGCACACCTAACTTGCGCTCGAGGGCTAGTGCTGGGAGGAAGGAAGGGAAGAAGTGACCGTGTACCCAAGAACTTCAGGTATGAGAGACGCAATTTTGGAGGAACACTGGAAGGAAATCTAGTGCTCCCATGTGTGCTGTTGGAAATGGTGCAAAGAAGCTTCCTCAAGACATGAAGCTATTCTACTTAGCATGAAATAATTATGCAAATGCCTCTAGGAAGAGGTCAGAGTAATCGTAAAAGCTAATGCCCATATTAGCAGCGCATCAGATAGATTGAGTGTCTACAGCTCCCATGAAGGAGCACTATGGAATAAAAATCCTCCGCAAAGTTCTCAGCCATGATGGGTCACTGTTAGGAATAACAGAGCCACTTTGTGTCTACATATGAGCTCACAGCCGGTGACAGACTATTTTAATTTTAAGGGACTGTCTATGATAAGAAACAACCAGCAAGAGGAGAGTGAGAAACTGGAGAGAAGCTAAAGCACTCCAGGAAATTCCATCAAATCCCCGGATATAAGTCATCTCACCTGTTGAGAAGTGTGATGCTGCAGCACTGGAGTTATCTTGATTACGTGAGTATTGCAGTATTGCTATGTTTCGTGAAAGTATGCATTAGGAGAGCAAGAGGGAGTACCAGTGCTTGTGTAAATGTATTGGGATGGAAAAATACTAAAATACAGTCCACAGAAAGAATTAAGGGTGGCATTTTCAAAACTAGTTTTAGAAAGTTGACACTCAATTCTCCCTCATTTCTAGAGGGAAAAGGGTATCCAAATTGGACACTGTTGAAAATGCCTCCTTTATTCAAAGGGACGTAAATTCATTTTAATTGGTTTGTATTCTTCAGCTGTTTAAGCACTTTAGAAAATGTCGCTGTGAGTCAACAATGATGTGCTAATCGATTACATCAGTGAGTTTAACATTAACACATCCCAGTATTAAATTAATTCCTCAAGGTTTAGTATATGGCTTCTAAAAGAAGTTGTCTCTTATTAGCTTGGGTTATATGAAAAATAGTAGCAACCTTAATGCTATCAACTCTAAATGCCTTGGAGGAGTGTAAATATCCTGACCTTGAGATCCTGAAGTTTGAATGCTGAAATGTGAAATCATAATGTACTTTCACAGCCTGATGTAGTGTCCACAGAAGTCAGACAGAAAATTTCTGATGACTCCAGCAAGTCTTGACTCATGCTTTTAATATGGCTTTTTCCACCCTATTTAATGTCTGACCTCATACAGCTTTGTTCCTGTAACAAAACTCCAAGGGAATCTCATTCTGTCCGGTACCTTTCTGCCTAATTTCTTAGAAATTGCAAGGTCATCTGCTAGCACAGTTGAACTCAGAACAAAGCCTAAAGGCCGGTGAATACATAGCTTCTTTAAACACGTACACATCTAGACAATAAGGTTTTATAGAATATAGGATTCATTGTTTTTTGGCTAATACTGTGCAACTCTGGTGACAGGGTGAGAGGTCTGAGTTCCAGTTACAGTTTGTGAGATACAAGAGTTACACACACCTTAAAACACTAAAAAAGCATGGTGCAGAATCAGGCCTGTAATAACTTCTGATGCTGGGAGCCCATCCTGCAACCAAGCTGATCCCCTGGAGGGGACAACATTGCAGTCCAGCAGTTAATGAGCTGGACTGGGCCCTTGGAGCTGTGTACTTTACGCCTGGCCTACAAACCGTATTGTATGGATTACTAAAACTCTGCCAGCCTGGATCTCCCTCCATTTAAAGGAAGAGAATGATAATTTTTTCACAAAACTCTTTGGTAGGTGCGTGCTTTATTTGATTAGGACCAGCTTGCTTACTATTACTCAGACAGCAAGAAAAAATTCAAAGAAGCAAGAATTTTTTAGACGGTGACATTAATTTGTTTATGGCATGTTTTGCATTGTTAGTGTAACAAACTGAAAACCACAGCTCTCTTTGAACCTCACTTTCTTCCTGCACACAAGAGTTTTTCAATTTCACAGCACACCACTGATTCCGTAGGGGGGGGCGGAGGGGAGAAGAGAAGTGATGATTTTGGCAGCGACACCGTTATGATTTGCTAAAATAGCAGCTTGGCAAATCTGGTTTCTCAAATATCTCATGTTTTGTTAATTACTGACAGCTTTGTTTTTAACGGAACGTGAAACAATGTGGAGAAATGGGCAAGTGTGGCCCCTGACTCACCACTGCCCGGCTGAGCTCGGCAGGTGGGAGCAAGCCGTCTCCAAGAAGGGGCCCGAGCAGCAACCGCTGCCCCAGTTCACGAGGCTCAGCAGATAGATGCAAGGGGAGAGGTCCTGGGAACCTGCCATGGGATGCCCGAAAGGGGCTCTTTCCACCCTGGGCTCGCTGGGCCAGTAGGAGGTTGGAAATCTTGCCAAAAAGGAACGTGAAGCGGGGTGCTCAGCCCCCAGGGTTTCCTGCTGAGGTACCCCTTTCCACAGCCATGGTTTGATAGGAGTTAATGATGAGGCATGGGATGGCTCGGGGGAACTGTTGGCCTCAGTGCTGTCCTGTGTGAAGAATCGTGGGGATCTGGCTGATCTAGACCACCAGTGACTGGAAGCACCACTACAGGGGCCAGTGTGTTTACCTGGGAATACATCTTCAGGGGTAAGTGGAGCCAGGTGACCTTACCCATGTTTGCTTCAGACTAGGGACCACATGTCATGAAAAGCAGCAACGTGTGAGTCGGATGTCTGAAGTAAGTGTGGGCAACGTGGGCTGGAGTAGCCACTCCTCTTGCAGTTCATCTGTCGGCATTTGCTACCTGGAAGTTCACGTGGAGCAGTATCTCCACATACTTTGATCTCCACTTGCTTTGAGTGATGTTCCGTCTCCCTGGGTCAACCAACACAGGCCATGCACAAAGCATGGCCTCACTGGGCAAGCTTGAGAGCTGCACTTTGGGCTGGGATCTTCTAGGCAGAAACATGGGAGCTGTGTATGGGCAGGTACCTGTTCTGCAGCTCCTGCCCTCCCTGCTCCTCTCCCAGTGAGTGTGATGGGATCCTGGTACCAGAACATGGGGGAATTCAAAGACATAGGAAAGTGGAAAATTTAAACTTAGTGGAAGACACGTGATTTCTTATGCCTGCATGCATGTAACTAATCTATCCACTGTTCCAGGAGACCTCAGGGGCCAAGAACATAGCAGATTGTTTGTTTGGGTTTTTTAAAGGACCTGGTACTTAATGAAATAACAAAAATATATAGCCAGGTTAACAAATTTGACAAAAGCAAAAGAAACTCTTCAACTTCCAGGTTTATACCTTTCTAATGAGTGGAGACCAGGATTAAACTGCTCCTGGGAACCAGGGTTCCTAAGGATGCTTGTGTGGTGAGAAGATACTGGACTGCTGGCTGTATAAAGCTATTCGTGCATAACTCTGTTCCTAATGATCCCATGGCAACTTGGGTTTTGACCTATGTTTATTGTATTGGGTAAATGTCACATCCACTTTTTGTCTCTTTATTAGCATAGCTCATCAAGTGCTCTATGTGTGTGTGTTTGTATATGCACGACACATAGACGTAATTACACATAAGTCCTTTGGTGTCACTTTTCCCACAGCAGTGTAACACTTTGCATATGAAATGAATTTTTTTTAGAAATAATGCTACAGAGATAATTTTTTCCAACCATTTTTTCCTTTGTACTAATACATAAGAGAAATGGAAATAGTGAGTCAGAATATATCTGTAATCACATGGCATGAAGAGAAATTCAATTTCAGAAATGCTTAGCTTTGTGTCTCAGTGCAGGAGGAAGTCTGCAAACTTGGGCTGCACAACACATCACAGATCTGGCATTTATGACTGATAAACTGTTTTGAGAAGCAGCAGCATCTCAGCCCTGATTAGTCAAAGATATTTTGCAACTGTCCTCTCACTGAAGTTAACTGGAGCTGAGGAAGCGTTCTGGGAAATCGAGCCTGTACAGTGATAGCAGAGCGCTGGGAATACCGGCTGCTAACTTTGGCTCTTCCACAAACTCATTGCTTGACCTTCAGCACATCAGAAGAAGGACAGGATCCAAGAGTGATTTGGGGCTGCTTTTCCATCGTCGGGCTGTCCCTCTTTAACTAGCACCTGTTTGCCTTGCTGTCCATCAGGATCTCATTTCCTCAGCCCAAAACAAAACGGTGGTGGTGGGGGAAATAAATCCCCTATAAAGGGATCCTGGGTTACGAATTCCAAGCCTCGGTCCCGGAAAACGTTGCCGACACGTTTCTCCCTTCTTGCACAACGCAGAGGAGGAGGTATTACTCTATGAACTAAGATTTTGCTGAAGGAAGCACTGAAAAACGTTTCTGCTTGCAGTCATCCCCCCCACCTCCCCATCCCGCACCCTCCCTCCTGCCCCCCTGCCGCTGTGTAGAGAAGAAAGCCAGCGCTTCTGCCCCGCAGGTGGGGAACCCTCCGTGTCCCACCGCCTGGTGCTCCCCGGGGCTATTGCCGCAGGCCCGGGGGCCAGCTCCGCACAGCCGCCTCTGTGCCCCCGGCTGCAGGCGCTTGCCGCGCTTCCCTCTGGCAGGTCGTTGCCTTGACCTCTAAATGACAGAACTGTGTTTCAAGAATGAAGGGATGAAAAGAAGAAAAGAAAAGAAACCAAGCGATGGCTGGGATTAAAGCAAAGAGAAAAATTACAGGAGTGCAAAGTATAAAAGGGGTTAAAAAAGGAAAGAAACAGAGAAAAAGAGAAGAGAGACTTGAATAGCATTGAATATTTGAATTTCTTTTGTTTGAGAGGGGGTTTTTTTGAAGCTGCTTGGAAATGTGGAGCGTTTTTTTTTTTTCCACACAGGTGTTATGTATACATTTTTCCAATTAGAAGAATCTCCTTTATATATTTAGCACTGTTTAGAGGGGACTGGGAAGATAAGGCTGCTGAGGAATGCTTCAGGCTAAAGCTAGGTTCTCCAAACTGGCTTTTGTTGCGCCAATGTGAATCACTTAATAATTCATATTTCAGAATACATTAATGCAAATGATAATTTTAGCTTGCTATTGAATTTTTAAATATGCACTACAAGCAATTTATGTTTCTGTTCATTTTCCCAGGTAAAACTGTTTAGACGTTTTTAACATATGCTTGGTTTCACTCATCATATATCATCCCATTGTTTTAATTTGGGGTAATTAAAAATTAGGAGCATTGCAAATAATACATGGAGCCCTATGTTCACAGAAAAATAACATGGAACTGATACTCAGTCTTGCAATTTGAATGAAAGATTTTTCAGTGATGCTGCAGTAACAAAATAGCAGTGTCCTGTGTTTATGCAGATAATCTGTATCTAAATAGTAATTACTGTGATTAGTCTGCATCTATGTCTTTCTTTAAATCATTAGGGCTTTTTCTGGAATTTTTTTTTAGATTTACAAGGAATATTTGGTGTAGGAAGGACAAACATGTTGTTCCTCTCCTACTGGGCTGGCTAGATAATTAGAAGACTGAAAATCAGAGGTTGTTGAAGATTCACTTTCTTTTTTTGTTTCTGGAAAACTAATTGTTAGCTTTGACCTCACTTTTCAGAGACATGGTGGGAGCTCAAGTGGCAGGCGAGCTGTGGGACTGAGAGAGCCCAAGCTGAGCTTTGCCCAGGGAAAGGTAAGAAGCTCTGTGACTCTTGCGTTGTCCCTCACCCCTCCAAGCTCCCCACGGGGCAGGAGCCAGTCCTGCCTGCCCAAGTGACGATGGTCCAGCAATGTGCCACTTTGTAAGGATATATTTAAAGCAGTGGTTGGGGACAGGGGACGCAGCATCCTGCAGTATCTGGCTCTTCCACGAACGGTGCGTGTGGCCTCTGTGACCTGTTGCAAAGAAATAAAATGTCCACGGAGAGGGCCAAGGGGCGAGGAGGACATCCTGAGGCCCAGCTGTCCCTTCTCTCTTCCTCACATTTCTGACGGGGACCCTCCAGCTCCAGCATGCCTGTGGGGATGTTAGCTTGGCCCTTGCCACGTACAAAGGGCCGTGTAACTTCTCTCCCATTTGACCATGCCTGTAATGAAGGACAAGAAAGAGGGTTTCACACCCTCTTCTCCACCCCTGGGGGAGATGCACCACCCCCTCACCTTCCCACTTTTCCCTCTTGGGCAAGAGAAATAAAAAATGTTGCCTTCCATCCCTTTTCAGAACAGCAAAGCCATCCTTTACCACCGATAGTGTCAGACTGCATTCCACAAACACCTTCTAGCCCCTGGCTTCCACTCGGCCGTGACTGCTCAACTGTGATAAAGCGGTAGCATTTCCTAGATACGAGATCTACAGACAGATATGACCCACCTAACTGCTGGACATATCCCTGAGCTCCCATATGCAAATCTCATCCTGTACTTAATCAAATATCATCCATCCAGGGGGGAGGAAAAGAAAAAATGAAGGCGCTATTAGAAAGGAAATGGTAATGAGAAGAAAAGAGATATCAAGGAACCAAAATAATTTGTTATAAATTAATATTACAACCTGGGGATATAAATATGTCTGGTTATTGGAACACACATTCTCCCCCTTAAACCATTGCTAGAAGCATAAAACTTCCCACGACATGCTGTATTGGTCAATGTATCTCTGTAAGAAGGTGCTTTGTATCTCAGAGGTAGCGTAAGAGCCATTAGATGTGGGTGTTGCTATGGTAACTGCTCTTTTTTTTTTAATTGAATAGCATAGTAAGTAGTCTTGTAAAACCCACCAACCCGTAACTTGCGGGTGCCCTGAGGCAGCATTAATGCAAGCACCTTTTCTTTGTCTTGTTTCCTTCCTAGAGAGATGCAGGTATCTCAGCATAAGCTACGTCCTTACAAGGGCAGTAACCGTGCCAGGAGAATATGTCCAGCTGCCTCTTAGTAAAGGGACGATAAACAGAAGGTCAGGTAAGATATACCAGCCTTATTCCAGGCCACTTTATATACCACAGGGTCAGGTAGACAGAAGACTCTCCCCTTCTTTTGCAGCTGAGATGGGTAGCCAAAATCTTTTGCTAATGTGCCATCTTTCACTTCTTTCACACGCAAACTATGACTGCCCCCCATCCCCAAGCCACAGTGCTGTATTGCAGCCAATTAGTAAACCATCCAAATGAAGCCTTCCAGTACAGCAGCCAGTTGGATGAGATTATGTTTGTTTGGTTTAAGATTTAAAGATTTATCATTTTTCTCTTTCTCTTGACATGTGTCAAGCAGACGTGCGTCAAGTGTGACTCTTTCTAAATCTCCAAGACCTTCTGCTTTTATCATAGAATCACAGAATCACAGAATGGTTTGGCTTGGAAGGGACCTTAAAGACCACCTAGTTCCAACCCCCCTGCCATGGGCAGGGACACCTTCCACCAGACCAGGTTGCTCAGAGCCCCGTCCAGCCGGGCCTTGAACACTGCCAGGGATGGAGGGGGCAGCCACAGCCTCTCTGGGCAGCCCATGCCAGGGCCTCACCACCCTCGTCTTTTCAGAAGAGCGGTGGTCTATTTGACTGCTGAGCTGGATCGTCCATCTGGATCTTGGATCCTACCTGTTCTTGCTGCTGTTCATGTTTTAAGTCAGTAGCAGAGTATTTTTATAAGTACAAGAGTACCAGCCCTCCTCTGAGCAGGGAAACTGTCTCCCTGGCTGAAGTAAGGCTTGTTTAATTTGGTCAAACACATCAATTTTTTAGCTTCAGCTCCAGAACTCCCCTTGCCACTGCTGAGAGGCGTGCCCTGTCACAGTTTTGCTGTGGGATGCTCTGCACGGGGCTATATCTCCAGTTTCACTGTCCTCGGCACTTGCGGCTCTCTCCTGGAGTCACCGCCAGGCTGTACGTGACCTGACCGAAGTGTGCTCGTGCACCTATTCAGAGAGCTGCCAGCAGCCGGAGGGGAACAGCTAACGCTTCCCTCAGCCTTCCCCTCCCAGCCCAGCCCCTCGGCCTCGGCACAGCTGTGATGTTTGAGGTGGTGCTCGGGCAGGTCCGGCCCTTGGCTGACCAGGAGAGCCCCCGCGTGAACTGGGCACTGCTGACTTTTCTCTCTCCACACATTGCAGTGTTGTGCCACTTCTTCTGTGTTTATAATTCCCCATGACCAGTCATCCCTATGTTGTTCTGTGCAAGCCCACTGAATGGAGCACTTCATTGTGATGAAGTGGAGATAACTGGCTTTGATGCTGAAAGAATACCTAACTGTAAGGCTTCTTTTCTTTGGTATTTTCATTTATACATTGTCTGGGGCAAAGTCCACAGCTGAGATCTTGGGAATCCCCATTCAGCTGCTGCCAAACAAGGGTGGTGCTTGACACAGATTTTTGAGATAAGCACGCTTTTTTTTTCACCTTAAAGGTTTCCTGGTCATCTAAAAGTACTGCTTTGAATATTGCATGGTTTCCGTTTTGGCAGGGCTCAAACTGATCAGATCCAGAACTGTGGGTTCTCCTGCCTAAGTCTCTGAAGAAGCTCTCAAAGCATTTGACACGTGCCAGCGGGACTGAGCTGCCCACATAGTACTGCTTTCTTCTACAGCACTGTTGAAGGAGCGGGCACTGTCCCACCTCCAGGCTGTATCCCAGGCTGGGCAGGACAGCCCCCCCTGGTTCTCCTAGCTCAGTTGTTCCACTGTGGGAAAAACAATTCAAGATTTATTGGGTTAGATTTTGCTTCAAGGCCCCTGCCTATGTATTTTTTCAATGGTATTTTGATGTCAAATAAAAAAAGGATAGACAAAATGATGCTAAATACAAATCTCAGCTTCAGACAGCTGTAAACTTTGGGTACATTAGGGATATGGGCTGAGGAGTATGGCCAGAGCCCATGATGTATTTATTAACCAAGAGTGAGAACATTCATCCCGCTTCAGAGAACTGAAGTGAACTTTGGGTGGCATGTAAGCCTGGTGCTGCTCTGTCGTTTGGGAAGTTAATTTCCCCCTAGAAGAAAGTTATGGTCTTTAATCAAAGGCTTGTGAAAAGTGACTCATTTTGCTAGGGTGGCAAAGGCTTCTAATTTGTTTTGATATTTTTGGTCCTGTCTAGGGAATGTCCTTTATTGGAAAAGACAGATTAAAAAAATAGATAAAAAAGAGGAGGAAATGCTTGATGTGCACTTGAGGAGCCTGGATTTGTTCAAATACGAGCATGGAAAGTCTGAGTGATCTTCACATTCAGATCACAGCTATGCTATAAAGGAAAGGTCACTTTTGCTTGTGTTCTGGGGCAGCTTTTTCTCTTTTGTCCCCTTGGTAAGATCTCTCCTTTAGTATTATTATGGATGTACCTTGGTTTTGAACTTTTCCTTTTATTTTTTCCTTTCTTTTTTTTTTTTTTTTTTTTTTTGGTACAGAGAACTGATATTTCATCTTTTAAAAGATTTACAAGAAGAAGAAATAATATACGCACCACTGTGGAAAAGCATGTCTCTGTTCATACCTTTGCATTTTACAGGAAAATATGTCATTCCTTTCAGATCCATGAATTAAGATGCACTATTTTTTGCTGAAGGCTATTTTAAATTAGGCTAATAAATTGCTGCTCTCTGCCTTGCGTGATAATGCATTACATTATCTACTGATGTACACGTATTGTTTGACTCTAATGGTGTGGAAATTAAATGTTAGACATGGGCCAGATGTTCCTATAGATGAATATGAAGTATGACTCTGTCGTAGCTGAGTCTCAATGGGACAGAAGGTAGACGGTGAGGTTTTCTGAACAGCAACAAAAAATCTTAAGTGGGTCACTCGCGTCCACACCCAAGAGCCAGCCCTAACACTGAGCTGCCGAGGAGCATTATCAGCCTGAGCAACGTTATTATTCCTCAGTCAGAGCTAGTGCCTTTCTTATTTCAAAAGCTTCAGTGCTTATAAAGCCACAAAGAATGGCTCGTAGAGAGGGTAAATGTTTGCCGTCCCTGTCAGACTGACGGAAACAGCTCGGGGTGCATCCCTGGCTCCTGTCTTAGCTACAAACATTTTGAAGCTCTCCCTCTGCCCTTCCCCCTCTCCCTGTGTATTTTCACGCAGTGGCTGAGGGGGCAAACAGATGTACATTACAGTGAATATTAATGAGGGTCCCCCACTGGCATCTCCTCTCTGGAAAAGACAGGGGGAGAACAGTTTACAGTCTCCCTCACAGGGCTAAATTACCCAGTGACTCATAATTTAAGTAACAGCAGAATGCTGCTGGATGCGGCTATTTAGGATATTTGATAATGATGGACAGGGGCATTTTCCAAATTGGAAATAAAACACCTTTGCTTTGGGAATGTTCTAACTCGGTACAGCCCACTAGCACCTAAAAAAAAAAAAATCCTAATCGTGAGATTAGTTGAATATTTGTATTTGTGTGTGTGTGTATGTGCATATATGTTGATAATAGTGTTTGAGACGGGAAGGAAGGACAATTTTTACATTATCAGTAGAAGTCTGTGAGCAAACCAGAAGGACTTTCAGGACCAGTGAGCTGGTAATGCATGGATGCTTTATCACCAAAAGGGAGAGATGAACTTTCTTTTCTTTTTGCTGGCCCTCCTTGCAGGAGTGGTCCCCTTTGACCACTGAGCTCAGTGCAGCTCTGCACTGAGGATTTTTTAACGCTGACCTAGCACACAAATGGCACGACAGGGAGGGTGGTGAACTGCAGGGTGCGTGTGGGAATGACCAGTGGCACGCAGGAGCAGAAAACAGCTTTGCAGCCAGGGAAAGGGCTTGTATAACTGCTCCTGCAGAAAGGTGCCGTGAGGTGCCCCGAAGTGAGCTGAAGGAGAGCTGGCTGCGGCCGTAGCACCACGTTGCTGCTGAACGGGCAGTGGTGCTCAGCTGTGTCCCGTGAGGGGATGCAATGGTCAGTCATTTCTGAGGCAGAGACACACCTGGCTTGACGGCTCTGAGCTGCTACCGTGTCCTGACCCACCCTCCTGTCGGTGTAATATTTCTGCAGAGACTTTGGGTATAAGCTTGGTTTTGTGTGCCCAAGCTCACTGAAGGCCAGGGATTGTAAGGAGTTATGGTATTCCCCCTGCTGAATGTGGTAGTCGCACCCAAGAGCCTCAGGGCCTGACGGTGAGCTCTGGGCCAGCCACAGCCATGCCTCCCACAGCTCTGTGAGCGGTGCGGAGCGGTGGAGGGAAGGTGGGCACAGGGTGTATCCCAGCACAGCCCACGAGCATCACCGCCTGTGTCGTGGCTGTAGGAATCACCAAAGGGACCTCGCCGTGATCCAGGGACAATGCCGCAGCACTGACCCCAGGTGAAATCCAGCATCAGGTCTTTCATGTATGATTTGTAGAAAGCAAGGCTCATTCCTCGTCTAGCTGCAATGTTTCTTGGGCCTCTTCAGCGGCAGGCACCGTCAGATATACTGGAGAATGTTTTCATCACAGCTAACAGAGGGCTATCCAGATTGCTCGTAACTGTTTTTAGCACAGTAAACATGTAAACCAAGTGCCTGGGGAAAGGAAAGAAAAAAAGGAAAAGCCTGTCCTTGCAGTAGCTGATCATTTTAAATTAAATCTCAATCTATCAATCTAGTTACTATGTGAAAGGGAGAGAACCACCCCTGAATGATTTAGGATGTGGGTGATCTGAGACGCCTGCTAGCTCTGTGGCCCTGTGCGGCAGCCAAAGGGAGCCGAGGCACTCCTGCTGCCAGCATGAGGACAAGGCGCGGGGGCAGGACGGTCCCACCATACAGCCTCCATCATACAGCTCGTGGGCCAAGACAGTCTGTGAGAGCCTGGAGTGGGTTTCTGTTAGGAGGTGATGTGGTCCCCCACCTCACCGAGCTCAGGGAAGACAGGGTTTGTAGCAGTTGGGTGTCTTTGACAGTACCATGAGAAGCGTGGGCACTTCTGCCCGTGTTGCTGCAGTGCTGGCTTCCTCCTCAGTCAGACGGTGCTGAGCGTGGCTCAGGAGCGTCGGATGCCACGGCAGGTGGGCACTGCTTGGGATGGGCACCAGAGCACGGGGCGCTCCTCCTGGGCACCCTGCACCCTTGACATCTGTAGTCCCACTCCTCCATGGATGAGGAGAGGGTGCGGGGGGGCGTGAGTTACCTTTTGGTCTCTCGGCTCAGTGATTTACCCTTTGTAATGAAACTGGTCCAAAGTAGTTTAAAATGTGAAGGTAGAGAGGGTTCATTTGACAAAATGTGATATTTACTGCCTTCACATCTTTTCTCTCCCAGAGTCAGTTATCCATGTTGTTCATGAATGAAGATCAAAAACAAAAAGTAAAGACAGTTGCCAGTTTTGATACCAGTTTTGGGTCTGAGTGGAGGCGGGAGGGGGAGATAATGGCATGCATTCATCTGCATTTCAGGAACAATGAACCTCAAACCTGAAAGTATTTCCTATTTGAAAATAATGCTTAGGCAGATTTTTATTGACAGAGCCAGTTTAGCTCACTGTATAGTCCCCACCATCTGAGCTCTTTGCAAATCACCTGCAAGCTTCTCCTCTTCTCTACCACTTGCATAGCAGTGAACACTGTATTTCAGATTTAACTGAAGCTGATCACCAGGTAGCTGGAGAAACATCTGAGAGAAAGTGAGGGGAAGAGAGAGAGAGACTCGGGGACTAAAAATGTGCAGAAAAAGTGGGAGAAGTGTTTTAAAACCTGAAACCATACAAATCTTTCTTTTTATCTATCTAGCATTTAGATAGCAAAGGCTACCTAGACCAGCACGTTCATATACTCTTGCTCACATGTGTAGTCACAAATCATAGACAACCTGAACCAGACACTTATCCTCTCCACCATGGATGGTATTAGGTGAGAATTACTTCAGATGTGATTTGATATTCTATTTTTTTTATAAACTATTCCTGTCACTGAAGAGGATCGTGACAGCACTAGGGTTTGTACTGGGTCTGTATCTTCCCTTCCTAAGAGGAAATGTTTGCCTGTAGGTCTGACTACACATTACTTTTATCCTCTGTGGGCAAAATACAAGGTCTTAGCAATCTGATCACTATGGCCTACTCACAGTGTGCCTTATCTCTTTTACTGTCCGTTCTCATGAGTGAGCCGGCCTCAATTTCAACTCTCAGTTGTCTGGTCTGGGCTCACCACTAATGAAGGATATGACTGAGAAAAGGAAATTCTTCTTCAGAAGTTTCCCCTTCAGGATCTGTCCGTACAACCAACCACACACAAGCCTGCCAGAAAATACTTGCCTTGAAAATAAACAAGATGATAAACCTTGATTTAATGTTCACAACTGCTAGCTCTGTTTGAAGAGTCTAGAGTGAATAATGCGCAATACTTCAGAGAGAGAACTCAAGAGCTACCTCACCTCATTGGGTTAGTGATGATGAGATGGGGAGCTCTTCCTGAAGACCTGAGCACTCGTTGCAGACTGTGCCCTAGGGAGTTCTCGTGGTTGCTTCCTGCTCCCCCTCCTCCCCCCCAAAAGCCTGTCATTAAGAAAGCAGGGCAGATGTTCCCACTTTTTCAGCTGTACAATCCCTGACACTTTTGTGATGATCTCACCACGGTGGATATTGTTGATGTGGTGGATGCAGTGGCTAGTATCTACTGGGACTTCAGTATGGCCTTTGACACTGTCTCCCATAAGATCCTCATAGGCAAGCTGTTGATGTATGGGCTGGATGAGCAGACAGTGAGGTGGACTGAAAATTGGCTGAACAGCCGGGCCCAGAGTATGGTGGTGAGTGGCATGAAGTCTAGTTGGAGGCCAGTAACTAGCGGTGTACCCTAAGGGATAGCACTGGGTCCGGTCCTGTTTAACATCTTCATTAATGATCTGGATCATGAAGCAGAGTGTACCCTCAGCAATTTTGCAGATGACACAAAACTGGGAGGATTGGCTGATACGCCAGAGGGTCACGCTGCCATTCAGAAGGAACTCAACAGGCTGGAGAAATGGACTGACAGGAAGATCATGAGGTCCAACAAGAAGGGCCACGTCCTGCACCTGGGGAGGAACAACCCCCTGCACTAGGACAGGCTTGGGGCCACCCATCTGGAAAGCAACTTGCAGAAAAGGACCTGGGGTGTCCTAGTGGACACCAAGTTGAACATGAGCCAGTGATGTGCCCATGCAGCAAAGAAGGTAAATGGCATCCTGGGCTGCATTAGGAGGAGTATTGCCAGCCGGTCAAGGGAGGTGATTCTTCCCCTCTGCTCAGCACTGCTAAGGCCACACCTGGTGGCCTGTGTCCAGTTCTGGAGTCCTCGGTAGAAGAGAGACATGGACATACTGGTGGGAGTCCAGTGAAGGGCCACAAAGATGATTAAGGGACTGGACCATCTCTCCTATGAGGAGAGGCTGACAGACCTGGGACTGTTCAGCCTGGAGGAGGGAAGGCTCAGGGGAGATCAAAGTATACAGATACCTAATGGGAGGGTGCAAAGAAGACAGAGACAGGTTCTTTTTGGTGGTGCCCCAGTGACAGGACAAGAGGTAACAGGCACAAACTGAAACACAGTATGGTCCATCTGAACATCATGAAAAAGTTTACACCGTGGGAGTGACCAGGCCCTGGCACACATTGCCCAGGGAGGTGGTGGAGTCTCCCTGCTCGGAGATATTAAAAAGCCGTCTGGATGTGGTCCTGGGCAACCAGCTCTAGGTGGCCCTGCTTGAGCAGGGGGTTGGACAAGATGACCTCCAGAGGTCCCTGCCAGCCTCAGCCCTTCTGTGATTCTGTGATCTCAAAGATGCTACAAAAGGTGGACAAATGAAGCCTCCGAGACCCTGTTTTATTAAGAACTGTGCTGTTACAACAGGGAACCGAAGCATGTAGTCATGTATCTCGGTATACAGTGGATTGGTTACTGTGCTGAGAAGCACTAACAGGACAACTTAATGTGCAGCCTTGTTCCCTTAAACAAGCAGCCAGAGCTTGTCATCCGGCCTTAGGTACTCATGGTCAAAATAAGGGTAGAGAGACTGCCCTGTCTCATCTATGAAAGTGCCTGAAGTGGGCTTGATTACCTATTGAGGCATCTTAGTCCAAGAGAACCAGTTTCTTATCCATCTCGTAACACCTCCCTTGGTTTTAACGTAGCATGTGCCTTATGTATTAATTCATTTTCCTGCAACTCACATTTCAAAGAACTGTAGCTCTTCAGTGGGAGGAAACCACAGCAAGCCAATAGGAGCTATTCAGATAATATGTCTCAAGAAACCATCAGGTTTTCCATGCTCACACAGTAGCAGCAATTTTGGCAAGAGTACCTTCCATTTACTGCAGTGGAAAAAATGTCATCCATTCTTAATTCAGTGGAACCTACTAAATTAAAATCCTTAAAGTATCTGGATCCAGGGAAATTCAGGGCTTGATTCTGCATCTGTCAACCGAATGGGCATATTCCTCTTGTACTCTGTGGAATCAAGAGTAGCCCCCGGTTAAAGGAGCTTCAGGCTAAATACAAGCAGTATTTATTGATGGGGGCAGGGGGGAACCCATCCTAAATCTTTTCCTTTTCTTATAAAGGTGAGTTGTTGTCATTCTTGAAACCCTCACTTTGCTATAGGTCTTTATATGCAGCCTTCCCTGAGGGAGATGGGTGGGGTTTTTTCTACATATTTGCCTCAAAATTCTGCATCCTTGCTGGTAGCCTAAATTAAAGTGATATGATCACTGTCCTTTGTTGTAATGAGTTCTTAGAGCACAGGCTCCCACAGCAGCCAGGCAGTAATAGAAAGCAAATGTCAGGCATTTTTGATCTCTTCACCAGAAGAAGGTGCCCAACGATCCTGCACAGGAGGTTCTCTCCTGTCTGTGACAGGTCTGTGATGGGCTTGCCTTCTTCTGAATGGCAAGTTGTCCACTTTGTAGGATTTTCTCCTTTATGTCTGTGCTTTTGTGGTCTCTACAGAGACTTCCACAGAAACTCTTCAAATGACAGCTTGTCCTTCCTTTTTATGATGTGGATCTGTGGCCAAGGAAAACTGGGCCAAGATCTCCAAACTCACACAGGCCACCACCGCAAGCAACATCCGATCGGAACTGCTACCATACAAAGCTGAGCACTTTTCAGCTGGTGACCTGGCTGACTGATCACTGCTCACATAAGCCAGCCAGCCCTCTTATTACTAACAGCTTTTGCTGGAACCGTTACTTAATTAAAAATGCCTTGACCAGTCCCATCACTGTGGGAAGCCAAGACCAAGAAGACTTTATAAGAAAAGTCACTGTGACTCTAAATGAAAAACCTACTCTGTTTTTTCCCTTTGCTCTTTAATTCCCACTGCAGATTCACGTCCTGGTGAGTCATGACATATGCACAGCACACATGTATGGAATAAGTTGTCTCTTCTGCCCTTCCCCTGCTACAGCTGCTTCCTCACCCCCACACCTCGTTCTGGTTTCTAGACCTTATTCACCAAACCTTTCTAAGAAAGAAAGAAGGAAAGAATTTTCCCATAGCCACCAGTGCTGTTATGACAGTACAAGCGTTAGTGTGGATTTAACCTACAGCTTCAGCCCAGGACTGTGAGCCTGAGCCCTGACTGATGACGTGAGCAATCTCTCTGCCACAGTAAGCTAATCACAACAAGCCAGCTTGAAGTGTCAGTGCAAGATGGACAAATGCTAAATGGCAAAACAGATGGGCAATAACAAGTCTTTATTTTACACTGTGAGCCTACCAAGAATTGTTTGGTAGTGATGAAATCTCTGAAAACACATCCCTGCAGATAGCTTGAATATGGCCTCATTTCAGAGCTGCTAAGTGAAATACTGAACAGTGGTTTCCCCTTTGCAAATACATTTTTGTTAAACAAAAGTTCAGGTTAAACTGTTCAAGAGTACCAAATGCTTCAAGTTGGACCCCTGGCTCCAGATACTGGAATTTTGTCACGCTGAAAGTAACTTTGACAAAATGCTCCCAAGCACCCTCCTCCTGCACTACAGGGAGAACAGCCATGGGTACACAAATAAAGAATGGTTACATCTGAAGGAGAAAGCTCCTAAGAGATGCCACCAGAGCTTTGTTTGTTTTATAAAGCATGAGGGCCTACTTCTGGCCAAGGCAGTAAACAGAATTTATCTGCAAGCTTATCTTCCTACAGTGCTAAAATATTTCCTTCCTGCACTTTTTCATCTCTTTCTTTTTGATTAAATGCCATGACTCTGCTGTCTGCTGCTCCATTTTCCCATCTCCAATGGTTCTCTTTTCTTCCAGTTTCCCTTTTCACTATTGCCTTCTCTCATTTGTTTTCCTCTTGGACATTTTGTGCAACATCCCATCTTGTACCATCATGTTTTATCCTCTCTCTACTCTGCAGACTCCAGCTAGTACTTGTAAGCTCCCCTGGCAGTTGTCCTGCAGCAGTGTTTCCATACTAGCACTTCCTTCTCCTTTGCCCCTAGCCAGTTATGGCCATTTGTTTGCATTTCCACAAGGCACAGGCACATTCTTTTTTAAAGATCTTATCCCACAGCTCTGTCAAGTTCCTAACACCATTTGCATCATATAAAAGGCTGCATTCTTCATAGATGAAATGAGAGCCTGCTGGCTGGTTACAGTGACTGATAAAATGGCAACCACAAGAAGCCGAAAATATAAAATTAATCTGTGTGGGCTGGTTCATGACCCTGACAGAGCATTTGTCCATGCAATAATCCTTGTCTTTGGTCTACCACTGATCTAAGCATAAAGAAATTGGCAGATTTTTGTTACCTAACAGCACCCTTTTCTGAGAGATATATATAAGGAAACCTAAATAACAGGCCTCCCTAGGAAGCATATGGTATAGCAGCAGAAAATTATGACTCCAGCGGTGGGACTCTGCCACGGTAACCTCACTTTTACTTTAACCTCACTAACATGGGGAATACTGTATCTTCTCCTAGTTGGTCCATACTTTCAACCACTTTTAAAGAGAAAATAATTTATTCAGTAATGGTTTCAGTGGAGGAATCCTAACACCGACATGAAAATCCTACTCATTGCAGAGAAGGCACTTTGCCAGGGCTGGACTGGACTTCAGGATGTCTACCGAGGCTCTGCTGAGGCTCTGCTCTTACAGGAGTGTGGATGGTTCTCTAGTTCATCTCAGGCTCAGAGAAAACCCGCATTCAGTTTTTGCCAGATCCTGTTGCTTAAAAACAGAGACACTTAGCTGGATTTGCTCATACAACAGCAGCCAGCATCTTCTCCTGCAGCCTCTGACATCTCTATTGTTGGCGCTTCCATTCTTCCGAGGGGGAGAACTGGCAGCAGGAAGCTCAAGGCGGGCAGAGAGCAGAAGAAAGAAGAATTCCTGCCAGACACTGCAGGGATGTTGAATTGCCCCTTTGGGTCTCGACCTGCTCACTGCACACATGTCAATCTGTGGAGCAGGGATCACAAATCAATCCCTTCTCAGGTGCTTTGAGCAAATTCTTGAATTTCAGACAAAGCCATGCTGGGATTTCTTGTGCAAGATGAGGCAGCCAACCCATACAACATGCACCAAGCCACACACAAGGGACTGCCAGGCAGACTTGTTTAGTATGGGATGTTATTGGTGACAAGAGAGAGGTGTATGTAAACATTTCTAGCAGTGTCTGACAGCCTCTACTGTGACAATAGTGGTGATGACTGTGGGGAGACTAGGTGTTACTATTAGGCCTGCTCAAAGACCATGTGAGCGAGATGACCCATCTCCAGTCTCTTTTCCATCCTTGATGGATGTCTCAGCAGTCTAGGTGTCTTCCCACACACACCAGTGACATTCAGCTCTAGGGTGTCATATTGCTGTGCAGTGGAGAAAGTCTGCAGGCCAGACTGAAATGGCCCACCTGATGGATAACTCTGCTTTAGAAAACACACAAGTCGCAGTTTCTACCCTGAAGATCTTCCCTTTGCAAGACCCTGCTTTCATGTTCTCAGAACTTTACCAAACTTAGTTTGAACTAAATTATTGAACTGAGTACTTTTCTTTTCCTGTTATCCATCCAAAGCTAAGGATCTGGGAGAATTTCAACCAAAATACTTCAGCCTTTTTTTTTCTTAAGTTGCGGTTGAAATCAAGGAAAATTACTTGCTTAGGAAAAAAGAAAGCATACAACCTTCATTAAGATGCTTTTAACACTGTGCTACTTGAAACTTGGTATCTGCTTTCAGGATGTTACTGTGCATATGCTTGTTTGCCATTTTAGTGGACATTTTTCTCAAATGTGGCAAATTATATATATATATAAAATGAAAATCACCATATGTTCATGTCTGGAGAAGACTTTTTGAAGCTTAGCAACTGAAGTATCTGAAGAGTCTCACTTTCAGACCCTTCCAGTGAGGACACTTCATCCTCTCATGCCTAGAGACCAAATTATATGGTCTTGCTATTGAGTGACTTGGCATGTTCCAGCCAGCAGTACAACCTAGTCCTTCCTCATAGTTGCTGAAGGATAGTGTGTTACTGTCACTGGAGCACAAAGCCAGGGAATGATCTCTTTCAGTTCCCAGTTCTCCATCTGCTCATGCCTAGAAAAAGGATTGAATGGGATGAGATAGACTTTTGGGAAAAGGTTGGGCAAGGGAGATAATCTCAACCTTAATTCCAGTATTTTTGCATTTTTTTAAACTGTTTGATTCTGGCATCTTCGTATTCTTTCCTTATGATGCAATTATATGCCTTCCATTTAAAATATCCTTTTTATTTACAGGCAAGCATAAGAGTAAAATAAATGCATCATTTTCTTTGCACAGTAGCTGCATAAAAGGTTTATGAATTTGTCTGTGACAGTTGCTTGACAAGGAAAAACAGAGATATTACTATAGTAACATTCAAAGGTGGTTGCAACGAAAATAAAATAATTCAAACTAAGGCAATATTTGCTCACATAACATGAGTCATTTGGACTGTGAATTCCTGACAATGGTGAAGAAGGAGAAAGTTGTCAAGGAAGAGTGACAACGTGTTCCCACTTCATACTGCAGAATCCAAAGGTTCTCACTGACAACCAAGGAAAAGACAATAACACAAAAGTGGAACATACATTCCTCTTCAGCAGCCTTAAGATATGCACTAACAGTGGGCTGAGTTCTGCTTTCACATATGCTTTGGATTGCCTCTTGATTTCTGTACAAGTGCCTGTTTATAACAGTGATATATCTGCACAGAGAGGGACTCAGTGCCCTTTGGATCAGGCTGTGAATACGAAAGACACCACAGAGATCTTCATGACAGATCAGAGATATGCAGAAAGAATCTGAGAGCAGATTTTGCCCTGCACAAGAGCATGGGATCAAATGTGGTCATTCCAGCTCTACCCCCTGCAAAATATATATAATAATAAAAATAAATGTAAAGCCTCTGTCCTCCTGAAGACCTCTGAACTCTTAAATAAAAAATAGCGAAAAACAACGTGCCAAATTCTGTTCTTCCTGTGCAGCTCCGTTGATGTGCCAGGGATACAAAGACAGAGCCTGACATTAGGAGATTAGCACAGTGCAGGTGGGATCCAGAGCACCACAAAAAGACAAGGTTATGATTTTTCCATATAGAAAGACTGATGAGGGACTCCTGCTCTGAGTGATTTCACTTTAGGTGACAGGCAAAGAAACAAATGGAAGAGAAGACCGTGTATCTCTCTAATGTGCAGTAGCAGTTTGGCTTGATACAATGGCAGCTGGGAGTTTGGGGAGATACTCCTTCAAATTGTAAAGGCATAGGGAAAATCCAGTCGTAGCAGACACTGAGCCCTCCGTCTCTCAGTGCTGGAACTGTCTGCCCCTAATATATGCTACATTTACTCAAGAGTGGGCAAAACACACTTCAGATTCCATAAACACACTGAAATAAATTGTACCTTGGAATAGTAGCGCCTTGCTCCATAAAACAAGGAGTGGCACTGATGATACAAAGTTGATTTGCCATTCTTAGCCTACCAGAGACCCTGATTCCAGGTGAGGCAATTGCGCAAGCAGCTAGCTGCTGTGGTGGAGGGGAATGGCATGCCTTCCTTGGGGGGGCAGGGGCAGCACGGAGAGGAGAAGGACAGGAGCAAAGGAAATACTTTAGCTTTACTCTCTTAAATCCAGTCCTCTTCTTTAAGAACAAATTTTTTTCAAAATCACCTTGACAGCCAGGGTAGCAGCTCTGAAGGAGGAAAGTTCAAAGATATTGTGCTTCTATTGCCTAAATTTTAATTAGCCCGCGCATAAATGGGGAACTTTGAAGTTGTCTACATAGCGACTTTCATGTGCCCTGTTGACTTGAAGAGACCAAAGATTCCAGCAACATTCAAAGCTGCTCTCTGCACATGTGTAAATGATTCCACAAAGTGCAAATGTGGAGATGTAGGTCTTAGCTTGAAAGATCTTTTTAGGGATGTGCATGCTAATTCCAAAAAGAGACCTTCCACGCAAAACTCGAGGTCTCCAAAGAAGAGCTGCAAAGTCAGGGTCCCAAAAGGGCTGAGACCCGCAGACCCGGCACAGACCACTGTATCTTAGTCTAGCCCGAGATGCTCTGAGCAATAAAACAGTGTAAGCGATAAGATCACCCAGTTTGTGGAAAAATCAGGTTGTGTTCATTTCCATGAAAATCCCTGCTTTGGTTGAGCTACTTTTGACTTACAGTGAGAGATGAATTTGACCTGCTCTCTCTTTCTCATCTGTTGGGCTGCAGCTGTGCCCTCCAGCACTGTATATGTATTCCAAGCTCATCTAGATGTCAAAACAAAAGCACAAATTAGATGACAATCTTCCATTCTTTCTGTGTGCTGCCAATACCTGTTTGTCACTATAATGGCATTAATCATCTTTTATTTATAGTGGAACATTAGAAGCTTCCATTTTTCCCTTTTGATTTATTTGTAGGACAACAGGTGCACAACTTAAGCAGGTGTATGGATGTGTGCATATGTTGTGAGTTTGCTGATAGCCACAAAACATCTTTAGTAAATTATTACTTGTATCAAAGCTGCCATTATTTTTATTTCATGCCTAAACTTAATTCCACAGCTGTTAGCTCCCACAGTCCATTATCTGCTTTGTATTGCAACTGCAGTAATGTAACTCATAGATGCAAGACCTCTTCTCACACCCTCCAAAAACCCCCACAGACAAAACATCCCTAAACCATACACTGCTTCCAGTTTCTGAAACTTGGGAAAGGTACTGAAAATGTATCAACAGTTTCCATTGGCAACTGCTGCAGAATAGCATGATACCAGTTCCACAGCTGACATGAAATGCCTTTCCATATGTAAAGCTGTGCCTTAAAAACACAAGGGATGCTAAGAATAAACTTTGTACTCTCTTTTTCTTTTGTCTAACAGCAAATGGGTTGTGAAGAAGTGCTGGATGCTTTAAAAAAATGCAGTTATAATTTTGGATCCAAGCTGTGAGAACACTCATTGGAGACAACTGTTCTCTCATGGGCTAGCCTTGAATAAACAATCACAGCTCTGTGTGATATTACTTCTCAACCAGATTCTAGCATTGAGCTGTTGCCTTGCCATGGTTACTTGCCTTTTAAACCAATGTTTCTTTTCCTTCTTTTTTGCCAAGATTCTTGCTTGCTTGGCAGTGGCTCGTTCTCATTTGAACTTTTGCCCTGTTTTAATCTCCACCAAATTTTTGCTCTAAAAGAACCTTTTCACTGATATCTTTTTGTTGTCCTGAATTTCTTTTCTGCGTGTGAGAACTTACTTGGGGACATGGCTTATGGGAAAGAGCCCAAGTGACTGTCTTCTTCTGAGTATCCAGCAGCTGGCAGGCATCTGTGAGGAGATTAGAAAACAAAGCCACAACAGCACAAGACGGTAGCCACTCCTGAAACAAAATTAAATAGGAAAGAAGAACACACACGTATACACACACAAACTACCAGGTCATTCACTTGGAGATTTATTTGTGCTTGTCAGCTCCTGAGCTTGCCTCACTTGAATTCATCTGAGGATAACACCATTAAAACCCATGTAAGAGCATCACTCTGCCACGTGGGGGTCCGAGGCAGAATCGCTCACTCGTGTTGAACCCCTGGAGCTGGCAGAGCACCGGGGTCCTGTGGATCTTAGGGATCCTAGGGAAGGGGAACATGTCTGTCATTGCTTTGGGGTAATTCTCCAGGCAACCTGGAAGAAACAAACCAATAGCTTCTATAAAGAAGCTAAAATTCCTCTTACACAAGAAGAACAGGTCACCGTGAAATATCTTGACTATTTCTTGTTATGTGTTTTGTGGAGGTTCTGAAAGGAGAAAATAAATGGGAACTTGCCAAAGGCTGTCTCAAAGTATTTCTAGCCACATAGTTGACTAATATTATTCCCACTGCTGAAAAAAAAAAAAAACCCACAGCGTTCTCTTACTTGCTCATTCAGTTTCTTATTCATCACATCACTGTGTGACTGCCTAAAAGAAAGGCAAGTACATGTGTAGAATATACATGTGCGTACATACATACATATGTACAAAAACACAGCGATAGTATTTCTTACTAGTATTTGTTAATGGTAAAATCAATTTTCTTACCAGAAGCATAACTGCCAAATTTCTGATGTTAGTGAAAGCATAGTTATTACTATTTAGAAATCTCTCAGTCTTAGGCTGTATCATTTTTGGCTAAGTCTTTAATGTAAAGTAAAACCTAGTTCAAGCCTGTAGGACAACAGACCCCTTTGGTGTGCTGTATGTAGAATAAACCAGGGCAACACCCTTCTGGTATGTGCATCAGATATTCTGGTAGACAAACCAGAGGCCAATGATTTAGTCATTTTTATTCACAGATTGATAACGAACTATGTTCATAGACTAACATATACCTAAGACCAACTTTTCACCATTTAAAATCTTCTGACACTTAAATGTAAGAAAACCAGCAAGTTACCTCTTTCTTTTACCACATAATCTTACCAATATTTTATGTTAGAATATTTTAAATTAAATCAATTAAAAGTCTATTCTTGCTTACTCTTATTTATTAACTTTTAGAGTGCAATTTTCTTCACAGTAGCAAAATCAATACTCTGAGATAAAATGTCTAACAAGAATTTCCTTTCTCATAAAATTTTATTGGCAATTTAATTTTTCATCTGTATTGAAATGGTAAAATGTAAAGAACAATGGGGGGTTTTGCTAGTAAAAAGTCTTTATTTACTTTGGAACACAAGCAGGAAGTACATTTTCAGCTGAGTTCAATCATTTTCTACATCCTTGATATCTCTTCATTTGCATGGAATCCCGGCTGACAGAAAAAATCATTAGCTAATTGACTAGAGCATGCTTTATATGGGAGTATTGGTGGCAATCTGCTTCTCAACCTGCTTGTGTCTGAGTTGGAAGTGGGCAAAAGTGCCCGCCCAAACACAGCACTGTACTGCACAGAATCAAGCTGCTACCTTGGGGCAATTTACCACTTAATGGCTAAAATAAAAACTTCTAGTTGAATCTAGCTGAATTACCGCATTTTGCTGTAGCATATGTACAGCAGCAAATCATTGCACTACCTTGGGCACAGAGGGGAAGTAAAAGGGCCCAACGTGTCACTCAGTCCAGGATGGGAACACGGACATTTCTATGAGAAAGACAAGGTCTCTTCCCATAACAAAGCAGGAGACAGAGAAGGAAGGCTATTCAAAGCCTTGCATAGGGTTTGGCCGTGTGGTAGTAATGCTTTGCTCCGTTCTAAGCTCTCCCATCTCATGATTTCAAAATTATTTGTATGGTTTGAGTCATCAGAAGATGCCAAGGTGGACACAAATATTATACCCATGCTATGGCAGAAAAGCAGGGATGCGGCCAAGTTAGGTAACATCAGTCCAAGACCCACACTGAGACCCACACCTAATACAGCTCCTGGTGCGTGCTTGTTTCTTGTGCTAGAACGGATCTTTCTGGCAAATAGAAGCCTCCTTTATTAGCTGCCTCCTGCGTGGTGAGCAAAACCGGCACAAAACGGTACCTTGCAGAAGTGTGGATGAGAGGACACACAGACACGCTCTGTCACCAGCTGTGCGGCTCCCACCAGGTAGCAATGAGTGCAGAATTTGCCCCACAATATGTAGGCACAATAATCCTAAACTGCTGGCAAACCCTCTCATTTGGTGTTATAGGTATTCTGGTAGTAAGTCAGGCTGGCACAGCCAGTGTAGCTCAGCCTTTGGGAAGGAGGCTTCTCCCCGTACAATGCTGACATGAGTCCCAGTGCAGAGTGTCACTTTCCCACACTGAGTAGTCCCTTGATCTGTGAGTGGTGCCTATGACTTCTACAGGGACTACTTGCAAAGGACAATGCGGCTCAGCAGGCTCTTTGTAAATGTGTGGCCACGACCCATTCATCAGTAACAATGACCCCTGTAATCATTTACAATGCCTTTGGGCCTTCGTGTGTAAAAAAAAAAGTGCTGCTATGCCAAGGCAATGGGAGAAAAACTTGTGCGATGGTTGTGGCTTTAAAACCAGAATCGTGAAGCATTATTTGTATCGAGAGATGAAATGACAAGAAGTGGGAAGGGTGAGAAAACATGAAAGGAAATAGGCTTAGGGAAACAGAAGCTGGAGGTAATCAATAAATCATAGAATAAAGTAAAGAGAAAGAACCTTTGAAGTGCCCAAGCTTAAATGTCAAGAGTATTAGAACAAAAGAGCTCCAAGCAGGAGAATATGTGATAGAGGAATATGCTGAAACTCTGACAGAAAGCACGCTCACTCCTGAGCGTGGAAAAGAGTACAGACAACAAAACGCAGCAAAGAACAGAATAAGAAATTAGGAAACCGCGTAGGTTCCTCTTCCTTAAATAGTTTGAACACACAGGATTGCTATTATTGTTTCTAGAAGATTCTGAGGAGTAAAACTGGAAAGAAACACCATCACAGTATTGGAAAAGATCCATTTTAAACTACATAATATGCTGGGAATGTGCTGTCACATATGCATGAAGGTATTTCATCAATATTGCAGAGTAACAGGGTCTTGCTTACTTTGCACTACACCAAAAAGAAACAGAGCCAGCCAAGGGCAGAGCTGTTGTTATATCTACCCCTAGACAAATTCATACAGCTAAAATTTAGGGTTTTTTCTAATGAGACTCTTTCAGTGATGCACTTAATCACACATAGCTGTAGTCACACATAGCTGTAGTCACACGTTAGCCCTGCCGAAATCTACGTATATAAACACACTAAAGTTAAGCGGGTACTCCTCAAAACGTTTTTCCAAGCTGAAGCCTATGTGCTGATGGATTACCTACTTAGCTATAAATTGTATGGTTACATCTGGTTTTGGCTACTGGCTCAGAAACAGATACCTATTCTGTTTGAAGCAAGCTTATAATGACTGTTATTCATGTAATACAATAGATCCTTCTGGCACCACACACGTGTACATTGTGAAAACAAAATTTTCTGTTCAAATGGGGTTTGCAGTCAACTGAGCAAAGCTGCTTATGCTTTCCTCAGCAGAAACCTGTATGGAAAGAAACTACCACCCTTTGCTGTACCTTGAAGAGCAAAATTTGGGAAGCCCTCACAGAGGCTGCTGAGACACATCTTGCCCTTTTGCTGTGTGCACACCAATGACAGTACTGATGTGCAACATTAACGTCAGCAGGTAAATTGAGTGTTAATGCTTGTGTTAATGTTGCTGAGCATGCCCACTATAAAAAAAAAGACGTTTCCAAAAACCTGATGGTCTGATGTGAGCAGTGCTGAGTCAGGCAAAAAAAAAAGTTACTGCAACTGCTCATTTGACAGCAAAGGATTTTGTGGTGTGCCTCAATGAGACATTTAAAATTTCACTCATAATTATATGAAATGTCTCTCATTCAAGTTGTCAAAGCCTGACAGGCTTGCTAGCAACATCAAGGGGTGAAAGTCCTTCATCTTCTTGCTTTTGCTCAACTGAATGATCGATGAACAAACTAAAACTGACAGCTGTTGTGAAGATACTAAGAATTAAAGGAGATACAGAAGATGTTTCTACTCCTCCCTAAAGAAGTTGATATTCCATTCAAGAAAAGGTTGGAAAAGCAGGAAGAGCAGTAGCCTGGATCCTGGCCTTAAGTCCAGCTGTTCTGCCCATCCCAAGCAAGGCCACTAGAGGGGCATGAGGCAGCTCATGAGACTGGGGTCTGTTTCCAGGGGTCTACTTCCACCAGGAACCAAGGAGCTGGGAACTCACTGAAGGAATAAACATGAAAGGTTGTCAGTGTCCCCAGGAATTGCACAGTACCTTGACAAATTTGACTATGAGAACAGCAAAACAAAACCTCAAGCTACAGTCTTTTTGTTAATATTTAACTCCTTTAAAACTTCAGGATTTTCTGGTGATGTTAGCTCTCACTTTAAAGTGAATGTCTTCCGTCTACATCTTAGTTTCCCTGAATTTCTCAGTAAAAAAAAAATGTAGTGACGTACAAGAAATACTGTGGTTTTTCACTGCATATCAATATTTGCTGAAAGCCAATTTTGACCAGATGTACTTGAAACCTTTTCAGCAGGTTAATTCTAAGAATTAACCAGGGGACCAAAGCATGTTACATGTATAAATGGCCACACAGATCAGCTAAGGTTTTGAACATTAGATCAACATTATAACAAACCATGCGAATGACATGCAGACCAAGAATGACTCCAATCTCAGGATGTGAAATACCCAGGGTGGGGGGGAATGACACAAAGGGACATGGAGACACACTGCATAGTCTGCGCAGAAGCATTTTGTGATCAGAAAGATATCATTAAATAAACGATTCCTTAGAAGTTATTCAACTCTCTCCTATCAAGCCAGCAAGGTCTACACTTAAGTTGTTGCATGCTTGGCCAACCTGGTAGACTTCAACGATGAGAAGACAGGCTTAATGTATTAGGGGAGAGCAGTGGATGTGAGTTCTTTCAACTTTGGCAGGACTTTCAGCACTATCTCCCATAACGCCACTAGCATAACATCCACCAAATTGATGAATTACAGAGTAAATAAAGGGTGAGGTGGACTGTAAACTGGCGGAACTGCTGGGCTCAAAGGCTTGTCATCACTGGCATGTCCAGCTGGAGGCCAGTCATTAGTGGTGTACCCCAGGAGAAGGCACTGGGACCAGTACTATTTAGCTTCTTTAACAACCTGAACAGTAGGCCAGAGTGCATCCTCAGCAAGTTTGCAGAGGCAATAAAACTGGAAAGAGAGGTTGCTAGACCAAATGACTGTGCCTCCATTCAAAGGGACCTTGACACACTGGAAAACTAGCCTGACAGGAATCTCATGAAGTGAAATAAAGGGAAATGCCAAGTCCTGCCCCTGAGGAACAGCCCCATGCATCAGGACAGGCTGGGGCCAACTAGCTGGAAAGTAGCACTGTAGAAAAGTCCCTGGGGGTCCTGGTGAATGACAAGTTGACCAGGAACCAATGATGCACCCTCATGGCAAAGAAGACCAACAGCCTTCCAGGCTGCATGAGGCAAAGCATCACCAACAGGTGGAGGGAGGCAATCCTCTCCATCTGCTCAGCCCTGGTGAGACACATCCTGGAGTGCTGGGTCCAGTTCTGGCCTCCCCAGTACAAGCGAGACATGGACTTAACGGAGCAGGTCCAGAGAAGGACCACAAAGATGATTAGGGGTTTGGAGCATCTGACATACAAGGAGAGACGGAGAGCTGGGACTGTTCAGCCTGGAGGAGAGGAGGCTCTGCGGGAATCTTATCATAATGCGTATAAACACCTGGTGGGAAATAGCACTGAAGCTGGAGCCAGACTCTTCTCAGTGGTGCCCAGGGACAGGACAAGAAGTAATGGATGCAAATTGAAATACAGGAAATTCCTTTTAAACATAAGAAAACCCTTTTTTTAATGTGAAGACGATTGAACACTGGAATAAGTTGCCCAGAGAGGATGTGGAGTTTCCCTCCTTGGAGATACTCAAAACCTCAATGGACACAGCCCTGAGGACTGAGCTCAAGTTTCCCTTGCTGTGAAGGGGGGGGGGGGGGGGGGGAGT
>JAVKLA010000028.1:21468556-21584832 GCA_034782735.1 Sagittarius serpentarius | reverse complement strand
CCACAGAACAACCCACACCACCTCAGAAAAGAAGCAGAAACGTCCTGCAGATTCCCTAGTGTCACCCTCTCCTCCCCCAAACAATAAACAGCTCCTCCACACACACGATTACCGCCAAAACCCCAAGTGAAAACCGTTACGTTCTGTACTTGAAAGCCCTGGCAAAGAGGGACGTTCGGTACAAGGGGGCTGAAGCGGAGCTTTCTCCGCAGACCTCCCGCCTTAACGAAAGGAGAGAGCGGGTGAGTTATCCTGCCCGCCCTCCTCAGCGACCTGCCTCTAAAGGCCCGCCGCTCACCGCGCCCGCGCTAATGGCGCCCGGCGGCCCCCCCCCGCCCCTTCCCGCTCCCCGGCCCCTCAGTCGGCGGTTGAGCGGCCAACGGCCGCCGGGCTCCCCCTAGGGGCGGCGGGGGGCGGGCGGGGCGTTTCCTCAGGTCTGGCTGCCTCGCCGCCGCCCGGCAGCCCCTGTGTGGCGCAGCCCGGCGGCCGCCGTACCCCCGCGGTAAATTCATGATCTTTGCAGGTGCTGGGCTTCAAGGAGGGGCTCCGTCCCTCCGGCGTGGAGGTGGCTGCGGAGGGCGAGCAGGAGCCGGCCACGGATGGCTGCTTAGCGCCCGCCAGGAAAGCGGGGAGGCAGCCGGGGGCCAGCGCTGGGCCGCACCGGCACAGCCGTCAGGGGTACGCCAGCCTTGCGGCTGTTCTTTCAAGCCAGGATAGTCAATCCCTGACTCAGCATCTGTTATAATAATAATAATAGTAATAATAATGAAGAAATTCATCAGTAATCATTGCATGGACGTCTCCCTTTAAAAGGCAGAAGCTCTGGAATAACGATAGCTACCTCAAATGATAGCTACCAACACATGGGGCCCATTAGCTCAAATATGATTTCCCCTGAAAAGCTGATTACTATAGTCCTCCTGCAGGCAAATTTAGATCTCTGCGAGCTTTGCATGCCCGTGAAGTGCAGGATCGGGGCTCTGCGGCTGTGCCGCTGTTAAAGATAATGGCCAGAAAAGGCCGACCTTCTGGTGTATGTACCGTGGTGACTCAAGCGCTGGAAGCGTGCTGCTGCTCTCAAGCTTCACCGCAGCCAGCACAAAGCAAAGGAGACGTGCGCCTTTGCAGAAAAGGGTAGCTGTGATCCACTGTTAGTGTGTTTAAGAGCATCAGGAAGCTGCTGACCGTAGGAATTGGTCTCTGATGCATTGGTGGGTGGTGAAAAGCTTAAAATAAAGTATAGGCTTCATCTTAGAACATATCTACATTGTAAATAAATAAAGAAGAAAAGATTCTTGTCTGACATGGGCTACTCATGAGGGTTTAGGTTGTCATAAAACTCTGCAGTTTGCTCTGGTCCCACAAAAGTGGGACCTCAAAGAGTGTCTCAGAGATTGCTGACAGGTAAATTTCTGGTTATCAGTGAAGCCCTGTCTACTTAGGCCTTGAAGACTGAGCACTACTAGGTCTGGAATTAGCATGTGGGGTGGCCTAAGAGCCCATGAAACGTATGCCCACTGCTATTTGTCGTGCTTTGGAGATATACTACCATGTTCTGCTCAGAGCAATGTCTGTGTTGCCTCAGACTTCAAGTGCCATTACAGGTGATTACAATAATCAAGAGAGAACATACTCGAATCATCCTACCCAAGTCCTTGTATGAAAGAAAGGGCATCATTTCCGACGGACTGGATGTGGAAAAATTAATTTCCTGGCATCCAAACATGAGAACAGCCATGCTGGTTGAGACAAGTCCATCCAGCCCAATAGCCTGTCTCAAACATAAACAACAGCTGATCCCCAGGGAACAGCATAAGAGAGGGATAAGCACACAGTGATAGTTCCCTGGCATGCTGTCCCAAACTCCAGCAAGCTGTGGCTCAGGGACTTCCCTGAGACAGATGTGGTATCTTTAAATTTAATAGCCCTTGATGGATTTTTTGCTTCCATGAATTTGTGTAATTGCTTTTTGAACCCGTATCAATTTTTGACATTGCAGCATCCTGTGACAATTAGTGGCACGCTCCAACAAGGCAGGGTGTAAAGAAGAGCCCTTATTGTGTTTGTTTTGAACAGGCCACCTAATAATTTCATCTGATGCTCCTAGTTCTCGTGGTATGAGAGTCAATTACAATCATTCCCCATTTGCCATTCATGATTTTGTACACTTCTCTCATATTCCCCTCTCATTTTCATTTTCCAGACAGATACTCCTATTTCGAATTCCTAATACAGAAGCCGTCCCACAGCCTGGACCTTCTTCTGGCTTCAGCGTTACCATTTTTGAGCTAGCGGGCTTAAATGACATCATGTTCAGGGTGCAGGCACGTCGGACATATTTATACCAGGATGTGGCAGTGTTTTCAGTTTTGTTCCTTCCATACTAAATCCTAAAATTTCACAGCACTTCAAGGATTTCTTCTCTGAGAGCTAACAGCTAGTCCAGCACCTTCAGCTCTGTACGTAAAGTTGTCTGCTTTGCCCACTGGCATTCGAATACACGTATCTACGTTGTATTATCACCCGATTACTCAATATCATGAGATGGTGTTTTTGTCATGTGTCATGTTTTTTTACTACCATAAATAACATCATGTCACCCACAAGTTTGCCACCTTGCTGTTGATCCGCTTTCTAGTGTATGAGTCCAGCTGACGGATTTGCTACCTACTTAAGATCCTGGCAAAACTGGAGGGGCACTGGGGGGAGGAAATAGTGGGTACTTTGACTATTTCTCCACTTTCCATCAGCATGCCTTACATTTCACCTAGATTTGGATTGAGCCAGCTGCTCCTCAGGGAGGTGCTGACAGGCTCTTTTTGACCCTGCAGCATATTTGGAGGGATGCTGGTGAAGGCTGGCTGGCGTACCTAAGGCCAGCTGTTCAGCTGACATAACCGATTTATGCTAGCCGAGGATCTGGCCAAAGACATGGAGTCACAAGCGCTAGTCAGCCCATCATGGGGATGGGGACATCTGATGTGGAGGTGGGGCGGCCTTGGCTGGACACTGCGGTGGAGGCAGGTGGGGTGGCCTGAGCAGAGTCCGCAGGGCAGTCCTGGGTTGAGGGTGAACCCGTGGAGGCAGTGCCCATCCCTTGCCCACCTGGTGGTGGTATCATCATACCTCCCCACACACAACGCCTGACAGGTACGTTTATTATTAATAACGAGCAAGGCTTTCAGAGGCAGGCCCCGCGCTTTCTCGCTGCTTGTCGGTGCTGAGCGAGGCCAGTCAGAGTGTGCTGTGAGAAGTACTTGCACAGTCAGAGCTCTCCCCGGTGCATCCCCATTCCAGCATGTCAGCCAAGCGTTTAAGACACCTGCTTCTTTTCGCTGCTGCGCTGGCCATGGACTAATAGGGACAAACGGGAAGAGGACCTAGCAGAACGCAGAAAATAATCATCCTGTGCCAAAAGGGAATGTATGATCAAAACTACAATGGGCAGGCAAGCAGCGAGGCAGTGACCCGAGGCAGCGCAATGTGTCAGGAAGAGAGAGCAGCAGCCCAGGGACAGCAACAGCCCAGAGCCTCAATTTGTAATGACTGTGTGGACCACATGCCAAAAAGTCTCTCCCCACCTCCTTGCTCCAGGGAGCTCTCCTAATGTTCTTAGATGCTTGGGCATCATGAGAAAAAGAGCCTGCGTGTTTCCAACGCACGACCTAAGGCATCTGCTCAAGCAAAGCGGCGCTGCCGAACCTGCCTTTAACTCAGAGTGCTCCAAACACCTGTGAGTCAGACGATGGGAAATTCTCCCTGTCTTCACAAGCACAGATGATTTTGAACCTTCTGGGCATTTTAGCAGTTTACCATCTGCACATATAACCTTTTTTCTGAGCACACGGAAGTCTTGTAGGAGGATGTTAAATCCAGGAACCAAAATAAGGAAACATGTTTACACCTGCTACATCTGTTCAAGAATTTCCAGCCTCTCTTACACTTTTGACTTTCACATTCCCCCTCCTCCTCCTCCCCACCCCGTTTGGTCAAATGCCACCACGTTAAAAACAATCCTGTATTTTTCCCCCAAGTCTCACAGACTTTCTATCGAATCTTGTGAAAACTTAACGGCAAATGAAATAAGCTGTGAAATGGTCTAGCAATAGAAGCAAGTGCTGGCTGAAGTATCTCTTGCTTAGCCAGGATTGTCTGGATGCTGGGATTCATTGTGAAGAAAAATGGCGTTAACTACATGAAATATGGTGATTTTAGTTTTTAAAGTAGCATAAAAAATGAACAGTCAAACCATTTCTGATACAGATTAAATCTTACTGCAAGCCAGGTGCAATAAAACAATTTAATGAAAAATAGATTATGAGAAGGATTACAGCACACAAAAAAATCAGCACAAAGAAGAACATTCTGTTAGCAGATGCCCCAGTCAATTATAACTGGTTTACTATAGAAAACACAGTAGTATCTGCTGTAAGAGGTGATCTGTTTTGCTGAAAGAATTACCTGTAGGATTATACCTACTACAAAGTCAGACCCGTAGATATGAAACATTTATGAAAGGGAATAAAGATCCTTGACTTGTTGGGGGGGAATAGAAAAATAATTTCTACTGAGCAGAAGTCAAAGGAGATTTCATAATTTTTACCGAATTTTATGTTGATTGTTACTGAAAATATTATAAATATTTTTCAGTGAAGCAAGTGCTTTGATTAAAATAATTTCAAGAGTGATCAGTAGCATTTTTACAACCAAATTAACGTGTTGATAAAGGTGTTGCAAAATAGAGCAAGAGATGCAAACAATATTGGATAAATTCAGACATTTTTCTCTGAGTAATCTTATTTTTGATAATGGCTTTTCTCTTGGAAGACTTACACTGGCTTTGTGAATACATGAGCTGGATTATTAATAATTTGGGCAAGGTGGCAGTACTGGGGAAAATCCTCTGCTCCCCATCATTTCCTAATAAAGCCCAGTTAATGGAAGAAAAATGCTTTCATGGGTCAACAGGTAACTAAGGAAAGTACCATTTAGTGATGTGGCATTTGGTGTTATCATAGGGCCTCTGTTTGCTGCGTGATGCTTGTGTGAAGCATGCTTTCTAAAACAGCAAGATAAATTAAAAATATTAAGGTCAATACGGGACATACTTGGGAAGGGTTGAGGCAAGTCCTGTGGTCCTAACTCAGGCAAATTCTCACTGACAGGTCTTGGCCAATACAATCTGCAGGTGTCCACTTTCTTTCAGGATTTAGCCCAGTGTTCAACCAGAAGAAAACAGTTCAGTAATTCATTAGGATATGATCATGCCGGGCTGGTTACTAATTGTTCAAAATACCGTTGGAGGCACTCCAGGATGCTGCACAGCACTCCACAGCTGGCAGCCATGGCACACAGGCGGGTATGCCACCCAAATAGAGCTGAATAGCACGGGAGCCACGGGAGGAAAGCAAAAATCCCTTGCTTCCAAGCCCACGGGAACCTTCCTGTGTTGTGAGGAGGGAGCTGCAGGTGCAGGGGGCTGCGGGCAGGATGAGTGCAATGCGCAATCCCACTGTCTCATGCCAAAGAGAAATGTTAGCAGCAAAATAATTTTACTCCTGGCTGTCAAATGGGAACTGCGGGGTTCCTCTCCTAACAATGAAAGGCAGACTACTGTGCATTAACAGCCCTGCCGGTGCACAAAGTGGTCTAGCCTGTTATTAAACTGTACAGCTAAAGCTGTTGTTCTCCACTTAGCTGAAAGTGAGTTACCATATTGCAGGTCCCCCAAGACGTTCCCTACCCTTGACATATCCTCTCCCTCGCATGAGTGGTAATGACTGGGATCAGATCCCTCAGGCTCCTGCCTGGACTGCTTTACCTTGCTTTGAGCAGATTCTTTGAATAACAGAGAGCTGGCCTGTCACCCTCCCTTGCCTCCACTTCCCCCCCCCCCCAGCCTTTATTCCTGAAACTCTTTAGTGGCCATAAGGATCTTTCTCCGCAACAAATACAGCCAAGATAACTCAGTTGTCCTCTAAGCAGGTTGCAGGTGGGGTTCCCATGCATAGCATAGATTGGATTTTAAATGTATGCAAATAAGCATTTGTGTGCTTGACCCCATGACACAGAAGCATCAGGATTTACTCACTGACAGTTTTTTTCATGCACTTTTAAATTCACATTTGCAAATTTGGCTCTGGAACTAACAGAACTGCAGTAATAACAAGATTCCTACATCCTGGGAAATTTCACAGCCATACTGAATAAGGACTTGAGCCTAAAAGGCTGTACAAAGAAGATGTAGAGGTATTTTGTTATACACATGTTACATTTTCTTTTTAAAGGAAAAGATCTGCTTACTATTAGTCTCACTTCCTCAGGATAGACTGGATGGCCTTCACACACAGTGCTGTAACGGATAAAATCGGTCCTTTCCTTAGTAGCCTTTTTGTGTCACCGCTTGGCTTTGCTTATATTGTGTGTATCTAGTCTTGATCTGTCGCTTTCTCCAAGGCCAGCAAAGTAAACTCATCCTCCTGACTCATAGCTCCAGATGGATTCAAGCTCGAGCACACTGTCCCCCTGGAATTTGGCATATGTAGGTTTATATGCCCTAATCAATCAGGCTGATTTCAGTTAATCCTAATCGTCCTATTAGGGTTCCCAGATAGCAACAACAGCAGCTAGAAATCCCCAAGCAGCCTAATTGACTTCATCTAATTACATTCCTTCTTGAGATTTCCATTAAACTACCCCCTGAATTCATTACAGCGGTTGGCTGTAGGTTTCTAGGACTTCTTAAAAAGCATATGCAGCTACTGGGACAGCTCGGTTCTAGAGAGACAAAGTAGTTACTATATATAAGATCTTGCCACCTCCACATAGCTATCTGTCAGTCGTCCTGCTGTAGCATATATTAAATGTGCCATCTAATCACTGGGGGGGGGGATACCAGTTTTGACTCCTGGCACTTAGGCTCATTTCTGCCAACGTGCTGCCTGTGGTTCTTTCCTTGTAGCACTGAACGAACTGCACGAGTCAGAGACTGCCAGCTCCCATTAACCTCTCGCATAAAGGATTTATAGATATCTCTCATTATAAAGCAAGGAGCTGACATTCACCTGAAAAGCAGTCAGCTTGGAAAAGAATGCTCTTTTGTCAGTATTCACCTTCCTCTGTGCTCTTCCTGTGGTAGTAAATTGTAAACTGCTCAGTTGAGATGGTATCCGTCATAGTTTGGTTTCTCTGGCTAATTTGATCACTTCTTCCATTAAGGTAATGCTTTGGGTTCCAAAATATTGCTAAGCTCTCAGTTCCTGCCTTTTGCAGAATACGGTAATGTAGCCCTGAATAAAGGAATGGCTAACTTCCACCCTCGGGACTTAAAAAGAGGAAGCTTCTGAGGTAAGGATAAAATTGTTGAGGCCAGTCTCATTTCTTCTGTACATGCAACTGAGACCAGCTTCCACGAAACCTGGGAAGGCTGGAAGCAAAGGATCCTTTTCATAGGTGATTTCATATACAGTATGCATGCCTATCAATCCTTTGACTGGCGTTCACTTAAAAATGAAAACAAAATGCACACTAAACTCTGGAAGATAGGCACTTTGACACCTGTCAGGTTGGAGAGTGCTTTCTTTATACGTAAGACAAGCAGTTGTGTTCAGTCTGTTTGGAAACCAAGGCCACTGCTCACTTTTACGGACAGTTCCTCTAGGTGGGAATGACACCGATATCATTCACATGGAAACCGCCAGATTGATGTCAGTAAGACAGCAGAGTGTTCAGGTTCATCGGAAGGAATACAATACCTTTGCTAAAATAAAATCCTTGACCATGCACAGAGGGAGCAGGTCGGGAAGGAATGTACCCTTGCCAAATGTTTACTCTTGCATCTCTGCCTCATAGAGGGTGTGTTCCCTTTCCAGGCAGAGCCAAGGACAGTTAAGAAGTTCTGTGTGAGTAACACCCAACTGTTGCAGGAAAAGAGCTATGTAATTAAGCCATAAACAATGTATGTGGTCATTTTAACTAAGTTTAAGACTTTGTAAATCACAGAGTCATAAAGTGATGTGGGGAGGAGATTATATTTTACAAAAATATTGATGTTTACACTAGATTAATTGCTGCTTGCCTGTAAAGACAAACGATGAACAGAGTATCTATCCAAGGTCAAGTTGTGACTGAGCTGCAGACACAATAAGTCACTAGAAAGTTTTGTGCAAAAGGATTTGGCTTAAACAGATATTTCTAAGAGCTGGCTAAGGTTGCTAATTACTTCTCTGAATAACTTTGAACTGACGTTTTCAGAATAATTTTCATTCCAGAGGGATTAGTAAATCTTTTTAGTAAAAGGAACATACACCAAAACTTATAAAATGTGTTTACAAAAACTTTCTATAATAACTGAATGCCAGTTTGGGGCTACTTTTCTCCCTTTTCTTGTTCTATTTTGGCACTAACATGCAAAATGAAGCGGGGGGGAGCGGAAAGAGGGAGAAAAAGCAAAAAAGCAAAAAAAATACAAACTACAGCTGAAGAAACCTTAAGTGCCATCTCACAATTGGAGACAGCAGTGACTTTATGAGAGATGCAAACACTCAGTACTTTGTAGGCACTGAGAGAAGCAAAGGCCTAATTCCTCCACTCACTAGAGGTACTGGCTGAGGCTCACTCTGTTGTTTCAGCAGACACAGGTAGTATTCCTAGCAGTGCAGTATACTGTTCGATGCAACTGAACCTTATGTAAACAGCTTGACTCCTTACATTAAATGCTCTCCAGATTATTTACGTGACACAAATAAGGGAGGATCTCCGTAATTTGGGGGGCTCAATTTTAGTCTCTTTGGAAAAGCACACCTTGGCTGTGTGGCTGACTTTTAAATTTTAAACATTCTGACTTCAGTCCAGAAAAGTCTGAACTGACATGGTTCTCCCACTGATACACAGCGTTCCACATCCCAGACTTCTTAATTTTCATCAGATTATATGGTCTAACCCATCCTTTTGTCCCTCTTGCTAAAATACAGAACCTACCGGGGCATGGAAAACATGCAAATAAAACAAGTTCTTGAAATCAGGAGGAGCAGAAATGGACTATGTTCAGCTAACACTTCTTTTGAAGCAGTTAGACGCTAATTTGTTCATCGAGTCACAATTTCCACCTCTCTTTGTGGGCCTGGATAGGTGTGGGCACAGGCAGAGTGTGCTTCTGCGGCGAGGCTGGCTTAAATACTGGTGCTAGAGGAACAGGAGGAACTATAAAGAGGAAAGTTTCTACTTGCCTTTTCTTGGGAAGGTATCTCTGAAAATGTTACACAATGAATCTGCTCAGTAGGGCTGAAAGTTTGTCAGTGCTGGGGTTTTTTTAAAGAATGTGTTATTTGTCGGCCCCCTGTGGTCAGCTGGGCGTAGCTTTGGGGGTCCGAAGCCACATTAGCCAGAAGTGCCTAGATGCTTCGGGAAGCCTCCAGATTACATGTCATCCATCCTACCTCCTGCTGGCACTAGGACAATTTCTCTGCCTGTTTCTGGTTCACCACTCACAGCTGTGCCTACGCTTACAAACGCAACATAGCCGCCGACCTACGTGTGGGGAACAGCTGGCTCCCCGGGAAGCTCACGGAAGTCAAGGGGAGGACAACATTAGTGAATGACAGACTATGGGGAGGTCCCCAAAGTGCACTTTTGTTCATCTAGTCAGCCATCAATTTCACCAGCTCAGCGTGTTGGCTGGCAGCTCCTTGAGGTTTACGAAAAACAGGAGGGCACATTGATGCTTTCTGTTGCACCAACTGGAACAAGACCTGGAAATGGTGACATTCCCGGTTTCACGGACACACGGCTGCCTTCCTTCCCTTACAAACACAGGGGCTGCACTGTTTGCTCGCAGTAATGCTGAGCATGTCACGATCTGAGAGGGCTAGAGATAGGGAATGGCTTAGTCTGGGGAGAAGCCAGTGCTTTGCGGGAGAGAGGTGGGAAGCTGGGATGCCTCATACATCTGACAGTGGATGCTCCGTATTGTCTTGCGATCAGGGTGGTTGTGCTGAGGGGCAGGTCTGGGGGTGGACACCCCCGCAGTGCTGTCAGACCATGATGCACTTTGACCAGCTGACTGACCAAAACCCTCAGAGTGAAAATTAATCCTAGCATTTGTCTCCCTTCAGTGGAACTGTCTGTGCAACAAATGCCCTGTGTGGGGAATAAAGGTGGACCCTACAATATCACTTCCTTTGCCTATCATATTTTTTCGTTAGTGGCACAAGCAGGATGAGAGAAAAATCTCCTGTTCCTGCAATGTGAGCTCAGGCAAAGCTGATCTCACTGTGAGAAAGCATTAGCTTCTTAATTTGTGCTATTGAAACTGTTCTGCGAACTTCCATTTGGTCAGGAAAGGAACTCCGAAGTAAAACAACTGCCATGCAGGGGAGGCTGCAGATGGCTCAGTAGTAACACACATACTGTACACCTGCACATGTTTGGCACAGAAGGGTTTGAGTGCAGATTTGTGAGCTAGCCAAGGGAAGACAGATTTATTTTTTTGAGGAGGCAGGAAGATCAGATCACCTCCAGGTGCTACCCTGATAAACACTGAGAATAACTCACCAGTCCTCTACAGTTCTTCTCTGATCAGCTTCATCCTTGAGACAGGAATTAGAGGGACAGATACGTTATCTGGGAAGTTGTCCAGATTCATTTCCAAGGAAGTTGGATGCTCAGCATAGGCCTGCTATAAGTAAGGTTGTTGGGATTTTATTCCCCCCCCGGCCCCCTTGGTTTCTTTGGGGGAGGGGGTTGTTTGTTGTTTGTAACAGCATCACAGGCAGTTGGTACATTAGACACAGCTCAAGCTCCCCTGATTCTTCCATGACTGCAAATTTTGTGGACCTGGATGTAGTTTATTAATAGGCAGACCTCTCCTCATCATGCTTTTTAGGTCTGCTCTGCAAATTGAAATTCAAAGAGATTTCGAAACATAACCAAACACTCAACCCCCTCTACACCATTCAGAAGAGAAAGAGACCTCCTCCAGAAGTCTGTCTGCATTAGGGAGGAAGCTCTGAAGGGATTTTCCACTTGCTGCAGGAGGCTCTGTGTTCAGCCTGTGCTACAGGGAATGGCAGCAGGTGTCCTGCGGTTCCTACACAGAGCCCAGCAGTCAGCAGCAGAAAATGGGAGGTCAGCAAAAGCAGGGTTAATTGCTTACCCACATTTCCTCATGCCATGTACCTCTCAGCTGCCGTGCAGCCCAAAGTACTACCTGTCTGATACCTTGTAAGTCAGGTATAGCCCAGCTTACCTAGGTGGGACATACCACTGCAGGAGGCATCACACTTCATACAGTCCCTGAGCTACCTTGCTTGGAGCAAGTACTGCTACACGGTGCTGTGTTGTACCACCACCTGGGTGTGCCCTTCCTTAAAACCTCCTGGGGTCTCTACCCTATAAAACAGGAAGATCTTGAGAGATGCATGCAGAAGGAGAAAGGTAAGAAATGCTCATTGTTGATCCTGTTGTTTCAGCTAAAGCCCACAGGCAACAAGACTGGGGTGAAAGCAAAGCCCTTTCTTTACAAGGCGGACTCAGCAGTTCAATGTAAGTTCTCTTTTAAACCAGTGATTAAACTAGTGTAAACCACTGTGTGGTCGCTCTCAGTTCAATTTAACTTTGTCTGGCATGGATGAGAGCTTGCATTGATTCTTGTCTGTCTAATCTAAATTGATATAAGCCTGACTTCAAATGAACTAAGCCTATCTGAAGAGCATTATGCACTTGTTTAAGTTCATGAATTTAAGAGAAAACCTTTGACCAAGAGGCTGCAGGTTTCTCACAAAGACAAAACTCACAGCTCAATACTGATTTTGTCAGTTCTCTCATTAACTTTCACTACAGACAGCTGAGGAAAGTTATTTGGGGAGCGGAATGGTCAATACTTTGCCTAAGTAAATACATAGCACAGACAACCTAGAAAGAGATACCTATTTTGTGTGACAGCAATAAAAATGAGAAATAATGGGCCAAAGAATTCATCTAGATTACTTTCTTCATTCTAAGTAAGCTTTTCTGTAGACAAAATGAACACCAAAGTAAGCCTACTGCTACATGAAAAGGCGAAGACATTACTTCTATTGACATTTTTGCACTGTTCTGAAATTCTTTAGAGCACCCAGTTCTGGCTCCTTTCAGAAACAAGGTACTGAGCAGGACAGACCATTGATCTTACCAAGCACCGTCACATGTCTGGGGGTGAGGGAATCATGCAGTGTTGAACCGTACAAACTGAACTAGAGGAGAGGAGAAAGTAAGCAAAGAGGAAATAGAAACACAGGGGACCGAGAGAGTGAGACTGCAGAGAAAGTCTTCTCAAGGGTTTGATTAGTAGCTGATGTGCTTGCCTTAGGAGAAAAGAAGCTGGGAAGTAACAAGGACCAAGAGCTGCGGTGCACAGAAGACCACATTCTGTGCAGTGCTTGCCTGCCAGTGTTCGGGCAGTGCCTGACACAGACCTCTCTTGGCATAGGCTGTTGTGTGTCCACCCCTTCCACGTTTTGGGACAGCCTGAAGAAAGTGCCTCTGGGCCCAGAAGCAATGTAGCCAAGTCAGCTTGGGCTCAGCACCATGCTATTCATCTAGCTGGTAGAGGAGAGATTACTCCAAGCCTAGTTTTCCACTGCATCTTGCTGTGGTGACTATGCAGTCCTACAGGGGCAATATCCTCCAGGGCATGCAACATTTGCAATTGCAGGCAGTGGCTTTCAGCAAAAACATTTCACCTGTTTCGTTTCCTTCTGAAAAGCAGAAGGACTGCTATGTGCGTGTGCGTGTGCCTGTGCAGATGGGAGAGCCAGCCAATTCAAAGTCACATGTGTATGTTTTTTAAAGGAAAATAACGAAGTTCACGTCTCTTTACAATTGTTTTTAGTATTTTCCTTTCCAAGTGCTCATTGCATGTTTTGGCTCAAAAATCACATAATGTAAAAATTGCAAATTGTTTGCAGTGCTCTGCCTTCCATGCACATTTATCAAGCACAGCCTGGTAAAATCCAACAATGAGCAGGAAAGATATCTCAGGAAAAAAAATGTTTTCATACCTTAAAATTCCACTGGGGAGAGGGAAAATCCATCAAAAGTGCAAAAAGCAAATCTTCCCATTCACCACAATGGTGTTCTAGCAGGCTGGTAGTTCCCACAGCTTCAAGAAGGGTATGTTAACCTGACAGAGCAAATGGCTACCATTTTCAGGCGCCAAATTACAACTGTCCTTGTGGTTTGAAAGCCAGAAGCACAGTGCTTAGTTACAGCAGACAACTCTGCTCCAGCCTCGCAGAAGTGATAAAATACATAGTGGAACTTCAGAGAGTGAGCTCCTCTCTTTCTCTCCTACTCCCCTTTTTTGCTATATTTTTCCTCTGGTGGGTTGAGGAACCCAGTTGGAGCTCCCAAAATAGAGGAAATCCAGGCAGAAGAGCCTATCCAAGTCTATCAGCAGCCTGCTGTGTTTCACTCCATCAGCGAAGCTTTGCCTCTGGGCTGAGGCGTAAAAGTTCTTGGGGTTTTGCACTCCTTCCCCCCAGTCTTGGCCTGGTTTGTACTTTTGGTACAAATATGGAATAAAAAGCCTGTCCCTTTAATGCAGAGGCAGTGAGAAGGGCAAAACTGTTCCCAAGAAGTCAGTAAAAGTGGTAATGCCTATTAATGATTGCAGCCGAGTGCTTTTCAGTTGCCCTATTAAAGGAGCTCTTTGTCCTAATAAATACCAACGAAAAAGCTTGCTCTCAGAGCACCTTCCCTGTACTTTATTTATAATGAGTCTTCTAATGAGTACATAGTGTTTATGCTTCCTTGAGAGACTCATCACTCCCTCTCTCAGTCTGTTATTTAACATACAGTACTCCATGAAGGTGTCCCACTTCACCCCCAATGCCTCCCCGCCCCCTCCCACACACAGACGTCCACGTACTGCTTGTTTCAAGGGCGTACGCAACTCTGAAGGAAAAGTGAGCACTGGAAGAGAAGCAGACATCCCACATGTTACGCGCGACACGGCAGGAAGAGGAGCAGGTGACCCAAATTGTCAGTGTGGCAATGCGGGCCCACCAAGGACAGCTCTAAAGCAGTTCCTATGTGTACGTCTTCAATCAGGAGTGTGCTTGCATCGGTATGTAAACAGCTCATACACCAGTTTGTTACACCTGGTAAAATACCTGGTAAACCACAGTAATTTGACTGTGTCAGCTGGGTGTCCTAGCCCTTAGTAGCTACTACTGACTAACAAGACCTAAAAGCACTCAGCCACTGAGATTCGTAGGTATCCTCCTGGTAGCAATATGAAAAAGCAAACCTGTTCCTCTTTGATGGGTAGTTTTAGGGGGGCTGTAGAGACAAAGAGCTCACTTGTCAAATAGCATTTTTGCCAAATGGCTGTAATTTGCCACCGCACGTTCTATATCTGGCTGTGTCCGGGTGTGACACAAGTTGAATTAATAACTCTGTGAGGCTTCACATGGTTTTCTGTTGCCATTCGGAGTCGTGCCTTGAGATTGTGGGATCCTACATGACACATCCCTAATGTGATCTTGTGACAGAACAGAAGTAATTTATGTTACCAGGGTGCCTGAGAAAAAAAAAGGAGCCTATTATAGGGTTGTTCCATTGCCTTAGGCCAGAAGATAGACTCTGAAGACTCTCTTTTATTCTCTGTGTTTTTCTTTTAAGCTTTGAAGCTAGGAGTAAAAAGGTTTCCCATCCTTAAGCATATCAATTCCCTGTCCTCTTTCTGAGCCTCTGCAATGCCTGTTTCCACAGGAGACCAAAATTAGGCAGAAGAAGATTACATAAGGAGACTTGGTATCAATGTCTGACTTTAAAATGAGTCTTATATCTGCTGTCCATCATCAACAGAGCCCCATCAGCATAAAATCACAACAGCAGTATTTTTTGTGGTATCTAGCACTCTGGCATTTAGAAAGTCAAAACTGTGTTTGGGATTGAGGAATTCATGGGAATAAAAGGGCTCTCTGATCTGGAAGCATAAAAGAAAGATGCTCCTCAAAGATGCTTTTTCAGTGCTTCACGCAAGCAGACAGCCTCACGATTCACTTGATCTCCTCTGGAGGGTGGTCCACTGCGTAGCTGGGCCCCAGTGGCAAGGAATGAGGGACTCCTAGTCCTCCCACACCTCACCTTGGGCTTTGAAATCTGCACTGACCAGGAGAAAGATAGCTCCTAGATCGAACTGGGGTGTCCCATGTAGCAAAGGGTTGAACCTTTTGTTCTTCTGGAAATGAAGAAGCACTGGAAGCTCTCTCGGAATCTGTTAGGGAGAGATTTGAGCACAGGCTTGAACCCTCCAGAAAGTGCACAGCTAATTTCTATACCAGCCAGAACTTGCATACTGTGTTCACATTCAGCTTCAGATGTGACACAGCTCAATAATCCATCCTGGAGCTGACAAAAACCATCTGGTCCTTGTCTGGACCATGTTCCCAAGCAAGTAGAAGAGAAAATAAAGTGCTCTGAGGAACAGATGATACCTTGCTGAGAAAAGAAAAAATGATGTCTGTGAAGCATCTGCATTTCCCTGTGTCTGTTCACCCACTCTCTCTCTTGACTTTTCTCTGGATGAGAAATACGTTTCCAAAGAAACAGAACACCAGAGGGCTCACCTGGAGAGAAGGGAAGATAAACAGATTTCTTCCTTTCTAATCACGGAATTGGCCAGCGTACAACCCAAAATGGGACCCTGAATTTTTGTGAAGGACTTGTGAAGGACAGCCACAGGATTCAACAAGGTGTGAAGGAGCAACCACAACTATGAGGCTCAAAACACAGCTGTCCTGAGAGCTCTAGTGGATATTTCAAACTTAAACTTGTGTGCGTCCTTTTTATAACTGGCAATTACTGCTGACTCAGAGATCATGAGGATGAAACTAGAAATAAGATACACCTTCAGTCTGGGACATTCTTTCTCACTTTTTGAGAGTTGTGATGCCCAGGGAGGTTTGGATTGTACCCACTGCTGTATGAAATTGTGGCTCCAGGACAGCACTTGAGGTGCTTCAGTCCCCTTCACTTGGGAAACCAGGTGTGGTGAACAAGGCCCTGTGTGCTCTGAGAGATCCCAAACTACTGTTTGACTTGATGATATCACAGACAGCTAGACACACAGTGAGCAAATAAATACACTTAAAGCAAAGCATGTTTCTTATTCACTTTACAGTCAGGCATATCTAAGGGTCTAAGCCTTGACATTAAGTTTAGTCACTGACTAGCTTTTTAGTATGCATTGCACAATAAAGAGTTGTGCACTACCTTCAGAGCCCACTAAAAAGCTATAAGCCCATTCCTATAATAGAGAACATTGAGATTTTGTTATATAATTTCAACAGAAGTAAAACTGTGCCCTAAGCCAGTTGTAGGACAGCCCTTGAGCATAATATATGCACAGTAAATGTATATATCTTTTAATCATATATCATACAAAGGAGTTATGAGACTAAAAAAACCCCTTTTTTTCTCAAGAACGAGAAGGGCACATTCATGGCTAATGTTTTGTTTGGCCATTATAAACGGCATTTGATGGTAGGCGTGTGCATACACACATGTATGTTTCTGTGTATAATGATACATTCTGAATCACTGAAATCGCATGGGCAAGTCTCCTACCTCCCAGCTTTTCCCCACAGCATGTTATTGCACAGCTCCGTGAAACTTGCCAAGTCCTACGATACTTGTATACTACTTATTCTTTCGTTAAAAATACACTGCTTACAGCTAATGATTAGTTTGTATGAGTGAAGACTGTAACTAGTACCTAGCTCCCAGAATAGCAAGAAAAATTACTTTGGTGGGCTGCTTCAATCTGCCAACATTTACAATCTCTGCCGAGCAATATTTGAATTACTAGTAAAGATAAATGCCTAAAAGAAGGCAGCTTGGATTATCTGCGTTGACCAGATCATGTGTTCACAACAGCAGAGGGGTGCTGCTTTCTTACAGCAGCTTTACCAAATGTCCAGTGAATCTTCTACACAGTAAATAAAGTCCTTGATGGTAAAGAAGGTGCTGGGAGGAGTTTATGCTCTCTGGCAATTGCATGTCAACTGTTCCAACTTATCAACAGAAAAAAAAGCTGTCTTAATTTCTGTACTAGCTTACCCAGGAGGAAAGCATCCATTTTAGCGTCCATTTTTGCAAAAAATAATCTACAGTGGTTCTTCAGGCCAAGACAGACCTTTGCCTATCTAACTGCTACCAGAGGTTGTCTTTTTCCCGTCAATTTACATCTGTTTCATCACCTGTGCAAGCACTCAGTAGTCTATTTGTATTTTTTTTTAAGGCATGGGTTTTGGCAATACCTTTCATCTTGTCTGGTTTTTGTATGAAACAATAGTTTCTGCAGTCCCTCTGGAAGGAGGAGAAGGTAGTGGGGAATGGATGGAAAGGACACAACACCACCAATTTGATTTTCCTCCAGCAACATGAAGCACTAGAAGTAACTATTCCAACTCTGTCTCTCTCTTCATTTCTTGCTGCTTGGGCAGCTGAGTGATAAGGGAGAGTCCTTGTTTTTTCCTCCTACTCCTATCCGGCTGAAAGAGTTGTATTTAAATAATGGATCCCTCAGTCCTGTCTACTCTGTGAGCTGATGCTCAAGTGTCTGCTTCTTTACTGTAAAGTTGATAACACAATTTTTAAATGCAGAGCCTTCACAGCAGGCAGCTGAATGGCTGGCCAGATGGTTGGGTTGTTATTTGGGAGTCCCTGAGCTAGCAACTCCTTAGTCATCAAGGTTCTCCAATTATTGTCATCTCCCACTTGCATGTGTCTCCATTGATTCATATCAGTACCACAAAGGGCCATTTGTTGGACTTAGCCCTAAGAAACAAAGATGGCAAAAGTGTATGGGAATAACAATTCACAATGGCCAGAGGTGGCCCTTACCAGTGGAACCAAGGTTTGCTGTTGCTTTTGTTGTTGTAGGTTCAGCAGTTCACAGTAAATGGCATTCAGCTTCACTGGGGACCAAAAAAAAGGTATTTCAGCAGCAAGGCATTAGTACAGACTTCTAAAAGCAAGACTGTCAGGGAACCGCTTCTTAATCTCATTTGAATTCAAATGCAGCTTTACATGTGTTGGATGCATATGGTTTTTCACATTAAGATGTAAAGTTTATACAAATCCAAGGTGTGAATGGTTCCCCTGAGTGCTGATGACAAATATTCCAGTATCAACACTTAGCTGCTAAGCTTACCTTAAAACTTGCTGGGGTGATAAGCTGCTGGTAATTTCTCTGCCAGCATTAGACAGGAAACAGCGGAGCTTCCGTGCCCTTCTCACAGAGAGTAACTGGAGCACAGGGCGTGTATGAACTATCCTTCCCCTGCTGTTCCAGCTGGCTAGTAATTCATGATTAAAGATCCACAACATGAGAAGTCAGAGCCCAGAATCATTGAAGGAAGTTGAAAACAGAACACTTGGAAGTCCTGTGAGTAGACAGCAATGGTCTTAATGCAAAGGAACCATAAAAGTCAGTTAATCCTTCTTGACTGGGAGTATAGGTACCAATGATTTTTTTTTAATTACCCCTCATATTCTGTCAGTAAGAGGAGTTCTGACAAGATTTCTATAAAAGAAATGGCAAAAGAAGTGAGAAGCAGAAAAAAAAATATGAATTTATCTCTACTTTTAAATGTCTCCTAGATATCTTGGTATTTCACTGATGGGCGTAGCAGAGATAAGAGAATGCCCAGTTTCCACAGATAACTTTATCTGGCCTAGTCACCACAGTGATCTCAGAGCAGACAAGGAGAATAAACAATTGAACTAATAGGGCTCTTCCCTCTGCAACTTCTTTAACTCCTGATGATCCATAACACTTCAGTGGGAATGACTGGGGCTTTTTTATTAATGGAAATATAAGACAGTTTTGTGAATGAAAACCTAGGGGATTTTAGCCAGAATCACAAGAACCCAAATTAATTCTCTGTATCAGATTTCATTACAGGAAATCTTAGGGAATTTTCCACAGTGGAACTTGAAGGAATGAGTCCGAGCAACTGTTTAATATCAAAATCAGATAGTCAGTAGAAGACATTTTAAAATACATCATCAAAATTGATAGTAAATCCCTACATTCATGTGGTGTTACCCAAAAGTTCTGAAGAAACTCAGATATTGAAAACTGTTCTCCATCTCAGAGGTACAGAAAGTAGCAGAAGTGATGGGGCTATTTAAAAAAAGGCTCTTGAGGGGAGGCGGTCCAGAAAACTAGAGACAATTTGTCTGACTTCCACACCAGATAAATTACTTGCAACTATGAAAAAGAAAGTAATTGGTTTACACATGTATAAATTCCATATAACAGCATGGGCAACAAAGCTTTTGAGGAAAGAAGTCACACCACCAAAATTTGTGAAGGTCATCAGAGGGTGAACAGATGGAAAATGGTGATCTCACTGATACGGTTTACTTGCATATACAAAAAGTTTTTGATGAAGTCTTATAGCAAAAGATAAGATTCTCATGTGGAGTGGTAAATTGGTAAAAGATAGGAAACAAAGGAATATATGACCAGTTTTCAGAGTGGAGGGAAGTCTAATGGAATCACACAGTGATGTGTACTGGGACTATATTCATAAAATAAGATGAAAAACTTGGTAAATAATGAAGTATGCTGATGATACTAAATAATTCAAGGCAGCAAAAATGCAATTTGTCTGCAAAGAGTTCAGAAATATCTCATGGTATTGAGTGACTGGAAAATAAGAGGGCAAAGTAAATTTGATTCTGACAGTTGTGAAATACCATACATTAAGAAAACCACATCTATGTCTGTCCACATATACACAGTGTGTTCTGGTTGAGCTCTTGCCACTCAGGAAGGAGATTTTGTGTCCTGTGGACAAGGCTCTGAAAACATCAGTTCAGTGCCTATCATCTGCTAAAGCAGCATATAAACTGTTAGGAATTACTAGGAAAGAAATTGAGGGCAAAAAATAAAACATCATTATGGCATTGTATAAATGTTTTGTGTTGCTCCCACCACCACAGAGAGGAATTACTAGACTGAAATAAAGTGCAGAGCAGGCAACTGGGATGTCTGGGAGTTACATAAAGCTTCCATGCAGGAAGAATAACATCACATCTACATTAGATAGTAATTGGGTGCTGAAGGGTGGACTGATAGATCAAAGCAATTTATGCCGAGAGGTCTGCACCTGAAGGGAAATCATTTCAGGCTCTGTTTAGTTCAGCCACCTGGGCTGAATGTCCTTACCACACATGGGGTCTGAAGCCAGCTGCGGAACCAGTCACTGGTTTGGGCCCTTCTGTTTCTGGTAGGACTTGGAGCACGTTTACAGCAACCCTGGAGCAGAGCTTGTAGTTTAGTACAGCCAGAAGCAACCAAGCAATGAACAGTAAATGAAAGTAGTTGCTTCAGACCTCACATTGAACAAAAATGCTAATGTAGATACAGAGTGGTTGGGGTTTTGTTGTTTGGTTTTTTTTTTTAATTACATAGGATTTTCTTGTTCAAATCACAAGAAAGGTTGTTGGAAAGGGCTATAATAGAGGTCTATAAAATTAAAGATTTTGGGGGAAAGGTAAACAAGGAACAACAATTCCCTCTTTCTTCTGAAATAAGAAATAAAGATACCAAATGAAATTATCAGGCAACAGGCTTAAAGCAAAAGGAAGTACTTTTTCACACACTCCATAATGAAATTGTGGAACACATTACACAAGATGCTTGCAAGGCCAAAACCATAAATGAGTTCAAAAAGAAATTATATGAATTAATGGAAGAAAGGTCTATGATGGGTTAAACTTAATGATGTAGATGCAACTTACTGGTGAGGAAGAGTCTCAGATTTTCTGAAGCTAGAACCACAGTGTACTTTCCTTATTCTTTCTCCAGTACCAGCCACAGTCAGAGACACGATATTGCACTGGATCTTTGTTCTGGCCTTATATTCTTCTCAGGGAACTATATCCCAAAGTTGCTGTGAGCCTGGAAAACCCAGTCTGCAAAGTTCAGGCACAAAAATGTCATAAGATTTAACCCCTCACACATTTGTGGTCTTTTAACAGCAATTCAGCTCTCCTTTTTGGTGCCTTCTGTTTTTAAGCTCTCTCTGATCAGCACTGATGTGTATGCAACAACTACTGTGTGCACGTTCAAAGTGATCAACCTGGGCTTCACCTTGGCTGGAACACCCTTCAAATACCTCAGTTCAGTTGAACTTTCTGAGCCTGAGCAGCAGTCTCTGAGAAGAGCGAAAACAGAGAAAAAGTAGTAGCAAGAACCCGGGTTGTTCAGTAGCAAGTATTGTGGCTGAAAGAGCATCTGCAGAGTGGAAAAAATGGTGCTGAGCGTCCCATATCTGCACTATATGTGTATTTGGCTGGGGGTTAATTTAAACGAGCTTTAGTTTGGTCCCAAGGATATGGATACTACTGGCAGCTGGATCACACTAAGTGCACTGCTGGAGCACATACTGCAATTAAGTTTCATGCAAAAGGAATCCAGTTTGCATGTTCCAAGACCACTCCACAGTATGAACCAAAGAATGGTAGGAGTGTGGGGGCAGTCAGGAGATTTATTGCAGAAATGCATGCCTGGTCCAAACTCAAATGCTAATGTGGTACACCCACTGACTGCTACAAGAAGGCTTTGTAAGGGGCTATTATCAGTGTGCCGTTGGGTAAGAATTTAACCTACTGTGAACAATTAAAGTTTTCCAAATTATTTCCCTTCTTCTCCTTTCCCCTCCCTAAAATTTACATTCTGATGGTGTCAACCCATTTATTTAGCAGTTAATTCATTACTTGTAAGTTGAGAATTATGGCTCATTGAGCTTATAGACAATGTTATTTATTTTCCCATTTTTTAAGCAAGGGCTTGAACTGTGCTGTCTTAATTTTAAATAAAGCTTTCTAGACATCATCAAGAAGTCATATGTAGTGGGGGCACACCCACGAGATTACATGATGCCACGACCACACAGTGCAGTTCTCAACAACCTTTGTGCTAGACCCATAAAGCCCTGGGAGCAGAATGCTTCTGTATCTTTACATTCAGTATGGTGGCCCTGTCATACAAGCTACTATATCTCTATATTATGCAGGAATGTGTCTGCTTTCCAGAGTTATGAAGGTGGGGTGAGATAGGGACTGAGCAGCCAGAGCTGAGGTTCACCATATTCACTTTAGGGGCCAGTGCGTTTGCACTGGACAGAATTCAGCCGGGTGTCTGTGGGTGACACTCTCACTGGCAGTGCTCATTAGCAACAGCAAGCCTCAACAGAGGCTGATAAACGATTTGGAACCTGCTTCAGTTTCAGCAGAGGTAAGTTAATGACATCAAGTCTTAGACCCTACACCAGCAGCGTTTTTTCTCTCTTTGCATGTGCAGGCCAATCCACAATGTCTCTACCCCAACCTGGTCTTAGAAACAAAAAAAAAACCATCATCAAACAGTAAAGCAAAATAAACATTAGACTAGCACAATGTCTACATTTGATTCTAAATGCAGTGTAGAACAATTACCCCTGTGTTTATTTTTCACTGAAGAAGGCATAAAAAAAGCAGATATGCATGTAAAGAAAACATAATCCATTTTGATTTCAGTACCTCCCAGTTTGCAATATTTAATATTTCCTAGAAAAGGTAAGATGTGACCAACATGCCCATATGACATAAACAGTGGTGGGAACTAGAGTTGCGTAATTCGGTACAAACAGGCCTAGTTCTGAGGCAATCGAAAGGCTGATAAGCTGCAGTTTACAGGGGAGAAGTCAGTGCAGCCAATGGTATTTAATAAAACAATTCAAAAAAAAGTTCTTAACCTTGCTATGCCACCTCTTCATCTGAATGAAAACACATTCATATACTGAATTAAACCAATGTGCACATCTTTATTGGTGAAGTACACCACAATTCCTATTAGTCCCTTAGTAGTGCAACAGGATGTGCAAGCTGAAGGCCGAGAGAGGGAAATTACTAATGACTGTAGGCTAGAAGCGTGCTAAGAATGCATCTTTCCTCCCATTGAATGCTGAATTCTCTTTTAAGCTGCCAGCAGGTAAAGTAAATGATACTGCACTTACGTTCTCGTGAAGACAAATAATTATCTCTTTTAGCTTAAAAGTCATCACAGTTCTACAAAAATTTTCACAACAAATATAAAACCATTTGCTGTGTTAGTAAAAAACTAAAAAGTTCTGACTGAGTCTAATTTAAACTTTTCCTTGCAGCTGCACTTCCAAGTTTCTTATGTTCACAGTAGTTCATACTACCACATCAACCTACAATTCAGGTAAAACTAAAGTGGTGGAGCTCACCTGCAGCTAGCCTTCACTATTTCAAAAAAATCCAACTATCAGTGATACCCATGAAAAAACTGTTGTGGTTTAATAAAAGGGATGTTTCTCAAACTGTTTCTCAGGAGGTGCACTGGGCTGCAGCTTGACAGCTTCTAAGACAATAAGTAACAAAAATCCCTGCGTGTCCAACAGGATTTCAGAGCAAGTAACAGTATACCCATGTTATTCAGGCACAGAGAGTAAGAGTTTTCTCCCAAGATAATGTGTCCAGCTGTGATTTCACTTGCCACCGAATGCTGGATGTTTCTTGTTGTGGAGGGCAGCAGTAGTTTAACAGTGCACAGTGTTCACAATACTACAGTAATATTCCCAGTCACATAGATGAGAGTTGTGAAGTTGAAAATCTGAATACTGTTTTGATAATACACCAAGATCCTTAGGATGTTGTGATATTAAATTTACATCGAGAAGAAAAGCTGCTCTGAGCCCAGGTTAGGGCTTAGCTACTTCCACAATTTGCTTTCTTCTTTTTCAACCCTTCTCTACCCCAAACCTGCACCTTAAATGAAGGTCAAGTATTGAATCTGCAAAGATTAGGCTGCTCTGTTTTCAGTCTCCTTTTGGAAGTAAATTCTCTTTTGTGTGATGTCTAAGTAGATAGTACCATACTAAATGGCTTCAGCTTCATTAACATTATCTCCCTTCTCTTGTTATAGCCTGATCATAAATGTTCACAACAGTACACTACAAAAGAGGTTGAGTTTTAATGACACTCTGAGGGTATGATATCTGATCACCGATCCCACGCTACACATCTTTCTACAAAGAGCCTTGCAAATAGCCCCAATGTTAAACATAAACCTTTATATTAGAGCACAACGTTCAGCAATTCCTCACTGGAAGAAAAAACCCCAAAAAATCTTACAGAAGCAAAACTCAGTAACATCCAGGATCTGAACTGGAGACAACATCCATTTGTGAGATTCACTTAACTCCATGTTGCAAGTAATAGGAAGGGATGGTACATACTCTTTCTCCCATTTCTAAATGCAAGTGCCCTCATGGAGTCCTACTGAATACCTGCTGCTTCAGTGACAGTTATCAATGTTAACTCATCTTCCTATGCAGCCAGGTATTTATATATTGTCAAAATGTAACATTTTTTTTGCTGTGGCTCCTATGGATCTTTTAAAATTTACAAAGAGCAAGAAGATTATTTAAGTTTATTATCTTTGTACATCTGACCAATGAGGGTCTTATTATAACCCAAACTTTTAAATCTCTGAAGCAAAGTAATGTCCTAAAAAAAGAAAACAAACAATAAACCCAAAAAACGCTCATCAGGATTCACATGCAGGCGTAGGAAGCTGATAGAGGCTGAATTTCTGAGTTGTATTCACAAAGCTGTCTGGAAGGAAATAGTTCTCTGCATTCTTTAGAAGATCAGCTCATGACAAATCCAGAGAGGAATGAACCTAGTGAGCTTGCTTCCTTTCTCATTTCTTATATTTCATAATTGACTTCTATTAGATTGGATTATAAAGTACACTCAAATTACTGACTTATCAATCCTAAGAAGGCGAGTCTTTAAAGTAATGAGATTAACAACTGTTGATCAAAGAAAATCACTGTAGATGCAAAGCTCTGCGTTTGTTGGTGAAAAACATTGTTTGAGAGTAACCGCACTGGTTGGGTCCGTGTGTAGTCCAGGCTGGCCACCACAGACAACACGGGAGGACTGCTCCTAAAGCAACACAGGTGCCCCCACAGGAGCTAACACCCAGTGGAAGTTCAAAGTTTTCTTCATCCCTCTTTCAGGGATACTAGAAAATGTAGTAAAAATGGGAAAGGAACTTCCCATAATAGGCAGACTTTGCTCTCTTAAACTAAGCTCATCCAAGTGCTCTTTATTATTCCAGAAGCTCTGCAAAGATCTCTGGGCCCACTGGGAAGTTGCATGGTAATATGGGGGATTAAATGAAATGGTCTTTTGAGGCTGTGATCCTTCCCAGAGTTTCTGTCAAACATGCCACAGTAAATGTGCCAGAGCATCCTTAGGAAAGGGTAGTTCATGGGGTTCCCCAACACCAGTTTGGCTGCCTCCATAGGAAAGAAGACATGGAAACCTCACCGCCATCCTCAGGGCAAATGCCGACATTTCATTTAAGTGTAAGAAAAAGAAGAGGATCAAAGTGGAATGGGTGCTCTTGGGGCTTATGGGAGGAGATAGGGAGCTGGGAGGAGATGAACAATAAACAAAGCAGCCAGGCAAGATTATTTTGAACCCCTTCAGCCGGATGGTGATTAGATTGAATGCATTCTATCTGCTTGGGCAAGAAGTCAATTTGTTGCTCCACATGGCTATTAGCAGGATAGAGTAGCTTCATGGCAATAGAGGCTCTAAGGTTTGGGAGAAGCATTCCCCAAGAAGGAAACTAAATACAGATAACCTCTAATACTACTTTCTTGTTTCTATTCTCTTGCCATAGAAAATGAAGTTGGGCTTGCATGCGATAGGGACTGTGTTTGTCCATATACAGAACAGAGAAGAGCATGGACTTTTTCCCTCAGTCCTACTTATATGCGCTTTGAGATCCCTCAACAAAAAAAAAAAAGAAGTAGTCAAGAAATATAGTTTTAATTAAAACAAATAAAAAGATCAGCTTTGCTATCTAGTTGATTATTTTCACACTCAGTCTGCTTTGGGCCTTGCTGATGGGACTGATTCCTCACTAACACTGTGTGAAGCTGAGCCTCAGGCAGCTGAACTGCCCTTGTCACAGATCACATTTCCCTATAGCTCAAAGATCAATTTCTATTTTGCCTTTGGTGTGCATCAAAATTCCCCTATTCTGAAGAAACAAAAAAGATTTTGAGGGCAGACTATATCCAGAACTCCTCTGCAAGTATTTTTGATGGAGAAAGAAAGTAAACTAATGACACTGCAGTCTTTCTCCTCACATCTATGCAGATCATATAAACCACAGGAAGAGTGGCAGCCCTCAGTAAATGATATACCACAGAGATATTTATTTTATCCTGGCTCACTCACGCCCTGTGGAGCCAAGAATGGAGAACTCCTTTTATCTCCAGATCTCAGATTGAAACTTAACTGAGTGCAAATCAGACCACTGATGGAGTTCAAAAGTGGCTGTTGGATCTTCTTACCATTAGCTTCTCATTTTTGTCCTCCTGATTTCCATCTGGAAATGAAATTTTTTAAAAATCAGAATACTTCCTGGAGTGACCAACATTGTGCATATTAGGAATACAGACAACAAGTGACATCAAAACCAGTTTCTCAGACCCAAGCTGTTCAAATGACTTGGATTTCTTTTGAATAAGCATTTTAAAAGCAAAATTCACTCTCTGCTTGCACCACTCAAAGGGATTCAACTTAGATTAGCCTTATAAGAGATACTTGAGAGTGATATTCACATAACTAGTTCCTCCAGGAGTTGGACATTACACACTGAGGTTGATGGTGTTGGTACAGAGCAAAGGCAGAACATCATGGTAGTATCACATGCCATTGACGAGAAGCAAGAGTGATCTTGACCGTCTCTGAAAAATGCTACATCCCAGCCTCGAACTGGCACTTCCTGGCTGGATAGGGCTCTTCAGTTCTCCTGTTAAGCTAATTCCCTCATAATGCAGCCTCCTCATCTTACACAGTGCTACAGTACAGCGTGTACCCAGGGCACAGAGAGCGTCTTGAACCCAAAGTCAAGAATGTGGCTAATGGTGTTGATATGACAGAGGCACTGAGAGCTCCCTTTCCTACCCAGTTCTCCTCTGTAAATCACAGGCACTGAGAATCTTTCACAAAGGAAATCTGGTTTTCTGTCACATTTGGAGTTATATTCACAGCATAAATCTTCCCTTGACCAAGCTACTCTTTGCTGTTAAAAAGAGTTAAAAAGGCTTCAGGCTGTACCATTTTATACGTTTCAGCACAGCACGATCATGAAGAAAGCAACTTGAAGCAGGTGTGATTTCAGGATATGTCAGCTGACCTTAAAAGTAACCATGGATTTTAGCACAGTGATTTCCACAGGCAAATAGCGCATCTATCCACGTTCATGTCAAGAGAAGGATAGGAACTAGAATCTCCAAATGTCAAGCTCATGAAAATATTAAAAAAAAAAACATCAAGAGCAATAGCAGAATCTCCCACTCCTGCCCCCCATCCAAAGAGGTGAACTCCAACAGGTGAAGCAGAAACACAAAAGGAAATATATTGACAGCACCAATGAAGCAGTCATGCAGCTTCAATTGCAAGGGTGCTAGGATACCCTGAATAAACCTCATCTGCTAAATTACAAACTCGCATCTCATAGGACTTCTGGTCTGAGAGCTCAAAGAAAATGTTGTGCAATACTTATACTGAGATTTGCACCCATTCATATTTAGGCCTGGGCTTGACTTCAGCACATATGAGACCTCAGCAGAGAGATGAAGTAGTGTGCTTGGCAATTAGAGTAGTAAAGCTTGGTTTGCCAGAAAAAGTTACAGATTGCATTTTCATCCTTCGTGTGATTCCTGCTCTGTCTCTTTAAACACAATAGAGTATCTTGGCCATAACAAGAAAAAAATTAAAAATCCAAAGGATAAAAGTAGCCTTCTAAGTGTAGCTGAAAAATGGAATCAAATATTTCCAAAGAGCTGAAAATGAGGTCTGTGGACTGTTGAGGAAGAGAAACAAACCCCGGAATTCTGGAGTGGGAGGAGAGGCATGTGCAGGGACCTGCAGAAAGTTAAGAGAGATGATGTGGAAACATAAGTCACACTACTGCAGTATCAGACAGCCATAGCATCAGCCCTGTTGATGGGACTACGCATCAGAGCAAGGTTAGGTCCAGTTAGGCTCAGTGTCCCTGTTCCATAATGAAGCTTTCTAAAATGCTTCCTAAAAAATGGCTGGAATACTTAGTAAAAGGTAGGAAAACTCACCTGGAAGTGAACCATTTCATGTCAGCAAATCAGCATGCGCTTTATAAATCACAAACCCTTGCTATAGTCTATGTGTGGAGTCTCCAGGAGTTTAGCCCTCTCTCACCCAGGGCGGAGGGCAAGCTGTGGACAAAAGCTAAGAAGAATCTTCCTGGAGAGGGCAAAATGGGGAAAAACAACAGATTCCAAATACATTTTTAATTTTCTATGACTACCTGCTTCCATGAGGCTTTGGCCAAGGAAATTAAAAAATGTCACCAGATTTCTATGTGATAGTCAGGATGTGACTGTTACTACAGGGAATTGCCTCATTAGTTTCAGCTGCTGTTTTAGCCAGTCTGAACACTAAATCCTGTTTCAGCCTCAGAATTGAGGCTGACACTGAGCCTCGTGTGCCTGACAGCACCACTGCCTCTGAGTACTCCTCCCAAAATACTGCGGGGTCAAAGTACAAGAGAACTCAGCTGAAAAACTGATGTGGAGCTCTGTGTGGGAAGTAAAAGCCACCTGAAGACTCTAATTTCCTTCAGTGATTTTGGTGCTATTATATGCTCAATAGTATTTCTGCCAGAAGTTTGTGTTCTGGCAAGTTCCTAGCTAACAGTATGAGAATGGGGGAAGACATTTCTTTTAAGGATTCATTTCCTGAATTATGCATCACTGAAGAATCTTATGACAAATTATTTTGCAGAGCATGTTAAATAATACAAAAAAGGAGGTTCCAACAGATGATCACAGATAATTATGTTAAAAGCACCTTAACAAGTAACCCTTTCTCAGTCTTGCTGCTGTAATTCCCCATATACACCTAACCTGTCTACAGAGGCAAAATGTACCATTTCATAGAATCACAGAATGGTTTGGGTTGGAAGGGACCTTAAAGACCATCTAGTTCCAACCCCCCTGCCATGGGCAGGGACACCTTCCACTAGACCAGGTTGCTCAAAGGCCCATCCAGCCTGGCCTTGAACACTGCCAGGGATGGGACATCCACAGCTTCCCTGGGCAGCCTGTGCCAGCGCCTCACCACCAGATAATCGTTGGTGGTACGAGGCTTGGTAGTCTCTTGGTGACATCCCTGATAGGAGCCCCCGGTAAGCAGCACACCTCTAGAGAGTGTGTCAGGTCGGCAAATGGGTGCCTCCATACCTCTCAGAAGAAAGTCACCTACTACTATCACCCATTGCCTTTTCTTAGTTGCTCTGGTTGTTATACGGGGAGCAGATTGGGCTGCCTTACTCAGCTCCAGCATCTCTGCTGGTGTAATGGGTCTTTCCTCTTCAGTCTGCAGAGAAGTGAAGTGGTTCAGCAAGGGCAGCTCAGGCTTCAGGCGAAGTCTCTTCCTCCTGCTGGTCCTTGCCCTTCCACATTTTTGGCCCCCCTCCCTTCCGTGTGTGCCATGGGAGGAGTTTTTGGCTGTTTAAACCCTTGCTTTAACTTAGGGCGTCAAGTAAGTCCCAATTTTCTGGAGAGAGCCGGCACTTTTACGGAGAATTCATCTGAAAAACAATTGAGACAGCATATTTTGTGCCAGCATAATTTCTACTGTTAAGTAAGAGAAGACCAAAAGAAAAAAAAAAAAGGAAAACCCAGCCCTGAGCTGGAATTTTTGAACACTGGAGTAACAAATAGGGGGCACATGTTGCTTTATGCGGTGAACAGAGGATACAAGGGAGAAACTGGAGCTGCTGGAGAAGCAGAGGTGGAAGAGGGAAGGACAAAGAGAAAAGGTTGTAAGGACACAGGGCATAAATCCATAAAAACACAGGCTTCACTGATTCCTGCACTCATAGAGCAACTTGTTTGTCAAGGGGGAAGCCATTTCACTATTAGGTCCCATTGTGCTATTTTGAACAAGAAACCTACTTTTCATTACCAGGGACCAACATTAGCCCTCTTCATGTCTGTCAGACTCAATCTCAGATGTCTAGCAATTACTTGAAATGGAACTCAAAACAATACTGAGGTTTTATTGATAGCTTCTCATCAGTTGGTTGCTGTTTCTTGCCTTTCAACCGATAGCCTGGAGAGCATCCAATTCTCCTACACTGTGCCCAACAGGGTCAAATTTCAGCAAGGTTATTGATTGTGACTTGACATTTAAGAAACATATGACCACTGTGACATAAACAGCTTTTTACCAGCTCATAAATATTGCTAGGCTGAGACATCCCCTTTCTCATACTGAAAACTGAAACATTATTTCCTTCTTCCTCTTGTGCCTCAGCATTTTAACACTGTAATTCACAGTTTCCCTGGATTTCCAGACTGCGCAGAGATAAATGCTGCTGTGAGAGTTATTTCAGGTAGCCCATCCTGAAGCATCTGCCAGCTGGACTAAATAAAATCAGTCAAATCTTGTCTAGCAAGAATTTCAAAGAGAAGAAGCAACAGATATGTCAATACTTCATGGATTTTTAAATGAAATCTCTCAGCAACAGAAAAAACTAATTTTTTTGTTGTTTTTGTGATTGTGGTCAGCATCTGGCCTTTTACTTTCTGGGAGGGGTGGAGGGGGTCTGTCAAGAGACGGTCAACCTCTTGAAGTTGTGACTTATTTGTGGTGAAACTGGCTTTTGCAAGGGCAAAACAGTGCTATTGTATTCCCCTGATTCCCAATTTTTAGGACTGCATTTTAGATCACAAGCTAAAGCTAATGGTCTGTTTGCTGATGTGCTAAACTCTGAATTTCCCAGTGACTTGGAAATGATCTGCCCCCTTAAAAATTAGACCCTAAATGAAAAGAGAAGAAACACATGACCTTCACACACTTGTTTTCACTCTAAAATTCAACTCTCAGACTTTACTCCATAGAAATCTGAGATGAAGTCCAGGACAACCCCAAAGGTAATGTCCCAGAAGAGGGCAGGACTACTAGAGACCTCTTGGCCCCAACTGTAAGCAAAAGTTAACAGTGACTCTGTGCAAGTTAAAATGGCTTTATATCATTGTTTCTAGAGGTTCTATTAATTATTGCAATATAAGGCAAATATGAGGCTTTGCCACCCCTTTTACACACATCTTATCAAATTAATGCTGGAGCACAGATCCCTGGACTTAACTGGTCCATTGGCTAGATATTTTTACAGCATGTATTTAAAGGATGTGATTCAGCTATAGTGCATAAAACAATCAACACTTTTTTGCCACCTGGCTTACCATGATATTACTGAAACACAAAACTTGCCTATGTATTTTATATCCTTACAGCTGAAATTTTGTTTTCCTAAAAGAAGTCCTCTCCCTGTCCATTAAAGGTCATAAGTTGCATTCGTCAAAGATGCACTAATAAGAGAGCTGGTTAGAAGGACATCAGACATGCTCTTCCATCAGAGAATGCATTTTGTTAAAAAAAAAAAATCCACACAAAATCCAATTACATTTCCAAAAGAAAAGTGTTGAAAAACATTTTGGCATCCTTGTGGGTTTTTTTTTTTCAGTTATGACAGAACACGTTATTCCAAGAATATAAAAATATTTCATTTTGAGATTATTTTATTTTTCTCTCTGTGTTAGTGTATAGTATGTGTTATGTCCCTTATTAATCGAAAATGTACATATACCAAGCATCTATTCAGTTCTAACATCTCAATATGAAAAAAAATAGCCTTATAAAAGAAAAGATTCAGTGTCTCAATCAAGTAGAAATAAAACATTCTGATGTTTCCTATTTGCTATTTTCACAGCATTCATTCCCTTGGAAATCTCAAAATTTTTACTTGTAATTGACATTCAGGGCACTGACCAATTTAAAAAGGTTGCAGTTCCCTGAGGAAAAGAGATTATCTGCTGCATGTGGGTGTAGCTGTGACCTCTGCACAGAAACCTCCAATGCAAGGGAAATCTCACAGCCAGGGAAGAAAACTCGGATGAGAGGAACGGCACTTCCCAGAAACTTGGAGCTTTACCGGGGCTCTAATCCTAACAGTCAGTGTGTGATCCACACCGCTGTTATAAATGGGATGTGTAACCTTTTATCAGTGATGAGACTTCTGAAATGAGCAAGAATAAAATAATTACTCACCCGTGAAAATAAGTAAATAAACACCAACCATGAGAAAAACTCAAGCAGCGCTAAATGTTTCTTCTGTATTTTAGCAGTGTAGCTACATGTTAATTATATATATTGCTAAACATTTCACTGTGTGGTAGAGCAAGTGCACAATTCTATTTTAAAAAATATTACTCAGTAAAAGCAGCAGTCTGACTCAGTTGAATTGAAGGTGAGATTTGGAGGGACCTGCAGTGTTATCACTTGAATCAGATGACTTAAATACCAGCCAGGTGAGAACTAGCAAGATCTAGATACAGGCAGTCAATTCTGAGACATTTGGTTTCACATAAAAATATGAATATTGTTTTCAGATGCTTTTTTTTTCCCCACTCTTCGCAGGGTAGCAGAAGGTCCTTGTGGGAGCCTTGAAGGACAAGAACTGATTGAGAGCCACTAAAGCAGTTTCATTTCCAGTCTTCGTTTCGGTCAGAAGATGGAAAAGAACGGATGTCCTCAGCCGCGCCGCCACGGGCTGGTGGATGAGGCGGCAGCTGAAGCGGAAAGAAAAGGAAAGCTGACCAATCCTCAGATTACCCTGACCCTCAAAGCCAGCAAGCTGCTTCATGGGCGATTTCACAACTAAGCCATGAATGATCCAAAAAGCCTTTAAAGATTGTCTCTGACTTGTTTTGCTTGTTCATGAGAATATGTTGCTCCTGGGAAGTGATGTGGCCAGCATGTTGTGAGTCATGAATTGCACTGATTGCAAGCACAGCTGGGAATCCTCTTCAGCCATTCCCAATTGCTTTCTTTCTCTAGCCTATTTTATCATTTGATTTTTTACTGGCAGAAAAAAAAGTTACATTAAAAATAGGGCTTTGTTGCTTTTTCTGGCCCCAGCACTCCCTGGCAGCTAATTTCACTCTCTCTCTTTCTCTTTCTTTTCCTTTTTTAAAATCTTCATTTATTTGGAGAGCATCAGACCACCCTTCTCTGTCCAGAAAGTCTCTCTGCTCCTTGCTGGTCTGGCCACTTTCTGTGGCGATTCTTGTTCGCAGCAGGTCGTCCCTGTGTCGTACCCCCTTTCTCCTTTCCCATTCTGCCTCCTGCCCTGCTCTTGCATGTCCACCCATTTTGTATATGGTCTCAGTGCTGGAAATATCCTTAGTTAAGACCTCTTATTGGCTTTCTGACAGGACTGGTAACTGAAACCCTGGCACTGTAATTGAGTAAAACCTTTTTGTGTTCTTCTTTGCTCCTTTTTATACAAAAGCCCAGAAATTTTCCCTGCAGGTTTGTAATTGTGCTGCCATTATAGGATAGCTCTTTTAAGCCAATCATTTGAAATGCCCATCTTCCTGTGCTCTGCATTATTGTGTGTCAGAAAAAGCAAAACTCCCTCTCTCCTTGCTGTACAGACATCCCTCTGCAGAAATTAGGCTGTGCAAATCTATCTCCTCAAAATCTAAAATAAGAAATGAGCCTCGCACCAAAGTCAGTGAAAAATCTCACACTGGCTTCAGATGGCTTTGAGTCAGATCCTAAGGGCGAAGCTGAGGTCTATGCACCATTCAGGTTCCGCTCTAAACAAGTTAATTTATGGGAACAGCTATTATTCATCAGCAGGAGGAGAGCAGTAGCAACCTTGGAAGGATTCTCATTCTGGGAACCGCTCTGCACCAATGGGTTTGAACACAGCCCCGCTCCCTTCCCCTCTCCCTCAGACGTACCCGACAGCTGCCTCTGGCAAAAGGAGTCCTGCACTAAGCACTGCCTTTCAGCTCAACAGTTATTTTGCCTGCAGCCCAAGCAATATTTGACACATACTGTATCCTGTTTCTGCTGTGTCAGCAGTGTTGTGTAAACACGTTAGCTCATCGAGGCATGAAATTCACAATTGTTTCCCCACTTGCAAAACAAACCACGTCCAGTAAACCCAGGGGACGAGGCGGTTATTCAGATTTCTACTAAAGCAGCTCAACATGAGACAAGTGGTTAATAAAGTTACTACTCTCCTTTGCGATCTGTCAGCTGCCTCTGATGCTAGGAAGTATTGCTGACACGGCAGGAATAGATGACGTTGCCTTTCAGCAGCCCCATCCTCTTCCCTCTGAGGGGACTAAGCAGGTTGAGAAGACTGATGGGTTGTCTCTCCTGATGGTAACAGGGGTCTGGTTCCCTTTCTGTTCAGTGCACAGCAGAGGAAATAAAGCACAACAGCACTGCCTACGAATCCTGCTTAGCTGGGACCGACTGCTGCTAATGCTTGCTGGATCCCAGACTTGGATGCTGGAGGGCTGATTTCATCGGGAGCAGACAGAGGTGAGGTTAGGCAGATAGGTGGAAGTAACCTGGGGAAGAAGGAGCAAAAGGTCTCTCAGCTCAGGGAATGTGCACGAAACAAACCTGTTAGTTCATGCAGACCTGTTAGCTAGCAGAGCCCGCGCCAGCCAGACTCCCATACATTTCTGAACGCTGAGGGATGGGAAGCAGCAGGAGCAGCCAGGAGGTGTATTTGCCATTCTGCTATCTCAGATACACCACAGCAGACGCAGCATTTCAAAAAGCCTTTTAGACCTGCCGGCAATGAGAGCATGGTGGCCTGAATTCATCTCGCCTACCTGTGGGCACTGAACTCTTTCACTGACTTAGGAGGAAGAGAGCGAGACAGACAGACACCACTGGAAAGCTATGCACATGCTGGGCGGGAAGAGGTGCCCTCTGCCAGTACCTTCCTCTCCACGAACTGACTGAAGTTAGGCCGGGCGTTTCTGAGAGGTTATGCATGTATTTTGTCCTCCGCACTGACTTCTTTGCTCCCAAATGCAATTTTAGGTTCTTGTTTTCATTTAGCAGGTGCGGTCTTGCACAGACTTCATCTGGGGCACTAGCTGAGACCCGCTGAGGTGCTGACAGCAGCATCCCCTTCGCCGCCCCCAGCTCTCTCCCCGTTTGCGGTGGGAGGCTGCTGCCAGGGCAGCTCACTTACCCTCCTACCTTTTGTTCCTCCCAGGCCCCTCTGCATACCTCCAAATTGTTTTGTAAAACAAAACAAACCCAAACCCTTCCCAAAGGGTCTTTATAGTTAAAGAGATACGGTCTTTGTGCAGATTCATCCAGGCTACATTTCACCTGCTTTCCCCGTACTATCACTCACTGTAAGTCTGGCGCTTCTGAAAGCCTGTGGAAAAGATTCATCCTATGCTTGCTAGAGTTTAGGATGCATTAATTTGGGTTTTGTTTTTGAGAAGGAGGAATGGGGAAACTTTTAACTTCTGGACATTGCTCCTTTTGTTAAATCTCTCTTTTAATTTCAACATATATTCCTTTTTATATGTCTCTTTTTTATATCAATAAATATCTTCATATGTGAGCCAGGAATATTGAATGAATACTTTTCACCATGTCAATATGAAATAATATGTTAGTAAGATCCATCGGGTCTTTTCCCGTTATAATAGTTTAAGCTCTGATACTATGAGCCAATGAGTTTTAAACAGCCTGTTTGCTAATTGGTGTGTAGGTCCGTCATTTAGCCCTGGCCTTGACCCTGCTACCTCAACTGTCTCACATGCTATTGCCTAATAATTCCTCAGGGATGGAGAGAGAGGCTGCACCTGGTCGTTCTTTACTATGAGAAAGCACAGACCTGCGGTCCAGCTGAAAGGGGGAATTACACTGAGCTGTGACAATGTTGTGTATAGGCAAGCTGTGTTTTTCAGGACCTCTTACTATGCCTTTATCCTGCCGCAGTAAAATATTTGGCACGCAGCTTACAGACTTAGTGCTCCAAAGATTCAAGGAAAGTATAAAATCAGTTACGTCCTGGGGAACAGCTGTTTTAAATTCATTCTTGCTTTTATTAGGCATTATTATTTATATATCTGAATCTGCAAAGTATATAATTCCAAAAGTGGGTAGGTTTTGCACATGCCACAAAGCAACTGATGGCAAATGACTGAAACTCAGAGTAAAATATAAAAGTAAATGGAAATCTTCTCAACACTGAGCTTTTCTAAGTTAATCTGTGAAGCCTTACACATGCTGGATGGCAATAGAACTGGCAATTCAGGATAACAGAATTGTATCTGGCCTGAATTTGACACGTTTATACAATTATCAATTCAACTGCCACACAGGGCAGCAAAGTCTGTCTGAACATGCCATTTTCTCCAGCCAAGGATCATGAACTACTGGGAAAAAGTGTGAAGACTCTCATTGATTTTAATTAGAGTCAAGGTTTAACCCCATGGGTTTTTTGTTAACTGAAAGATACATGTTGTATGTAAATGCCAGCAAATCTGCTAAAAATACACCAATGTGATTTTAAAGAAAATAAATGCTGTGTTGCCCAGGCATATACGGTAGGTTCCCTCTTCTCCTGTAAAGCTGTTTGAAGTCTGAATGCCTGAAGGGGCCTAAAATGGGGCTAAAATGGGCCTAAAATGGCTGCTTTAAAGTTTTTTTATATAGACAGTATAAAGATGCTGCAGTGCCACTAAGAATCAGGTCCCCTACATTTGACAGTCAGACCATCACTAAATAATCTGGGGTGCCTTTTCCTTCTAACCCCCGATTTGGTGACTGAATCCTCCCAGAAAGCCACAGAACAGAATTATCCCATTGCACGAGGTAACTTTCATTTGGGGATCTCAAGGTATGCTTCAGAAATGTCAGGGGGTTGCGCTTCAGGGGTTCAGCCTTTTACAGTGAGCTGCTGAGAAACAGAAACTCATTGCAGTCGAGTGGTAAATCCCAGCTAAAGGTGCACGATTCTCTGCTATTCTGGTCTTATTCTTTCAGCCTCAGGTTCAACTTTTGCTTCTAGAAACACTAACAGTTAAAACCTATTGAATCTTGGATGAACATTTACAAGGAGAAGGGAGCATTTGTCCTTAAGTACCAAAGGCTTTTGAAAAGCTCTGTCACTTCTTTCAGATGATGGAAAACAGCATTTGTGGAAGAAATGCTATTCTCTAATGAGTGACTGCTTTAATCCAGAGCACACCAGAGGCTAAATAAACTGAGTGGGTTTAGCCAAATGTGCATACAGTTCACATAGGCCTTGCTCAGGCTAATGGATCATTGTTATGCCAGGATATAATGGATAAATTGGCAAGTGTCTGTCCCTTGCATGTTTGATGCAGTCTCTGGATGAACATGTAAGGCCACATTTGCTTGCTTTCTATAGTATTCTTTCTTACAGTCAAAACTTAATTTGTATTCTCAAAATGGCATAAAAAGTTCCAGAAATAATTCAAAGTAATTAAAAATAAAAGGGCATGAATCCCGTGCCAGGGAGGGGAATGTTTTCTCTTTTAGCCTCTTTTTGTGGATCCCGTTGTGCCAAGACAGAAAACAGTGAGATGTTCAAATATTAATAAAGTGGTAGCACAGCCAAATTAAAATGCCCCAATTCTCATAAGTAATGTTTCCAGCAGAGCACAAAAGAATATTCAAGCCCCCAAACTAGTGAAGGAGAATTTATGACCCACCGTCTGAGCTGCCAACAACTCCCTACATGCCAGCATTGAGGATGGCATGGAATTGCTCTGCCTTTAAGCTTCACCCAACTCTGTGCTATGGAAACAATGCAGCACCGCTCCTGGCCTAAAAAGAGCCTTCTGCTGGTTTCTGGAGGTGATCGTCCCTGCTTAGCACGTACCTCCGTACCTGCACAAAAACATGCAGCATGGTTTTCTTTAAAGCAGCAACTCTCAGAATATTTGAAGCGGCACGAGTTGCCTTTAATGTGCAATCCCATGGGATGATGAAGGGAAAACCACCAGGTCCTGGAGCAAACAAAAGTGAAGTTAGACACTGAAAGTTGTGCATCAGTAGGGGAAAATGGGATTTGGTTTTGCTTTTTTTTGTTTGTTTTGTTAACAGCAGATTCAAGAGACTGTAAATTTCTTGAAAGTGCTGTTTAAGCAAACCAGCCCTGGTGAAAGAACTTAGACAGTGACCTACGCATGTTGTACGTACTCATCCTGTGTGCTGCAGACACCGAGGGCACTGCACTGCATCTGGAATGGCCTTTTCCTATCATTCAGGCTAGACTTTAAGTTTATGTGCTATGGTATCATAAAGCATTTTGTGGGTTTTAGCATGAAGAGAGGAAATAAAACTCCAAACTGTCTTTCTAATACAGCTTTTCTCTGTGCTACTCCTCTCCCCCTTCTACATGTTAGGACATTAAGACAAATTGAGCTAACAGGCAGGCATCACAGTCACTTTATTCCACAACTGTAATGAATTTGAAACATGACAGTTTTCTTTACATGCTCTTCCTCTGTCATGTATACTGGTTTATCTCAGCTTCTCGCAATGGCATACCAAAGTTTTATGTAAGTTCTTACTACATTCACTAGTCAGAGAAACCTGTCTCTTTCTATATTGTTTTTCCAGTCCAAAACCTGTCCCACATACATTTCAGCTCTGATTTTGGTCCAGTCTCTGACTAGATATAGAAATGTTTCCTGGTATCAAGCATCCTAATGAAGCTTTTGAAAGGCAGCACCTATCATTTTATCCCTAATCCACCCCTTGACAGACTTTTCTACCAAAGGTCTTATCTATCTTTCTCTACGTAAGGTAGAGTCTGCCTTTTCCCAGAATTTTTCCTAATGCTCAAGATACGTATTATCCCTCATTTTTCACCTTGCATTATTTACACATTTATAATCTATAGTTCTCTATGCTTCTCTGTCTCTTCACATAGAAAAGGAAATTTCAAGGAATTAGAGGAAATGGACCTAAATCAGTTTCTTCTAGAAACGTAGATTTAGATTCTTCTGTTCACTGGTAGTGACCATGGAATTAGATGCTTCCCCAGCTGAAAAAGGGTCAATGCAGAAGTGGAACAGATAATTTGCTGGGTCATTCTGATACTCACAATATTCCCAGCCACTGATGTATCCAGCATTCAAATAGTCACAATTAAGACGCTCTTGAGACACAAATGTATGTACTCTCTCCCTCAAGGACTTCCCAGACCTGTAAGAGTGGTTGAGTTGTTCCTCCTCTTGCACATTTGATCCTGGCCCTCTGCTGCTGTGAGACCACATTTCTACAAGTGGAGCTTGAAGACAGATGTGTTTGAGAGTGCCTCTCTTTCAGTGTTTAAATGTATAGCTCTTACAGGCACCCCTGCCATGGAAAGTAGTAGAAGACTACTACAGACAGTCCCAAGCAGACTCTCTGCTAACTAAACTGCATGTACCTGTGCTCTCCTTGTCAGGTACTTCTCTTCTGCTCACCACGCTGGGGTCTACCACAAGGTTCACCGTCTCCTACTCTGATCTCATCGTGCTATGTGCCAGTCTTGTATAGATATATGTCACCTGATGAAAGCCATGCACATTTTGTAACCTCCCTGTGTGTGTGGTCTTAATGCATCTTGTTGTGACAGGTTCCGTGAGTTAAATGTGCTCCATGTACAAAAGGAAACAGTTTCAGCCCATACTTCTGTCCCTAGCACATTCAAGGGCAATACTCTATAGAAATACTACAAGAGGCTGGCTTGCTTTTTTTTCAGTTTGCTAGAAAATGTAGCTGATTACAACTAGAAAAAGAGAGACTTTAAGAATTAGTTCAGGTTTGCACGTTCCAATTCAGGCAGACAGTTGTGGTACCTCATGACAGCAAAATCAATGCTGACACAACCATACATCACAACATTTACAGAAATGTAAAAAGAAAGGTTCCTGGCCTAAGATTCCAGCCTGATTGAGCCAAATACAATAAACATGATAATTATTCCTTCTCACAGTGAAGTGAACAATTCAATTTGGAAGGAAAGATATGCCATTGCTGTTCCCCAGTCCTGCTGTTATTTTCTTTTATATGCGCCGTTACTGCTTATCACAGAGATTTTCTGCATTTAGTTAGGGAATACCTTTGCCAGAGAGTTCAAATTACAGTCTAAACTCGGGTTAATGTGGCTTCTGAGGGCTTGCCTACACAGGGAAGTTAGAGTGCTATAATGGAAGCTGTTAATTTCTGTCACTAAGCCTTTCTGGACACTCTGGGCCGGGCGCAGACCAGCACATGTTCGCTCGCTGGAGCTTGAGCTGGCCAGGCTTGAGAGAGCTCTGGTTTGACAGCTGTACATGGCTGCAGCGCTCCTCCCCAGCTCTGCGAGAAACCTGGCTGTGCCATCCCCTTGGCACTCCCCGGCCAGAGACGGTCACCTTCTGGGAGAGCTGGCGGGCCAGCCCTGCCGCGCAGACCGCAGTCCCTGCCACCCCTCCCACGGCTTCTGAGGCTGCTGATTCCAGCCTGAAAAACGCGCCCACCCGCCTCACTGCGTCCCTGCTCCCTGGGCAGACAAGCCCACCACGCACCAGCCTCATTGCAGAGCTCGCTGGGGAGGCCCCCCAAAAGCCTGCCATCCGACCCCCGTTCCAGATGCTGCTTTTGAGCGATTACAACTATTGCAAAAGCGAAAGCGCCCAGTCCAGTGTGCGCATTTTGCGCGGATGGTGTCAGCTTTACCTGCCCAGCTGTCTACAAAAGAGTACCCAACTGGGGGCTGTGTTGCTGCACTGTATTTCTTGACACTACAATGCAGAAGTGCTCCAGCCCAAAAAAAGCCATGTAGTAATTTAGCTACCCCCTCATCTCCACTTCGCACCAAAGAGTACCGCTTCTGAATTTCTTGCAACATTACACATCAGCCACCAGGTTAGAAGAAGGAAAAGGTGGTAAAAGGCTTTTCTCCCACAAGAGATGTGAGCTTATGTGTTAAAATTCGTGCAGTGCTTGCTTACTTCTGTATCCTGGCCTTTGTTTCTTGCTTCAAAGCAATAGGTCTGTACACGGTCTGAAAAAGTGGCATCTTACATGGTTTCTGTCAAGGAAGATGCTACCGCTTACCTGCTGTCCGCTAGCCTCCCACACACGGGCCAGACTTGCATGTACTGCTGTAAGGGGGCCAAGCTCAACAGGCAGCACACATTCAGGGCTGCTCTGAGGAAAAAAACAGAATAAACGATGATCAAAGAAGGCAGATGCACAGAAAATGTTTGTCCTGCCACCTCAGTGCAGAGTGGGCCTGTTGCAAAAGCATGGTGCTTTCTCAAGCGCAAAGATGGACTCAGCTCTGGTACCTCTCCTGATGGGAGAGAGCATGTGTAGGGCTTTAGCATAGACCAAGTATCTTGACGCAGCTTGGACAAATCGGGCACAGTTGAGCGTACCACAGGTTAGTCCACGAGCAGATATCCTGAACTTCACCTCTCCCAAGCACAACACAAACCTTAGGTGGATTAAGTGCCATCACTGCAGGTGGAAAGGTGTTTTGAGTGCACTGCTCATTTCACTAAGCAGAAATACCTACAGACACCATCTTTTTTGCCCCGCTGGGTTTCTTAACTACACTAATTAGGTGGTAATTTTTACATCAAAGAAAAGTTATCGCAGAGATGAGAATGCTACTCATGTTTGTATTATACCAAAGCTGAATGAAAAAATGTGAGAGTGTTATTAGTGATTAATACTTGACCATCTCCCAGTTTTTGAGGAAGACTGATATCTGTTGTGGAAGGAAATGACTAAATGAACTGCAGGTGTAGCAAGGTAGTTAAATAAATTGGGCCCAGAAAATTGTGGTTTCTCTATAGGAAGGTTAATAGCTGGCCTGGAAAACAGGCACTGAAGGAGAATAAGTGTGTGCATACATGTGACAAAGAGAAAAAAAGACTGTCTTACAAACCTTCTTTTATATCTCTGCACCAAAATATCTGTGCTCCCTCTCTGATTCAACTGGCACAGAAAATTCCACAAAAAGCATAGTAAGTGTCTCCCCAAAAGACTGCTGATCAGGTATACATCCATGAAACCTTTGCCTTTTGTTTTATAAAGGCAAGGGACAGGAGGAAGCTTCACTTTAAACAGTTGAACTCTTTGAGTGAAAGTGGAAAACCCATGTTAAAAACTGCATTTAGGTTATGCGTATGAAGACTGGTTAAAATAAGAATAAATGCTACCAAAAAGATGGTATAATCCCGTGTTTTATCTCACTAGGGGACCTAGGGTGTGTGTAAACACTACAGCCATAGGCAATGCCTTCTGGGTCAGGGTGAAGCCTTTTATGCCTCTTCTTGGAGTCCCTCTTGGCTGTGGCCCAACACGGGGCTGCTCTCAGCACACCTGCCCCCACCCCAAAAGCCTACAGCAAAACTTACCGCATCATTGTCATGGACCTTGGGTAAAAGAGGGGAGGAAGGAAATAAGGTTTGGTAATATTCCTCCCCAAATCAGACTTAGCAGAGCCCGAGTGCCCGCTGTGCACACAAGCCAGCTTCAGTGGTGGAGCTACATCAGACTGTCCTCCATTCCTGGATCCCCCACCCTTGAGCCACTTGGGAATCAGGATATACCTCCCTCCTCCAAGATGGAAACAGCCTTGGCTGTGCTAAACCGATTTAGTCTTACTCATTCCCTTTTATTTCACACAAACTTCGGCAGAGGAGATTTCGGTGTCAGGCACGTATTTATAGCATAGCTTTTATGCATTTTTTTGTACCTTTGCCACTGGGATAAATTGAGAAGAAATGCAGCATTCAGCATCACAAATGCTTTCTGCTTTACCTTTTCTTTCTCATTGCTCAGGTGTCCAAGGGCTTTGAGAGATATGCATTTCATATGTCACAAGAAAACACAGGACGTGAACTCGACTTCATCAGCTCCATTGTGTTTTGAGCTGATACTGTGCTTGTAGAAAGAAGTCCTTCTGTACGGGATGAGTTTTCATCAAATCTTGTGGGGGCTTTTTTCTTGGTATTCTCATCCCAGGCAAATCATGCTGCAATCTATCACAATTCATTGAATGCTTAGCATACTTGCCAGGTTGCTTCATAGTTTTACCATGCTTAGAGGTGCTGATGAAAACATATTTTCATTCTGCTTGCTATTACAGCAATTGCCCTCATTAAGCTATACCTTTTTCACAGTTAGTATGGAAGAAGGCAAAGAAAAAACCCTTCCTTCAGTCACTGACACCTCAGCTGGTTTGACTGCAGCAACTGAATCCAAGAGACTTTTCATTCAAAAATGTGAGTGAAAGTTGTGTTTGGCAGAAAAGGGCACAGCCATTTTGAGACATGTGAGATCCATTCCCTTTTAGTCACAAATTCACAAGCTGTGGATGCTCCAATTTTCAAACATGCTTATTACAGTTAGCTCAGATCCCAAGTGCTCTGGCGTATATAATTCCTGAGAAAGCAGTTCTTCTGGCAGATTAAGGGAACAGTTTGCTTTTGCCTCAGGCCATTAACATTTTAATAAAATGGTCATCAACTGTGATAACAATTTATCTTTAGGGGACTTTATCTATTGTTAACCTTATTAAGTAACAAGTTTATTTTTGCTGACATACAGATTTTCCAATCCTCATCAAGACTGATTTCATTTTTTAGTTTTAATTTCATGTTCCATTATGTTGTGTTCCTTTGTTAAAAGTGTGTTTTGTGAGTTTGTTTGGTTTGCTTTTGCGCTGACTTTTCAATGCTTTCCATCTCCTCAGAGTTAGGAGAACTACATGATCTCATCAGAAGTAGTTAGAAAAAGTCTTTTAAACCTGTCTATCAGTCATTTTTGTATAGGTAAAACTCCAGTTCTTCACATCCTGATTTCTCAGGCACTGGGTTATCTGAAAATTATTCCTGTCCCCTGAAATGAAAATTCAGAGAAGAACTAAAATTTGTTTAGCAGAAGCTATAATTATCCAAGGTTTCAGATGTCTGCCAAGATACCAGGGTTACCATTATTCAGTGTAATTAATGCTTTCACCAATTTAGAAGACTGTACAAACATCATGGCCTCATGCTACTAGACAATGAGTGCTTTCTATGAGATGATAAATGCCTTTGCCTCCTATAGATTTATCAGCATCTTGCAGGTTCAGGATCCATGCTGGTCACGTATTGGAAAGGCAGAACCAGTGAAGAAAAAAAACCTGCTTTCAGCCCCCACTCTCCAATGTGCCATCTGACAAGAAACCACAGTCTATTACTGGACGTGAACACAACCTCAATTTTTTTTTCTTTTCTTTTTTTTTTTTTTAGTTTTCAAAGGGTTTAAATAAGGGTTCGCTTCATCCCATCTCCTGTATACCCTCACATATCCATGTTATTACTGAGCTTGCAACAGAACGCTCTGGGAATTTTACAAGGAAGAAAAGTCCAAATGTACGTTGTGAGCTCAAAATGACTTGCTAAACTTCAGGGTGTTTATCTGCATATACGTCACATTATTTCTAGTTCATTGAGCACTACCGCTTCTAATTGCAGCAAATGTGGAGAAATGGACCTTGTCTGTGTCACCGCTGCAATCTCAAATGTGACTGCACTGTAGGGTGGAGATATTCTGTCTAATTTTAAGTTAGTTTGTTTGGGAGGCAGGCTGGCTGCAACTGTGCTGGACTTGGTGTCAGCAAGCTTACCCCCTTGCTTGGCTGGTTTACAGTCAGTTGAATGCACTGCACTGGAGTCATCTCTGCTGCCCAGCACACTTGGGTCTCCTGGATGGAAGTCTACGACGTCCATAACAGGTCTCTGTGCTCCATAGTGGAGCCTGTGGCATAAACCAAGCAGGCCCTCTGTCGTGGCAAAAAAGGTAAAAACCCGTGAGTTTATCAACAAAATCCTCTCTCCCACACCATTTTAAATTTTTAAAACCTATCTAATAATAATCCATGAATCAACAACTGTGGAATGAACAAAAACAGTGAACAGGTTCCTCCCCAGGTTATAAATAGAGACTGGTTTGAAAAGATTTATGGAGGATTCTGGGCTTAATAATTCACAATACTAATGATTTGTTATTAAAAAGCCATAAATGGTGACAAATACACAGGAAGCTCATTCAAATACATTCCTTTCAAGTCACTCTGCATGAATCACTGACTTTGCAGAAGATGGCCTCTTGAGTCAGTAATAAAAGTCTGAAGACTGGGATGGCGTTCCTAACTCCACCACAAAGTATGTTTCTGGCATTAGTTAAAAATTGCTCTGTGGGCTTCCTCATCCATCAGCATAGGGTGAATAAAGTCTTTGCCAACACTTTTATAAGAATATTAGTTCATTCATGTCACTAAGACCTGATCTACAAAGCGATCTCTGAATGAAAAACATTCATGATAGTCCTAAAAACCCAAATTAAAACCAAAAATCTTTTCCTCTGAAAAGATTCCTGGAATTGTTTAGGTCTGAACATACGCCTGTTCCTTCTCAATCTAGTGAGGCAAGTCAGTGTCAGATCCATGTCAGCCATGAACTACGAAGAAATGCGGGTCTATAAGCAAGCTCCATGGGCTATCGAAGCTGTCTGTTTCAGTTCTATTATAAAACTACCAAAAATGAAGAGTCTTCAGGGTCGTCTGTATGAGGACAATTTAGCTGACAGCCCTTCTCTTGGCAGCGCCGTTCCCTAGGAACGTCCTCGAATGGAAGCTCTTGAGACTTGAGTGCTTGGCCTGCCTCAGGAGAGCGATGAGCGGAAGACCTCCCTGCCAATACGCTTCCAGCCGCAATTGCTAATTGTATTATTTGCTCTTTAAAATGCAATACCAGTGAAGCTGTCCTCACCACCACGAGCAGGCAGAATCACCCACGTCTAATTTGCCTCCTACTTTATTGCCCATTGAAAGAAATGCAGGTTGCCCTAGTGGCATACAACAGGTGGCTGTGAGACAGCAACCATCTATTTCTACGCAGCATACAAGTTTGATCTCATTTGGCTAATTATCCCATTAACCTGCACCTAAAGATCCAATTACTGCAGCTGTGGGTGACTGAATAAAGGGCAGCAGCAATGGGCCTAGAGTGTGGGATTTGTGTTAACTTTCTCTGGTGTGTTTGTATCCGCCAGAGCCAAACCATCCCTCAAGAGACCCAGCAAAATTTGGATTTTTATTATGATCATGAACAAACAGCATTTTCTCTCACTCTAGTTGTTTGGATTTTTTTAAGTGAAAATTGGATTAGTGTTGAAGCATTCAAATAGCAAAGGCCTGAGTTCAAAACCAGTCACAACTGGTGTGCAAGCATGACCTGAATGGCTTTGTGGCAGGGTCCATTTGTCAATGCAACTGGAAAAAATCCTAGAGGACCAGAGCTCAAGCTGTATAAAACCTGTCAGCGTTTGTACTAGGGGCATGTGAATTCATCTCATGCCAGAACACGAGTGTCAAGCCTGTTCCTTTCCACCACACAAACCTTGACTTCATTCCTACTTGGACAAGCAATGGTGGACCATACAGCTTTCAGAATAGCATTGATGCCACTGGTACAGTAGGTGTTGTTCCAGTCACTCACACAGAGGAAGAGGAAGTAAAAGACAATAAAACCACCATGTCTTTGTTCTCACACCAAGATCTAAAAGGAAGGTGGAAGGGAACAGAGCTGCAAAATACATGCACTAAAAATCCCAGTGATATATAAAAGATTCATAAACCTAACCAGTTACTCAAACCTAACCAGCATAGAAGATAACGAGACAAAGGGACTGTGAAATTAATGATAAGGAGCAATTATGTTGAACAATGCTAGAAATTATACAGAAGTAAAATAAGAAAAAGAACTTTTACTAACTGGAATCTTTAAGTTCCTTAAGGAGAGGAAGGTTGATGAACATCCAACATTACCTATAAGGTCTTTTCAACCAGAAAGGAACAGGGCATGGTGGAAATGTACTCTTGGGGCATGCTTAAAGAAAAGGTTTATGATCTTTCAGGAAATATCCTCAACATCTGAGTAAAGAACATTTTGAGACAAGGAATCCATTTCTCCTGATAGTGTTCTCCGTTGCAAAGGATATTTATGTAATCCATTCAGTCAGAGACAGAGATCATCACTACCAAAAACTTAACAAGTGATTCTGGGAAGTACAGCATGGGTATTCGGAATTTGGTGGAGATTTCTTATTTGGCAGTCAGCCTACAAAGATCAAATCATTTATCCTGCCCTATTCTTAAAAGCAGAGAATGAAATCCAGACGGAAAGCAGCCTTCTCTGTGAGAAATAGTTTCCTTCCTTATACTGGGAAATATTTTATTTTCTGCCTAAATAGGGAACAGAAAGCTACATGCCAGCCAGCAGCTCTTTTAATTAGACTTCTCTTCTGAATATCCTTTTGCATTAGTTTCCAGAAAACTTAGCAGTGTTTTTCATTACTGGTACTCTTCCCCATCTGTCCTCATGTACAGGATATCTGTTCATGAAAAGAATTTACAAGGCTGAAGCCAGAGTGGAGCCTGCTCAGAGATCGTTATATTGGTGATTGTGGACAAAAGAGCCATGTAATTCCCTTCTATAGGATGAGAGTTATCTACTGGTTGCCCAGCAACAGTTTGATTGACTGATTTTATTTTTCTTTTGGTAATGTTTGGTGTAATTTGTGGGCAGTGTTTCTAATCTCACATGGTCACAGGTTAGTGATTTTCATTCTTGAGTTTCATTTCTTGTGCCTAGAGGCCACAATGCCGGGCATGTGTTATATTACAAAACAGCTGAGAAACGGGATTCACAAACTAAACCTCACCTGCTGTACCTTTCATCTGGGTGCTTTTGTTACATGTGGTTGGGATACACGCAGTGCTTTTGTATCAGCGGCAGTGATACAGCAGCCACATAGGACCGTCATTCCTGTTTGCCAGGGGCTTCCTGCAAACACCGGTATTATATTTTCCACTCTGACACTCGCTTTCTGTCCTTTGCTGATCACTGCTCAAGATGTCGGTGATAACCCTGAATTTTTCAGAGCCTGCTGTAGGAAGGACACCACCTTTGTCTATACATCTGCCATTTTCCCCTCCAGCCTTCGCAGGTAACTGCAGTTGAGTAGCTCTCGCTGTCAGTCCCCGCAGCTATCGGGCAGTGCTTTCTTAGGCAAGGGCTTTTGTCTGGAAACCCTCCTTTTGATATGCCTATTGATGCACATCTTCCATGAGCTTCAGAGGGTGATTTAAGAGGAGTTTATTTGGTTTAGATTTTGGTCATTCTGCAGGGACTTCAGTTGTTTGGGTTTTAATTTATCTGAATGTAAAGCTGACAAAAGGGTGGCAATTTTAACTGTACCCATAGTGGGTGGTAGGGTTTTGAGCTTTATTATCTCTGGGCGAAGTGTTAATATGCAACTAACTGCTATGTCAATGGGCACTCCAAATCTTTGACTAACAATGCAGCAAAATATCCAGGTTTCAGAAGTACTTGTCCCTTTCTGTTTAGAAGCTGAAGATGTTGTTATATTGCACAGTATACCAGGGAATATCACGTCCTACGCTATGACATCATTTGACCTAATGTCACAGAAGCTGAGTGGCATTGTGCATGAGCCAGCACAAAAAATTCTGTGGGAAACTCTGAGCCTTGCAGAGGTCCTGAAAGTATTTATATATGTATATGATAGGCAATAGACTAGCAATTTTGCCAAGTTACTCAGCTATTGCTTTAAAATACAACTACTATAGTTTGCCGTGCCATTCCTCCTTTATCACTGGCAAAAGAAAACATGGTATAGTTTGTAACCCACAAGCTATTTCTATGCAGGACAAAAGTGAAGCCTTTTTGCTCATGCATTTATATCTGACACTACCTTGAACTTTGCTGATCTGGGTAAACCAGAAGTAGGAATGATCTTCGGTTTTGTTTCCATCAAACTGTAACCCCTAATTGATACAGTTTTGCTGAACTGCAGTTTAGTCTTATTCATTATCTATTTTCTCCCTGGGGCCAAATGCATGTCTTTAATTTTTTTTTTCCAATTTAATATTGCTTGCTGGTGCTAGGCATACAATAGCTCTTCCATGAAACAGCTCATACAACAGTTATGAAAACAATTAAAAAGCCCAGAAATATCAACTACAATGGGACGAGCCCTGCTTACCCTGAAGCCACTGGAAATGTTGATCTCAGCTAAGAGAAGGTCGCTATTGTGAAGCAGCAAATTCCCACAGGAAATCAGCATGCCACGTTGTGCCGAGGTGCTCACGATCCTCACCCTGTGCGCTTCCATATCCAGGTCCCCTCTGTTCTTTGCTAGGCTCATGGAAAGGGCTGTGGAAACAAGCCTGAGAGAATACAGAAAGCCCCACACCTTCTTTTCCGCACGTGCTGCCCAAACACCTTCTTAACTCACGCACTTTTTCATCCTTTAATGTCATGGTGCAATCACACAGATAAAGAGACTCATTCTCGTTTACCTGGAGACTTTCTCTAGGCTCTCCAGCCCAAAGCCAAACTGTTGTCTATTTCAACCAATTAAAAACAAAAATCCACTTTGATGGAATATGTTTTTTGGTTCAAACTGCAAGACATCTTGCGTAAACATTTGCACTTCCATATCTACCATACCGTTCCACAGTTCACTAATGAAGTAACAATACAGAGAGTGTTTTAGGAACTGACAACCGGCACGCTATTATGCCAGAAGTTGGTACTGAACCATGTAAACAGACACCAGTAAGTGCAGCGTCAGACAATTTTCTACTTAACGGTACAGGCAACTGATCTGTTGGACATCTTCAAGTTTTCATCTATTTGGACCTGGGCCATTGGGTTCAGGTAGCCTTGTTAAAAAGGGATTTGCAGGTCTTTGAGATGTTACAGCCCTGCCAAGCTGGAAGCTATAGACAAGGTCAGTGTCTAGGACTCTTTTGTATTAAATGAGCAAGTAAGCTTATATGCATTGCAGATTCCCTGCCCATGAGATCTCTTGTCTAAAGCAATCTGCTGAAAGGTGATAGGGTTGAAGTGTAGGCTAGACAACATGCATATGGCAGAGGGTTTGTAATATTCTAAATAGCATCCACTGTGTTTTCTTGGGTCAACATACAAAGGGTGTTGGTAAATCAATAGTTTAATCCAAGTGTGACAAGACAATTTATCAAACCTCTTACAAAAATTCTTCTGTACAAGACAAAGCAGGTTTGCAGCACTGCTGGCAGGAGCCATTTTGCACCACATGGCATAACACAGTTATAGCCAGGGAGAGGTGCCTACAACCTAGCCTTTCTGTGCCGAGGGAAGACGAGCTGGGCAGTCCTAGTATTTGCGCTTGGAAACACTATTAAGCACGCAGTGATGTCTTACATTATAATACTGTAACACAGAAGGGGTGGAAATAATGACTGTGTGTTCAACCTTAATTACAAGGGGGGATTTGTTTTGCTTTTGGTTGAAGAACAGGAGCTATTGCTCCCCAGGCGTTATAAAGACACAACATACTGGTCTAAAAGACTTCAGCTCTGTCAAAGGCATGGTTGGGATGCTGTTACAAGAAAAGGGAGAGATATCACTGTGTTACGATGACACCTGCAACAGAGAGTAAAAGAACAGGACACTTGCATTTCGCCATTTGGTAACTTTGTGTGAACCAAGGGCAGCATTCGCAAAGTCTGGGTTCCTCCATTTCGGTCCTGAAGAGCATATTCAGACATTAAATTCCCTCAGCTTCTGAAATCAAAGGGAACAATAGGTACATGCACAAATTAGCAAATGTGTGTGATCACAAGCGTAAGGCCTGCAGGTTTGAATGATTCAGGCTGAGACTTCGCAGGCATACATCTCCACACATCAAATAGAGGTGCCCTTCTAAATTCCCAGATTCAAAAATGTGCTTAGAGCCCCCGCTCAGATACATACATTAAATGTAAAAATTCTTTGACCTAAGGTCTGAATAAAGCAAATGAAATTAAAGCAGAAGGAAAAGAACAGTAGGGGAAAAAAACCCTGTCCCTTACAAAAATATGTACAGTCAGATAGAAGCCAAAGATTGTATTCTGAAACAAGCCTATGCAATATTATTTAATAAGAATTCTTGAAAACAGTTGCGTCTGTATCAAAAAGGGGTTACACCTTGTGTACATATAGAATATTCTTGTTATAAGATAGCTGCTATGACATAGGCTACTGAGCAAGAATTTTTTGTAAGGCCATTAGAGCCTTACAGCTACTTTAAATCCATGTATAATTGCTCACAGGATAAGAACCTCTATTCGTATTACTCAAATGCCTTGCCTCAGCTGGAGACAGGTGAAATGAGTACAGTGTGCAACAAGACAGAGTGAGTGAGCTCTAACCTTTCTTCACTAAAGCAGGTACCAAAAGATACCAGGCTTGTTTCACTCTGTGGATAATGAACACAGTTCAGTCTCTCATTCACTTACCTTCCTCGTTGTCCAGGCTATACGTTGTTGTGCAAAGGCTGATTTTTTAATTTTTCTTGTTTTGTTTTTCACTTTTTCCCTCAGGGAGACTTATGGATGAGAAGGAGGCAACTCCACGTAGGAGAACGCCTTGATCTTGGCTCCTCCTTGTTCAGCTCTTTAACTGGCGTAAAGATGCAGCTATTTCAGCATCCTTATTGGGATCAGCTGGCATCAACACACTTACTCTGAATATAATCCACCTGAGTATCTGTATCTGTGCTGTGGGACAGGTATAACCCACCATGGTCCCAACAGACCTGGCCTCTGACCTCTTGGAGGGTATCGCGGTTCTTGCCCTGCTTACGCCCCAAATTTCCTTCCAAAGGAAAGCGGGGTGTGTAAATGGAGGCTGAGCAGGGCAGTGCCCCAGAGCACGCCTGTGAACAGCGCAGAGCACCCGCACCTGCAGGAGAGATGCAGTTGCTCTTTACCACAGTTACTATCTAAATTTTTCTAGCTGGTTAAATCCTCACAACACAGTACATAAAAGTTCATAATGGTGAGTCAATTGGGAATGAGTAGGAAAGAAAAATCCAGGATGGAAAAAGAAAATATCTTTCCTTAATATTTTCATTGAAATTGAAACACCCTGTGTAGCCATCTGTGATCATTGTGACTCTATACAGGCCATAGAAACGGAAGCAGAGTCTTAGTCTTGGCTAAAAAGTTATTAAAATCTTTAAAAAAAGCTGTTTCCTGCTGCATGTAAAGTTTCTCCTCTTCCTTTTAGCTCACAGGCTTGCATGGAAATAGCTTCTTATTTATTTTACAACCAAATTCTCTCTGGAAAAGAACTTTCTTTTCCCCATTGCTTGCTAAACTACACAGTTCAGCTTGGAGCAGAGGTCAGCTGATGATTGCTTTCATGCTTTTACATATTTCCTCTAGAAAACCAATGCAATATTCACAGATAATTCACACAGTAGTGTAGAATAGCATGCAGGAACTGTCCCCTTTACTGAAATCAACTGACCAAATATATTCAGTGCTTAATTTTGTGCATGTTACATGTCTACCCCATTAAAGAAACATCATTCCCCAACAACCTTCCCCCAGAGATATTTCCATTAGGAAACAACTTTATAGGCAATTTCTGATTGTCTTTTAATGAACCCAAATATATACGTTTGGCCATACTGCATTTAGTGTTCACTGTCCTTGGGGATGTGCAGAAATAAAACAAATTAAAAGCATCAAGAAATGGACACATTTAATTTTTGTAATTCCTAGCACATTCAAATATGATGGAGCAAGTGTTCAAATAGGAAGTTATCAGATTCTCATCCCAGCTGTAAAAATGGAAACAAAAGAATAGGCAGGAGAAAAACAGAAAAAAGAAATAATGAAAAATGGAAAGGGGGCGTGAGCAGATAAAAGAAGGTAAAAAGGGAGAGAAGAAAAAAATGTGACACCAAGGGAGCATCCTGCGAAACGACAGGAGGAATTTTACATGCTGGCCTCAGACACGAGCAGCTCCCGAGGACATTCCTGGGGCGCGATTCCTCACCGCCTCCCCGCTGCTGCGGTCGCCTGATAATGGGGTTAGCGGAAGAGTCGATAACTGTCATTTTTATTTAGTAGTTTTCCAACTCAGTTTGTATGCAGCTGCACCAAAACCCAAAATTGACTATGAATGGTTTTCCTGAGTCTATGCAAGGGTCATCACCACAGAAGGGCAGACAGGACTTTTTGAGGACTTAATTAATTTTATTTACTTTAACTCTCCATTTTTGGCAATATCTTCCACCTGCTGGGTAATGTTCCCAAAGAAGCCAGAAAGTCTTACACAGAGTTGCTAATGCTACTACATAGCTAACAGAAACAGCACCAGTCACCTAAACAGGTCTTATTCTTGACTAAGAGGTGGTTGGAAAGGAGAGCGCACCAAGGTAAACCATTCTGTCATATCACTCCTGAGAAAAAGGGCTGCACCTACAGAGTGGTAAAAACAAGAGCAACGTTCCATCAGTAATGACACAGAGCAGAACGCTTTCAAGAGTGTGTGAAACAGCAAAGAGCAAAAGGGAAGACAAAACAAGTACTGACCTGTGTGCCTCTAATAGCTATGGAGCAGTATGTCTTTTTTTTAAGGAAAAAAATAATTTGCGCAAGTATTTTTCCCGCACAAGGTTGCAGTAACCATAAGCAGAAATTCACCATTTTTTCGCTGAGTTTGTTAAGCAAAGCAGATATGTTTCCTTTCCCCGAGCCCTAAATGTGTTGCACAGATTCAGCCCCCATGCATTCCAGCTCCAGAAGCAGTTACTCTGATCATGGATTGTGCTAGAAGCCAAGGTCATCAGCAGCGAAAACCTGCGTCTTTGCACTCCCTCATGCGCATCCCTCCGGCTCCTGCGGTTTCCTTTCCTGGCAGCAGCTGCTCCTGCTCTTCATCCTGCTTTTAAAAGCAGCAAGGAATGGGAAAGCAAGGGTAATACTGAGCGAACAGCAACGGCATAATCTTGCAAATGAGCCATCACAACGTGTCCAGCTACCGTGTTCTGTGTAGCTCCATGTTTGATGTGTCACATCTAACAAACAAACTGGCAAATACCTAGAAATACCTCGAAACTTCTACTCCTATGTCAAATTTGCTTCAAATGAGCAAAAGTTGTTGGAGACAGGGACGCACAGACAGATACACAGATGGAACATGGTCCTATACATTCTGTTTATGAGGAAACGTGAATAAAAACGGTATTATTGTGGAGTTGTTGAAAGGTACTGGCTTGGTTAAAGAAATTCAGCTGGGCAGCCCCAAGTCCAGCTTTCCATATACATCAGCGTGACAGCTTGATCAATGCCATCATTTCCTTCAGACGCAGCTCAGCATCCCGTGCAGTTCTTGTCTTCCTAGCTCACCCTGAAAGGGAGCACAAGTCGTGGCTGGTTTTTCTCCGGTAGGCTACAGCCGAGCCAACCTTCCCCACCCTCCAAATCAACCTCACCCCAGACTCTCCAAAGGAGCTGAGGGCAATCCGGAGCGGTGCTTCCTAGAGGGCTGAGCTGACCTGGAATCCGCAATGTGTACCTGTATGACCCGCCAGTAGTGACCCAGCCCACTCTGCTAGTTACAGTTCATGCTTCACCTCTGAGGAGGAGGTGTTGGAGATAAGGCTGCAGGATAAGACAGGATCTAACTCTGGGCTTTTTTCAGCCTAAACTGTGCAGTTTGTGTGATGCCCAGGTTCTCTATGCATACTCCTCAAGTCTTTCAAACACGTGCTTCTCTAAAGATACAGCTTTCCTTAGCCTGTGCAATATATAATACACGGAGGAGAGTGAGTGGGGGAAAAAAGACTATCTCTATGAGAGTTAAAGCTGCACTGCCAAGTTTCTGGAAGTTATAGCTTAACATCCTGAAGACGTTCAAGATGGCAGCTTGGTAACAAAGTATAAAATAGATTTCAGTTGGAAGAAACCTGCAACGATCATCTAGCCCGCTTCCTCGGAGAGAATTTCATGTGAAGAATGCAGTTTCCACAATGCTGAAATTTTTCTAGATTATTTTGTTCTTGGTTTTGACAAAATTTTCTCTCTCTTTTTTTCCCCTCCTTTTTCTCCCTGTCACAGGTATCATTAAAGACTTTCTGTGGCTCGGACTTGTTCCAAATCAGAATTCCTCAGACTGCTGCACTGACCTAAGCCGTTCATTCTGCAGCAGTTCCAGTTTAAACCAAACTGCCTTTAGTGGCCCGTGGCCTCCCAGGAGCCCATGCCTCCTGTGATACCCCGCAGTCTCCTCGTTCATGGAGAGGATTTGCTGTGGGCACTGTCTCCCTACAGATGCGTTATGGGAGTTGTAGCCCAAACGGGGAATTAGGCCTTTGTGGGAAAAGTGGGAGCATAATGCTCCCCATCTTCAACTTCACTGTACCATGATCAGAAAATATGCTTTTCTGGTGACCCAGTGTGTTTTGGATAAGTTTAATTTATCTCTCAGCTTGCTTCATTATGATATAAAAAATGACACATTTCCAAGATAATTCTTTTGGACTTTTGATCCCCCAAAAACTCAACTTCCTAATTTTTTGTTCTCAATTTTCAACAATCACAAATATTAATATCAGATTTTTTTTGCAGGTTATAAATTCATTTTTTTCTGCAACTCTACCTGTAACACTTTCTTGCTGTCTTCCCATATATTTCCCTTTCTGTAATTACATATGATAAAACATTTTTCCCACATGAATTATCACTAGGATCTAATCCCAGATCCCCAAATCCCATGGTAAAGATCTGGCCTCTCCAAGCTGACACGACACTAGGCAATTCATTGAGCACAGACAGACACATCTTTTCCATGAAAGCATTTAGCATCGTTGCTAAAACTGTCTCGCTAGCAATTTCAGCTAATAAGAAAATGAAATTAGCGCAAAGCTTCTGAAAATAAATTCTGCGGAAGACGTCTCCCTGCTTTAACAGAGATTGAATGCAGTCCATTTCTCTTTCTCCATGTCCCAAACAACACATCAAAACAATGTTTAGCAAGTGAGCTACATTTCACAACACACTCGCATCACAGATGGATGTAAAATAAGTTGCTTGGCAGCGTAAATGCCCTGGAGAGAGGAAAGTCGGTTGGGTTTGGGTTTTTTTCTGTCCAGCCTGGTTTCTCCCAGTACTTTAGGATTGCCCAAGATTATTCCATTATGTCATTTGTGTCTCCGGTAGCTGTTAACCCTCTGCGCTGCCTAAGAAGTGCCACCACCAGAAGCCTTTTCCCTTACCCCTTGAATTCAGGTTGCAGAAGTGTTGGGCAGTACTGCTGTTAATTCCCAGCATATCCCGCTTAGGTTAGACTCAAACACCCTGAAATTACGGTCGGGAGAGAGAGGTGCTTTAAAAATCAGATACTCCAAGTTCTGCTTAAACAAGCAAGGAGAAATGAGCTGGAGACATCATCTAGAGCGGGTCATCAATTCAGTAGTTTTCCCCAGTTTTTCAGTTTGCTTAATGGTCTCAAAGATATTATTTTCTCAAGTGCACTGGTGGCTAAATGGTGTGTGGAAAATGTTATGTAACTCGAGATTTTCTCTTCAAATGGTGTGGCCTCCACAAAGTGGGTCTTGCTAAGTTCTCCCTGTGCTCCTTGGCAGCAGTAACGGCAGGCCAGGTCCCAGCATCTTCAGTGAGGCCCGTGGGGACTCATGTCAGAAAATTTGGCCCGTAAAACTCCTTCTCAGATTTCCCAACTTCTCTGCCCAAGAATATTAGAAACGTGGCACTTGCAATCCATTTTCCTGAAACATTTGGTCTAATCAAGTGCCTTCGCACAATGTATGTGGCAAGCAGATGCAGCGGGGTCACAAACACTGCTGAGAGGGGTGCTTAACAGTTCGGCAGAGGACGTGTGGATTTTTCTGTTGTTGCCTGCTGTCAGACAACTTTGAACACTGCTGGTAATTACTATATCTGGGGTTTTTTTGTTTGTTTGCTCATGCCTTGCCCAGTAGCTTTGTTCATGGCAATAAAAATATCCCGAGCAGCTTGGAAAACTTCCTTTGCTCTGACTTGAAAAGGCTGAATTCAGTTCCCAGGGAACTCAGCGGGAGCTGGATTAAGCTCTGTGGCAAAATCCTTTACCTCTTACCGTGCTGCCGCTGTGGCAGGTGCTGAATTTCCTTTTACTGATTAGTTAATTTATCCTTTTGTGGTAGCGATGTACCAAAATCCCCTAATTTTCGTCCCTTATGTAGTGTTTTTCTGAGCTCCTGCGACAGAAGAAACCCAGACCTTCTGCTCCTTCTCCAGTCTCCAGCCAGTTCAGAGCCCCAAAGATTTAGCTTTCCCAGGATTTGCCGTGCACCAAAGAGTTCTCTGTGCCAGTCAAGGAGATTTGCAATATTTCTTACTCTTTCTTCACATACTCCATCTCTGGAGTATGCCTATACTTTTATTCTTCCTCCAGAGTATCTTGCCTATCCAAATTACAGTTCTGGGTAGAACGGGAAACAAGGACAGGCATGTCCTCTTACAGCCCAAGGGGGAAGAGGAGGGACAAGGACTTTACAGGTAAAGTTTTTGTTTGAAATCTAAAAAAGAAATGGTGTATTTACCTTGACTAGTATCCATTCACAGTTGGATACATAGGTACAATTATTCCCAGGACATAGGTTAGCAGACATCGGTTAAAAAGAAATAGAAATATAGCATTTATCCCTTCATAAGGAGCTCTGCCAGTCTTTGTTTTCCTGTCTGTCTTTGGTGCCCTTCAAACCCATCGGTTTTGGACCTTTGAAGATTCTTAAAAAAACGGCCTTCCATTTTGAAAAACCATGTCAAATTGAGAAGGAGGTAAAGCAACAGGGCAACCCAGAAAGAGAGCACTGTTTCTACAGAAATAACTCTGATTGATGAATTCTACATAAATCATTAAATAAAAATCCTGTAACATAATTAGAATGCCAAGGAATGGCAGCTCCTCTGCTAAATTTTCAGATCAACCAATACAATTTGATAATTACATCCACACTGAAGATCCCTAACTTTCATTTGAAAGATAATCTTCACATGCCACATGGTGGAGTTCCATAAGACATCCTTGTTAAATGTGCTTGGGCTTGTTATTCTTTTCAGAACGTGGTGGTTAATTTAACTCATTTGATACGTGCTGAAGGACCTACATTCAGGCACACCAATGATTCCTACCCTCTGATAATAAGATGTGAGACAAAGCATCATGATGTTATTTACAAATTGTAAAAGGTATAGGTGTCTCATCACACCCAGCAATTGTTACTGAACTGATTTTTATACGGTTACTCTTGATTTATGCCTGTATATGTTAAAAAAGAATACCATAATTTTAAGACAAACTTACCATCAAAAATAGCAATATAGCTTTGAGCAGAGCAGTTAGAATCTGTGGTTTGGGCTTGCTTTGTTTTACAGTACCTTTAATGAATAGCATTTAACCACAGGCAGCTGTAGATCTAGTCCTATAAATCATGCCAAAATAATTAAAAGAAAAAAGAAAAGTGCACATGTTCCGAAGTTTTGCCATTTTCCCAGCACTGGAAAAAGGATTTTTAAAACAAGCCTTCCATAATCTTTTGAATGCTGGAATACCACAGGGCTGACACAGAAGCTGTAAGCAGGCACCATGCCTCACAATAAAGTGAAAATATTCTGTTCAAACTGGAAGAGAAAAAAAAAAAAGCAAAGGCACTTTCCTTGTGTGTTACTGTAAATTAATTTTAGAGATGGACACAAACCATAAAACTCAGATTCAGACATAAACGTGGGAGCGTACGGCTCAAAATAAAGCTGGATCATTGTATCCAGACCACCACAGTTGCTGGCAAACGGGTAGTAACTGATTAATTACCAAAGTCCACAGAACATCTATTCCATATGCCCCCTATCTCACAACGTATTTCCCAGTACACTACATCACCTTACATCCTGTACCGGTGCACCACAGATATTTCTAACATTTTAAGTCCCTGCAACAGGTACAAATTTTTTTCAAAATGAAATGTATTTTTAAAGAACATAGCTTGGATAAAATTTTCACCCAAAAATTTGAGGCTTATTTATGGAATCTCCCACAAATCCAGCTCATTTAGTGAAAGGCAAGTTCTAGTTAAAAATCCGGCAAGGAAGAACATTCAAATAGAGCAACTCACCTTAAATACGACCCAAATCTGAATCGTTATATTCACCAGTTCCTGGCAATTCCAGTTTAGTCTGGGACTAGAAACAGAAGCAGACAAATATATAAATACATGAGACTTTTTCTGAGTGCATTCATGGACAAAACTGAAGAAATGCAGAAGATATGGTCATGTTTTTCATTTTAGGAAGAAGTAGTTTATTAAATATAATCATTCAGCTAATCTAGTGTGTTGCCAATATTTGTTATTTGATACCAAGGAAATAAAAAGTCTCAATAGAGCAACTCAGATGATGGCAAGTAATAGGGAGCTAGGTCCTAGACACCCATATTGCCTCCTAAATCATAACAGTTCCTACACTGTTTAAAATATAAATCACACAAAGTGGTCAAAATCCAGCTTTAATTCTCAGTCTAATGATTACATTGGTCGACTTCCAAGACCACAGCTAAAGGCCATGAGAACTTTTAAAATATTTTCCCACCCATATACATATTGTCCCAAGCACTGGAGAAAAAAAAAAAGAATAAAAGAGGCAAAAAGCAAGCAACCAAAAAAGAAAAAGAACAACCATACAGAAAGCACAGTAGTGAAATAAAACATTCAACGTGGAGTTACTGATCTGCAAGTGAGCTTTGAAATTACCAGGAGACATGGCGATTTTGATTTAGCATCCCACTGAATTTTCAGAACTGTTTTGGAAGGTGGATAGGGGCCACATATAGTGCCTTGGATCTCTTTACTACGGGTTTGAGGAGTTTCAGGTTTCTTTCTTTTCTTTTCTTTTTTTTTTCTTTCCTGTGTGAAACAGATTGTTCGTAGAAAATTATTTCAAGAGCTTTCCCTTCACTTTCCTGTGCAGACCTACAACAGAGTACTATTAGCAGCTGGTTCTGCATATGCCTAGAAGCCCATTCATTTCAAGCCGCTTTCAGAATCAGGGCCTTGTCGTATAATAATTCACTACAAATTCTGATATGGATGGTTTTTTCTTAAAATGTACTTTAAATTTCAAAATACCCCCAAATCCCTGCAAGTCTCCTCTTAGGAGAATAACTTTCTGGGGAATCGTGACATACTTCATAGCATTCTGAAAAAGAAGTAGCATGGCAAATACTTAGTCTGAATAATATCAAAATAAAAATATGAATACAAATTTATGAGCTGTATCAGTCATAATTAACCAGTCAGGAGAAATGTCACTGTATACATATCCGCTATGTGAAAAATACTGAATATTTTAGCAATTCTTTAGGAAGGTACTGAACTTTTCTTACAATTAATTATTCATCCCTAAAACTTTCCTTTCCTAATTTCCTCCTCAAATTATTGCAGAACTTTCTTCTCCTCAGTGAGATCAGGAGTGTAATCACTTGCATGTATATAGTACACAGACAAAAACACATACCCATAAAAAAAGCCGCAACAGATACCACCCCCAACTTCCCCAGTTGTACATTTAATGCTTGCTGGTGCCATTAAGCAAACACAAAACAACAGCAAGCACATTCTGTTGAAATGTTTAGCTAAATGGAACCAAAACAGTCACAGTTCACAATTTCATAAATACATTAATTAGAAGTGTCTCCAAATAGCATGTGATTTTGAATTATTAACATAAAACACTGCATTATAAATGACTGCAAATTGCATTCCTTAGTGCTCTCCATGCTTAATTTATTATGCCGTAGGAAAATTTGCAAATTACTTCACTGTTTTATATTTAATGGATAGTTTTATATGTATATTGTTTCATTAAGATAAAATTAAACCACAGTGTACATATTATATGCCTTTCCAGTGACATAAATGTCACTAGAGACCCTCTAGACTTTGTCAGGAGGAGAGCGCGCTTCTGTCATCTCCTAGATTTAATAAAGAAGAGCAGGTTCGAGTTTCTGCCCTTTCCGTGCCCATCCATAATCGCTCCTTCCAGCCAGCCCATTTCCGAGGTTTGCGAAGGGCACTGCAGCAAAGTTTCCTGGGGTTTGAAAGGACGGAGCGGGGCGGCGGAGCAGCCCTCCCTTCTCTGCCTCCGTGGTTTGAAGGCAAAGGAGGCTTTTCAGCAGTGGCCTCTGCTGCTGGGGCAACGCAGCCGTCCTGCCACCCGTGCTTGGTGGGTGAGAAAGAAGGTAGCAAGCCAGGTGAGCCTCCTGCCCTGAACCCCATGAGCAAAGATACCTCCGGAAAACCATTTCAGTTTCCCAGCAAGAGGAAAAAAGGGCTGGCAAGGGCTGGCACGTTACACTGCCAAGGTTTTTGCTGTCACATCTTCCTGCAGTGGGGAAAGGATGGAAATAAAACATGTTAGGGAATCCTCGTGAGGCTAGGTGGAGATAGATGTCTGGAGAAACACTGGGGAGGAAGGGGTGAAGGACATTGTATATAAAAGGAAAACCCATTAAAAATGTAACTATGAAGACATTCGTCTTTGACAACTTTTTTGCATGTTGTCTGTTCTTAGCCATTTGTCTTCTCTATTTGTAAATTCCTCAGAAGAGGAATTGCCTCCAACTACGTGTTTGTAGAGTGCATGTTACAATGGGGGCTCAACTTCCCTGAAAACCTGAAATGCAAATAGAACGTAAATAATAGATATTGTTTATGATACATAAATAAATAACACTGGGCCATGAAGAGGCATACTAGGTGTGTTTGAACAGTCTGTCCAATTCCCTGTTTTCTGAGTACTAATAATATCCCTTTGGTAGATGTGATGTTTCTTTGAACTCGCTTTCAGGCCTTTTTATAAGATAGAAAATGTGCTGGTTACCTGTCCACACAGGTTCCACGTAGGTTTCAGATGTGTTTTCGTTTAATAAAATATAGCAAAATAAAATATTGCAGGATGGGTAGGAGGTGGAGAGACGGCATATTTGGGAAAAGCTACAAATTCTGCTTTAAGTTAAAATTGTATTAATGAAATTGAAGCTACAAGAAGATGCATGCAAGAGAGAGAGACAGCCCTCTGAGCTATTCTTTTCAAGTAATGAAGATGAGACTCTGTCAGAGATTGAGGTGTCAAAACTGGAAGTGCTGGAACAAATTCACAAATTAAAGAGCAACAAGTCACCATGACCAGATGGCATACATCTGAGAGCTCTGAAGGAACTTAGGAATTAAGTGGTTGAGCTGCTAACAGAAAAATATGCAGCCTTTCATTAAACTGCTACCATGCCAGAGGACAGGAGGTAACAAATACCTCGTCTCACAAAATCTGGAAGATGTGTTCCTGCGAGCTTGATTAAAGCCGTAGATTGCTTTTCGCTTTTAATCATCCTGGCTTCAGAGAGAAGTTCAGCACATCCAGCAAAAAGAGCTAGCCTCAGCCGATCGGGAGCCCCTGGTGAAGGCGAGCGCGGGGGTTTTGCTGACTCATCATACACGGGTGACCATTAACCTGGATATGGCTGGGGGGCCTTGCAAGGACTGACTTCAGTGATAATTAAAAACCAACTGCCCTAATTCCCCCCTGCCTTCTTAAACATGGTCTGGCTTCCACAAGTATCTATCCATGGCAGTATTTTCAGGACAGCTTAACTCCTTCCTTGGCATGTTTATGAATGGGATGAGAGGACAAAGCTATTGTCTTACCAACCCAGGAATTTCCTTCTGGTTTTATGTCCTACTTGCTTTTCCTTATCATCCAGCTCTCTGTGGTAGCATACAGAGGAGAAGGCATGGAGAAGAAAAAATTAGCTGAACATCTGCCTGTGCAACACAAACCATATACTTGTATCATTGCATAGATTTTAAGGTGAATGTTCGATCACCTAGTCCCGCGGTGCACAGCTGCTGTGCTGTTACTTAGTGCGCACGCAAACACACAGTCCGGCCGATGCGTGTGAAGCAGTGCAGACGTGTCCCCACAGCCTCAGATACACCCGGCGTCCACAGATCAGCCGTGCAGGGCATCAGCAGCACATCCCTGCCTTTTCCTGCCACGTATGCACGGAGAACCCTGCCTCCCCAAAGGCGCGGCTGAGGGATGCAGACATCTCTAATCGCATCTTCTGGGTGTCACAGAGCAGAGAGTTTTTGCATTATTGTGCTCACATCCGATCTTCCTGCTAGATACTTAGCCTGGGACAGACAACATCAAGATTTAGGAACGTCATCTCTACCAGTGAAGAAGGTCTCTGCCAGTCACTGGCACTATTAAAAATATACTCCTCACTTCGAAATTGAACACACCTGGCTTTCATGCCAAGCTGCTTGTTCTTGTTGTGTTCTTACGGTTAGTGAAAGCCCTCGGGAAAGAAGTTATCACTTTGAATATTACAAATAGATTTCAAACTATCAAAACAAGAGCTGTGGGAGAACAGTTTAGCCATCCCAAAAACATTTTGAGATTTAAAAAAAAAATACAGAAAAAAGAAGATGGGGTCCTTCTTCCACGGCAGAATCAATCCATGACTTGTAAAAGCTTTCATTTGTGACAACTAGAGACTCTCCTGCCATTTCAAGATATTCAGAATTGGAGAACTGTTATCTAGGATGCACAGAAGAGGGCAAATATCCACTTAAGAATAACCAGTACTTGGTGCTTCAGACACGCATTTCCAACATATAAGAGTGAGACTCACGTCACTGCTTCAAGTGAACACCTCAAGCTATTATTCGGGGTGAAAGAGGCTCTCTTTCTAGTTTGGATGAAAAGTTCTATCCATGTTGAAGATAAAAAATACACACATGCCGGAGGTTTTAGTTTTTAAAAATATGTTTTTCCCACAAATTAAATGCTTTATAAGAGAAAAATCCTGGCCATGAACACTCTTGCTTGCTGAGGGTCTTCATAGCATTCTGAAGTGACTTCTCTTGCAGCAGATGATAGCTATAAAGCAGATGTTGAGAACCCCTGATTTAGATGCAAGAGCTGGGGACAGCTCTTACCTTGCCAGTACAGTTCAGTCTAGCAGTCAGGCTGGAGGGACAAATGCTTACGGAGGAGCTGAATGCAGGAGCATGAAGCTTGGTTATTTTTGCTCTGAAGTGGGTGGTCTAGAGAGTGAACCCTTTTCTTCCACAGATACAACAGAGAAGTGATGGGTACATCAACTGTACACAATAACAACTTTGGAGCTATGATGCTTTTTAACACTGGATCATCTTCCTAACTAGGGTTGATGGACTGCCACAAAGGAGAAGAAAGACTGCTGCTGTCTTCTGATAACTGTTGATAAACCTGTTTTCTCCTTCTCGTGCATATACACTCACATTTTAAAGGAAAACATGGGCATTTGTTTGAGGCGGGGAGTAGGGGGGAGCAGGGGAGGAGAAAGAGAAAAAATAACAGAGTGTTTTAAACTTTGGCTTCAGTTCTTGCTATTCCTAACACACGCATCTCTGAGTGAGCAGCAGGGCACAAGTAGAAATCCAAATCCTGCTAGTAGCAGGATGGATGGGCTGGAGTAGATCATAGTCTTTCATGTTTTCTCCCTGTGATGGATCTGCTGGAAAGACAGCATATTTTTCATGATGTCTCAAAAGTCCTCACTTTCATTATTAGCAAAGGGTCATTTCTCCTTTATCCTTGCCTCAGTTTCCACCTTCAGAAAGGTAATTTCTAGTAGATACATCCAAGTGCTCTGGATGGTCAAAGCCACTCAGTCTTCTCCTGGAATGGGCAATCAGGAGCACAAGCAGTGTTCTCCTTTATCCTTCCAGTTACAGGGAATGATGAGGGAAGAAACAGGAAGAGCCAGCAGATCAATACCTGCCTCTGAGCCTGGTGTCACCGGCAGAATTTGGGTTTTTTTGATCCTGGGTCGGTTTACATGACACCAGGCCTGCTGGCAACAGACAGGGTACACCTGTCTCAAAGGGGGAAAAGGATCTTCGCACAGGAGTCAGCAGGGCTCATTGAAAGAGCTTTAAACTAGATTTGAAGGGGGGGAAGTGATAAAACCAGGCTCACTAGAGATAAGCCTGGGGCAGCACATCTGTGTTTGAGGGATGGTCTGCTAGTGAGGTCCTTTGGTCTGCCATCTCAGTGGAGGTAGGGGATGGAGATTATGCAGCAGCAAAGATGCGAGGGTTATTGATGTCTTAGAAACCAGGGAAGCACCTGAGAATGGACACATAGGAATGAGGGCCTCTCCCCTCAAAAAGGTGGTGGGACCAACAGCCCAACTGAAGTACATCTACACCAATGCACACAGCGTGGGCAACAAACAGGAGGAGCTGGAAGCCATTGTGCAGCAGGAAGACTATGATATAGTTGCCATCATGGAAACATGGTGGGATGACTCACACAGCTGCAGTGCTGCAATGGATGGCTATAAACTCTTCAGAAGGGATAGGCAAGGAATGAGACGCGGTGGGGTAGCCCTGTATGTTAGGCAGTGTTTTGATTGTCTAGAACAATGATGGTGATGACAGGGTTGAGTGTTTACGGGTAAGAATAAGGGGGAAGGCCAACAAGGCAGATATCACGGTGCAAGTCTGTTATAGACCACCCAACCAGGATGAAGAAGCAGACGAAATATTCTATAAGCAGTTGGGCAAAGTCTCACAATTGCTAGACCTTGTTCTCATGGGGGACTTCAACTTACCAGATGTCTGCTAGAAATACAATACAGCAGAGAGTAAACAGCCTAGGAGGTTCCTGGAGCGTGTGGAAGAGTACCTCCTGACACAGCTGGTGAGTGACCCAACTAGGGAAGGTGTCCTGCTGGACCTGTTGTTTGTGAACAGAGAAGGACTTGTGGGTGATGTGATGGTTGGAGGCTGACTTGGGCACAGTGATCACGCAATGGTAGGGTTTTCGATTCCTGGAGAAGTAAGGAGGGCAGTCAGCAGAACTGCCACCTTGGACTTCTGGAGGGCAGACTTTGGCCTGTTTAGGAGACTGGTTGACAGAGTCCCTTGGGAGGCAGTCCTGAAGGGCAAAGGAGTCCAGGAAGGCTGGACATTCTTCAAGAAGGAAATCTTAGAGGCGTAGGAGCGGGCCATCCCCGTGTGCTGAAAGACGAGCCGGCAGGGAAGAAGACTGGCCTGGCTGAACAGAGAGCTTTGGCTGGAACTCAGGAAAAAAAGGAGAGTTTATGAGCTTTGGAAGAAGGGGCAGGCAACTCAGGGGGACTACAAGGATGTCGTGAGGCTATGCAGGGAGAAAATTAGAAGGGCCAAAGCCCAGCTAGAACTTAATCTGGCTACTGCCATAGAAGACAATAAAAAGTGTTTCTAGAAATACATTAACAACAAAAGGAGGGCTAAAGGGAATCTCCATCCTTTATTGGATGCAGGGGGAAACATAGTGACAAAGGATGAGGAAAAGGCTGAGGTACTTAACGCCTTCTCTGTCTCAGTCTTTAATAGTAAGACCAGTTGTTCTCCAGGTACCCAGCCCCCTGAGCTGGAAGACAGGGGCAGGGAGCAGAATGAAGCCCCCATAATCGAAGGGGAAATGCTTAGCTATCTGCTACACCACTCAAATACACAAGTCTAAGTGGTTGGATGGGATCCACCCAAGGGTACTGAGGGAGCTGGTAGCAGTGCTCATCAAGTCCCTTTCAATCATTTATCAGCAGTCCTGGCTAAATGGGGAGGTCCCTGTTGACTGGAAGTTAGCAAATGTGATGCTCATCTACAAGAAGGGCTGGAAGGAGGATCTGGGGAACTACAGGCCTGTCAGTCTAACCTCGGTGCTGGGGAAGGTTATGGAGCAGATCATCTTGTGTGCCATCACAAGGCATGGATGGGACAACCAGGTGATCAGGCCCAGTCAGCATGGGTTTATGAAAGGCAGGTCCTGCTTGACTAACATGATCTCCTTCTATGACAAGGTGACCCGCTTAGTGGATGAGGGAAAGGCTGTGGATGTTGTCTACCTAGACTTTAGTAAAGCCTTTGACACCGTTTCCCACGGCATTCTCCTGGAGAAACTCATGGCTTAGATGGCCATACTCCTCACTGGGTAAAAAACTGGCTGGATGGCCAGGCCCAAAGAGTGGTGGTGAATGGAGTTAAATCCAGTTGGTGGCCAGTCACAAGTGGTGTTCCCCAGGGCTCAGTACTGGGCCTGGTTTTGGTTAATATCTTTATCAATGATCTGGACAAGGGGATCAAGAGAACCCTTGGTAAGTTTGCAGATGACACTAAGTTGGGCAGGAGTGTTGATCTCCTTGAGGGTAGGAAGGCTCTACAGAGGGATCTGGACAGGCTGGATTGATGGGCTGAGGCCAGTTGCATAAGGTTCAACAAGGCTAAGGGCCAGGTCCTGCACGTGGGTCTCAACAACCCCATGCAACACTACAGGCTTGGGGAAGAGTGGCTGGAAAGCTGCCCAGAGGAAAAGGACCTGGGGATGTTGGTCGACAGCTGGCTGAATATGAGCCAGCAGTGTGCCCAGGTGGCCAAGAAGGCCAATGGCATCCTGGCCTATATCAGAAATAGTGAGGCCAGCAGGACTAGGGCAGTCACCACCCCTTTTTACTCTGCACTGGTGAGACCACACCTCGAATACTGTGTTCAGTTTTGGGCCACTCACTGCAAGAAAGACACTGAGGTGCTGGAGCATGTCCAAAGAAGGACAATGAAGCTGGTGAAGGGTCTAGAGCACAAGTCTTACGAGCAGCAGCTGAGGGAACTGGGGTTGTTTAGCCTGGAGAAAAAGAGGCTCAGGGAGACATTATCGCTCTCTACAACTACCTGAAAGGAGGTTGTAGCGAGGTGGGTGTTGGACTTTTCTCCCAAGTAACAAGCAATAGGACAAGAGGAAATGGCCTCAAGTTGCACCAGGGGAGGCTTAGATTGGATATTAGGAAAAATTTCTTCACCAAAAGGGTTGTCAAGCATTGGAACAGGCTGCCCAGGGAAGTGGTTGAGTCACCATCCCTGGAGGTATTTAAAAGATATGTAGACATAGCACTTTGGGACATGGTTTAGTAGTGGACTTGGCAGTGCTACGTTAACAGTCGGACTCAATGATTGTAAAGGTCTTTTCCAGTCTAAATGATTCTATGATTCTAATCCTAGGTTTTAGGTCATGATGGAAAGTCCCATCATGAGTGACTTTCGTATTTTCAAAATCCACTGAAGGAACCGCAAGCAGATGTTCTCGCAGAAATGTGAAAAACAGGATATGTGTGGGAGTCCTCGCTGGGAAGAATGGTGGCAGTCCTGCAGATTAAGTAATGGCCGTAGGACTCACACTCAGCAGAAATCAATGGCTTAAAAATAGCTAACTCTCCCAACGTATTCCCTGCACATTCTTTTCATGGTGGTCACTTCCTTATCCTAAATCGGGCAATAAATATGGACAAATTCAAAACTTGCTCTAGTGACTTTTAACATAGAAATACAAGCTGCTTTTATGTTTTATCACAAATGAATTCCATGCATGATTATGAAAATTCAGGTTTTCCCATACTTGACTCAAATTAAAGCCTACGCCAAGATTTTTGCAGTCCCTAGGCTGAAGTAGTGCAGCTTATTCTTCATGAAGCTATCACTGGAAAAGTCCACATGGTTCAGAAAATAGATGTCTATCTTTTAAATGCTCTGCAGTAGTCACTGGCTGCTTTCAAATGAAGCTTGTGGTGCTGACTAAGACTACCAGCTCTCTCCATAGTCTGGGACCCACTTTGCAAAGAGATGGCTGTTTCTCTGTGTCCCGTTGCAGCCATTGTGCTTCATGGGCTTCTTGCAGACCTTGATGCTCTCTCAGCAGAGGGTCTCAGCTAGCTGCACATCTCTCTGGCTGCATCTTCTGGATGTTTCATAGTCGGTTCAGTCTCTACACTCTTTTGGAACTACCAGAAGCTCAATTTGGTAAGCTTCAAGTTGGCCTGAAACATCTATCCGTTTTCAAATCTCTAATAGGCTTTTGGCAAAATTTACCTCGTGCTTTATTTTTTACAGCATCTTTACTGTTAATATTATTTTCTTCTGGTTGAAACCGGCAGAAGGCGGGCAAGTGTCACAAATGCATGAAACTGTCAGAAAGCAGACACTCAGTGAAGCTGAAATTATTTCTTTTGTGTAGTTAAACCAGACTCAAATAATCAAATTAAGTTGACCCTGAGTGAAAACCAAGCTCGGTTCCTTGGCTTGCAAGCTGAAGTGGCTTCAGGACTTTCAGCTATGAGCCTACTGAACCAAAAGCACATCCTTTGTAACACCCCGTGGAGCCAGGATATCCCTTGATATCCTCTTTCTCTAACAGCGTTTGGACACAGAGACCTGGATGCAGGCCGTGGGCCCAGGCAGGCAGTAAGAAAGAGGGCTTGGAAAAGCCAGGGTAATATATGTGTGTGGCTTACCACTGGGATGGCTCCCGCTTGCTAGAGTTAATGGAGGCGGCAGCTCCAGTCTGGTGCCAGGCTTCTCCCCAACTCGCTTTCCTTCTCAATCTAGCTGAAACAGTTCAACTGGAAATTTGGGGGTAGGCTGGGATCAGTCTAAAGCACTCCTCTAGCCAACGCAAGAGACTTCCACAGCGGATGGACCAGCTCGCTTCTGTTTGACATTGCACAGCACTTAGGGTAAGGTCGTTAACTTTTTCAGGCTGCAATTTCTTTCATCTTGTGGAAGTCTCAAGTCCCTGAGCTTTGCTCAAGACCTAGAATCTAATGTCTTTGTCTGTTTTCTCCCTGACAAGTCTCAGAGATTTTAAAAATCAAAAGAAGACTCTAAGGAGCAAATAAAGCCTCTTTAAAGTACTGTTTCACTTTTGTGTTAACTCACAGAAGCTTTTTGCTCTCTCTGCCTGGCCCCAGTCAGATCTTGCATAAAAGGGGGAAAATGCACTTTAAAGTGCTGTTTTCTTTCCACTTCCCCCTGCGCTTCAAATCATTAGTCTTTCTGCATTTCTCTTTTATTCCCAGACTGGCTTGTGCCGAATCAGATTATAATACATTAAAGTTCCAAGAAACACAAAGCTCTCCAAAGTGCTCTTTGGGGTCTCCGTACATGTCTTCACTCGCTCTTTCCTGCAATAATTACTGCCATCCCAGGGTCAGCTGCTGTGTGCAGGTCCCACTCAGACACGCTCAGCCTCACCTCCCATCGCTGCAAAATAAATTCAGGATGGGGCTTGCCTGCGTGTCGCCTGTGCTTTTGTGTGCGGGAATGGCCTTGTCTGCAAGGATGCTCAGCCCTGCTTTTCCAGGCTCGGTTCCCTTTTGCAGAAAGTGGCTTCTGCATCTTCTTTAGAGAAGTAGGGATGGTGGCCTTCCAACCAACTTCTCTGAACACGTCTTAACTCCCTCTCCTGAAGGCAGGGCTGACGAATCACAGTCCTGGCCTGATTGACATCTATGCCAAGGCTCCCCTGATTTTAGCAAGACCAGGGCCCTTGCCCCTGTGCAGTCTTGAGTGACTACAGCCAGTGCTGGGAGCAGTTCGACAGTATTTGTGCTTTCAGAAGGAAACGCTGCCCTTAGCTTGGCCTTTACCCTGAGCTGGAAGAAGGCTGTCTAGGGCTATCACCGCTGGAAAGAACAGCCTCATCTGAAGGCAGCACAGTGCAAAGAGTTGAAGATAAGGCTATTGCCAGCCTCGTCAACATCAGTCAGAAAGCACACAGAGATAATTCACAGCAAGGTGCTACCCCGAGTGCGGTTTGACTTGTTACTCACAAGTTATTGGAGAGCAGTAGCTCTGGTCTTCCCAAGTAGTGCTTCCAGCTCTCCGTAGGAGGGACGTGAGGAGCTCCAGGAGGGACTCAAGGGTGCAGTGGCCTGGGCTGCTTTATCCTCCGGCTACCAAAGCTCCTGAGAGGTCTGCTGCTGCTGAGGAGGTCAAGTGAAAGGGGTACGATCCGCAGCCCTGGGTGAACTCTGCAGCTGGAAGCACCTGGGGACCACTCCTGCCCATTCAACGCCATATGGCTCAGTAAACAAGAGTGGTTAAGAACTTACAGCAAATAAGTCATTACAAGTTCTGCAGAGAATTTATTACTGAAAAAAAAAGAGAACAACCTGAACACTTGACATCCAAAGAAACATTAATGTGTGCTGAAGCCAAGCTAGCAGCTTTTTTATTGGCTTCTGGTGAGGCAGAACGCACCGAAATCATTGATATTATCAAAACAGGCAATATGGGTTTTGGTCAGGCCCTAGTCCCAGAATAAATTTGTAAGGAAAGAAAAATATTTGTCTTTAAGCTACCACCACTGTCCCTTTCTTTCTTCTGGAGAAGGTGAGTCTACATTTCTTCTGAGAGTGTATGGATAGCAATGGCAAACTAAGAGGCACATGCTTCTACTGCAGCTTTGTTAGCAAACTTGAATTCCCTCCTGATGTGCTACTCCCTCCCAGTCCTGATCTCTTCTGAAATGAAGCCAGCTCTCACATGTTCGTGGTGGTTTAATAATGTGGAAAAATGGGTCTATGATGGAAAGAGGGAAGTTTAAAACCCATTTCTACTCTTGCCCTAAGCAGGAAATGAGCAGATACCTCCCAAACTGAAAGCCTGGTTATCTAGCCTGCTGCAATGCCATGCCAATAAAGAAGCCTTTTTTCTATTTAAAGAAGTAATATAATAAAACATTGGTTCATTTCATTATAATAGCTAGGAAGGATTTGCTAGTTTCACAGCATAAATTTAGATTAATTTTTTAGATTTGACAACGTTATAAAAATTATATTGATTCTGAAATTATAATTTTAGATTGGTTCTGTCATTTTAGCCTATTAGCAGTCTTTAAATGAAGTGATCCAATGTTACAATCAATCTTATCTTCCATTATGCACTTCCTGGTGCTAAAAAGTGAGATCGATTCTAATTAACTACACTGGTTCAGTCATTTGGGTGGTTTGTTCAGAAAAAAAAAAGTTACTGCCCTAATATCACTAAACAATTTATTATACATTTATGTACTGAATTTATATCCAAAATGAATGTCACTCCTGTGGTAAAAACAATACAGTTGCAGCTCTTTAAAATATTAGGATGGCAACATTAGTGCTATTGCTTTAGCCAGTGCAGCACATGAAATATTTTCAGGGTCCACTTGAGCTTTAAGAAGCAAAGCAGGGTCAGCAAAAAATACTTCCTCTGCAGCACAGACTATAAATCCATAAGTATGTTGAAAGCAACTTGGAAAATGGCATTTCCAACATGCAGCTGTGGGCTAAAAGAACAGGTTTAAATGCTGCTCAAGAAGTCATGATGGTGAAAATAATGCTATGAAGCAATGTGATTTAAATATGAAGCGGCTCAAACTTACTTATTTCTTCCCGAACTTCCTAGCTTCAGCTTGTACTGATGTACCAAGATTCCAGAGGGACTGCTGGCAGAGTCCTGGATACCCACCTTGCCCTGTGTCAGTGTCAAACTCTGTAGACTGCTGGCCTTCAAATGAACTACAGATGGTGGCATAGGTGCAAGGCAGCGGGGGACCAATATGCTGTGATCCTACCTGAAATGAACCTGGAAGTCTGATGAACACCTGGAGAGAAAAGTGGAAGCCAGAAAGGTCTACACCCTGATTTTAAAACAAAGACAGCAAAGGCTGACCTCGGATAAAACTTGTGGGAAATTGTACACTGCTTGCAATTTTATTCCTTAGTACGCTTAAATTATTCTCTTAAGTCAAACAAACGCTATTACCTCGAGTACCAATCTGTTACTTTTCTCATCTATAATGCTTGTGCCTGGAGTCTTTTCTGACTTATTCCTTGCTTTTCCCTGCTACAGCTTTAAAGAAATGGAGCACGTACCCCCTCACCACTAAATCGGCTCATCTATCCGTCACACTCAGTGCAACTTAGAAACGAACAGCAGTTCAAGGGATGCTACAATTGCTTTTCCAATCGCTGCCACTGCATCCTTTCGTGTGGAGTAACGTGTTGGAGAATGAGTCAAGAATAAGAAATCTGAGCCTGGCATCCTGCTGCAGCGTATTTCTTGACCTCCCTCTCTTCATACGCCCTCACACATGCTTTGTTCCCATCTTCTTAATGGCATCGTCTTACTAAGAAGCCAAATTGCTGAAAGGAACTGTGAAAGGGAGCAGTAGCTTTAAAATGCTTCACTTTTATTCTTATTTCTTTGTTGCTTTTCTTTAAGATCTCATCCTTGGGCATTCAATGGAAAAAGATCACAAAATTACTGTGAGCCCCCGTGTCTGTCCCCTTTGAGCTGAAAAAGGATCTTGCCAAGGGGAAGAGAAGTTCTGCAGACAGAGGGAAAACAGGATGGCAGGTGGACTGGCACTGTACTTCCCTGTAGGCCCTCAGGTATTGCTGCCAGTCGTCATGAAGCTCAACGATAATTCTTAGGAAGGGGAAATCTCAGAACCCCATTTCCTGATAGGCTCCTTTTATTCCTTCCCTGAACATGTCTTGGTACTGAAGATGTCCTGGCTCAAAAGATTGACTTTGGATTCTGTGCAAAGCCACTGCAGAAAACTACCCTGGATGCTGCTGGAAACTTTTCTATGGGTATCTCCTTTTCAAACTGCTTTGTTAGTTCAGTGACAGAAAACTCTTTTGCAAGTAAAAGTCTTTGTTTCATTATTACTGCTATTGCACTTGCATTGCACACCGTCATTAATTATTTGCCATCTTGTAAGAAGCCCTCAGGAGCCTGACTCTCCACTGCCTCACACCTCATGTAATCATTTACATCACTGCAAAGCAAGCGCAAAACACTACCCCGTGGCTGCAAGCAGAGCTCTGGCTCAGGCTGCGTTCCACCACCCTCTTCCACCAGACAGAGCAGTGGAGGATGAGATTGAAAACCTTCAGAGAGGATCTGAGAGTACGTACACACACTGCTCTTGTTTGCACAAGACAAACAGCACTGGTTCACCTTTTTGCCTTTGACTGAAGGATGCCTTCTTGCAGGCCAGTTGGTAGGGAAATCTCGTTACGCCTGCGAAGCAGCGTTAGCATTCGGCGCTGTGCAAGGCAGGAGAGGACACTGCTGTGGTTGAACACCAGCGAGGGGAGACTCAGGTGTGACTCCATTTCTATTCAGGTCACCTACGATGACAAGGCAGAGCCACACTTACAGCAGCAGCGCCTACGCCGTTACATACCTGCTGAGATGGCGGTGGGATGCAGAGCCTGGCGCCACTCGGCAGTCCCCTGAAGTTTCCTGAATCTCACCACCAGCTGCACAAAGTGCTACAGACGTTTTGCTGGTAACGTGAGGCTGCCACAGACAATAGCGCAGGGGAGATGTCCCCCTCCGTGCCCAGATTTCCTCCCAGCGGAGCAAGGCACCCCCCACCAGTTGGATTTCTAGGCACAAGGATGGCGTATGAAGGTGGGCATCGCTAGCAGGGCTGTGGATGGGGAAAGGCCAGGTCTCGGGGCACCTGAAGAAGATGGCTGGGGGTGATGTGGAAGGAGACCACACCGCGTAGTCAATGTCACCTGGAAAACAAAGGATGTGGGAGCAGGACAAGGTGAGAGATACTGCAAAAGAGAGGAGATGACATTTGTGCAGAAAAACTGCTTTTGTTTCTTTCCCATTTCACAGGCAGTGTGTCTATTAAATGTGGCTTTTGCTGCCAAAGGACTTGTCATATTACATTAGGTTTAGCAACTTCTGCTGTGGCAAAGTGTGCAGTGTCTCCCTTCACATAAAGAAAATATTTTCACAAGTCTGTTCAACCTGCTAACTGTGATTACAGACAGTTGGCCCCTGACGTGACATCTATTGCTCCAGCTTCCAAGTAAGAGCCTCACAGCACTGCCCAGCCAGCTACCTGAAGAGCACATATGTGTGTGGAGACCTTAAACAAGTTTCTGCTAATGACTTCATTTTGTACCCTTTTAGTAGGTCTTTAGCAGCTTGAGAGAAGAGATGCTACAGTAAAGCAGTAAAAGCAAGAACTTAAAGAGCATGTGCAAGCTAAGACTTAACGTTGCCAGACGTCCTCTTTCTATACTCATCCTGAAAAGTGTATTATAATATATCCGTTCTCTGCCACGAGTGCTCTTTGCATGCATATTTCTACACTGTTCAGCAATTTTAACCATAACTGGGAATAACTGGAGGGGAAAAGAGCTAAAAAAGCCATTGTCTACCTCCGCTTGAGAGAATCTCACGCAGAGTGAAAAGACAAGAGGGTGAGAAATGACACCACAACTAGGGACATGCAACAGGGCAAGGTGTGCTGACAACAGCCGCAAAGAAGAGGTTGACCTGGTTGGGTCTCCACAACAAGAAGGCCAAGAGAAGACTGGCCAGAGGAAAGTTTGCCATGAAATGAAAACAAATGAACCTCAAAAAACCCAAAGCAGAGTATATGAGCAAAGCACATACCTCCCTGTTCCCCACAGGCTATGCTGATCATGGTCACAGCATCTACTGGAAACAACCGCTGAGAGACTGACTTCTCCATCGCTGCATCCAGTAACTGTTCAGGCTACTGCAAGACATACCTATCTATTTTCCCAGCATTTGGGAAGAGAAGAAGGATAATGAAAGCTTTGTCAGGACAAGAGAATATCATAATATCATCTGGCAATCATTTGGTTATTAACGATTGTTATGTCAGGGGGGATGAGTGGTTTTAAACTGGATTTGTTATTTTAAATATTTTGTATGAGTTGCAATCATTTAAAAATGTGTTAAATGGCCTGGCTTTTAGCCTTCACTTTCCTTTCCCGCACAAGACATTTGTAGGGTCTGAATTCTTACATGACTTGGCCTATGCTGTCTTACTTTTTGGCAGGTCACTTTGCTCTATTCTTTTCCAAACAGAAATTAAGCTTTGGCCGAGGGAGAAGCAGAGCAGAATGCAGGCTGCTGCAACAGCTTGTAGTGAGTTGGAAAGAACTCTGTGTTATAGATGAAAGCTGAGCAAATACCTCTTTTTTTTTGGTTAATTTCACTGTCTTATTTTTAAACTTGCATGTGCATCTGCCAGCAGCACTGCATCTTGTTATAATATTCCTATTAAGCAGGTGGATGTATCGTGAGCAGAGAGAATTTAGTTCCATTTCAGTTAAGGGTGTGCTCTTTAGTGATTAAGTTTCTTCTGTTTCTTCTGTTGGACTGGGAATTAAACTGATTCTGCGGCATCAGTCTGAACAGCCTCCCTCACAATTTTGTCTTCGATCATATCAGAAAATTATGTACAAAAAGGCCATATAAGATTCAATAGCGGGTTCCCACAATTTCTTTTGCTGGAGTCGTACCCCTCCATGACAATAAAATAACTAGTGCCCAGAAAGGATACATAAGAGCTGTGCAGCTCTATTCTGCCTTCCTCATTTGCTCTCTTATTTTTAAAAAAATCATCCCCTTCATTCTCTGCTGGTATTGACAACAGCTGAAGTGGGGCTGGATAAGAAACAAGAGGTGGGTGTCAAAATGCAGAGAGGGAGAGCGCGCACTCTGAAAGAAAACCATTTTCCCTCCTTCTCTCCCCGTGGTTCAATCCAAAGAAATCATCCCAGAGCAGCCTCCCCTGATGCCAAGATCCTTTCCTGGAGATTTCTAATATGCTGCTGTAAGAACCGTTTCTCAAGACCCCCATAAGTCCCCAGGGATTTTTCATGGTCCGGTCTTGGTTAAAATAAAAAGCATATTCAGGGGGAATGACTAATCCCCTGCCTGAATGCGACATGCCTTTTGGAAAGTTTGTGATCTGGTACACTAACTCTCTGATTTGTTTGGCCATGTGAAAACCTTTTAAGCTGGCTCTGGAAATTCATCCCTGAAGCCTCTTCTGGGGCTTGTATTTTTTATTTTTCTCCCATTTCTTCAAATCTTTCCCTTGTTTCCAAAGAGTGCCATCGTCCGTTCCTGAGCCCTCAAATCCAATTACCAAACAATGTACAAATATATGGCTGAGCATGGTCTATGGGAACAGCTGCAAAATTGCTAATATTAGGTCTAATTTAGCTACAATAAATTAGCAAGTGTGTGGAAGCAAAATGATGACAGCATAATTATAACAAAAGTCGATGTGTTGAAGTATATGGATGACAATACATACTAATTTTAGCAAAAAAACGCACCAAATGAAATGCATGCAATGAACAGACGGGACTAATAGCTCAGACACATATACTTAATGTGACCAGTCAGTGTAAAAACAAAAAGATAGATGAAGCTGTTCAGAATCTAGTGCTAACAAGCAGTGTAGTCTGAAACCATTAACTGTCAGGGGTAATAACACTCAAAGTACTGAAGTGCAGTAAAACAGCAGCACTTTTCTCGGGATGATGTGCTGATGTACAAGCACACACCTGTGAAGAGGGTACTAAATCTATCCTTGCGTTTATTACTATGGAGGGAGGAAAAACAACACTAATAATGTAAAGTATAAACGAAAATAGCAGACAGCAGAGAGTGACATTTGCATGGTCCCAGTCAGCTTGTTAGCTGAAGTGGGTTTTAATTAGCTATTTTCCAGCAAGCAAACGAGCAAATTAGTGGCAGCCATAAACAAGCAGAGACAATCAGGCCCAAAGAAAAAAAAAAAAAAAGATCGGACCTTTTTCTGTGTGTTTTCCTTTTGGAAATACAATGCCTTCATGCTTCAGCTAAATATTTCTATTAACCAAAAGAATGTGGCAAAGCAAAGACCTTGGCAATGGTGTGAGTTCCCAAAGTGGCTCAAAACACGATGTTAACAGTACAGCAGGGACAAAAAGCCCTGCTCTGAAGAAACCTACGCCCTGCATCGAGGGCTAAACGGTGGGCCTCCTGTGCAGAGTCTCAGGGCTCCGCTGCACCCCGGCTCTGCTGCGTGCTGCCCTCCTGCTGAAGGCTGCCCACCCGTCCTCTGCTCTCGGGGACCCAGGGCTCCAGCGCTGGCCCTCAATCCCGCCCTGGATGCGGGGCGGCAGGTGCTTCAAAAAGTGCAGTGCAGGGTGTAGGTGCGCTGCTCTCCACCTTCGCCTTTGCACCCCAACAGGCATGAGAGGAGCGACGGCCACGTGGGGCCAAAGGGCTGCCTGAGGCTACCAGCTACTCGTGCTGCTGAGGAACTGGGCTATGGCTCTGCAAAGGCTGCCGGAGACAGGAACCAGTGGGGGTGAGTGTGAGGAGGGGCGAGTGGTGAGCAGCAGGGGACAACCCCTGGTGCTAAACTATCCTGCTAAGAGAAGATGCTTGTCTGTGTAGGATGCAGCCCTTGGCAGAGAACATGGATTCAGGCAGTAACGATCAAACCCACTTTTGGTGCTTCTTTTATAACCATAGTACTACTGGCTGCATAATGAAAACTGCCCCGCCGTTACAGTAACATGAACGTGGGATGAGGGTCCTTCAGAGCCCGGTCAAGCAAGGCCCAAGGTTAAGCAATTTGCTGCAGTACTTTTGCTACTGAACTGATTATATTAATAATCAGCCACAACAAAAAACATGGCAAGCTTATCCCTCGAGTCACTCGTTTACCCTCCTGTTCCCTCTGATTTCAATAAATGCTGATATTGTGAAGAGAAGAAACCCAATACAGAGGACAGACTGCTTCAACTGTTAGGTTTTATACCTGAAGGATTTAGGTATGGTCAGCATAAGGTACAAATGTGCAAAGTCTGGGAGCAGTAAACAACTACTAGAGGTAGTTGCTGGGCAGGAGGGTTTAGTGGTTTGAGCACTAATCTAGACCTTGGGAAACTTGAGTTCATGTTTCACTCTATCAGAGACTTCTCCCATGGCCACAGGAGACACAGCCGGTCTGTCTGGGGATAATAGTACATCTGCCACAAGAGTTTGCTGCAAAATGCTCATTAAATACTGTGCAGGGCTCAGATATTGTGGAGAAGGGGCTAATTTGTTGGAAGGAAGGGACAACGCCTAACAAAAATTAATCTTATTTATGCACCACTATTGGTACATGTGGCACTAGAGAAAGACATTGCAGCAGGCTTTCCGTTGGCATAAATTATCAGAGAGCCGCAGGAGAGACTCTCTTGCATCCCTGTCCTTGTCTTGTGCCAAGGGTATTATAGTCTAATTAATACAGATAACATGAGTGCAGACGCCTACCTGTTGGGCACAGTTGGAATACTAACGCAAGGGGAGGGCTGGGGGAAGGCTCTTGAAGAACGCTTATTTTATTTACTTCATTTGTTTAGTCATGTTTTGACGGTCAGAAAACCCTGGCAATGAGTAGAACCCAAGAGGCAATTAGTAATGGGGCAGAAAATGTAATGAGCCAAAAAATGAATTAACTTGAGCAAAATAGGCGCAGACACAAGGGGCCAATGCTTTTTGCTAGTTTATAACTCCTGCCCCTCCACTGAATTCAGAAAAGTAGGAGGAGGTGTGATTTAACATAGAAACAGCCTGCAGGACATTTCCTACCGCGCCCGGGGTAGCTCTTCGCCACACAAAACACCGGCCGATGCGGCTGCAGGCAGGCAGCCTGTACCAGCTCTTCCCCGAAGTGAGCCTCTACCCGTAAAGTTTCCTGCCATTACCACCACTGCTGCGGAGGGCAGAGCACTGAGATGACCAGCACCCAGCAGATCGCCGCCATGCCCAGGAAGGGGGGGGGGGGGGGCAGCCAGGGGTACCCCATCGGACACGAGCTCCCAGCATTGCCCCTGCCAAGCGAGCGGGGCCAGCAACAGGAGGAGTGGGGTTTGTGCACTACAATGAGCCTTATGCACGCAAGCTGTCTTTGGCTGATATTTTGCTCTCTCTGCCTCTTTTGAGTTTCTTTTGGTTCTCTATTTTTTTCCTTTGATGGCTTTGGGTTTTGGTATTAGCAAACATACATGCTTTGAATTAGGATTCAGTCGTTTGTTCTGAGTCACAGGCTGATATTGTTTTCAGCTTATACAAAACCATAAGCACTTTCACCACACTCAAACTGTTTACGCATTTCTTTTTTTTTTTTACAATAAATTTGTTTCCCCGTCTCCGACAGCTGTATGTGAACACCAGAGAGAAAAAAAATAGGCAATTGCTCTTGCAGGCACACACGTACAGTAACTATCTAGCATCCACACAAGGACGCGAGAGGTAACTATCACCCAAATTGTCACGTTAGTCATCATGTTAGCCATTAGAATCAAAGATAATGGTTCCTAGTTTAGAGAGCTGCTTGACTGAATCACAGAAAAACACAACTGCCCCCAAGTGTGTGCTAGGATGATTTTCAACGCATGCTGCAGTTCTGCAACACTCAGTCCTATACGGCCCATAGGCTTTGTCCTGAGGGAGTCAATTCCAGCAAAAAACTAAAGTTGTTATGTGGAGTTCAGGAAGGGAAACTTTCAGGAGAAAAAAAAACCAAAAACATTCACATCATTTTAATTCTCTTGCATGGATCGTTCAATGCCAGATGAAAGCACAGGAAAGCCACAAAGCACATACACACTTCAACACTGCTCCTTTCTTCCTGGGTCATACCCAATGCTATTTCATCATGGCCAGCGGACTTTGGGGGAAGTGGGAGCAGAAGGGAAAATGGAAAGATGATCTTTAAAAGAACAGAACTGTTGAAAATTCAGAGCAAAGGAGTCAATTCATAGCTTTATCAGCATATAACAAGTGGAAAAGCAAGATATTCTTCTTCAAAGAGGAAAGTCCCCAAATGGATAAAGGTTAAGATAAAGGGGCAGAATTTCTGCCTGGCTCTGTGCAGCTCACAGCTGCTCTGACATTGGCCGGATCTTTGGTCTTTTTCGGGTGAAGTATCACTGAGTATAGGAAAGTCATGCTCCCTGAGCATCCCAGTGGAAAAAAGCAGGGGGTCTAATCCAAACCCGTGATACTTTATATCAACAACTGTAAATCTTTGCCTCAGCTCCTGCCAGCCTCAGAAGTTAAATGGACAGCACTGTTCATTTCTTATGCTTGTACTACTATGTTGCTTTTAGTGAAGCTGCAAGTTGTAATTGAGGGTCTGGTAAGGATCCCTTTTCACTGAGTGATGTTACTATCTTCTTTGCTGGAACTCTTTTGGCCTTGTAATAGCTCTTTTTAAAGGACAGCCTGATCTACGTTGCAAAATCTTCTGCAGAAGATAAATTGCATTCACAGCACAGGAATGAAGTTGAAATCCAAGGCCCTCTCCAGCAATATCTCACTCACCTCAGGACGTGTCCTGACGATCCCTCTCTGTGACGACGTTTCAGCAGCAGCGGGAAGAACAGCTTTCAGCAAGGACCCTGACGGATCAGAGACAAGAAGCCTTCAGCAGCCCAGGCTGATCAGGCAAGCAGGAGACAAACAGCTCAGCGTTCAGCCCTGCACAGGTCCAACCTGCGTGAAGTGGTTGGGTTACCCCCTACCTGGGCACTGAAGCAGATTATACCAGCAAAACCTGTTCTCTTTGGCTTCTCTACATAAACCATCTCATAGAGAGAATCAAGATTAAATGGGAAAGGGAGCACTGCTCACAGTTCACCCCCAGTAAAGAGTTACTGCTGGGGTCTTGTCTAAACACAGTGGTGAGTCCCTCAACTTTTCATTACTGCAATAGAGAGACTGCACCACACATGCATCAACACCCACAGCAGAACTGTATTACTTCCCCCCCGCCCCCGTCTCTCTCCCTCCTTCACTTGCAATCCTTTTCTTTTATTTAAAGTTAGTTCTGCCATCATGACTTGCACTGAGTGTGTATTAGACACTAGGCTCTCAGGAATTAATGAGAGGGCTTAGCAAAGGCAGAAGAAGACAACATAGGGGTCAGGACGGCAGAACTGCATGCTAAATAGCATCTTCTTTATGACTGGATTTTGGAGACACAAATGTACCTTCAGTTCTCATTGATTTCAGAAAGGGCTTCAAGAAATGAAGTCTTGTGACATGACTTTTTTCCTCCGGACTGCTGTAAGAGAACACCCGGTGGATAAAACCAAATTGAAGTCTAACCAGGTGCACGCTAAAACCCACAGAGGTAAGGCCACACCATAGCTAGCTAGGTCATACCTAGATTTGCTAGGCCAGCACGGTTCAAAAGGTCAAGCCATGGCCTCTCTGGTGTTGGTTTAGTTAAAGGAAATGGCCATTTGGTATCTGCCATAATGACAAAGAAATTGGCATTTTGGAATAGGTAGTCCTTTCAATAAGGGCTGTTTTGAGCTATCTCTGTAATATTTTTAACACAGTGTCTTGCAATTAATTTCCCTTATGACAAGGCGGAAGATGTATTTCTGTTAGAAATGAACAGTGGCCAGGCTGACTGGCTAGAAATGAAAGCACCTGGCTTTCTGCTTTGCTTATAGTCGGGAAGAGTTAATCCAGTCACACATTTTCATGACACTGAACAAGTGTCTCTCCTTTCCCTTCCTGGTAGCTCCCCTTCTGAGAAAAGGGGAAAGAGCCAAACTTCTAAATACAAATGTTTCCCACCAGGTAATGGAGAGGGACTGAACATGTCCTCTCATATCTTCTCCGCCTCTCTGCCTGTTTTCCCACTTGGACGGGAAAAGGGAAGTCGTTTCAGGCATCTTACAGGAAAGCAGGGAGGATGCCTCAGGCTGCTATTTTGTAAATGAACGACGGAGCCCAGATATGAACTTAGGATCAGACTGTAGTCATGATAAAACTACTCCCAGCACACGTCATTATTGGTAGCAGTGGGAATATGAGAAATTCATAGGCTGAGACACAATAAGCTCCCTTAAAGTCTCAGCATTCTTCTGTAATTTAAATAGATTAAGGGTGCAAATCCCCCAGGATGTAATCTCACAAGTACATTTTCCTGGCACTTCATACTTAGCCAAGAAGTGCTTCCCAGAGGTGTCTTTTTCCCTCCCAGTATTTCCCTCCTTCTGCATCTAGTTCCAGCAGCAAAAGCATGGAGCATAGGAAGAACTGGGCAAAACCAGAAACCTCTTATTTTGAAACTAAGTGATCCGCTTCGGATCTCAAAGACTGGGTCTAGCTGTATGCTGGGGAAAATTCTTGACACTTCTTGTCATTATTTAGTCCAGTCAGTTCACTTTTAATGCTTAATTCTATTTCCTTTAAGCCTTTATCACAGAAAATATGCTCATAGTTTTCTTGGCATCCAGGTACAACAGTGATTTCCTCGTAAAAGATATATTACACCAAAAGGCAGACAGCTTCTTTTGTTCAAAGACTTGCGCAACTAAAAGAGGTTCATGAAGAATAAATGGGACATAGGCATAGAAACACTTTTTTTGCATTGCAAATACTGAAGATCAGATTCCAAACCACTGAATATGATATAAACATAGCCTTTTACAGATTAAAATTAATGGAAATACCGCTGTTGACTTCATTTGGCTTTGGATCACCCAAATGGATCATTATACATACATATCCAAAGCAAAGATTTTGGCATAAGCACAAAGGCTAGCCACAAGAACCAGAAGTCTGGAATCTGGAAAACAAATAAGCCACCCATATAAAAGTACTCAATGACTTTTCATGCTGCAAATATTTGCAGTGATGACTTTTCTTAAGTTTTGAGATGATCTGTGTATTCCCTAGGTCTCATCTGCTTTTCTATCATGGCCTTAATTTTATTCAAATGCAGCACACAAAAGAAACATTACCTTTTTCCTTGGCTTGATTATGCCATTATGTGACAGACCAAAACTCATGAAAATGGGACATGCAGGAGAAAATCCAGACTACAAAAAAGCATATGTGCACAAAAGATAAAAAAAATCAATTGCTAAAATTATTTTCTTCGTATTAGCTTTTAGGCAGCAGTAGGCAAATAGAAAAAAAGTCTCATTCTAATTCTTATCTGAAGATAAGAATGCCTAAATTCTTTCGATTTGCAAAGCTGTGTTGGCATCTTGAGAACTCAGGTTTGCAGAGAGTCAGGCAATTCCATCCTCTGAACTTCTAACTAATATTTCCCCTCCCTCTGGTTAAGGGTAAGGAATGACAAAAAAACCCCTACCCACTTTGAGAAAACTTTAGTGGTGTTTCTGCATGTGAAGTTCTTGGAAAGGTGTTTCCTCACCACCTCCCCTGCTGCAACTTGGTCTTCATCATGGCTTTGCCTGGGCTTCCTGTAAATGCTGAGCACTTACTTGCCCGTTGCACTGCTGCAGACCGCCAGCAGCGATGCTCCTGGAGCTAAGCACAGATCCAAACATCGTTAAGCACCGCTGAAGCACATTGCAGGTTGCTTTATCTGTCTCCTCTTATTTACTTTTTTCCTTACACATTCCCTGGCTTTCCTGTGACACAGCAATGTGATAGAATACGTGCATATCAGACAAAAATCTCGGAGTAAAGTGAGGCATAAGATTTTAGAAGGAAGTTTTCCACTAAATTAATAGTCTTCTGCTGTGGTAAACATTTCTGCTATGCTGTGTTGATGATGATTAAGAGAGGACTTGACACCAAAATAAACAAGATATAAGAACGGTGCTTATTGTCCTTCTCTCAGCATATTTTTCTCTAAGCTCCTTCCATAATAGAAATAAATTGGTTTTCAGGACTTAGGTATTTCCAGTTGTGGAATAAAAAAATGATATGAATCGAATTATTGAGAAATATTGACAATAACCTCTGAAGATACAGGAATTTTCAAGCTATGACTAAAAGGCAAGAGAGGGTTTCTTGCCTAACAGAAGAGTGTGAAAACACAGCCGCTTCTTTTGAAGGACAGTGTGAAAATTCAGACAAGCCTCCACACTGCTCCAGATCACTGCAAAACAAAGTACATACTCAAGATTTTCTAGGGAAGGGTATCAGAAAGAGCCGGAAAAAGAATCACCCTTCTGGAGTAGGGATAACCGGCTTTCTGAAGGGGTCTAAAGACAGAGACTGCTTCACATCCCAAGGCAGTGCACCTGGGCAAATGTAATTTCCTGGATGTTAACAGTTAATAACGCCACGACTAGCATGGTAGCAGCCGATCACACCACATGGAAGCGACGGGCTTTCAGAGTAAAACGTTTCGTTGATATTGTATAAACTGGAGCTAAGAGATGCTGTGAAACAAAAGGCCTTAACTGCTGGGAGACAAAGCTGATGAAAGTGGGAGCACCATTTGAACTGCACCCACAAGACACCTGGCCTCCTCCAGGAATCCTTAGACCTACAAAGAGGTCAATTTATTTCCTTTTATATTGTTTTGATCCCTCCTCATTTTTGCACTGAACCCCATTTTGAGACAGTCTTCCTGTCTTAGCCTGTGTCTGGAATAAATCACTGTAATTTTTCTCAGAAACAGGGAAACTAATTTCTCGCCTCTGGTAAGAGACGGATGCTACGCAAAAGCTGTGTGACCCTGAGCACTCAGCCAAAGGCAACACCCACAGAGGTAATGACAAGAGGGAGAAAACCTCAGGACCACTAAGGGAGACAAGAACACGGGGACAAAGGTTACTTTAACCTTTTTCCCTGTTTAAACAGCTGAAGGGACAATGCTTAACATACTTAAGCCAGAAGGGACCTGAATGCTCGTGTGGTCTGACTTTCCACGTAGCATAGGCTAAGGAGAAGCATCCGCCAGTTCCCGCATCTACCCCAGAAACCTGTTTTGAGGCAAGAGAAACTCTTAGCCAGAGTGGCCAAACCCCTACCCAAACAGAGAAAAGTAATTTCCCCAGAGAACTGCAAGCCAGAAAGAAGGAGAAAAGATGTTTTTCCCCCTCTTCAGACCTCTTCTCTTTGTCCGCTTTCCCAGGTTACTTGGGAGCTTATGTAGGAGTCAAAAGGCTTCTCCCAGCTTAGGTGTCTCTGGCATTAATACAACACACTAGTTGGATGACAGGAAAAAAAAAAAGTCCCTTTCCAAATTCTGAGTTTCATGTTCTCAGCAAGACATCATCCTTTCCTCTGCCACCTCCTGCTGCCCTCTCCCACTTGTCACATCCCAGCCCCTGAAGCAAACATTTGTTTCTCTCTCCAGAAAACTCCTTGTCAATCAACCCCAGATCCCTTCCAGACTCTCAGCCCACCTTAGAGTCACACAAAAGAGCATCCAGAGTTGAGCAAGCAACACTCGCTGCTCCCATCTGGTCAGCTCCATCCTGCCTCACACCCACTCCGCCGGTCCCTCTTCAGAGCAGCTGAAATCAGCTAGGGAGGTCCCAGCACAGCTTTGAATTCATTCTCGTCTAAGCCTTAAAATCAGTTTCTGCTTGAAACGTGTACCTGATTCAGTGGGAGAGCTGCTGCATTCATGTCTCCCAAAAGCTCTGGTTTCTTTCGCACAAGTTGCTTTACTGTTCACGGGTCTTGTTCCTCGTCAGAGAAGACAAACTGGCACCGGATCTCTGTGGATGCCTCACCCGACACCCTTTGGGAAAGCTGTCACATCAGAGGCCACTTTGCTTTTCAGTCCTGGCTTCCCTGTCTGCACGTACACACACAGAGAAAGGACAGGGACAGAACACTTAAGATTTCAAATCACTGACACAAATGTTCTTAACACAAACACTCCTGTAAGCCACAAATATTCCCAGATGCCTTTGCTTTAAATCAAATACTTTCATCCTTAGAAAGTTCTAATGGTGCCTTAATTCTGGAATAACACAAACTGCCATTCCCACACACTGCCGTTCCCAGAGTATTCAGGGTTTGGGACCTAGCTGATCCTTCCCAACAAAGACAACAAGGAAGCAGCTAGAATATTTGTGTGATGCTTTTTCCCTTCTCTTTTTTTCTGTGATAAAAGAGATAACCAGGGAGTTAACAGGAACTGGGTTGATCCAACAGGCAAACACAACTATATATTTGTCATAGCTGTCATGTTACACTTCCCACATGCATATTATTGCTCCACTCACCATGCTTTCCACTGGTAGGAGGGTGAAACTATTGTCCCACCATGTCATTATTGGTTTCAGCAGCATAAGCTGAGCTTTTCATTTCAAGAAGAAATGATCCATGAATCCACCTCATTTGTCTTTGGATTGGATGGGAGCATCTCTTTCTCCAGCAAAAGAAAAATGGTCACTATCCTCATTTTTCACTACTTCTATTATTGATTGTCTCCTTGCTGAAGAAAGAAAGGGATAGATCCTCTTCTGCAAAACAAGAAACAACCCAGTGTTAGAAGGAGTTAACCCAGGCATAAAACCTTAATTGCTAGAGTTTCCTTTATCACTACTTCTTTCCTTTATCACTGTTTCTTCAGACAGGGACTTCTTGAGAGTCCCCTCATAGCTGGCACCTGAACCTGAGACCTCTCGGTACAAATGCATGAGTCCTACCTGCTGCATTAACGTAGGATTCCTATCAGCTGTCATTTAGAGTAGCCCTGACGTGATCCTCCAGGCCCTCCGGCTCCAGGTTAGAGACTGTTGCAGCCCTGAACAGCGGGAGCCCATCCTTATATATTTTATTGATCTCGGGATGCACTTAGGCAACGCTTTTTTTTCTTTTGACATTTGTTTTACAATTGCTTTCGCAACCCAGCACAAAGGTGGAGGCTTGCTTTCGTGTCCCCGAAGGAGAGTGCATCCTGACACGATGGAGTGGGCGCAGCACTGAGGGCAGAGGGTAAACAGCCCCGCCGCAAGTTGGGGGGTGGGCGGGGGAGCCTGGGGGTTTCTGCAGCACCAGTGCAGGTGCTGGGAGGATGAGAAACAGCAGCATCCCATACACTTGGCAGTCACCTCAGAGGCAGCTGAGAAAACTTGTCAGATTGGGAAGGCTCAATAACAAAAACATTTTTCTGTTTAAAGAACGATCCTATTAGTCACCTCAAGGCTTGCCCTGGTAAAAAGCTCCTGGTTGTCTTCTTTTATAGCTAGACTGCAGCCATACAGACACTGCACATATGTTCTGCCCCAGCATTTTTGTTTCAAACATCTTTAAAAAGAGAGCTGCTATAAATCATTTTCAAGTTACAGAGTATTTTGTTCCCCAGACAATACTTCAGTTTCCTATAATCACAGATAAATGAAGAAATATTCTGGTAATTATACTAGCACAGAGTGGTTGCTTTCAGAGATGGATATTACAAAAAGATCCTGGGAAACGGCAGGTGAAGTAAAGAGAAGCTGTGCTCAATTTGCTCTCCCCTCCCCAGCTCTGGCGAGGGTTGCAACCTCCCCATCTTCCTCAAGAAAGGCACTGCAGGCTGGGGACCAGCATCTCCCAACTGCCCTCAGTGGAGCCAGAGCAGGGCTGGGCACGAGAGCCGCCTGGGAGCCAGCCGGCCGGGCCAGAGCCCCCCACACTGAGATGAGGGAGCAGGAACGTCTTCAAAGGAGTCCCTCTGCAGATGCTGCTTTGCGTACCTGGGCTCCCACTGACTCTCTTCCTCTCTGTTTTAGCCAAGAAAAATGCAGTCTACTACTGCCACCAAGTCAGTCGCCACCAAGACTTCCCCTCAGCTCTTCAGCAATGAGTTCTTTTCTGCCTGCACTCCTGGGGAATATGGACCTTTTTCAGCTCTAGGCCCTGATTTACCCCATTTTGTACCCACAAACAAGGAGCCAAATGCTGCTATGGCAGCATGCAGAATCTTTACGCACACCTTCCGCAAGTGAAGGTAAGAGAGGAAGGAGATGCAAGCCCAGGTTCCAGCAAGGTCCACTTCCAACCAGAGGAGCCACAAGACACAGGAGGCTGCTGGTCGTCTCTCGGAAAAGCCAAAGTATTTGTTAAAAACGCTCAAAAACACTGGCTTTGCAGATTTGAAGGGGGAGGATGGCAGAAGTATTTCTGTCAGTCTCCACTGTCTGTGCTGAGACCGTCTGTAACAGAGGAGTAAAAAAAGGAAGGCACATGAGATGCAGCTCTGGTGCAGTGTGTTATAATGATGCATCTCCTGGAGACAGCGTTGCCTTCGGATGAGACGTCTCCCCAAGAACACTGTCACTCGTGGCTTACTGCAGGTGTCAGGTGCCCCGACTATCGTTATTATTATTAGATATTTGCCGAGTGCCAGCAGTGCACCTGGTGCTCCTCATCAACTCAAACAAGCTGCCGATTTTTAACAGTGGGCCGACTGCATTTCCACTTGTGAAAATTCGCTTATTTGCTTCTTCGGGCACTATCTTCTCCAAGGGGAAATATGCAATATAGTCTTGTTTCCTTCCGCCAGGACTTTTGGTACCTGTTATTTTTTTAAACGCACAACAGCCCAGCTCCTCACCACAGTAAGCCAGTCTTTTTTATCCATCATCTCTTCGGGATCAGATCACTAATTCACGTACAGGACAAGACAACTGCCAAATTATTATACTACAAAGAGAAGATCTTCAGACACCTGTCATGTTGATGAAAGCAGCACCATCAACTGACCTTTGCCAGTTCAAGGTCGATAATGAGACAAGTCAGGCAGGAAGAGCAGCGTGTGCTGACTCCATTAACGCTGGCTGTGTGCACACTCAGTAGCACTGCGTCTCCTGTCAATTAGTGTGGGTAAACTAGGGACTGCTGATTGCCAGAGACATGGCGTAGCGAGCTGCTGCTACCTTTACTTCTACACCCTGCTGCATTTTAATTAGCTCCAGTCCCCTGACTATTTCTTCAGAGCTTCATTACTGCCGTCTTCAAGAAACTCGAGGCAAGCCTTTTACATTGCACATCGCTAATGAGAAGAAATGTGAACATCCTCACCATGGAGTTTGATAATGCTGGACTGTCTGCATGCATGCGTGAGGGTGCACGTGAAGATTTAAGGGGCTTCTCAGCGTAACACAGCGTAAACATCGCTCAGAGATGGCAAACGAATAGAATGAGTTGGAGTCCACAAGGGAAGGTATTCCCAAAATGACCAAAAACACAGGATGGAAAAATGACACACAGTCTGCGATGTGCACAGGTGAACGTGTGCATGCCCGCATAAGGTGTCATTTCAGTAATGATTGTTAAAGACCACCCACATACACTACAGCTCGATAGCATGAGGTCATAAGCTTGGAAATAGCGAATTCCCCCAAGGGCCACCAGCTCTGCCTCGCACAGTCCACGCAGAAGCCACCCATACAGCAGCCGTGAGAGTTGGTGGGTGAAGGACCCAGAGCATCACTCAGTCTTTTCCAGGATTTCACATGGAGCACCACAGCTTTTCAGCAGAAAGCCAGGTGGTTTGGGGTCTTTTTACTGTATTTTTCACCTTTTTGCAGTCATTTTGATAGTATCAGCCTGGCTGTACTAATTTTCCTTGAGTTTCAATTATATTTGAAGCAAATTGTGACAGACAATTGCTGTCTTTACAGTTGAGTGCTGGCCAGACCTGCTTCCAAATAGCTTCAGGTTAAAATATTACAGTCTGTACAGCTCTCACTTCACAATGCACAGATGTGCTCGGTGCAGGTCAGCTTGGTGAGGGATTCATGTTGACGTTTTGAGTCAAAGTCTTGGTCCTGTTCTGTTTTCCTGGCTTCACCAGCTGACAACTCCCTCAGCATATGGGTGGTTCTGCTGCTTATACTTGGCTCAGGCATCTATATATCCCAGTTATAGCTCAATATGAATATTACCCAAGTCCCACTCCTACCCTGTATGACCACTGGTATTCATTCCCTCCTCGCAGCAATAGCTCTTTTAATTAACTTCTCTCGTACGTCACTCATGACCTTACAGACTCGCAGCTAATGAGCCAGCAAACCTACGTTAGGATTGTTTTCCTCCGTGAACACTGGTACAAATCTTGTAGATGCAATAAAAAGTTGTGATGAGAGCGTACTTGCTGGAGATGTGATGGAGAAGTCATGGGAAGGTCTGAAGAAATTCTGTTTTCTATGTGGCTTCTGTAGTGTTTGGACCAGAGGCCTGGTGGGAAAGGAGTTAGAGGGTTTTTTGCTGATAGTTCTTTTATTCTCAGCAACTGTCCAGAAATAAAGGATGGGTCTCCTTCAGCTCAGTGGCTGCCTTTACTGCTTTAGAAGGAAAGGTTCCACAGAATTATTTGTCCCTGGGAAATCTCCTTTACAATTAGTGACCCACTTTCATTTGGTGTTTATTGCTTTCTCTGCGTTGAGCAAACTTAGACCTAGAGAGGGTTGTGGACTGAACCTGATTTCAAAATCCTTCCAAGAAAGCTGCTTCTGAACAGGCACCAGCAACATCTGCTGTCCTCTAAGTGACCGCCCGTACAACGAACCGGTCCTCCTGGAGGGGATGCTCCCGTGACTGTGAAATGGTGGGAGGCAACAAAACCCAGAGAGGCTGGCTGGCTGGCCGCAGGGGTAAGCTCTCGTCATCCTGTAAGTGGTACAGGACTGTGCCTCTCTGGTGAGCCTGTGGCCTTTGCCAACCAACTGCCCAGCCTCTGGGGCTGCGCAACTTTGTCCTGTTGCTCATCACAGAGCTGTTCTACAGTGGCACACTCTGGCCTCAACATATATTTCCATTATCAAAAAAAAAACAAAAAAAACAAAAAAACCAAAAAAAACCCGATCCAAAATGAAAACACTGCCTTCCCCCCCATGCCTTACGCCCTTTTTTATTTCCTTTGAGTGACTAAGAAAACAACACTTTGCACCCAGGCACGAAATATGGTTTGTTAAAAAAAAAAAAAAAAAAGTCACATCGTCAAAACTGGGTTTGTTTTTCTAAAGTACTTCTACCGATGGGGTTTTTGTTTTCTCTGAAACAAGAGCCTGCTGTCAGCCTCCACACAGCCCTGTGCACTTCCCCAAAGCTAACTGGAAAAAAATAGTCCTTTCTTTCTTAAGGCAAATAGCCATTATCCAGAAAAACTCGGACACCCAGCACTGCTTCTCCTTCTTTTCCTCACCCACGAGTGGTCAGATTGCTTCAACATTTGTGCTGTGCCATCTAACAAATGCTTGTTAGCCACCTGTGTGGATATCTTTAAAACAGTAACTTTAAAAAACACCCACCAGCATCCAAACATATGGATATATGCGTGAGGGCTGAATACATTCTGTACATACAGTTATTCTCATGCCTGATGCAATCTGATACTCCATCTATGCTGTTGCAGGGACACCTCCCTGCATCCTCCTACCGGGTCTTACGCAATGGTTGGAGATCAGTCAGTGGGTATCAGTGGTAGCCACAATCTAAATTTACTTTATCATCTCAGTGTTAGGGCTTTATCATGCAGCCCTGATTGATAAAGATACAGCTGACTCAAAGGCATTGTATTCCAGAGGAAACGCATGGAAGTCGTACGGATGACGGCAAGAACGGGTGCGTGCCAGTTGCCACAGGGGAGCATCGCTTCACAAACCTCTCAGCGGAGCAGGTGAAGCCACTTTTACCAACGCTGGTTATTCTATTAGAAATCTCTTTTTATTTATTTGTCATAATGCTCCAGCTGCGCATGCCTGCACATGAGGCTGACTTGAGGAACCTGAAAACATAAGATTTAAGGCTCAAAACCAGAAGGAAACCACCCTAGATCCCAAATCTCTTCTCTACAGGTGACAGGATTGCTGCCTAGAAAAGTGCTTCTTTTTATGCTTGATTAAAATTTTCCATTAAGATGAACTGGTTTCTTGACAGAAAATAGTATCACCAACAGAGCTAAGCCTATTTCTTCCCCCACAAAATTGGTGTATCTTCAAGGGGAAAAAAATAAAAATTCAAAAACCAAAATATTTTTGCCACATACTTCACTGAAAGCCAAAAAGACAAAATATTTCTGATATGCATTTCATTGAAAACCAAAATGTTTTGACTGGAAATATCGCTGAAGTGCCTCAAGAGACATGCTCATTCATTGACTCCCTTTTCTCCAAGGGGCAGGCAAGTTTTGCCATGGCATGGCAAGGTGAAGGACTCTCATTCTGCAGCACTTCAGCTCTTTGAAGGAGGACATTTCCTGAGGGAAGATCTGGCGGGATGAGACAATGCTGGCTATAGGAAGCACACAGGTTCCTCAGGTGCCTGTGCTGAAGTGCAACGGCAGCCTTTCAGAGTTGAAGTTGCTCTTCTGGCTCAATTGCTTCATCTGATCCCAGGCATTATTCAAAACTCTAGTTTTTCCCACAGGTTTAAACAAAAAGCGTAGGAAAAAAAAGCACTCACATTTGCACAGACTGTATTTTTCCCTTTCCCCACACTTCCTCAGACCACATTACCAAGCCGGACAGCGGGCAAAGGACATCCCTTCTCATTCCCCAAGCAAACTGAAGCGATGCACACTATGCATTGCAAGGTATCACAATGGCCATGGCAGACACGAAAGACCAAGAAGTCAAAGGAAATTTTCTCATAACTCTCTCCTATCTGGGCTGTCCTGTTTCCAGCCTGCACAACAGCATCTCCTTCCCTGCAGCACCGACAGGCAGGACCCGCAGCGCCTGGACCACAGCTCTCCGGGCAGCAGCTATTTTCCCCAGAGAAAGGCATCTTGCAGCTCTTCAGGCTCCACATATAGGTAAAAAATTGTGGATGTCTGTCACACCTCATGACTCACTCTGGGGCTCTGGCACATCCCAAAGTCTGCTCAGAAATACCTGTCACTCTGCATCTCCTCTGCTCGGCTGACAGCTTAGTAAGGGGCTGGACTCTAATAAACAGAAGATAGCACAGCGGCAGCAGCATCCAACCATAGGTATCTATCGTGCCTTTAGAGAGAGACACACATAGAAGGTTTTCTTCTTGATCATAACTAAAGACTATTTTCATTCAAAAACTGACAACTGAGGTAAAATTTTGCTGTGGTATGCAGGTGTCTAAAAAAGCAAAATAACAGAATTTTTAAAAGCATGTTGGTACCTACTGCCCTTTAGAAATAAGCTGACAAGAAAAGCAGAAGAAAGACAAAGCAACACTGATCAAAATAAAGGAAAAGAAGGATTTAGGGATTTATGTTTGCCCAGGAGTCAGCTACATAAATTGCCTGTGAATAAGGGTTTAAAATGTTTTAAAATGTGTTTAAGGCATATCTAGGCTTGCTTATTTGCCAGGGAATAATATTTGTGCCTTTCTACTTCTCCTGTTCTAAATCACCCAAAATGGACTGTAATATTGCAATATGAATCCAAGAAGAGCAGGAGCAGAAGAAAACATACCCGGGTAAAGAAATAAGAAATAAAAGACATGTATGGGTTCTGAAGCTGAGAGTAGTTCCTGCAAACCAACAAATCACTAAATGCATGTCAAAGAAGCAGGAGAGAGAAAACCTGTGGTGTAGTAACTGCTGTGTGTCCGTAAGAGATTTATCTCAAGAATCTCTCAAGCGCCAGTGTAACCTGTCATCTAGGAGCACAGGGACAGTTAAGCAACGGGAACCGTTAGCAAGGTCTCTCCAGACAAAGACCCAAAGAGGAGAGACATCAAATGGAAACCCATATGATTTCCTGCTTCTCCCAGCTTCCCCTGGGGACAGATCCGGGAAAGAGCCAAACGCGGTGCTTTCTCAAAAAAAGTAGAAGCTGAGAATAAACCGGCCTAAACTTGAGAGATTCAGGGCCAGGTTGTGACCATCATTTCATACCTTGGTGCCCATGGCAGCTGCCCTCCACCCTGCCAGCCTGCGTGGGTTCACCTCCGGGCTCCCAGCTGCACGCGTGGCTCTTCCTCAGCAGCTCCTTCCCCCTGCACTGCAAACCGGGCACACCTCTCGGGACGCGCCATGGCTGACCAGGCTCTCGCAGGTCGGGATGTAAAGGATTCAGCAGCATCGCTGACTGTCAGACTTGCTCCCTCTGTCCCTCAGCAGTGACGACATTGAGAAACAGCCTGGTAACTGCAGAGCTGTAACGTGCCCCTGTGCCAACACGGCACTTCACTTGCCAAATCTTTTAAGGGTTGGTCACGTTGGAAGAAGCTTCCCCTTAAAGATAATGACCTAACAGAAGATTGCATTTATCTACAGCTCACGGCTGGACTCTGTGAGAAAAGCCAAATTTCAGCAGGTGTTTAAAAATATAAGGGATAATTCAGGATACTCACTTTCCTACCTCAGCCACCAGAATGAAAGTAATTTCTGCTGGGCTTGTGCTACAAAAACAGCAGTTCCTTGCTGTAAGGTTACAAGCAGCTTCAAATGTTTTGTTCAAGATGTATTTCAGGATGGGAAAGTTTATTAGATGAAAGGCCAAGTATAGACCACACTCTGCTTTCCCCTAAACTCACATAAATTAATATGGGGCATCTCCACTGGCTTCAATCTCTACCTGTGCTTGTGTGCTAGAGAGAAGGATTTGGCTCTATGATTTTTAAAGTTGCTGTGGGAACCAACATGCTAAAGCAACCCTAAGAAAAGTGTGTGAAGAAGTCTCCCTGGCTTCTCTCTTCCCTAGCTACAAGGTAGTAAAATCCACAGGTAGCAGTCTCCCCAAAAATAAAATAAAGAAGAAAAAAAACACACTAAAAGCTATCAAAGAATAGATAAATCAGCAGGAAATGAGAGAAAAAAAACCAACCCTAGCAGTGCTCACTAGGCAAAGTGAGAATGGAATAAGTCTCCGTTCTTCTACTCCCCATTAAAATGTGCTTATTCCTCCCTACTGACCATCTTATTTGATTCCCCACCCCCCACCCCCCCCGGATGGGTTTCTGTGATAGTCACTGGGAAATCAAGAATAAAAGTCCACTTGGTCTCCTGGGCCTTGGCAGAATTATTTTAAATTCAGCAGAGCAGGGAAGGAGGAGGGAAGGTTTTCATTTTCTGTTTGAATCTTGGATCTTCCTCTAGTATATGGCAACCCTGCCTGGTTTCAAACATGCTCATTAGGTTCTGAGGTAAAGGTAGCTATAATTAAATGCAATTTTCCATCTACTGCCAAGGTGCATAGGTTTCCAGGGAGCCAGCTCCTTGTCACCTTTTCCGTGTACTTGTGGCTAAATATGAATATTAATGAACTCTCATTTCTCCTCACCCTCCCTTTTCCAATTTATTCACAACTATTCTGTCTTTCTGCAATGAAAGAAGAAAAAAAAAGGCAAAATATAATTAGCTTCTCTATGAGCCCTCAGTCTTCTCTGGCATCAGTGACCGAGTCTCCTACTTTTCCAGTGGACAACAACATACTGATGAAGAAAAGGATCTTTAATAAGACAGGGTTTTGATTATCTTCAGCGGCCCTGGAATGAAAACAAGATTTCTTGCTCATGTTCCTGGCCATGTCATTCAGAGAGGACATTCCCCTGCCTAGAAATAAACATTTTGCCCATCTTGGGTCACAACGTTTCTTGATTGAAAATCAGCACACTTTCAGAGGGAGTAAGGACAGAGGATTTGGTCTAAAACTACTGGTGCTAATAAGAATAATGACATCTCCCCTCTGCCAAGCCATCGCTTCTCTAGAGCTTGCAAATTAGCTTTAAAACTGGAGTGGGAATCCATGATAATCACGCCACGTCCTTTGTGCCACTTGCTGACGTCGCCCACACCAACCCCCCGGGGAAAATTCTCCTCTCACCAGTCCCAGGCCAGGCAAAGCCCCCGTGCCAGGGCATAGCGAGACGGTCTGCCCCGCAGCAGGCAGACCCCCAGCTCGAGAGACGGAGTCAGGGAGCAGATGTCACCACAGCCTGTCATCTCCTGCTGAAGGTACGCCATCTCGGACAACCGACAGCAGTGCAGCACTTCTTCCACCAAGGAGGGCAGGAGAACCTGCAATGAAAAACCATTCATAGGATAAGGTGCCCCACCACCAAATGGGAGAGGACTTCAAGGTGAAGGGGAAGGACACCAAGCAGGCAGCCCAAAACACAAGCGGTTGCTCTCACTAGCCTGGCCAGGGGCTGCTACCTCACCAGGAAGGAGACCAAGCCTCCCTTTCCTCAGCCTCCCCATCTCCTGGTCCACATCGCCCCAGGAACAGGTTGAGTCCCACCAGCTCTTTGGTGCCCGATCCCAGTGAGCACCACCTCCACCAGCACAGCAAGAGCTCCCACTTCCCACTTGTCCTCCCGCCCAGAAAAAAAAAACCAAAACCAAAAAAACCCAACAAAAACTGGTCACAAGGACTGCTGTGAAGACCCTCACAGTGTGACGATTCATCATTCAGGCCCAGCCAAGTTAAATGGGCTGGTTCATACCGTACACAGGTACGCCACCATCTCCCTCCAAAATGGGGCACACGTCACTGTGTCTTGCGCTCTGAAAGCATGCTCCGCTTTTCACTCCCCCCTCCAAAAGGTACAGGCTTGCACTGAGCATGTCCGGACTTGGACTGAAGAGTGTTCCCCAAAGTACAAGACAAAAAGCCAATTCCAGCCTTCTCCAAATTATTTTATATTAAAAATTAATTCCCTTCGACTGTGTTCACACCTCTGTGGTGTTTACTGACTAAAAACATGCTGGTAAATGTGTTTACTGAAGAAACATTCCCTGCACAGGCAAATTTTAGGCAAATATTTGTGGTAAGCAACTTTCAAAACTGCAAACCCAAATATTTATCCCAGAAAAAGGATTCTAGAAGTCCACTCAAAGGACAGAAACATACCACATAACCTCTGTCTCCAGCCAGCCGGACGGGCGCCCAGCAGCTCTGCAGACAAAGAATCCTTCAGAGGGATGCTGGGGTTGCCTGATAAAATCCTGACTGGCTTACAGGCAGGCCGAAACCTGAAGGAGAGGAAGGACATAAATTTATGAAGAAAGCAACTCGTGGCAATTATTTGCTCAGTGTGCCCATCATGTTTGCTGAGGGGAGGAAGCACATTCAGGGCCTGACACAGCTCCACCGAGATTCAGGTGAAATGGGGTCTATTCCCTTCTGTTTCTTTGGCAGATGAACAGCAGCGGTGTCGCTCCAGATTGCGTTTTGCAGGCTATGCCCTTAGAAGCAGGGGCAGCGGCATGGTGGCCACTAGACCTCAATTAGATATGAAAATATCACGCAGATGGAAAGACGTACATAGCTGCAGAAACGCCCTTATGACTGCATAAACCAGAGGAGAAAAAGGTAGCTTAGGAGGCAAATTTTATACTAGACCCAAGCCAAGCCTCTATAATATATGTTTTGTTTGGTATTTATACAGAATCTATCTGAAAACTAAGGTGCCTTTAGTTGCCAAGGGTAGCAGATGTGTTTTCTGCAAACTACTGCCAGAAAGTAAGTTAAGAAAGGGGGAGAAGTGGAGAGGGAAGTTCAGCTCCTTCAGCATGGAGAGCCTGGTGTCCAAATACTACAAGTCGACCCACTCACAATAAAATTTAAAATATTTAACCCAGATGGCTGACACCGCAGCTGATTATTTTTAACCTCACCAACAGCACAACGATCAAACATTGGCGGCAGAGTTCAGCCTTCCTGGTGCGTGCTTTTGCCCGTCACCTACAAGCGACATGTGGGAACAGCCAGAAGACCAAGCCTGAGAAACTTCAGGAGAAGGATTCATTTAAGGACTTTGCTGTTGCCTACTCCAAATAAACTGGGTGGTTCAGGCTACCAAACAACTCGATCCCACAGCCCAGTGCGGCCTGACCAGCCCTCCCCAGCGCCCTTTCTGGTACGCTCACCAGAGAGAAGAGGGCTTGACCAGCCTGGGGCACGACGTGCTCTGAGCAGTGCGCAGCTCCTTCAAATTCAGTGCCTTGATGGGAGCGGCGAGAGAGAACATGTATCGCCACCAGGCCGGTGCAAGAGCTGTGCTGTTCTCTTAAAAAACAAACGGTTTTATTTTTCAGAGTTCTCAGCCTTTCCATCTTTCATGACCTAAAATTTCATTCTCGATGGACTTTCTTGAAGGCGTTTTAAGCAGAACTACACATAAAAAGCCCAAATGGCTGACAAAAGATCAATAGTATTTTTCCCAATGAGACCTGTGAAAAACTATATTTTTAACATGCACTTTTAACCTCTCTCAGACTCCCTGTCTCAGTGACTACCACGCAGCATATGGTTCTAGCTGTCAGAAGAATTAAGCAAGTATCTAAGAAGATAATGAAGCAGTAAAACCTGTAATAGAGATTAAACTCTCTGGAAACCTGTGAGGAACTGGAAAAGGTTTAGAATGACGCTTCGTTGCAAATCAGAAAACAAACAGAAGACAATTTTGTTTTAAAGCAGCTGAGAATATGAAGAGACTGCAAAATTGTAGAACACTTTGTTACATACATAAGGCAGAGGAGCTGACCGTCAGATATTGGGAGGGTTAACCCATCCTTGTCAGGGGAGGAGAGGGCGATGGGTACCTGCAGCAAAACACCTGGTCAGGCCTGCTGGGGGAACAAACTCTTGGGGACGCAACGAGAGTTTGCCAAGCAAAGAGAATTGCCCGGTCCGGGCCGGCGCTTGCGCTCCTCCAGGAAGGGAGGTACCGTAGAAGGTCCAGCGCACCTAATGGGAAGCACCTGAAGCAGAAATACAGACCTCAGAGCCGAGACAGCGGGCGCAGAGGGCCTGGCAGCTCTCACCATTTCATGAGCACGACAGCCTAAGTAGCCAGATGAGGAGAAAGGTTTGAATCCACAGAGCTGTTTCCAGAGACAGGCGCAAGTCACAGGACACGGTAACTCTGCAAAGGCCCGCGTTTGCCCAGAGCTCTTGTGGGGAGGAGGCAGAGTCTGGCCCCTGCCCACCGCCCCTGGCACAGCCTCAGGCGGGAGAGAGCAATCTGAACTCCAACACGACTCAAGAGGCCTGCACTGTCCGACAGGATGCTGTTTCACCTGCGGGGACACCCTCTGAACCACAGCACGGCAGAGAGCGTCTCCGTGGACGACACCCGGCCGTGAACTGCCCTCGTCCTGTTGGCCCTGGGGAGGGAGATGCGCACAAGCACGTCTTTCTGAAGATTTTGCAGGAACCCATTTGCACCAGTTGTTGTGTTGCACAGAAATTCATGTGTCGGAGCACCAGCCAGGTTGCTAACTTTGCCAAGACTGAGAAGGAAAAGCCTCAGCACCCGAGCAATCTAGGAGCAACACAAACTTCCCTACTGGAATGTCATAAAAAAACATATTTGAGCCCCTGATAAAGGCTCCCAACATTGTAAAGCCTTCCGTATATTAATTATTTGTGAGTCTCGGGAGCCTAATCATTAATGTACCATAATTAATGCAAACGCCAGTCACTATGGCTGCATCTACATTACCTGCTGAGATACGTATCACAGAGCCTGGGGCACACGGGCGACCGTGGCGCACACCGCTCTCGCTGGGCCTGGGTTTCCCCTGCAGAGGTTAGTGTGCGCTTGAGTTTCATCCTACAAAAACATGCCCCCAGGCTCAGGAACCAAGAAGTGCTGCTGCGTTCAGTAATGCACTGTACGTACGGACAGAAAACCTCGCTAAGTGCCTTACAAGCCCATGCAGAAAGGTGGGCTCTCACAAGCACCTTCTGTTGGAGGCCAGCTAAGAGAATAAAAATATGTTTTCTTTATTGCTCCACAAGGAATGAAGACTATTTAAAAAGGAGCAGCCAATAACAGGAGTAGCGGTAGTCAGTACTTTCTGGGACTAAACTGCAAAGAAATATTTGCAGAAAACCACACATTGGTTCAGACTCTGCAAGCCGCAGAGACTTTTCCTTGGTGCGAGTCCAGGCTTCCACCTCCACCCCACCAAAGCTGATCGAAATGGACAGCACAGGCTATTCAAGAAGCTCTTGTTTTCGGAGAAAGAGAAATGACAGGAGAAACATTTATATCAACACAATCATTTCTTTGGCTCTTTCACCCTCCTTCTCCCAATCCTGGCTATTAAATAGATTGCTCTAGCTAGGAACTTCTTCATATAAATTCCTTACCTATACACCACTGCTGACTGTTTGATGAGGCTGTCAACTTCCCAATGCCACAATGTTTTTTCAGAAAAAATGCGGTATTTTTTCAGATGACATACTATTTAACAAAAGACAACAAACAACAAACCTCCAACTTCAGATACTGCAGGAAACCATCATCCTGTGACCAAGAACCGCAGAATGCCTGAGGTAGGAAAATACTATTTATTCTTGTAATGGATTTCATGAACAAATCAAATGGGGTGAGATGCTTCTGAAAATTTGATCATTCATCACCAAAGCCTCTTCCCATCTTGTACTCATCAGTTCTACTACCTGCCGCTGCTGGAAATATGTCCTGTACATAGAAATAGATATAACACGCACACACACACTTACTCATGTGCACACACTCCAATCAAGTGCCTGGCCTTCTTTGGAGAACAGCAGATTTATAAAGAAGCGAGGAACATTTAATCAGTCATTTTTATTTGCTTTTCTTTTAATAAAAAACTACTCCAGCAATGGAATGTGAACTATTACCTACTTCTTAAATGTTGGACTTAACTATTCTTCCCTTTTCTTTTTCCTCCATCTCAGAAATAGTCTTAATGTAGCTGCACAGGATATGCATTGTTTTTTTCAGGTTTGATTTTGTCTGTCAGAACAGCAATGATTTTAGAGTTACAGAGAGATAAAAAATCCAAAAGGTGTGAGTAAACTGATAACTTAGATACCTTCAAGCATTTTCTGAGGCTTTGAGAAAGAAGGTGCTATGGTTGCAAAAAAGCCGTTTTAATCCTGGTGAAGTTTTGCACGTGTGTATATACGTATGTATGTGTGTTTTAATGTCATGAAATACCAGAAAGAAGTTTGGGGGTTTGTGGGAATAAATTTTCAGCATTTTTGCTCATTTAAGGGAGGGCGGCCAAAAAAAGTCTATTCACAGAAGCTTGGCAGCAATCCCTCACGGAGACAAATAAGTACATTACAAGATAGCACTGTTCCCTTTCCACTGTGCAGCAATGTAGGATTTCACACTCTGTTCACATTGCAGAAGACTGAATGAAATTTATCAGTACTCAAAAGGATCATTTAAAAAAAAAAAAAAAAAAAAAGAGCAAAATCCAATCCTCACCTTGCAAGCAGTTGAGGTTAGCAGCTGCTGGTGCGGGGAGGTACTGGGATGGGTTCAGAGAATGGAGGATGTGTCCGCCAGGGCCGTACCGTTACAGGCTGGTTTGTGTCTTGCTCGTCAGTGATGTGGTCAGTCCTGGAATCACTCCACAGCTTGCCCTTGGGAACTTTCCCTCAATTTTTAAGACTGAATGCAGATGGTTTTCTGCTATTTGTGGTCCTGGGGAAAAAAAAAAAAAAAAGGGAAAAGAAAAAAGGGCAGAATTTCTCTCATTTACTCTTCACCTGTCCTGGTGGCTGGTGATCAAACACAGCAGTTGATAGAAATGGTCTTTGGCTACCTACCATCTGTCATTTTGAGGTTAAATGGCACCTCGCTCTGAGGAAGCAATGTTGCAATGGTAAACAATGTCAAAACAACTTAAAATATCATGAGACTCCAGCTCCAAAACTATTGCCCCAAAAATAAAACCACAGAGGTTATTTTTCTCTTCTCTTAACCCAACATTCTCTTTTTTCCTCCTGCTCTGGAAGATACTTTTCCTGCATCTTTCATTCTTCCTTCCCTCTCACCAGCTGTTTTATCTCCCTGGCGCACATGAACTCCTCCTCGATACCATTTTACAAGTTTTCTCATCTGTCTGCCTCACAACAGTCTTAAAAGATACTCTCTCAGATATCAGTCTCCCTGGCCAGACCCTTTTCAGCTATCCTGCCCCTCCCAAGGCTCTCTAGGCTTTGTGGGGCTTACAGAAAGCGTTGAAAGGCATTGCATCTCTCTGACCCCCAGGGAAGCCTTGCAGCTTCTGAGGGAATAAGAAAGCAGAGTCGCAAAATCTGGGAGGGACAGCATCCTAGAGGGACAGCAAGGTGGATATATTCAGCATCATTCTTCATGTGTAATAAAATTGGCTTTGCTAGAAGCCTCACTAAGTCTTCACCATCTTTCTGACTTTAATTTTTATATAATTGAGACACATAAAGATCTAAACTGAGAAAGCATTCAGGTTTGACTCCAAAATTGGTCAAATATTTGCACTAATATCGTGCTGCATAATAACACAAGTGTGAAAATTGTTTCAATGAATGAAGCAGATTTTTAAAAATAAAAGATTAGAACAAAACCCTGGGGTGACCATTATGATTTTCTTTAAAATCCCAACGATGTTAATGGCAACAGCTAGCTTGTTTCTAATGCAGTGGGAAATAAAAAAAATAAAAAAAAAAAAAACAAACAAAAAACCAACACATATAAGACTTATTGCATTAGGGTAGTTTTAAGAAAATGGACCATAACACTTTTCTGGCAAGTGATTTGGCTGTGAAAATACTTCTTTTGCTGCCCTCATACTGTAACATGATCAGGCAGGCTGGTCTGTTCAGAGATAATTGAAGTAGGCTTATTTTTTTCCCCCCTTTTGTTTAAATGTAATTCTGAAGTGGTTTCACAAACACACTCAAATATTACCATACTGAATAAGAAGCAATTTCTAAAATGCATTTGTTATTTCCTTCCAGTGTTGGTACAAGAGGGAGAGACAGGTTTGAAAAGGCACTTTGCGTCCCACCTGTGCCACGCCAAGATGAAGACCTGACCTCACACTTCCACATTGCATTCAGAGCTTAGACCAAAGGGGCTTTATCTTCTTTTGTCTGTTAGTTTTTGGCTTCATCTAGGTCAGATAGCCTGGAAAAGGCCATATGGGTTAGAAATTTGCTGAGAATCTGTTGAAGCTGATGGAGCTTGCGTAAAGCACTTCTATGTTGTTCAGGAGATGAGCTACTGTTCTGGGAACTAGAGGGAATCTTTTTAGGACTGCCATTTTTTAGCTGAAGTCATGTTGATTGTTGGGTTGAGCTTGGAGAGTCGCTGCCCTCATGGCAAATCTTCCTACAATAGCAGCTATTGCTTTAGAGGAATTTGCTGGCAAGAGAGATTACATCTATACTAGTAAAATGAGGATGACCAGGACCATCCTGGGGCAGTGAGGCCAGCTGGCAGAGAACAGCCTATGTCCGTGTGATTGAATTCTCCTACCTTTTCAAAACACATCCAAGCTGCCTGTATCCACAGGAGCTTCATTAGCAATGTTCTTTTCCCTCTGCATGCCCCATTATTTAAAGCACATGTTCCTGTTGGCACCACAACACCTACCAAAGGACAGGGATGGGGCAGTGACAGGTAGCCGGACTGACGTGCACGCAGGTGCTCTCAAAGGCAGGTCCCTCACGTTGGCTGTCTTGAGGTCACCTAATGGGGGTGCAGGGCAGGAAAAGGGCAGGAGCAACATTTGACCGTGGTATAGCTAGGTACCTCTAAAAGGAACATGGGTCTGCACTAGACTTAGCATAAATAGTCTTACAATTTACCTGCTCAGAGGGAGCTAGAGGTAAAGCAGCACTAGGAAGAAGTGCAAGATCACTGCTTGTGCAAGAAAGTTCTGGAAAATCCTGGCAGACTCAAGGGCATCCCTATGATTGCAGGATTTTTGTTTTTATTTTGCCATCACAAAACACAACACCAAAGTGCACTTCTAAGATAAATGTTGGGGTGCTGTGCCTGCTGGTCATCAGTAGCAAAACTCTCACCAGCATTAAATGCAGACATCGTGTTGCATGACCAGTTTATCATCTAACTTTCCTATGCTTTCTGCAAGCATGGCATCATTCCTGCAGGTTTCATAGACACAGATATTGTAGAATCACAGGAAGCAGAGCTGGAAAACACCTTGAGATGTCCCAGGGTAGGACAAGTTGTATCTCAATGCCATGTCTCCCCTGCTCTGAAAAACAGCTCACGAAGGAGGATGGCTCCCCAGCTCCACAGTTGTTCTTGCCTAGTTCCTCACTATCCTCATGTTTTTTCTTGCTTTCTCGCCCAGGTCTGTCTTTCTGCAGCTTATGACCGCTACTTTTTGTTTTGCCTGCCGTAGGTGTAGAGAATAGATCATTCCCTCCTCTTTCCACTTGAAAACTGTTACGCTGTTCTATTTCCCTCACCAGTCTACTCTCCTTCAGACTAAATGACCCAAATTTTTGCCTTTTTTCTTCTTCGACAGTGTGTTCAGGTCACATTTTCTAGATATCTTAATCTTGCTTTACTCCACCCTTTCCAAGTGATTGATGGCTTTCTTGAAGTACAGTGCCTGATACTGGACATGAAGTCCAGTTCTGCTTTACCAGCAGAATTATTTCATGTCTTTGTTCACATCTCAGGATGGACTTTTTCCTTTTCATAACAGGCTGATATTGTTCACATCTGCTCGGCTTGCTATCCAACATAGTTCCAAGATCCTTTCTGGAAGAAACCAACAGTTTCTCATCCCATATTTAATGAATTTTTTTTTTTTTTTGCCCCACTACCTTGCATGAGGCGCTGTGGAATTCCATCCTGTTTTTAGGAAAAGTCTTCAATTTGTCAGAATCACTTAATTCTAACTCTTTCCCGCATTGTGGTTGCAGTCTTCCTCAGACTTGTTTTATCTTCAGACTTCCTAAGCCTCCCATGACACAGGGCATTAAAGAGAGCATTGGATGAAACTGCATGGAGAACAGGCACTTGTGCACTATTCACCAGGGGAGATTTCTAAAGAGCTGGCGCTTTATCGCAATTCCATAATACATATTTTGAAATTCCTACCCTCCCCTTTTGTTATCAACCACCACTCTTGTGGGCTGTGAGATTCAAATTCACTCCTACACAAAGGCTGTAATAAGATCCTAGAAAGCATTGTCTAACTGATAACTCTGAACTTCAGCCAAGCATGTGAATCTGAGATCTTTAAATTATCCTAATTCATATCTGTGTGGATTCACGTATACTACTAGACATTTTATATCCCTTCCATCTAACAAAAGGGTCTGAAAATCCTGGGGCCTTCTTTCGGATGCTCTGCGTCTCCTTGCTGAAGCTAAGTTTTGCACACATTGTGAAGTAACAGCGTAACAGCGTATTGTTACTCTTTTACTTTTTTGACTTGCACAAACTTGTTTTTCCTGTGCTGAACTTCTTGCAATCTGAGTCACTTTATCTGATGCAGCGGACCTGTATGTTAGGGGTCTGCGACACAAAGGCAGCATGCTCCTGGGCTGAGCAGAGACCTGCACGTCAGAAACTCTTTCGTTTCAACCTTAATTTTGCCATATAGACAGCTGCATAGATCTAGGCAGATATTGTAGCTCCCTACCTTATTTTACTACCAGCCAGTGCTAAAACAACACAGCAGACAACACTGTCTCCCTTGTTTTCAGTAAAAGTCCAAAATTAATACCTGCAGTGAACTGCACCCAGCTAAATGCACTTAACTACAATTATTCTTTCACGTTTTCGGTGCATATTTACAAACAACATCTTGGAAATAGGGTACCAGATCTTCAGCTGGTGTAACCGTAAGGCACCACAGATGGCCAGGAGAACAGTTCGTGAAGGCATTATGTTATCAAACTGTATTATGTTATCGGGTTCTGTAAATCCTATTTGACAAGATCTGCTATAAAACTAGTTTCTGCACCCCTGAGCTTTACTGCAAAACACCTGCATTTAGATTTCTTTCTTCTGCTGAGGGCAAAAATATTTTAGAAGCTGAATCTCTTAATGGAACTGATGTATCAAGGAAGAGCAGGTGGATTTCTCGAAAAAAGATTTTAAAAGGCAAACGAAGCAAAGGAAGGAAAGCATAGTTTCACTAGAAAGAGCCTTTCTGTAACTGAATACTAAAGAAATACTATGAGAAATCAAACACAGGAAGATTAGGAGCTACGAAAACTGGAGATAAAGCAGAATTAGAAGTAAAAGAAGCAGAGCAGGAATACAATCTAGAAGGTCAACTGATAAAATACGTAGCAAGCGCTGAACCAACACCAATCAATACCAGTCTGTATGAACCGAATCACAGCCTAATAACCACATCACATCCACTTCATGGTACTATCTATCACACCAACAGCAGGAGGCCGTGGCAATTCAACTTTGTGCACACCCAGATGGACTGGCCTCGCTCGGGGCAACTGGTGCTGTTTCATGCTGCCGCTAAGGCAGCAGGGCCTCTCCACAGCGGGCAGCACCATCCCTTGGTTGAGCCCACCAAATGGATGGGACAGCAAATCTGGGGTGGGAGATAGGCAGGAAGGTGAGAAGCTGAATATGCAGACAGCAGGATTTGGGCCCAAATGAGAAGTGGTTCGTCACAGGTTGCAAGGAACGCAACACACAGACCAGCATGCAGGGGTGTGCAGGAGAAGCGGAGAGAGGAAAGGTATATGAAGTGTAGAGGAATGTACACTACTGAATGGCTCAAAACACATTAGCGAGGGGTGGAAAATGGTCTGGAGGAGCAAGGCGGGATGTATTTTGCTCTTGGTGCTCGGTCTCCAGCAACTGAAAACTGACAAAGAAATGCAGCGCCACAGATCTATGCCCCCCAAAGCAAGGTGGGGATAGCCAGAGCACTGCTGAGCACAATGCTTGCCAGACCTCCCAGACGGCCAGCAGCCCGCTCCTTGCACGGGAGCCTGCACACAAGAGAGTGCTCTGGTACAGGTTCCTCCTGTCCATAGGTGTGCACCCCGCTGATCACCCTAGGAACAGCAAAGGAGGCTTCGCCTCACACCTCACTGCCCTCTGGGGCGATCCCTGCGTTACCCCGCAAGCCCCATCTCCTGACCAATATGCAGGTGGGCAGGGAAATCCCACCGCCCCGCACAGTTTGGTCACAGTGCGTCTATCCCCAGGCCAGCTCTGGAGTAAAAACTCTGCCTTCTCCACAGAAGAGGATGAACTCACACAGAAAACAAGCGGAGAATGTACTGAGAATAGTCCACGCTCAATATCAAACGGTGAGATCAAAGTCAAGTCTAGCCCATTTTCATAACATATGGGAAAGCCTTGGCCCCTTTCAGATCAGTAAACACCTCCAAAGGGTTTCAAAAGGCCTGAGAGTTCATCCTAAGTTTTGATCTAATGTTTATGATGTCTGACCTGCGTCATAGACTACTGTATCTTTCCCAAAATGCTGGTGGATCTCGTTCAAGATTTTTAGAAGGAAAGATAATCAGCAGTGTATATGCTCCAGGAAAACACTGCATTAGTGCTCAAACACGACAGCACATTTGAGATAGGTTGCAGTTACTACTGTATGCCCAAGAGGGGTTGCTGAAAGAAAAAGAGAGAGAGGAAAAAAAAAAATAAATCTGCTCTTTCTCCAGGTATCCTTGTTCCAGAGAAGTACTGGATGTTTAATATTTTCTTATCTATACAAAGCCACAGAAAATCACCTTTTCATCCTGAACTCTGCCCTGAGCCTGGAGGCTCTTTAGGCTACCACCATCACAGCATGCCAGTGCCCATTGCTAGCAGCGGGCTCGGGAGCGAGAGGGCTGGCATGGCCAGCCGCTGCCGCTCGCTTCCCTGCCCGAGAGGTGCCTGTGGCACAGCCAGGCAGGGCACGGGGAGGGGGGGGGTCTGGCGTGGGTCGGGAGCCAGTTTCACACTCATACACCTGTGGATCCACTGGAGATGACTGCAGCCCCGCAGGCACCACGCCTGCCAACGCAACGCACACAGATGCTATCAAAGCAGTAGCCCTAGGAAAGACAGGGAACTGATTTCCTTGGTTTTTCTCCACACCTTTTGCCTGTCTGTCAGCTGGTCCCACGCCTGGGAACCAAACCTTTTTTAAAACGTGGGTTCTTTTTTTGCTTGTTTTGATTTTATGTTTTAGAAAGCATTGTCATCGCTGTCTGACAGAAATACCAAATTCACAATTCTGAAAATTCTTCAGGTTAACTTCTTAAAAAGAAAATTAAATGCGTTTGACAAATCCACAATGAGATGAACAAGCCTCACGTTTCAAAACATTTCGTCTCACCAAAAACATCTTCCACAAACTTAACCTGCTTGAAGCATGACCAACCAGCAAAGCAGACTTACAGTGCTCGTAAACTAGTACAGTCCTCCTTCACATTACCAGTAAACTTTCAAGGAAGATGCTTTACCATTATTTTTCCACTTTCAGTAGCAATGGTGCTATATAACTTATGGGACATATTTTGAGAATATCACATGTTGTTTACACTGGTATCTCACAAGGGTAAGGAAATAAACCTTACCACATATATATTTTCAAAGCTGTTTGCAAGATTTTGGAGTCTAATTAATCAGAAGTTCTCCCCAAATGAGAAAATGAAGAAATCACAGGGAGATTGAGAAGTGGCACAAGAGCGGAATTGTCTCAGGAAATTAATCAAAATGTGCATAACCAATTATTTGACAGATATTATTTCTTCTAATTATAGCCAGATACTACAGCTGACAGAGAAGGTAAGGTGGCTTATTACATAACAGCAAAGCACAGGACATCTGTCACCAAAATCTATTCTGCAGCTAGTTCTCTTAGTATCTCAATTAAGACAGTCTCTGATAAAAATTGCAGACAACTAACTCTGTACATTTCCTATATCATGGCTGTGTAAGCAAATGAAGTCCACAAGATGCTAAGTCCGAAAAATACTACCCGGCGTGCTCGATGTCCTGTCCAGACGCAGGGAGAAATCCAGCTGAGATTGTTATCTTGACCCATGCCCAGCTTATGCTTGCAATACGCTTTTGTGCTCACATTATCCCATGCTATTTGAAAACACAAAACAACTCTGTTGAGTTTCTAACATCCATTATTTCACCATGCCATGTGCTGTTAATCTTCAGTGCTGAGGGTGGCTTTGTTTTGTTTCAGAGTCATCGAACTAAACTCAGTCTATTGGGACTAATTAATCACCAGCAGCCCTGGCAATACTTTTATGCTGCTCCAGATACTGCCAATGTACAGTTCAAACACCCTCGTATCTATGTTCACGCATGCCCACACACACTTAAAGGCATGAGTATATAAATATAAGGGTACACACAGAAACGACTCAAATACAGTTCCCTCGTATTTCCCTTTAAAAATAATTTTAGCCAGTGGCATTGCAAAATCAGCCTGGCCTATAACCAGGAGCCTGCACCTGCACAGATCCCAGTTGCAGAACCCCTCCTGTAATTGTTAAGCAATTTGCCTGTTAAGCACCACTGGCAAGAGTCTGGCAGATCTTACGCTCAAAAAAACACATTTGTTTGGCTCATATGTTACTAAGACACCACGTTATTCTTCAGACTATCTAGAAAGCTACCTGTTGCCATACTGGCAAAAGGTTTCACTCTCCCCCTCAAATGGATGAAATGCTCCTTTACGTCCAAGGAGCAGAGCCCAGAAGCACCAAATCCTTCCTAAAACTATGTTCCTATCCTACACGTTCTTTCTATATTTGGAGACGTAGGAAGGAGCAGGGCTCATCGTTCCCTGCTCCCACTCCTACTTTTTTATAGAGGAGCTGGCTCTGAAATGGCAGATGAGGAACAGTTCAGGCCTTTTCCCTTGGAGAGAACAACTACTTTCTATTTCTCCTTACTTCACTCTCTTGCCAGACTTTTTAGTCAGTCTGTCACTAATGTTATTATATCCACCCTGGTCAGTGCAGCTGGCATGGGCAACAGCTGTGAAAAACACACTGCAGCCCAGGCTATAATACTTGACAGCAACCAGACTAAAGATGACCCACAGACTGTGGGTCCGTGCTGCGGTTCCTGTGGCTCTCTGAAAACCACATTGCTCTGTCTTCATTGTTACTGCCCTGCTAACACATGCTACTTATTGCTGGGGTGCAGAAAAACATACCAAAAACCACTGGCAAAGACTTGGTCTGCATAAGCACTGTAACATGGCTGCAAATAAGGGCTCTCAAGGAGGTCAGCGAAATGCTGGCAGAACAGGTATAGAGGTGGAAGCTGAGAAACATTTTCCATTCATTTGATTCCCCCAGCTTCCAAGAAAGCAGAACTACTTATTTACAAAAACGTACACAGAAGTTGCACCAAAGATGCCCGACTAGATCACTGGTTACTCCCCATAATGTCAAAGGCACTAAATTTTGGCTGCCTGCTCAGCGCAAAAAGAAGCAACAAAAATTAGTCACGTTCTCTGTTTCACTGAGTTTAGCCTTCTCGATTCCTCCTCTTTGGTCTTGGGTAGAAGAGACAAAGAGAGAGAGAAAGAGATCAAAAAAAGGCAAGTGTGCAGATCTCTGGTGAAAATTTTTCTGAGATTTCTGGTGATAAGTGCAGAATTACTTCTCATAAAATAGCTACCTACCTCTGTCTGTCTAGAAGCACATCTGCTAACCTGAACCAGTTGTCCTCTGTAGGCAGTGGGAGGCAATAGGTTGACAGATTCACCCTCTAGAGAGGCCAGTCTCAGACACGTACCTTGTACAAGATAAAACAAACTTTGGAGATGCCTCTCTTTCTCAAAGTTAACTGTAGGAGGATCCTGGAAAACTTTGGTTTATGTGCATTTGTAAGTGTAATAATATATGAATGACTGGCAGTGAAAGAGCTGAAGCTAGGCGAGAGGGATCCTGCCTTTAATATCTTGTGGCCCACGTAAAGCACACAGAGAAAGGCATGTCGAGCCTTGAGTGCTGCTTGCTATAGAAACCATAGTACCATTTCTGTGTCTTTTACCTTGATTCTTATTTCCCCTCTAAATTTGGGATAAGTAAAAATCTGGGCTACGAGTCCTTTACTTACGGAATTTTTAAAGTAGAACAACTTTTGAGGCCATTCTTTGCCTTTCTTTATAATTTACACACACACCAGATGAAAAGCTTTCTAGTCATGCCATTAATCTGCAGGTGTACTTTAGTGAGAAGATGATGTGCAGGTTTAACAAACTACTGAAGATCAGTGCTTGAAAAATGAGGACCATTGTTATTCCGTGCCTTGCAGATTATGAACTGATAGCTGTAGTCTCCATCCTTTGCTTGCGCTTCATACCTTGGAAATCTCTGCACATTTAGAGGAGCATTCAGTTAAAAAGGAAATGGATTTCTCTGTCTAATTAGTCTAAGTGCTCTCTCCTAGCCTTTGTCCTTGTCTTTCTGGGATCTCATTTATGGCGCTATTTAAAAGGAGCCACATCTGTTACAATGAGCTGTCTGTCAACTAAACATCCCATATCAGACACAATTTTCTCTCACCTTTTACTTATACTTTTCAATAACAAGGTGATAGATGCAGATTTTAGTCAGCAGTTTTTTAAAACTGCTGAAAGGGAAGTTTGCCCTCCTCCCTATCCTCTTCCAGCTTGCAATATAGTCTTGATTTAGAGACGCCATGAAGACAGAATAGAAAACCTGGATGAGTTTGGCCTCCAAGTTTGCTTTTCTTTAGACCACTAAGGAAAAAAAAAATCATCCTTGTCTTTGCATGTTTTAATTGAAAAGACTGTTAATCGCTCAGTAGCAATAGACATATGCCTTACTGTAAATTTTACATTCACCCCTAGCAGTTGCAGCTGGTGTTGATTTAGTGTTACCCTGATAACCCTGCTGGGTGGTTTTTTACTTGATTTACATTCCCTGTGAAGGGTGGAGGTAACATTTCCAAGAGTGTGAAAACAAAGTGACCTTACAGCTAAACTCTCCCTCCTACAAGCGGCAAAGCAGTGTTTTTTACCATCTAACCTTTAAAAGCGAAATTCCACGGGTCATCCTGAGCAACATCGCTGCAGTGAGTTTTGTTTTCATCTACCAGCCACAAACATTCAGGGCCAGGTTTGAATGTTTCTTTGTTACTTTGGTTTTCTCTATTGGTGTTTTTTTTGCCCGTGCACCCATGAAAATTGCCACAGCCCGGGAGGAGGAGGCAGACCTTGTGCGGCCGCTTGGCTGCGGGTGTTTCAGAGCCCACCTCTGGATGTGCCATGGGTGCACAAATACACAGCACCACGCTAAAGGCTGCCGTGCCACCTCCAAGCCACTCAACCATATTTTCCAGCCCACTGTTGGGCAGAGAAGTTAATCCAGGTCCTGCAGCCTCACCACGGCACAGCTCGGGGCAGCACCCACGTTGCTCGGGCAGGGGCTGCCACCGGGACTCGGCTGCAGTTTTCAGACTGGATGTTCTCTGCAGCAGCTCACTGTGTTGTTTTTTAGGAGGCAGCTCTTTCTTGTGGCTCTCTTGTGCATTTAAGCTACAAATTCTTAATATTTGTTGTGCCTCGTTCATCAGCGACCTGGCTTTGCTAGGCCTTCAGAGGCTCTATCACAACACAAATAATGATTAATAGTAACAATGAAAACCTTTGTCTGAAATGCCTATGGCTTGTTTGTAACGAATAGCTGGTCAATACTTTACTCTTTGCAAATTTAGCATCATACAGGGGAAAGAACAATTTTATTTTTTTTTTAATCTATTTTCTGTCAGTGTGTCATCGGTTACTTGCTGCTGTCTTGTGTACAAATTCTGGTAGATCTGAAGTCTAAGTTTTAGTCTAACATTTTCATCTCAGTTGAAATGCAGACATTGCTCTTCTTGCATAAGTTGTATGTTGAAAGCCAGACTCAACATTCTTTGTGAAAACTGTGAGAAGAGCAGGGCTCAGTCTATACAAAGACCAAGATGTGCCTCTGGCTGAGTGAAAGGACTGTGATAAAAAGTGGGACCAACAGGCAGGGTCGCTCACTGCTTCTTTGTGTCATTTTCCACCGTTTCCTTTTTAGAGGACAAAACTCCATTGTCACCAATTGATATTTAACACCTAATGATTTGAAAGGTTTGGCCTTTTTGATTGCAGGAGGATTTAAATTAAATTTTGACACATCATCTTAGCATACCCCTTAATACCTTTAGCTCCAGTTTACACTGTGGGGTGGGTATGCCAGATGCAGCCCCTTATCTGATCTGAGCCAGCCATAGAGCAGGCAGTCTTTGCGGCATTTTATCTTACAATACAGGTACCTTCTCTTGGACTGTTCTTTCGCTTTGCCAAGTTTTAGTGTGAAGCACAGCGTACAGCCAGAGGGAATAAAATCTACGTTTTTAAACTGTGTTCCTTAATGAGCCTGCCCCAAATTAAAACAGCCTCTGTTATAACTTCAAAAACCTTCCCACTTCTCAAAGATACACAGCATCTATCTCAGAATCAAAGTTCATGCCAAAGGGCTTTTTTCTTTTTTTTTTTTTTTTTTTTTTAGCTTAGCTGCCAAATGCTGCATTAACTCACTAGCTGAAATGCTGATTCATCAGACCCTACTCGTCAGAAATGCCTGTGTGCTCTCAAATAGAGATTGCTTTCTTTTCTGAGAGTTTAGATGCTTCTTCTATGACAAGTTTCAAGCTTTACAGCCTCAAGAGATACCTCATCCTTATTTGGTTCTGGATTGCCACCACAGATTTAGAACTATCAACTACCCTTTCAAAACCTCTCGTGGGTGGAGAGGCATAATTTTTTAAATTATTATTTTAATATTATGATTATTAATAGTTTTATTATTGAATTAAATTAGTTGCCCTGTCTCATTTGGAAGCTGGATCACAGATGTTGCTATATGTCCATCTTATAAGGGATATTTGTTTTCAAGGGACCCTAGCTCAGCAGGCACATGTTCTTTAATTGAAACTGAAGTGATTCACAGTGCTATCAGCTCCCTTGCTTTCCTGGTTTCACTGACATCACAGGATTTCGGCAGGAAATTGGAAGTTAAGAGAAGACAAAATTAACACAAGAGCAGAAATAATGAGAAAAGGGCACAGTGATGTAGAAACTGGGGGAAACTATCGGTTTGGTAGTTGAGGGCAAAATTAATTGCTGGGCAGGGGCAGATGATGTGGCCTGGAGTGTGTCTAGTGGAGGACAAAATCACCTTGCTCAGTAAATGTAAGACAGCTGACAGTACTAATTTTCTCATACACATTTGGTAAATGTAGTTTAAAAAGAAAATTATTATTATTTGTTTTTAACCTCAAAAATGCTACAAAATTCACAGCCTGACTTACGACTCTTGAGGGTCTGAGTCTGACTGAATCTTTTCAGGTTACCGCTATTGTCAGTGAATCCAGAACAAACAGTTTAGATTAAATTCACCGCTAGCCAGATGGCATATAGGGCAAAGAATATGATAAATTTCATAACATGGAAGAAAAAAAAAAAAAAACCCACAAATATTTTTTTTCCCCCCATCTGATTCACCCAAATCTGGTGATGAAGAGATTCCAACAAAATTTCTCTTTTGGATTCAAAGATAGTTGGTTTTGGCCTGAATCTGTTCAAATCCAGCTCCTGTTGCTATTTACAATGTTATCAAGTGATAGTGTTTTTTAAAACATTGTAATTCCCCTTGCACTGGTATTTTATGGGCTGAAATCCCATGATCCCTCATGCAGCTGTCAAAACCTCCAACTTTCCCAGGACAACTGTTACAGTTTATTTAAGTGCTGTCAGTGCCAAAATCTGGGGCATTCTGGAAATCTGATGGTAGCGCAAAATAAACTGAAGCTGAGTGTCAGAAAAAATGAAAAAGGGAATATATTGCTCACTGACTGAGTTAATATGAAAATGAATTATATAATAAAAACCTTCTTTGAAAAGAAGGAGCCGCCACCAGAATGTCTGTTTTTACTGCAACACTCGGTACTGAAAGGCTGCAAAAAGCAGGCACTTCACCCCAGAACCGAGGGCTGGCTTCGCACCGCTGTGCAAATACAGGTTTTGCCATAGGACAGGCATGTTCTTTTACAGCTTAATAAACATGGCAGTCATCCAGTCACGTCCCAGGGATGCCAAACCTTTACTTTCCCCACTTAGCCCTTGCTGTCAAATACTTCCAGTGACTTCTACAGGGCCATTTGCAAGGATGGGAGAGCTACCAAGATTGGACCTTAAAGGACCCAGGCAAGACAAGCAAAAAAATGGGTGGGTCTGAGAAAGACACAAAAAGCAGGACAAAGATCATAACAAAAGATTACAGATGCCTCTTGCCTTTTCTCCTTGTACGTTCGCAGGCGACTTGGTTGAGAAGACCCTGGTCCATCCTGGCGGCAGTGGGGGCACTGTGGAGGTCAGGGCTGGAAGGCAGCGATGGGATCAGCCAGAAGCCAATGTATCATTAGGCTTTTCTGATGCATCTTTCTTTGTAGATTTGTTGGCCTGCTGGGCTGCGTAGCCTTTCTGATACAAAATGTAGCATCTGAAGAAAACACACTGATCAGTCTTAAGGTAAATGCAGGGTTACAGATTTCGTTTTCAAAGTTTCCTTTCAATTTATTTTAAAAAAAATTAAATTGGTAGTACCAAATTTAATGACAAGGCTACCCTGCTGAGTTTGGAGCCCAGAAAGCTATTGTCTCCCTGGTCTATGTATCCTAGACTGTGCTAATGTTTCCTATAATGCAGCTAATAACCAACCATCAGCAATAAATGCCTTGTCATCTCATTGTCGCACACAGCAATAGCTGGAGCAGTGATACTGACAAATGAACCTGCGTAATCACTTTAGATTTCTTTGTTACATTTCACAGTGTGAAGACTGCTTCTGCTCAGCACGTCACAAAAAAACAAACAAGAGCTATAGCTGTCTCTTCCATCAATCTCAGCTTATTTTTGTCAGCCCTCTCACTGTACAGCCACAACCTCACCACTGCCTGACAGCAGATGGGGGAGCTGATGGTTTGGTGAAGGGGAGGTGTATGGCGGTCAGAGCAAGACGGATGGACCTCCACACTCTCCCTTCTCCTTTGTAAACAATTTTTGCCTTGAGAGAGCAAACGGGCAGGGGAAAGTGAACTTTTTTTGTACTTTCCAAGGCTGCTTCATACGGAAAGAGAGAAAAGCGGGGGGGGGGGGGGGGGGC